>OY744476.1:35541042-36188949 GCA_963556175.1 Tipula confusa
ACTTGTCGTATATTGCAGCATACTATAAAAAGGATTGTGGGAAAATTTAAGGAGTATTACATATGTGGCGCGCGAGTATTATGAATTAATTGTTCATGGATAATAGAGTGTTGTTGCGGAAGTTTTTGCTATTTTATTTTTATTTTGTTTTTTTTGGTTGTTGTATAAATGAATCGTCGTTATCGTATTATAGAGACGATACAAAAGCTTCTTTAAAAATATTATTCTGTACATATACGAGTATAATCGTACAGTATATGAATTTGGCTCGGTTTAGTAATCATAAATAGGAGATTTTGTTTATACGCAATCTGTTTTTTGTACAGCTAGGAAATAGGAAAGGCAAATATTATTGTAACAAGCGCAGTGATAGTAGTATATAATATATACCGCGGGAACTTTTTAAATTGTAGTTTCTGGGCTTCATTCATTGTTTTAAGCTACCAAAAAACATTTCAAACATTACTATAAATAGTTCACTCCCCCGACTTTTATCTAAATACCCATTATATTACAACAACAAATTTTAATGTCTTTGTATAATAAAATCTACATTATAATAATATAATAACATAATTTATTGCCTAGATTATTGGTAATGGATTGTACTTAAAGAAATTAAAATAATTTACTTAAAAGACATCTCAACCGCATATAAAAGGCGTAATAAAATCAAAAGAAAAAAAAATAATATCTCCTTTTCGATTAACTCATCCGGTGAACGCGAGACGTACTATACGAATACGTATTAGACACAAAGCAGTAATTTTTAAGTAGAAAATCCTATTTCGTTACATTCCATCATCTTATATATATATACATAGAAGGTCTGATTGCGTTCTTAAAATCGTTCAAAGATTATTTAAATTAATGCTAATTATTTCAATTTTCTATTTTCCCCACATTCGGATGTACCACACAAATATAGTGATAAAATTGCTTATTCAACTTTTTTTTTTGCTCGAAAAGATGTTATCCTTTTTGACATTTTTTTTCGCCAACACAAATTTCATACACAAATCGGATAAAGAACGAATGGGAAAATTATTTTTAAGTTTTCCAGGAATCATAATAATAATCGGTTTTTATAGGCCATTGCTGGCCCTTATCGAATTAGCAACTTGAGTTAAACGGTTTCTATCTACAGTTGATTTAAGTATCATTCATCACAGTCGGGCCACTACTATGTGTTGTATTGAATTCTACACTTGGAGTTTCATTTGTGTCGCTTATTTGTTGCGGCCATGAATTATCTTCTTCATTTGGTAGTTTGAATAGTTTGGTGATTGGTCGTTTATAAATGTTATGGTTGTACTTTATTGATGCAATACGAACCAAGCCATCTGAGCCAGTATGCACCTCCTGTACTTTTCCCATTTTTCAACGCGCTGGTGGTAGTGGTTCCCCCTTTATCAGAAAAACATCCCTTATATTAAAATTGGGCTGAAGTTGCCTTCATTTTATGCGTTGTTATAACTGTTGTAGGTATTTTTTGACCATCTTTTCATAAAGTCGTGTACAATTTTTTATACTAGATGCCAACGAGTTCTGAGCGCGTAAATATTACCATTGCTCTCAGGAACTACTTTTATTGGTCTGCCTATGAGAAAATGATCGTCAATGGTCGAGAGTTTAAGCATGCCTCTATTTCGTCCGTCATTGTTGTTGCTCCTTCAAATGTCAATGCTGTCAAACCTATGACCTTCTTCATATGAGTCTTCACCGACTTTACCCCTGCTTTCCATATTCCACCAAAGTGTGGTGCACCAGGGGGTATAAAGTACCAGATTGTTTCATTTTGTTGAAATAACCTTGCAATTTCTGGTTCTAGAGTTGCAATCTTCTTGCTTTGTTGTTTCAGTACTCCTTCCGCACCAACAAAATTGGTCCCAGTATCCGAATAGATATCTGTACATAATCCTCTGCATGATGTGAATATGCGGTATGCTGCTATAAATGCATCTGCTGACTAGTTCTACATGTATGGCCTTAGTAGCAATACACACAAATACCGCATGGTATCCTTTGTACTTCGTTTGTCCTCTTCCTATCTTGTGCTTTAGCAGAATTGGTCCAGTATAATCAATACTTACTTTGCTGAACGGTCGTGTTAGAGTTACTCTGCAGGCTGGCAAGTCCCTCATTAGTTGGTTGATGGTTGTTTGCTTAAATTTAAAACATGGCGGTGGTCACCTTGTGTTTCCGCACTCTTGTATGAGGGTGTAGATGGCCATGTATCTGATTTTTCCTGCAAAAGGGTTGGACCCGTCCACCAAATTGAGGTTTGTGATGTGATGGTAGACGCTGCTAATCTTCTTCTTGCTAAATCGACTGTGTTTTTATCTGTTGGCAAGTAATTCCTTCTTTAATCTGAAATACTCGATTAGCTACAAATGTTTCTAGTTTTGTGACGTCAGTTCTCAGCCAGCTTAAAACGATGGAGGAGTCCGTCCAAGCAAACATCTTTACATCTGGGAAGTTCATGGTGTTTTTGGCGTACCCTAGAAGCATGGATAATACCAGCAAACTGTTTGTAACTTGCTCGAATGTATTCGTGCTTCTTAAATAAACCACTGCTGCATATGCTTGTTGCGAAGCATCAGCGAATCCGTATAATTTTTGCGCTGACGTTGTTTTGGGTATCTTGGAAACTTTATTTTACTTATTTCCTCTAATTCGATCTTATATTTTTCCATTTTTGTTCAATTGCTTCTGATAGCTTGTCATCCCACTGCGTTAACCTCGTCAGGTCAAATTCAAAGGTGTCGTTTTCAGGATTGTGGAGAATACCTAGTCCTTTTATAATGTGGGTGATTTTTAGATTAACTATTCCTTATGCCCGTAGGTGCTCAGGAACGTTACTTAGAATTTTAGCTGAATTCGATGCCTATTTGTGTAATGCGGAAATCCTCCGCTTCGTGTTCTTTTCATCTACTGCCAATTGCATTAATGTTCTTACAGCGAGAAACGTCACTGCCATTGTACCATAGGTGACCTATTTTAGTTTGTATTCTCTTATTGACAGTGAGGAATTGCTTCGCCACAAAATTTGTTGTAGGTTTTGGTGACTATGAAGCATCCAGATTTGCCGAAACATTTTTCCCGCATCTGCTGTTAGCACGAATTTGTGTATTCGCCACCTCAGGATGATGTCAATTAGGTCACTTTGAATTTTGGGACCGTTCATCATTATCTCATTTAAGGATAGTCCTAAAGTGGTTTTGCTCGATGCATCGAATACTACTCTCAGCTTTTTGGTAGTACTTTCGGGGTTGATCACTCCATGATGTGGTTTGTAGTATATTGGACTGTCACCTGGCTGATCTCTCACTACGTGCATGTGGCCTTGTGCTACATAATCCATGGATTCCATGAATTCGTGATATAATTTGACGAACGGTTTATCTCTGAGAAATTTTCTTTCAATCTGTAGTAATCGTGCTACGACTTTTTTCCTGGATTCTCCTAGCATTCCTGGTGCTACCTTGAACGGTAAGTGTACCATATGTTTTCCTTCTGGTAGTCGCGTTGTCATCAATTACTGCCCAATTGTTTTAGTTGTGACCATTGACATCATTTTGTCCTCTTTGCCGAAGCCTGTGTCTTCCATTATTATTCAACCAAGTTCGGTTTTTTGGGTGATTGGTTCTTGTGGGCGTCCTCTAATGGTGTCACTTTTTAGAATTAAGGGATAGTAGTAAACTCCGATTATTACTTCGATGCTGTTAGCCTTATTGTATTGAGGATCTGCAAGTTGTAAATGCTGCAAATGTTCCCATTTGTTGGTGTCGAAGTCGATGTCTGGAATATTGTCATTTAATTTTTTAAACACCATTGCCTTAAATTTAATCTCAAAGAAACTCTGATGCCTTTGGGATAAAGTATCCTTTAGATTGTTTATTTTATGGGTATCACTTATCTGGGTATTTTTATGGATGTGCTTGCTGAACGTGTCACGAAATCCGGTCCACTTCTGGTAATCCCAAGCGAATGTCGGAATTTGAGTTCGTAGTAGCCGAATGTCCATTGTCTGCCTTGTTGGTTTTTCGGTTCTTTCTGTGTTTGTTGTTATTTGAAAGATGATGGTGTTGATGGTTTTCTGACACGGGGACAAGTGACACACAATTATCTATGTGGAAAACATGGATTTTCAAGATTGATAAATTGTAACCGTTTAAAGTCGAATGGCATGTCGTTCGGAGTCATAGGGATGCGCGGAATCTTTGCCTTTGTACTTCCCTATCAAAATTGTGGCGTCGATTACATTCTTCATTAATTTCTTCACCGCAAGCCGGATCCCATTACAAAGACGTGGCTAGTTTATGTTCTGCAACATAATAATTACAGATCCAACTTTTAAATGCAAATTATGAGGTGGTAATCCGGGCAGTTTGAGCGAATTTAAAAATTGATCGTGGAATCACTGGCAATGTTTCTCGAAAATCACCTGCAAATAGAATCATCGCACCACCAAACCGGTTTTGGTTATTTCGTAAATCTTGCATTGTGCGGTCTAATGCCTCCAAATATTTTTTGTGTGCTATCGTGTATTCTTCCCAAACGATCAATTTGCTTTACTGCAACACTTTGGCCATTACATAATTCCTTGAAATGTTGCAAGTTGAAGTTTCATTAGTATGCATGTTCAACGGCAACTTAAGTGCTGAATGGGCTGTTCGACCGCCTTCCAACAACGTAGCTGCAATACCTGATGAAGCAAGTGCAAGTGCAATTCCATTTTGCGATCGAATTGTTGCCAAAATCAATGATATTAAAAACGTTTTTCCAGTTCCACCGCGTATCGTAGACATATTTTTGTTGCTGATTTAAAAGGGGAACGTTTCTTTGAACGGTGTTCAAAAATTTTGTTCGTACATTTGCAAATCTGCATTCGATGTTCTAAGACGCATCTGACGCGGATCGGTAATCATGAACAGTTCGCAGATGTTGGAATGATGTTGGGCCACGGACATTGACTAACAGTAATCGCAAATAAAAACACTCGTCTTGGCTGGGATGGACTGTGTAAATACGTCCTAGTGCATCGGTGGAAAATACTTGCGGATAAACTGGAACTGGCTGTCCTTGTTTTCGTCGTTGAAATGTTTTTGACGATTAATTCCAGGTATAATATATTGGCATTTCGGAGTAAAGCAGCGTTCGGGCAAAGTCATCATTTTGGCGCATTTCAAAGAAGCTCGGTTAAAGTTGTCGATGGTGGCCTATCACTCTTTGACCATTTTCCAAATGTACAGCCAAGTAAACAACAGTGGGGTATCTTTGATGTACCGAACGAAAAAATACGTCACACCATTTCGTTACTGCTAATATAGCGGCCCATTTCGAATTGAGTGATTTTATCTTTTGAATTTTCGGCAGCAACTCCCATGTCGCAGCCATGTCACTACCTTTGTTCACGTATTTGTAAATGTATTTAATAGATTTGACAGAATTTCCTCTTAACCAACCAAATAAGTATATGTGTATGTAGCAATCCACGTTTTTACCACTTGACTGAATACAAGCGCGTCTCACCGAACACGCGATATTTAACAATAAAATCCATGACTGATTTTATTTTTTGTTAACACCCTTGCGGTGATGTTATGGCGATCAATGAGTGATTTGCCAAGAAATAATTCTTGTCGAATTTGTGCCCACTATGGATTATATCACGTGAACGTGATAAACAAATCTGGTGTGCCTTAATGACGTACATACGACATAGCATCTTGAGCGTATTCATGCATATGTCGCAAACTTCCGACTTATGTTGCTGGAAGAATTGTAACAATTATATATATATATATATATATATATATATATATATATATATATATATATATATATATATATATATATATATATATATATATATTTATATATATATATATATAAATAAAAACAAACAAATAATAATAAGAATGTCTATTTACGAATTTGTTGAAGATTGTCCTGACTTTCACCAAAACACAATATGAGTACGGTGGCATCATGCAAAAAGGGTGTATCGCAAAGGCAATCTGTGGTTTTGTACAGTTTTTGTAAAAGTGTTCCATCCATCATGCAAAGGAATTATTGGCTCTGCGAAATCGAAAAAACCTTCTGAGGCAAACTGGACATGCTCACAGGACTGTGCAAAAGCCACTGTTTCTGCTTCGGAAGTACCAACCACTCCTACTGCATCAGCGAGCGGTACGCCTATAAGATCCACTGTACATTGCGAAGCCGCTATCAAAGATATGATTAAGCGCTTTGATGAGCAATTCGACGTTATAAAATCAATGATACTGGAAATCAAGACGTCACAGGAGTTTATATGTAATGAGTTTGATGCCATAAAATATGAAATTAAAAAAATTGTAGCTGAACTGTGTTTGTAACTATGAACCTTCTAAAAGTATTGCAATGTGAAGATCTATTTGGTGATGTGATTAGCAGAAGCTATATCGGATAAACATTTCCAACGAAATGTCACATTACCTGATGATACAAAAATAATCGTTAAATTTAAAAAAGATGCTGCCAAGAGTACACTTGTTCACCAGAAAAAAAAACTAAAGCCTAAATTATTCGCGAATGATATTGGTTTCAAGTTGAATAATAATTTACCACTTTACTTCAGAGACCATCTTACTTCTCTGCGGAACTCGCTGTACCAGGAAGCACGTCATATAAAAAAGTTAAATAATTTCAAATGCCTGTGGATTAGCGGAGGCAGTATTCTGTTTCGGAAAGATGAAGGTGCAAAGGTTATTCGAATCCATTCAAGGGTCGACTTCAAAAAAATTGAAGGCTACAGCTCGAATGATTCAACATAATTTTAAATCTATATCAATCAGCTGTCTAACCAGATCGCGGTCCTACTACCTGCAAAGTTATATTTTTATTGTTATTTTTGTTATATTTAACGTAAGTAGTGCAATTATTTTAATTTTTCTAAGTTTGTTTACCTTTTTTTGGTTAAATTTTTTATTCTGTTGTCTGGTTCGTTCCCTGGCTACAGTTATTTTACTAGCGAGTTTTTAATGGATCATTGCAAATATACATTGGGTAATTGTTACACTGCCATCTTTATGGGGGTGGAAGAAATTTATTTAATTGTTCAAATAATTGCACTTTGCTTTTTAGTTTTTATTCAAACCTATTTAAATTTTGCTTTATTTTGTATTATTTTGGTTATGTTCTATCGAAGCTTTTACTTATATGGTTTTTATTACTTCATTTTTTCATACGGCCATCTTAAATTATTTATTAGTTTTTGTGTTCTATTGTCAATTTTAACTGAGCAAATTATAGATTAGCACATTTCTCAATGTACTACACCAAAATATTCGTAGCCTAAGAGTTAATTTTAATTTATCCAATATTTTTCTAGCAAGTATTAAAACAAATCCCGACTTAATTTTCGTTTCTGAAATTTGGATTTATAGTCATGAGTTTGCATTATTTAATATACCAAATTACATTTTTAAAGCGTGTTGCAATGATAATTATCGTTCAGGTGGTGTTGGTGTTTACATACGAAAGACTATTTCTAATTTTACAATTCAGTTTTACAACTGGCCTTCAGCTGATGTTATTACTTTGATTTGAAACTAGGCAAAGATCATTGGTCATTTATAAGTATTTATCGTTTTTATAACAAAAGTATCAGTGCATTTTGTATTGATTTGGAGAAACTGTTACTATCTAACAAGTAGTTCTAATTCTACTCATATAGACTATAATCAACTCAGAGACTATTTACTATGCGAAAACTGGGATTCGGTTTATTCAGAGATTAATTTTAATAAGGCATTCATAAACTTCATTAATATCTTTAAAGCACATATTGAATCTTCTAAATACACCAAGGTTTGTCGAAAAATTAAAAATTTAAAACTATGGTTGAATTCCAATTTACTTCGGAAAATTAATAAATTAAAAAAATTCTCAAAAAAATTAAATCGAAACCAAAATAATATCAAGTTAGAAAGATTTGTTAAAAAATTATCGAAAGATGTCAGGTTGTCTGTCAAAACTACTAAAAATTCTTTTTGCAAACAGAAGTTTGACTCTATATGATGCAACTCTAAGTTATCTTGGAAATTTATCGATGATGTGTTGGGTGGAAATAAAGATAAGTCTTAGATCACACAAATCTATCAATGTCAAACAAGTACCTTGATTACTGATCCCCAACTGATTTCAAATGAATTTAATAAATTTGTTGTCAATGTTTCTTCTGACATTCTTTCAAAATTAGGTAAAGACATCTCGAGTGCTAACTTAGATGAGTTTAATAGATATATCCTTGGTTCCTCGAGAAATGGTTTTACATCTTGCTTTTTTAAGCCAATCAATCATCTTGAAATTGAGTCTGAAATCAGAAAACTAAAGACTGTGTCTGGTATTTGGTTGATGTTTTGTGTTATTTGGTTAACATGAGTCTGGATAGTGGTATTTTTCCATATGTATTTAAATTAGCAGTAGTGGTTCCAATATTTAAAAAAGGAGATAAGTGTCAATTGACTAATTATAGACCAATATCGCTACTTAGTACCTTCTCCAAATTATTGGAGAATCTGGTTAAAACTGGTCGACTACTTCAAAAATTAAAGTTATCTCAAAAAATTAAAATTTCTGCATTGTCATCCATATGGGTTTACAGCTAAGAAATCCACTGAAGATGCATTGTTAAATTTTTCAAGCAACATTTATTTAGCAATCAATAACTCACAAAAATCAACAGCTTTATTTTTAGACATTGCAAAAGCCTTTGATACAGTTGATCACAATATACTGCTAACGAAACTTTTAAATATAGGTAACATCTTTGTTTGGTTTAAGAGTTATCTTCATAATCGTCGTCAGGTAATTAAAGTGAATGATTCGTTTAGTAGTCCAGATGTTTTATCTTGTGGTGTCAAGGCTCAGTACTCGGACCTTTATTGTTCCTAGTCTATTTTAATTCAGTTTTTGAAATAAAACTGATCGGCTGCGCCTCAGCATTCGCAGATGATCTAGCATTCAGCTATGCATCGACTGATAATTTATTACTGAGTATAAATTAATTATTGATTACATCTTTTTATTTTTTCAATATTAATTATTGTAATTAAATTTTTATTTTTTAGTATAAGTTTTGTGCTCCACCACGGACATCATTGTCTATTGGAGCTTTGCTTTATTTTAAAATTGTACTTGTCTTAAATGTTCAAATTATTGATCTTAAGATCAATACTGTAATGTTTAGTAATGAATGTTAACTTAAATTTGTATAACCTTTTTATCAGTTTTAAAATAAAGATAATAATAATAATTCCGTGCATTTCCATCCACATTGATGGCATCGCAAAGATGAATGTATTCCTCGGAACGGAGTTTTGCCTGGTTCAACCTGATACATGTCAATCGCTTAGTTTCAACTTTGATGTACAGCATATTGGTGTGAACGATCAATCTGTACGAATAATAATTCATTGAACTAACTTTTTCGTCAGTTTCGGCGCCTGTAAAAAATTGTTTGTGATAATAAGATAAAATAACGTTGTGATTATGGTAGTAAAAGTAGATTGCTTATTTATCTTTAACTGGATTTATCATCTTGATTGAAAAGCCAAAATAAGATAGGATATTGTAACGCGTCATATGATCGATGTGTTTCAGGCACTCGCTGCAGTTGATCATTCCGCCGATATAAAACAATGTTTTGGTTTCCTAAATGTTCACCAACGATGACTTCTTCAATTGTTTGTGCATTAAAACGTCTTACGTGTTGTCCTGCAGGCGTCTTATTGGCTCTGATGATAATTTTGTGGTTATCAAATGGCATGCGGTCTAATACTGTCTTGAATAATGTGCAACCAATTCGTTATGTTGATGGAAATTTTTTTTGAGTTGTCCCACAAATGGTCTTTTCACCGAATTGTTGTGTGCACAACGCTGATCGACTTGTCATGCTGAATCGCCCATAAAATAAATTTGTAGTCACTATCCGGTGTTGGCAATAAGAAAAAATATTGTGAAAAAAGTTCAAATGGACGATATGAAAAAGTAAGATAGATTTTATTTTTAAGTTCCGTTATTTTTCCACAAAATAATATGTTTAGAAAATAATCAAGGATTCTTTATGCTCATCAACCCTGAATGAGCTATAAGAGGCAATAAAAATTATTTTAAGGAGTTTTTCACATGTTTTTGTTGCCATACGGTAACACGGGATATATGGGGACATTTTTTCTCATTTTCTCGAAATGCGCCTATTAATTGCGGCTTCAGTTGTTAGTTTTATTGTTTTATTGTGTTCTGTTGTTTGGAAATTTTTTATTAAATTTTATTATCCGTTTTACAATTATTACAATTGTTTATGTGTTTTTCAAGAAAACTTACGTTGAAAGAGGCTCTTGATTACCTCGAGGAACTCGAAGGCTTCGATGATAACGATACGGACGAGGTTCGTACTGTTTTATTGAGCCTCCGGGAAATGATGGATTCATAAGCGGGGAGGACAATGGCGAAGATGAGTTGTGCGGGATTTCCGATGATGTCTGCTCTGGTCAGCTAAAACCAAATTGCGAAATATTATTGAGAAGTAGTTGCCAAAATACAACTTTGGACATTGAAAATAATTCCGACTTTGAATTGGACGTGGAGAATGCACCGTGTGTCCCATTATTTGCTGATGTACACGAGCCTACTTCTCCAACATCAAACAAACCATTGACTTCAGCTTCAATTGAACAGCCGTGTAGACAATTCCACCGCTATGATTCTAATATTTCCAGAAGGGAATTATGAAGATTGCCGCAATTCAAAGCTGCATGAGCAGTTAGAAACATTTTTTGACGACGAGTTGATGCAACTTATAGCAGACGAATTAAACAAATATGCGGTGTTTCACGAGAAAGCCAATCCAAAAATTGCTGTTGCTGAACTACGAACATATTCATTGGAATTCTTCTGATCAGTGGATATAATTATCACACCAGTCTTCGGTTACTAGCACCTAAAATTGGGTGAAAGTAACCAGGTGTATTCTGCCATAACCAACATTCTAATCCAACCCTGCATCCAGAATTTAGGGAGTTCTTTAATAAATAAATAAGTCAGTCTGATTTTACCAGCACATGAACTAAAGTCACCAAATGAGTCATCTCCTGCAATAAGCAAAGGACACTGTGGTTTGCGTCAAATAAATAAGTACTTTACAAGACACGCAGGTGTTCTCCAACCACAGGTAATAAACCATTCGATACCAGAAATTAAACATACATAAAAATGTTAATTCGAAACGAAATTGAAGAAAAACTTGGAGGATGGTATAAGCGATGAGATTTTCATCAACATGTCTGATATATACTGTCGCTTTATTGTATGTGCGGTTGAACTGTGATGATAAAAATTTATAAAGATATCACAGTTTAAGAGCAAAATTGTATACATGTACATAATATGAAAAATGGTAAAAGTAAAATTCAATTTAATTTCCTTATTTTATGGTTACATTTTTAGTGTATTGCCGTCGTTCATTTCATTTTATTATAAAATGTCGCTTGATGCGAGCGTACAACAAGTAAAATCCATCAAAAATCGTAAAAAAAAAATTACATACGAAAATCATCATAAAACACAAAGTGAATTTCCCGGATGTTTAGTGTACAAACCCATTAGACACAACCATATATTCCATATACAGGAATTAAAATGAAATTTTGTAAACATCCCTATATCGTTCATCCTTCGCCCTACCATACCACCCAACCAAAAAAAAACACAAAATTTTCTTAATGTCTAGTCAATTTTCATGTAATTCAATCAATACATTTTCAATTCAATTTTTCCTGTTTATATATTACGAGTGTATATAAAACGTACGAGTGTATATGCATATACATATATATAAAAAACATTTTCCAAACAACCTAATTTTCTTCGAACTTTTCTTTATTATTTGTTGTGCTACTGCTGTTAAATTTACTCAATTTATGTCTAGTTTCGTTTTAAGAAGAAAACATTTCGGAGCAAAAAAAAAAAAAAAACTTTCATGTCTCATAATTTTCACAAGGAATTTTTTTTTTTTTTTTCGTTCACATTTTCCGTATCTCCTATATATAAATACAAATATTGGATGGAAAATAAGATAAAAAATTGATATCGATTTGTCGTCGTTTTTTGTTATTGTTGTTGTTGCTGTTTGTTTGTTTATTAAGTGGAGTTTATGCTCGACGAAAATGGAAAATGCAGATAGAAAAAGTAAATAAAAATGCGTTGCGTATTTATGAAAACAAGTAAAAAGTGAATTTCCCATGAGGGATCCAGGATATATATATATAGAGTTTATCCAGTGTATATTCGAGCTTATATATTATGTAGCTACGATATTTAACTAAGTGTGGCTCGATATAGTATGGGAAATGCGCAGAAAATGTTTTTCTTTTTTGATTGTAAATTTAGGGTTCGATTTGAACATTTATCGAAAAACAATTTGTTTGATGGATTCGGTGAAAATTATTAGAAAAATTTAAGGATAATGAAAAATGCTGATCTATTCGTTTAAAAAAATAAATCCAGACAACGATACGAGTTTAAATTTAAGGATTAAAGGGCTGTTGATCTACCGACTGGCAATCTGATGGTATAAGTCTATAAAAACTGCGAAATGGAAAATTTTCATAAATCAGGAATTAGTTGAACAAATCTGTTGTCATAACGACGTAAAAGGACAACAAGTATGCTGGTACTGTTATGTTCAAGAAAGCTTGGAATCAAACCTGATGGATGATAGCCAATAAATTCGTTATTTTTATCAAAACATGGCCCCAATGATACAAAACGCAAAAATGTATTTTAATGTACCTTTAGATCAGATTATAATGTAATGTAAGGGACACCAAAATCAGTCGAGGCTGAGTGTCCGGACGACAATCATACTATTCTAATTAATTTGTACCATGAGATGACCAGGTCAATGGAGTCCACTCAGTTGTGGACCACTAGAGTATATAATGCGCAAAGTGGAGGAAGATGGGTCAATAAACCATGGGGCAATAAAGATCGGGTTCTTGGTCTTAGAGCTACTAAGTAAAAGTTGTAGTCTCTGCAAGGTAAAGGTAGGATTCGTTCGTGCATTCTTGCAAAGATCAAGCTTAAAATTTTTCTGCTTTCCAATTACACCAGTACAGATGTGCTAGCACTTAGCATTGAGGCGATCGATTGACACGGACAGCTGTTTTCCGTTTTTATCAATTACAAAGAATTTTCGTAGTTTACGAAGAACTTTGTGAGGTCCTTTGTAAAGTGACGTTAGGCCTGTTCGTGTTCTATCCACACGAACAAATCCAAACTCGCAATTATCTATATTTTTGGATATAAAAAATTTGGAATTGGTTGATTTGCGAAAATCAACTGTGACTAAATTTTGCATCGGTGTGCGAAGCTATTGTATAAAGTCGTCAATCGATGGAGGGGGTTGAGTATTCGGGCTTGAAAATATATCGCCAGGTAGTCGGAGCTTTGGCCATAGACTAGGTCTGCTGGGCTGCATTTTAGATCTTATTTGATGCATGCTCTAAAGCCCAGCAAAATTTTAGGTACCTCAGAGCTCCAATTTTTGGTGTTACCTCGAGCTCTAAGCGAAGTTTTTAAGATTTTATGGAAGCGCTCTACCATACCGTTTGCTTGCGATGTAGTCCGAATCCTGTGAACCTAGAATTTTTGTTAGCTCGGTGAAGAGTTTAAACTCAAATTGGCTGCCTTGGTCCGTCGTTATTTCAAGGGGTACGCCAAACCTTGATATATATTGCTCGATAAATGTCTTAGCAACTGTTGCAGCAGTCTTATCTGGGATGGGTATGCCTCCGGCCAACGGGTAAACCTGTCAACGATGGTTAATAAGAACTTTTTGCCTTCTGATGGTGGAAGTGGACCGAAGACTGAATTTGCCATGGTGTGATTTATTATGTTGAATAATTTTTGCTTTCTGGCATGACAAACAGTTTGTTACCCAATTTTTCCCATCAAGATTTAATTTTGGCCAAAAATAACGCAAAGCGATAAGTTTTTGCGTTGTGTGAATTCCAGCGCTTTTGACTATTATGAATGCTTCTTTACATTCATCTGGCCAAAAGATTTTTTTTTTTGTAATTGTTCTTTTTAATAAAGTTGCAAATTCTGCGTGGATTGATGTCAGAAATTCGGCTAAACGTGGAATGAAGCGATGATAATAATTCACCATTCCGACAAATTTCTGAATAGATTTTATTGAGGTAGGTTCCGAGAACTGTGTTATGGCTACTACGCGCTCTTGCGAAGGTTAAATGTCATCTTTAGATATATGGTGGCTGAGGAACTCTAAATGTGAAACACCGAAACCGCACTTGGTTATTTTTATTTTGACATCGTAATCAGCAAGTCGTTGTAATACTTGCTGTAAATGACTTTTGTGTTCCTCCTCAGTTTTACTTGCCACTAAAATGTCGTCAATGTATAGACGAAAATGAAATCAAGATCTTTTAATACTTCATTCATGAAGCGTTGAAAGGTTTGAGCAGCATTCCGAAGACCAAAAGGCATTCGTTTGTATTCAAATAAGCCAAATGGAGTGGTAATTGCCGTTTTGGGTACGTCTTCGGTTGCTAAGTCAATTTTTGTAAAAACTGTGCACCCATGTAGATGCACTGAAAAATTGTGAAAATGCGGTATCGGATAACGATCCGGTACCGTAATTGCATTTAGCTGACGGTAATCTCCACATGGACGCCAATCTGTATTGTCTTTCTATGGAACCATGTTGAGAGGAAAAGAAACTGGAGAAAACGACGGTTTGCATGTGCTTAATTCAACCATATGCTGAAATTCGTTATACGCTACCTTAGGTTTTGTTAGATCCAGTCGACGTGGTTTTGCATACGGGAGTTGACCGTTTGTAATAATATGATGAACCACGTTATGCTTGACCGAGATGTTGTAATTTGGAAAAGTGACACAACAAGTGACGGAAATTCCTTGAATAATTGCCCATATCCATTCTCAACCATTAAATGTTTCGGTGTAGGAGTGATGATGGAAACTGTCATAGCGTTGACTATTAATTTCGTGGCGGGGTCGATAATTTGTCTTCCACGCAAGTCGACAAGTAGATCGAATTTGTGAGAAAATCAGCATCGATAATTGTACGGTTAACTGATGCGAGCACGAAATGGTGGTAAATAGTGCGCCGTAGCCCTATATTAACCGAAAGTAATTTGGTCCCGTGAGTATTTATGGTTGTGCCATTCGCTGCCGAAATATACTGGACCGAGAGATCGATTTTTTTGAAAATATGTAACTGGGATTACAGAAAGATCAGCCCCAATGAAAGATCAGCCTTGAGGGCTGTGGACTCCTGCAGCGACCAGGATTACTTATAGAAAGTGCCGTTACGGCTATTTGGAGCTTGGTAATTTACTCTTTTAGTTCTGCAATCTCCGATTTATTGTTGTCGATTTGGCAGAACTTGATTGGGTGGAATCCATCGGCGAAATGTTGGGTAATGATGCCACTTTAAATATTCGGTCCGCTTTGTAAATCAGGTCAACCGTTGGCTTATCCTCGCACCCCATGAGTGCCACTTTGATGATCTCTAGCATCCGTCTCAGCCAGAGTTTGCGAACTATGTCATCGGCTGATGTGTTCACCCGCTAGATCTTTCAGTGCCCTATAAACCTCTGATGGTTTTTGGTCGCCAATATCTTGTTTGCTGACGAATTCTTCGAGGTGTCTTGTGACAGCAAATGCGTGTCAATCAATGCCTTTTTTCGAGTGTTGTACTTATCGGTTTCTGGAGGTGGCTGTATAAGATCAGCTACAGATGAAAATATGTCTGTGGTTTGTGATGTAGAAAATTTCGAATTATCCGACGTCATTTTATGGAGAAACATCAGCTCGATTTGGATAAACCAAGCTTGCGGATTTAATCTATAGAAGTATGAAGTGGACATAAAGTACTCCACAACTCTTACTTTTAAAAACAGGAGGAAAACCGACTGGAATTCCTTTACAACTATTCTACGTAATTCTTTATCTGTTGTGGTTCCTGAATCTCCCAAATCTACACAGGAATTAGATGTCCTGGTTGATAGGATGTCTAATGATTTCAATGAAGCTACTCCAGGTTCGTGTCCTAACAGCAGATCTAAGGGTAAATCTCGCCTACTGTGGTGGTTCAAGCAACTTCACGCAATATGTCTGGAATGCAAGTGACTTTTCAAAATTTCGAAAAGACTAAACATGACGCGGACTGGGGCTCCTATAGGGAAGTCCTCAAACATTTTATGCATATATTTATAAATATAAATAAACGAATGCCAAAAGCAAATTCTGGAGATAATGCTGTGAAAATATACAGAAATCTTCTGAGGCAGCTAGATTTCGTATGATTTTATCAACTTCTCCTGCCATCCCAAGTTATTTTCAACGACCGAATGGTATGTAGACTACAACAGCAGCGGAATCTTTAGATCTTCTTCTGGAAGTTTCCGGGCTGTTCTGAATCTCCGCTTGTCCTGCCAAGGGCAAATATGGTTTTATAACGGCGGCGTATGTGTGTCGTTATTTTAATTATTCAGATTCGGATGTTGTGCAAAGCAAAGCTCAGTTTCGATCTGATGAGAAATTTAGTTAAAAATTAATTGTCATCTCATCAGGCCATGGCGACCGAGTGCTATGTGTAATAGCTACTTTACGCTCTATATATATTTATGTACAGTGTACATGTAGCGTTAGCGAATTATATGGAATTGCACGAAATATCTGAATAATTTTAATTGTGTGTGTAGCGATGGTCGCTACAGTTTCTAAGCTCGCTGGGAAGATTGCCAGCAGGATGAACCTCTGATTTAACGGTTTCCTGCCTTGAGGTGATCTTTGAAAGTAGCCTGGAACTATGTCACATTCCAAAAAAATTAACCGAAGTAAAGGTTATCTTTGTACCTAAGGCGGGAAAACGCTCTCACTGCGATGCGAAAGACCTTAGGCCAATTAGCTTATCTTATTTTTTATTAAAAATTCTCGAGAGACTAATAAAAACTTATATTAGAGGCTCGATTGGGCCGGTTAAGTTGTCTGCATCTCAGCATGTATACTGTAAAGTGAAATCGGTGGAATTGGCACTACACTCCCATCGTGACATGAGTGGTTTTATCAGCACCTTAAGAGGTACTCTATCTGGTGCAGCAAATACTACATTTCCGACTAAAAAGTGGCCCGGAGTCAACACTGCTAGTGATTTGGGATCGTCGTTTAGAAGGCAGAGTGGTTTAGAGTTAAGGCAAGCCTAAATCTGGGTGAGTAGAGTTGTTATCTCCTCAAAGGTTAGTTTGGTGTCGCCAATATATTTTCATTCCACATGATTTGCTCATCCGGATATCTGTGGATTTCGCGTAGTCGACTCCCTTATAGATAAATGGTCTTGATGTAGGAAGTTGAGCGCTCGGAAGGTCTGACATCAGTTGTTTTAACCTTCTAGCATTAAAGCGATGACATCGTACACAATGGCGTTTATGCTGCTTTACTGCTCGTACCCCTTTGATGATTTAAAAGTGTTTGCAGATGAATGCCAATATTGCCGCCTTGCAACGTTTCTCGATGACCAGTCCAATCTAATTATCGTAAGCTGACTCGTGTATAGTAGAATCATAGATGTTGCTTCAACTGGCTATTCTTCTTCAAGATTTTTATTTGGTCCAGTGTGTTTTGTACTTCTCTAAATTCCAAATGCTGAATTGCTCGAACTAAGACTAATAGTGCGTGGTCTCATACTTCTGGTTGTATGACTGCCTTGTGCTTTGTTCGTCTTCTTAAGAGATGAATCGTTATGCGGATAAGACGTTTGCCACATTATGACGTAATGAGGATAAGACGTTGGATGATTCTGCCTATACGGTTTGGAGATGACTTATGAAAATTGTGTTGTTCTCTCCTGATGTTTCGAAATGCATTTCAAAACTATGTAACCAATAGGACCCGGTCTACCAGTTATCCATTGTTACCAATTTTTTCAACCAGACTCCTCGTCTTGTACAAAATTAAATTTCAGGCTGGATCTAAGCTACTCCATGTGCCACAAATGTTTTTCACGTTGATAGGTGTATCTTCAGTGCCTTAATATATCGCAGAATTTGCTAAGCTGTTCTGAGTTCTGTTTTTAGTCGATCCCATCTGTCCAATAACTCGGATGATAAAATATCATCCCAGCATAAGTCCAGGCTCCATTAACTATGATTGTACAGCTAACTGTAAATCGTGTTAGCCAGTCAAAGTTGGTCAAAAATCTTTATTTCAAACAGGAATTCTAGGTAAGTAAGTTGTTTTGTGTTTTTGTTGGTTCTGGGCCTATTGAACCTTAAAATAAAAAATTATCTCCAGCTGATCAATCTTTTGGCCTCCGGAATTCTTTCATTCATTCAACCTTTGTACAGTATAAATGAATACAGAGTGCCATATGTCAGCACCTCTTCCAAGTTGAATTTCAACAATGAATAGTTCATGGCCGAATCAACTAGTGCGGTGTTTAAGGACAACTCAGGCAAACAGTGATACGTAATGGTAATTAAAGCAATTATTCGATCAACCATCTTCACTGTGGGGTTCCAACACTATCATGGTAATTTAATTGAATCGGTTTGTTCGGAATACAACGACTATGGGAATATAATATAGAGCACTGGTGGCGTTTAAAACTCCAGATTCACGGCTTGCCTAATTTCTACATGCTGGTTTAGGTCGAAGACACACCAGACTTCAATTCACCGCAAAGAATTGCGACAAAGTCATGATATGTGAGTTGTCCGAAGATAATTAATTACAAATTCTAGTCCAAGGTATTGAACGATATCATGACATCGCGACGTGTCTGATTGGGCTGTCTAAATGGGCTGTCTGAATGATGAATGGGCGCTATAGACAAATAACCAACAATTAAGACCAAGATACATACGATGCACCAGATGCTTTTTAAAATTCCAGTTCGAGTGCCATTCTTCACAGTAGCTGACGATCCTGCGATCTACTTCGAAAGCCTACTTGCTCAATATTTTTTTGTTTAAAAGTAAATTATACAAAAAATAAACTTGTGATATGACATAGCTGAAGAACAGACGCGTCCTATTTACATTTACTCAGTTGACTCTCTAACCCTATATAGTCCAATTGACTAAAGATTTTACTGAAGGCATTCTAATTTTAATCAACAAGTAATGCACCCGTTCTATGTTGACCAATTGGTTAAGTTAAATTGCTTTAGATCCGTTAAAATCAACAGGACTAAATAAACAAACCCCAAAAAAAAATTTGTCCCACGCCATTTACCTAAACAATATACACGTGACAATATACAAATAGCACACCAAATTGCCTATCATTCAACCCTTTCATATATACACATTTTCATTGTAAAAACATTCCCTTTCATAAATATGATCCCGTCCTCATGGAAAACCATCCATTCAGCACCAAATAAAACACATCACATACAAATATGCTGAGCTCTCGTCATTGTTTTGATTTATAATCCATTTAATATATTCTCACACAACAAAACTAAACTGACAAAAAAAAAACGAAATTAAAATAATAAATGGACGTTTATGAAAAACCATTTCCATTCACCAAAAAAAAAAAAAAAAATAAAAGGTCTTAACAAACATTTTAATTATGATCATTTTATTCAAAATCATGATTTTTACATTTTCCTACCGCACGACGACCTATTGTATCGCATGTAATATACATCGTCGTCTCCTCGTATAAATGGAATTGGGTCTTTGTATTGTTGTTGTTGTTGATGTTGAAATTCTAATTCTTTTCATCCGGTATTTACGGCACATATTGTGAACAAAACTATAATAACAACAAATAATAATCATAAAAAAAACTTTAACTTAAATAAATAATAAAAATGAAATAGCAGATTTAAGTTTTGTATATTTTTGTAAGAGAATATTGTGTGTTATAAGTGTAATAAAAATAAACAGAAGTTAAATTAACTGGAGATTTACTGGCTTTTGTTTTGTTGTTATGTGACGTTTAATTTAAATCAAACGCACTCACTTGAATTAGATAAATTATTTCTAAGTATATACCTCTATTTTAGTGTTTGTTTTATTTCATTCTGGGTTTTGGGCAAGAAGCTCTCCTCTCAAGGGCTTCTATTAGACCCAGAATTTCTTCTCGAAATCGGTACCTCCATCTTAATCAATGTAAACTCCACACTTTCTTTAAGAAATTCAAAAGCTTTCATAAAGTCTAATACACAAATGAAAGCATTCTAAAACTTTTCCCATTGAAAAATATTTTATTTGGTGACTTTTTTGAATTTAAATTTACTTAACCGAAAAATTAATATAAATAATGGTTTAAAAAACTAGCCAGTCTTCTAGTGTTGTAGAGTGACCCAGGATCCAATTTAGGATCCTCTGTGGTTGGGGGCACTCTCATGACTTCTAAGTAAAAAAGTTCTAAGTAGGCATGTTTTCTTTAAATCTCCACTATAGCATCGTTGGTTTGTCGTAAAAGACGACTAAACAAAGGTTCAACACGTGGTTTAGGATTTGCACGAGAAACGTGCAGGTAGTATGCACAAGGTAGTATGCAAATTTTTGTAATTGAACGTTTTAACTTTCCATATTGGGTTCTGAAATCTACCACATGCACTAATCCATCCTTGCCTCGTTTTAAATTGACAATGCGTCCCGTTAATCATTTGATTGGCGGAACATCTTGGTCCACGATGACTACGAGATCTCTTAGTGTTGGAATTGGAGTTGGAACTTGCCATTTAGATCGTTGCTGTAGTGTCAGTAGGTACTCCTGATGACATCTTTGCCAAAAATGTTGGACCATTTTATGGAATATGCTGCCACCTCGATAGTCTATTTTCTTTGATATTTAATAAGTTTTGTTCAGGTAACAAGTTAATTGCATGCGCAATTAAAAAGTTGCCTGTTAACGGATCTATATCGTCTGATGCCATTTCACAAAGCGGTCTTGAGTTCAGAATGGCCTAGATTTGAATCAAAAGTGTTTTCATATCTTCAAAAGTTAATCGTGTCTCGCCTATCACTCTTTTAAATAATACTTGTTGGACTTTATGGCTACCTCCTATAACCTTCCGAAATTAGGAGCAAAGAAAATTTGAAATTTGATCCATTATCGCTGTTTATATGTCTGCAAATTCCTCGTCGTACAAGACAGCTAAAAACGCATCTGTAGTCATGTCGCTCATCAATTCTAAATGAACAGCCTTGGTGGCCATGCACACAAAAAGAGCTAAATTTTTGCTTGAAATATTTTAGCACCTCGTAATCTGGATGTCTTGACGAACAGAGGTCCAGCATAATCCATCCCAGTAGTGAAAAAAGGTCGTTGATACTGTACTCTATGCGATGGCAACTGACCCATCAGCTGATGTTGTAATTGCAACTTTAAACGGACACATTTAACCCATCGGCCAATTACTGCTCGTATACTTCATTTTTACCTTGTATTATGTGGTACTTCTGCCTTAAATTCGATGGACCTCATTAGCTTATTTTTGAATACTTTTAACACTGATATCATTAATTTGGTTTGTAAATGTGCAGCATAGAGCCGTGGGATGCTTAACCATTTAATTGGATAAATTTTGGTTTTCGAAGTTGAAATGTTCAAGCAGCTACAATTTTTGAAATAATATTTTTATTTTTATTGTTGTTGGCGACAACCATCCAATAGGATCAACAATTTTTGATGCTTCAGATACCATGTATCGCTTTGTCAGTTTATGCCTTATAGAGCACCAGTATACTAGTTTCACCTTGAATTGAAAGGTATCATCTCTTGGAGAATAATTTACACCCAGTATGGAAATTGCCTGGGTATCATCTTTAAAGTCCAAACTAGACACATCCTTGTGGGTTTCTGGAATTATTTGCAGAAGTTCAGCACTATTCTGTGACCATTTTCTAAGATTAAATCCACCTTGGCTCAGTCAACAAATTAAATTTTGTACAATTGATTTAGAGCTCTCTGCCAATTG
This sequence comes from Tipula confusa, assembly GCA_963556175.1. NCBI lineage: Eukaryota > Metazoa > Arthropoda > Insecta > Diptera > Tipulidae > Tipula > Tipula confusa. The sequence goes on from OY744476.1 coordinate 35,563,079, forward strand.
ATCATTCAGGTAATTGCCGGTAGAAGTTTTCGATGACACATCAAAAACCATTCGCAATTTCGTAGTAGAACTGCTCTCCTTGATTACACCATGATGCGGTAAGTAATACTGGGCAGAGTCAGTATCCCTCGATTTTTTCATGTGCCATAGAACTAAATATTCATCTAAGAAAGCCACGTATTGCTCTTTCAATTCACTATTTTTTCTAATCTTCTTTCTAGATCATATATTCGTTTCACTGCCATTGATTTGGAATTTCCTAGACTTGATAAACTTGTCTTAAATGGTAGTCTGACAATATATCTCCCTTCTTCTGACCTGCTAACTGTCTTCTTATAATGTTCAATTTATAATTGCTCTTCTTCAGTATAAGGTACCGCATAAAATAAATACACATAGTACTACCATGGTATGTTAGCCAATTGACGTGTTAGATGTCGCTACTTATATCGTTTTAAAATAATCAAAATATTTTATATGTGTATTCGCCTAAATGTCATATATTTATACTGAATGTTGACGATATCCTATCGACCCGACATCTGGAATATCAGTGGGTAAACTGTTTTTTTCTTATGATGGTAGTACTATGTGTATTTATATATTGGGTACCGTATCGCTTAATTCCTTAATCTCCCAGAACTTCCGCAGTGTTGAATTTATATCCAAATGAAGACTAACTAGAACTACTTTATTGCCACCTTCAGTATGAATTGGCATCCCTTCTATCATCCATCCTAATCTCGTATTGTGAGCAACAAGTTTCGAATGATGAATATACCTTTTGCCTCCTGCTGCGCAGTATATTTAATTATCTTCTTCATCAAATTTTAGATCTGCCAATTTTACATTTCTCAAACCTTTCAGGTCATTTTGTCTTTGAATTGATGGTTGATATAGATGATACTTTTTTTACTATCAATACCTTTGCTGTTGTCCAAAAAGAATCATCTTTAAAGCGAGATTTAATGCTTACGGTATATGCTTACGGTTGCAGTGCCCTTCGAGATTCCAGACGTAGTATCATTAAGTCCTTGTATTAAAATTCTACCATTTTCTCGTTTTAAACCGAGTCGCTGGAAACATTCTTGTTACCAATGACATTTGTGAGCCTGAATCAAGCAGTGCACGACAACATTTCCAGGTTCCATTTTGACATTCCTCTTCTATTTGAGCAGTTGGAAGAATCGCATTACTTAACAAATTTGCATGTCCACACGTAATCACTACAGGTGCACTATCCGATACTTCTAAGTGAATAATATCATGATGCAATGTAGCCACAGATCTCGATTCTCTGCTTGGGAACCAAGAGACTTAAGACCTCTTCATCACACATAACGTGTAGATTTGCAACATTCTGTACATATGTAAAGACTCTCTGGTAAGTCAATTATGTTCGTTTTTAATACTAAACACATCATGGTCTTGAGTTCGATCCCTGCCGGTGACCACAGAGTGCCCAATTGTGTGTAAAATCGTTCGTTGAGTCCGAAAGATCTTGTAAAAGATCTCAGTGAAGGGTCAACTTTGGCCTGTAATGCTGTTGGTTTTTTTTTAATGTGACTTAAATTTGTTTCAGGAATGCTCGATAATGGTCCCTCAATCAGGAAGTGTGCTACAATTGGTACATCTTAAAAATAACATCAGTTGTTATTGTTCACAGTGGACTCATGTTTAACATTGCCTTGATTCGCTTCATAAGTAAATCAGGTGCATTGCATTAAAGTTGATTCGAAATCAGTGATTGTGGCATTGGACATCGAAAGGCTAGTTCAGCTAGATTTTGTTACGAGTGTGTGTATTTTCCATTATTTCTAGGCAATTGTTTCAAAATACATGAAATTCTGTTTCCAATAAAACATTTCCACCGATTTTGTATATGTCTGACATTATGCGAGAACAATTAGCGAATCAGTTCAGGCAACAACTCTAGTCGAAGTATCGAATTAGTTTTATTAGGCACACCTTGTTTTTTGCACCAATCAGATTTACGACTATATGCGTTGTTCACATGATTTTAAACGCGTATGTATACCACTGCACGACGCTGATGTTTACGGATAATTAAAAATCGTGGAATTTTAACAATTTCAATGCTGGAAGAAAGCAATCCAAGAGGATCAAAGATGCGGGATGCTTCTGACAAAAGTGCTTTTTAACTCATTGAAATACCCTCGAACTCCTAAAATTGTTAGTCCCGATTTGATGCAGCTATAACCAAAATTAAAAAGTTAGAATCCTCCTGAATTAAGTAGTGATGTCATCTCTTCGTATGACTTAGTGGCTTGATTTAAATAGTAGCAACCCGTAAACAAATCGTCTACGTCGAAGTCAGATTTTAGGCAATTTGCAATTCGGATATAGCTCATGACAATCTTTTACAAGCTGTTATGAGGTTAGCCAAGCCAGAAAACGGGCATTTCATGTCCCGTATGTTACCGTAGTACGGTGGAATTATTGAAGTTCTTGGTCAGTTGAACTTTTGACGCTAGAAGATTCTTTGAAAATTGCAATGGTTCGAAACAGTATTGAGATCGACCAAGATGTCATATTGTATTATCGGCCTGACTATAGTAGCGAATCATTAAGCGAATACTTAAGTGAAGACTATGTGTAGTGCTCCTGCACCTCGGCAGTCCATTTACTTTGACGTGTGATTTGTTTCTGTAAAGAGCTATTCATTTCACACAATAATCATTGATAAGTGTTATTTAAGGTCATGAATCGAGTGATACTCTATATGTGTAACTCCAAATATACCTAATACCATAAAAAAAGAACATAAGAGTGATAAATTTCGTATGAAAAACAATATTGTTTCGTAACGAAACAATAAAAAATATATAGTGTATACTGGTTATTACAAAGCGAAACAGCAATATATTTTTAATTATGAAGAAAAACCAAATTTTGTAAATAATCAAATAGTATTCATGAAGTGCTAGCAAATTATATAAATTTTCACGAAATATTTGATTCGAAATATAAAGAAAAATGTGTACGTACCAATTAGAAAATTTTAAAAAAAAAAACAAAAAAGTCAAAACAATATAAACAAACTGATACAATTTTTTTCTTTATATTTATTTAACACAAAAAACATTAAATCATAGTTGCATTGCATAGTTCATAACTAATACAAAAATAGCAAAAATATTCTTTTTTTCTATAGCAATTTTGTTAATTACATCCGTATTCGTCTCCCTCTACACTAGTAATGAATAAGAAAAAACAAAACCAAATAAAACTGAAAATAAATATCACTAACGCAAAATAATGTGCAACAAGGATAAATACATACTTAAAAATATGTTGTTGTTTCGCTTTGTAGTACACTATATATTTTGTATTGTTTCGAATGCCGTTTTAACATAAGAAGTTTATCATTCTTATGTCCTTTTTCTATGGTAATACGTTAAAAACAACTGTGGCAAGCAATGGGTTTACTGTGTTTCCAGAATGTAAGGAGTTTTTTTAGAGCTTCTTTAACTTGTTCTAAACGAGTTCAAAACTTACATATGTAAATTAAAGATGATGCTTCATTTTTTAATAGTCTTTTAAGACTAATGCTCCTTTGAAGGTATTGAAGTTTCAAATTTATCTTAAAAGGATTACAACTTAGCTTAGTCTTTGCTTAGTGGTTCAATTATCACACGTGATTTAAAGAGGATTTAATCCGAAATGATGAGTCACTGATCAAGTTTTTTCGCTGAAGATAATTGTTTCTAAATATTACGAAACCTCTCATGACGTACATGTTCTTGGATTATGAGCCTGTAACTTAATCTATTGGGATAGCTTATGGTTTGCTTGGCGATGTCCGGGAGTACCTGAAAAATATGTACGGTTGTGTAAAATGACAGTAACGCAGTCATAATGTTTTGTCATAGTTAAGAACAAGTAACGAGTATCGAGGAAAATCTTTCCTTTTCGTACACCATCCTGTACGAAAAGGAAAGATTTTCCTCGATACTCTTTAGGTTCATGTTAGAATCTATTATTCGTAAAAATGAAACATCTTATAGGAAAACACCTTGTATCTTCAGTTCAGCCAGGTTATGGCATATGTAGATGATATCTGTGAAATCAAAGATATCAAAGAGCTATTGGATCCATACTAGAACGATTCTCTTTTTAAAGAAGTAACAAGTTTCCGATACCTCAGCTTTCTTGTCACTCATGATAATTGTGTGGGTGGGGTTATTAAAGTGCGTCATACCGCTGGCAACCATGATTTTATGTGCCTTAAGCCCCCTGCAAAAGTCAAAATGCCAACAAGCTGGGCATTGATCAGACCCGTTGTCATGTATGTGGGTTTGAGAGTTGGACACTGGCGGATGTTTATGCAATTAACGATAATCAAGCCATCGCATAAAGTCAGTTTGATTCATTACTGATTAATAGTGTTGGAATCCTACTGTTAAGATGGCAGAGTGGTTAGTCAAACGATTGCTCCAATTGTCACTGTGTGCCACTCTATGATTGAAATTCGATGCAGTGGTGCGGGATATGGCTGATCTCTTATGAAGTCAGAGACATTCAACTGAGTTGTTACCGTGGAGTGCTGCTCGTCACGATAAAGTGTTTTTTTTTTTATCACTGTGTAAAATTATCGCGTGTAATTTTTAAGTGTTTCGTCGATAAAAACTAAACCTGTAGAATCAGACGATCGGAGCAGCTTTACTGGCAATTTCTTGGTGGCCTCAATGGTGTCCTATACAAAGATAATTTTTGACTTTTGGCCATTCTGACTGCCATTCTGACTGAAGACGCCATTGTACTTGACCATTTTCAAAAATGGAATTATTTTCGTGGGCGGAATCCGTTCTCCACTTGAGTGAGTACTATGTCCTACACGAAATACTTCAGAAGCTAGACGCTATGAACATCTGGCTGAGCAGGACCAAAGAAAAGAATCAGTGAGTGGGTATACTAAAAATAAAAAGAATAAGGCACAATAAGGAAATATTCACGGTACATTAGTTCGCCTAAAATATGCAAAACCAGTTAGCACTCAAGTAGCAATTACGCAATTACTTTAGATAAAGTCAAACAAATAATTGATTTTGTAACCATCGCTTGGACCAAAGATGCAGCCAAGCTAAACAAAAGCCACAACCTTGACCAAATTAGGCCTAACAACACCAATGAAAATATTGAAGAGGTAGAATAATGCAAATCAGGTTCTTCCCATAAATCCACGGTTTCAAATAATCAACCAGCAAATAACATCCAAAGTCAGTCCATAATCAAGCATGCCAGTAGTCCTACGATTTATCGTAATTTCTGTCGCTATCAGAAAACTACCAAATCTTATAAAGGCTCAAAAAAGTCACTTTCAAAGTGGGATATTTCTTACAATGGCACTCTAAATGGGATTCAGATTAAACGCTTTTAACACAAGTAGAGCATATGGCAAAATCTGAAAATCATCACCCAAAAACTTGAGGCTCACCTGCATTATGTTCTAAAATGAAATGCCTAAACCGAACTTAAAACAGGTATTGAGCGAAGTTTAACGATCGTTATCCCGATCAAATCTCGATGACCGATTCTAGTTCAAATTTTCTATCTATAAGACAAGGTAATCGCACTTCGCTTCGAAAATATAAACTTCTAAAGCGTTGACGAACTATACAGAAAATCCCTTGCTGATGAAGATGCAGGGAAACTTAAACAGGTTATTTTACGGGATTAATGTGTTAACCTAGTAAGTTGGTTCGTTAAGCCAAAACATTCATGCAGCAGGATCCACACTAAACCAAATAATGGTTACAATTGGATTATGGTTCATAATCCAAGTCAAGAACATAACCACAATTCAAAACACATGTACCACGAAAATCACATACCAGAATGGTCCATCCGTTGTACTTGTTGTGGAAATAAAGATTATCGTCAATGTCAAAAGTACCAAGTATTCAAACGAAACAAGTATAGAAAATTCTCTAAAGTTTACTAACACGTTCCCTCAAACTATTTCACCTTGTGTATCTGCTTCCACTTCTCATGTTGCAAAGATAAACAGAAAAAAAGACTGTCCTGAATTCTGTAAAAATACCTATCTCGAAATGTGTTTAGTAGTCGATTGCTTCTGAAGATTTAGGCTCAAAATTAGTTGTCCATTATCGTTCACCGCCAGAAATTGAATTTTTTTTTTGCTTCCAACCACGTACCTGAAATGACTGGGGATGATTTAGTTGAAATACAAGATACATCTTGCCTTACCAGAGCAATAAAATTTGCTCAATAATACAATTCCTAAACTTGTCATCATCAGCACTATTAGGACTTGGAGGTACGCATCTGGGTTCATATACGTTTCTGAACCCAATTAAGCAACGACTTTATGTTGTGTCAGTAGTACAAACCGAAATCTACCAGCTGGATCGGATATTGAAATTATATAGGCGTAATATAGAGGAGAGTTCCAGTTCATGGAGTTCACCTGTAACTCTGGTGCGCAAGACAAATGATAGTACAGTTTTGCTTTGATGCGCGGAAGTTAAATCAGGTTTCGATTAAAGATGCGTATTCTTTACCACTCATTGATGGATTGCTGGGGCTTCTTAACAATACCTGATTTATTTCGAGACTGGATTTAAAAAGCATCGGCAAATCCCTCTCGTCAATGAGAGGTCTTGGGACAAGACAGCATTTTTTGTACCTAGCCGTCTCTTAAATCAATTCATATCCGTGCTATTTGGCTTGTTTAATGCACAGAAAAATATCCTCTGATTAATGCACATTAAATACAGTGGAATGCAGAGGATACATTGTGGCTGACTATTATCATTACCAGTACTCAGTAATCCTGATTTTACAAAACGCTACGTCTAATAATGTTTGTGAATATCGTGAAAAAGGAGTGTATTCTCTGTCCCAGAAATCGGTGCGTGATAATGCCAAGCAATTTACGTCAAAGTAATTTACTGATCTTCTGTTTCAGTATGGCATAAAACATCAATTAACTTTTGCTTGGGAAAATCCCAAAATTGCAAAACATCGTATAAGCCAACCTCTTTACTAACAACAAAACCAATTTAAGAGAGCAGAAAGCTTATACTAGCATATTAATAGGCTCCAAGAAAGGCTCTCAACCATAGTACAGATAAATAGGATCTCTGATACAACTAAGCAGGCACTGGAAAAAAGAAAGTATGTTCAGCTGTATTTTTGACGTAACCCAAGCATTCATTATGGTTATTGGCAGAGGATCCACAGTGGATCGCACCAATGAACATAAGTGCCTAAAAAACAAAACCTTTTGAATTAGTAGTTCCCTTTTAGTCGCTGAAATCAAATCAAATCAATAAATTAATTATTCATCTTTCATGACCTTGCTCGCTAACATTAATACGACCTGCTCCCCGGTTCTAAAACAATTTAATTATATTTTATTAACTTTTGTAATTTGTCAAAACAAAAAATGTTTTTCTGCTCAGACAACTTTCAGCAACACTAATTAATTATTGAAATACCACCAGCTGTGCGCCAGACCCTATATATCATAACAAAAATAAAAAGTGTCCCATCATAAATAATAATCATCGCCCAGGTATCTAAAAAAATAAAATTCGAGGTGTAAAATATCAAGTTTCAAAAGCTTAACAAATTCGAAGTGTCAAAAATAAGTTTTATTAGCCAACTTTATGTATATTAGGACCCGGATTAAAAAAATAAAAAAAAACTTAATAAATTGCAAAACGTTCGATAATCGATCTTACAAATTAGCGTAACATTTTCACTAAACATGTATCTTACCTTAATCATTCCTACATCATGTTTATACTTTAACACATGCATACACACACAAACAGCTGTACGAATACCACTCTTATTTCTAGACCATTAACTGTGGGCATAACATGGAAACAATATGCTAATCTTATATCTATTTCAAAACATAAACGATGAATAATAAGAAGAAGACGGAACCAACAAAAAATTTCTTAAATAAATCAAATCGTGCACACCACCAACTTTTCGAAAAAAATATTTCGACTTTGTTGGCTCCAACATTTTTTTTTTTGTTTTTTTAATTTATTCGTCAAATTACAACAAAAATAAAATGTTAAAAATTAATTATACATGAGAAGATACAACAATACCATCGTCTAATTAATAATTAATTCGCTTCATTATAATAACAAAAAACGTGGTGTTCAAGAAATAGACGAAAACATTTTGGAAAGATGAAGGCGATATGGTTGAAGAAAATCAAAATAATCATAAAAATTTGATAAGGCTACACGGAGATAAGATAATTTTAGAATTTTAAGGTTAGGGAGTAGTCGTTTGTACCTAGTAAAAGCCATTATCAATCATTGGAATGAAATCCACTTGTCCAGAACTAGAATGAATTTCACTTGTCCGGAGTAAATAACCTTCTATCAACTTCTTTCACTCAAACTACTTTCCTATCTGGTGCGAATTTTTAAAATTCACTCAAATGCATAAAGATTATGTATAAAATGTATAAAAAGGCCATTTAAACACATTTCCTAATTTTCTCTTACCTTATAAACATTTGCTCAAAATATTTATTTTTTTTTAACTTAAGGCATAAGTTAAAATGATTTAACTTTCAAACGTAAATTAAACCAATAATTTGGTTTGCATAATTGTAAAAAATGGCGCAAAATGATAAATAGATTACTTTCATAAAGGATATCCAGATTTGCTCAATTTTAAATTTTGCTCAAAATAATTTTTTGAACAATCATTAACACTGTATACAAAATAAATACAATTTAAGTCAACAAAATTCCGTCTCTCTGCTGCTATAGATCTATACTGTCTTATGACTTGCCAAATTAGCTTAATTATAATAGTAACATTAAATAACATATTCTTGCTCAGTAAATATGTTATTGTGTTATAAAAGTGGTTTCGGTTTGTCTTAATTTTGTTTAAAATTCGATTTAAATAAACACTTTAATTGCTCAAATTTATTATAAATTTGCTCAAATTTATATAATTATATACATATTTATATTTATATAACATAACTGTTATTCAGTATCGTAGTGTAAACCATATTTACTGTGTTGTTAGATTATAATTATGACCTTACAACTTTTAATTTAAAGTAGCTTGAAATTAAAACCAATAACTTGGGTTTAATGATCTACTTTCATTGGATAATTTTGATAAATGCTCATTTTATAGTAGTCAGTAGCTTTATTTGCTCATTTTTTTAATTGTTCACAAAAAATATATGACAATAATCATTAGTACTATTTCCTTTTATAAAAAAAATAAATTGCTCAAAATTTTAAACTGAGCTACTTGTTCGAAAATAATTACTCGCCAGTGTAGATCAGATTAAAGTTCATGATTCATCAACATGATTTCATGGTCCATAAAATTATCATTATTTGCTCAGTTTTTAATTTTGCGCAAATCGGTTATATAAATAAAATATGATGAATGTACGTATAATATAATAAAATTAGTTAAAATTATTGCTTTTAATAATCAAATTTAATTGCTCAATTTTTTATAAAGAATGAACAACTAAAATGAAATCCAAAATTTCCGTCTCTATCTGCTGTTAAAAATGTTTGCTCAAAAACTATTTTAAGTCATATTAAATTTATTTTTTTCGTTTTGGTTTTATTTCGCTAAACATTAACTTTTTATTTGGTCAAATTTGTTAAAAATTGGCTCAATCCAAATAGTTTATAAGTATTAGCTTGTTGTGAAGGTTTACATCAATTATATGAAAATTGAGCTTAACGTGTAACATAAATAACTCAAAAATTTAAACTGAGCTACTTTACTTCTCTATCAGTCCAACCGTTTCTTGTAGTGCGTAGTATTTGAGATTAAAACATAATTTACTGTTTTGTTAGATTGGAGTTAAGAGCTAACGATTTTTTTTAAAGATGGCTCAAAGTTTCATCGTGGCACGTGATGAGGTATTTATTTCCTTAGCGGGACATCGGGAGAGGATAAGTTATGTCAAAAGCTAACCATTTAAAGACCTGTTTGGGCGTAGTGGTTAATTTTAAAGGAAATTCGGTTGGTTGCATAGTGTACAATCGTAAATGAATCGGGAGATGCCCTTTAGCATTTTCGGCTTGAAGTACAACATTTGAATTCTTGTCATAAAACGATTAACTCAATTGAATTAATTTTAAAGTTTTGTGTCAAATCAATAGTCACACTTAATAAATTTTAGCAGCATGAAGGTGAAATCATACATTTGTAATTTACAGATGAAAACTAATGCCATCCGTTACAGCCTACGGCTTGGAGAAATTAGTTCATTATTAGATTTATCCTTAAGGATCCTTTAAAGGTTACAGTTGAATGGTGGCACACTACTAAGTTGCTGATAAGATACGTCAGAATGCAGAGCAGTTCATTAAAATTGTGGGTGTCTTGTGCTAATAATAGTTAAACATTGGCCACCGGGAAACCGAACCAATTCTAGGTTCGTCTTTGGCCGTACATTCTAATCAATCAATCAATTGGCTCTTTTTTAATATATTCTTAATACTGTGAAAGTATAAAGATATCCATGCTAGTTTGGGTTAATGATAAATGATTTCTTTGCTTGGCCATAAAGAAGTCGAAGGTATATCTAAACCAATCAACCATACTATACATCACATTTATATGTACAACATATATCACCTCATCTCCCATCAACTATATAGTACGCCCTAGAAAAGCATATATAATTTCGTTAAAAATCCAAACGCAAAATGTAATTGAAGTCGAGCAAATATATGGTTGACGTCTTGAGTGTGCACGAGACAAGCCAACACAAAATGAATATTTAACGACATATTTAATCACATCAAATTCATTATCACAACAAAAACATATTTTACACGCAATTTATTTCTATTTTGTTGCTTTAATTATGTCACAAGTAATTTATTTTTATTTCATCTTAAACAAACAACATAAACACACACACACACACACTCACACACATATATAGTATCATCTTAATCATCATCATCATTAACATCAAGAATTCATGTTAAAATAAATTGGATGCAAAAACAAAAAAAAAATTGAAAAAGACAAACAGAACTCATGATAATTGGAATTTTTCCCTTCTTATTCTTTGCCTTCGTGTTATCTTTAAGATTTATCTTCACTTCCTTCTTATTAAAATCAACATTCTATACATTATAATTTCGATCCATCATCGCATATTATTGTTAATTATACGACAGTCGTTCGATCGTTTATTAATCCACAATCGATTCTCACCAAAAATCATAATTTAAGGAGGGAATCGAAGTCAACTCCTATATACCACTCTGCAAAGCATAATACACTTCAAAAATGGGTTCGGTGGTAAACAATAACAACAAAAAAAAAAAGTAAACATAAAATTCCAATTCGTGTTAAATCACAATAAAATTAGGATTTAAGTCGAATAAATTTTTTTTTCCTTATCTATTATCCTTAATCCTATTTAATATAATAAAAAAAAATCGAAAATCTTCTCGTCTTTCCATTTTCGATAGATCAAAATCAAACAACAACATGGCATACAAACAAAATACACCCGAGCACATACACACGCACACACACACACACACACATACCAACAAAGTTAAATTATGTCACAAAATGAATGATAAGAAAAACGGAAAATGGAAAAGGAAAACCATAAGCTACAAAAAAAAAATGAAATCATTTGAATCCCGATTACGATTGCGATTGTTGTTGTGGTTGTTAATCCTTTTGACTTTGCTGTTGTGGAAATTTTTTTATTTTTTATTATTAATCGAATAATTTATGACATTTGAGATGTTAATGTACACATCCTAGGATGACTTTGTAACATTTTAATGTTACTTCTCAGGCCCTTTATTCGGAGAATATTTTGTATTTATATGGATTTCGAGATGGGATTTTTTTTTGATTAGTCATGCAAGTATTTAATTTTTTGAAATCCTTCAAAGTGTGATATATCCTTTATGGTTTGAAATCGAGGTTTTATTCGTAACCACTGGAGTCGGGAGGCATCATATTATTCTTTTATTGGCGTAGTAACGGCTTAACGGTTAGATCATAGATTTCTATTTACTTATAGTACTATTGGAAGCAACCATTTCCTGCTGATGTCCTTATATGACATAACCGTTAAGGATTTAACCAGCCGGTAAAAGTTTTTCGAATCCTTGCTTAGTAACAAAACCCTCTAAAAACATAAGAAAGGATACTTTGACAGCTCAGTCAAATCTATAAGAAATATCTGTGGTTACCGACGAAGGTAACAATTGTGCTGCAGAGTTTATTGAGCAAGAGAGGAATGGTCTGTGGAGGTGCCTATTAGGGAACTGGAATACCTACAGGAGATAGAGACAAACTTTAGTTCTGTAAAACGAAGGTGCAAATTCACAAACATGGACTGTACTTCCGTCAAGATAGCGACCACTTAAACATAAAAGACGAATAAAAAGAACCCGAAAACCAAAGGTAACCCGAATACCCTTCGCGAGACGTCCACAGTCTTATGCAAAGTGCTACTTGTAATTAGAAAAAAGGTTAACCCGGAGGCTTCGAATACGGAGATAAAGTATCTAGAATAGGCGATGTTCTTTTAGGACTCGGTGCAAATACGACCAACAAAGCAAATTTCTAGTTGGCATTAAGATTTGCTCTTGGAAAGACAGTCACGTTATGGAACCTAAGACCACACTGCAAATCAGAGTTTTATACTGTTTCTCCTTTGAAGAGAAAGTGAAAAAAGCCGTCAGACGACATCTAAAAGGATTAAATGACAAATTGAAGGTCTCACTTACGTAATCTAATTTGCCTTTATGTAAATCGGCACTCGTGAAGCTTCTGAGCTGCTTAGAATAAGTCGCATAAAAATTGGCTCACTATATTGCAGAATCCAGTGCAAGGCCGTAGTGGTCTGATACTATGTCTGCTTTGGTTAAGGTCACTATAAGGTGAACTGCAAAGGCTCCAACAGCAGTGTACTATGACAACAGTGTGAAGAGACCCGAAAGGGTTTTTTTGTGCTGAAAATAAAATAGGACCAGATCAAGCCAAACAGACACACGAGTCAAGCGGGTGCTAGATGTACAGGCAGGCCTTTAAGCAAGCCATAGGTTTAAACACATAAGAAGAATGTTGCTTAGGGAAACCTTCATAGAAACCGAACACTGGATAAAAATTGACGCCTTTGAAAATAAAGCGCGAAAATTCTGTGCGCTCATTATAGCCGGATTTTGTAACGCAAAAACTCTGAAGTGGAGTGGGGAATGACTTTTACAGACACTAGGAGACAGTAAATTCTAGGCAAGGCAGATCAATAGGACTTGTAGTGATGAATGAGGGTGGTGTACCGGCATTTAGAATACTGGCTGTTCTGAAACTATTCCTGAACTCCTGAAGAAGTTGCTACTGCCACAATGATGCTAGTAAAACGAGCTTGCGATGCATCGATGTCTTAAAGAAGGGGCATGGGGTAGAAAGTTTGCGATTTATTGGTGGTCTGATGAAACAGCAAGCTTAAGAAAACTTTGCCTGTACCTGAAACGCACAGCCACTAGAGCAAGAACAAGAGATACACATATGATTTAAATGCAGCACGAACAGTACAGACTGGCAAGAAAGGTGTGAAGCTATAAATAAACAGAAGCAAGCGCATCAAATGGAAGATCTTGAAACGGGACGTCCCTAGGGCTTAGGCTTTAGGTATTACAAAGTTGTAATGCACAAAATTAGTACACTGGCACCCAGCCCCTTAATGGAGCTAAGCAAAATATGGCACATCATAAACCACTTTTTCCTGGGTCACTATACCGACGGCCGGGCACCTTATTTTGATAAACCGGAAGAGGACCATAGAGAGCCAATGCAGCAAATACATCAAAGGATGTTCCGTCTAAAAGTTAGTCCTAGAATCTAACCTATAGAACACGTCATACGACGGTTTCTTGAGCATGGAAATGCCAGAGGACTCCTTCATGGTGGGGTATGCAGAAATAATCGTCCGGGTTATAGACGGTGTTCAACGCATGCTAAACGCAGCTAATGAGGCGAACTACCTCATGGCTAGGTGAGCATAATTTGAGCCTAGCAACATAAAAAACAGAATTGGTTTTGTATCTTGGGGTGCATTTGGACGCAAAATTAAATTTTTGAAACAGTTCTTCGGAAAAAGCGATAAAAAGGACCATCCCAACGAGTAGACTGATGACGTACATCAAAAACCAAGCTGCCAAGAAAAGAAGGTTACTAATATCGGTAACAAATTGTATCCTTTTGCAAGTTGGTGTTAAATAGGCAGACATTCTTAAAATGGAAAAATATTGAAAAAATGTTAAGGGCATAACTTCGTGGCGTGCTTAGAATCTGTAGCTCATACAGAGCAACATCTGAACCTGCTATTCTGGTCTGGCTGCAAGAAAATGAAACATGTTATGCTGTGCTGGTAGAAGAATTGGCAAGACGAGAGGGTTGATTAAAAACTTCTCAAAGAGGGTCGAAAAAGAAGAAGAAAAAGAGTGAAGAAAGTATGGAGAAGTAAACTATCTCATGACCCGATCCTAGTTTTGTAAATATTTGCACACGATTAGATAGGATAACACGGCCACTTTTTATTTATCTCGTATAACTTAAATGAATCAACCCCAGTAGAACGGTTTCTTTTTAGTCCCTGCATGGCCAGCATGGATTCCTCGTAGGACGGGTCCTCTATGCATATCTCCGCGGTCTGCATTTGGCAACTTTCAAAATAAGCTTTTCCCACTTTGTTTTTGTTAAACACAGAGTAAATCAGAAGAATGTTTCTTCCAAGTGTCGAGAACTGCATCGAATTTAACATGGAGCTTTCTACCCTAGTCCCGAATGGAAAAAGATCAGAGTTTAAAGATATGAAACCATCAGGTGACTCCTTTAAAGAAGTAACGGAAAAATTGGTTCTAATCGTTTTAAATACGACTCCAACCTAATGGATTTGTATGATTCCTTTCGAACCAAACTACTTTACATCACCCTTTTGTAAAGACTTGCATGAAATACAGTAAAAAAAATTTTTAAACGATTTGAAATTTTTCCCAACACTTTTTTTAAGTCCACACGAGTACAATAAAAACGAAAGTTAATTTGTAATACTTGAATGATTCAAGGTGAGGTTTAGGTCGTTTGATTTTTTATTTTTAATATTTCTTAAAACTGCATCTATAAAAATGTAAGATGGGTGTGTGTAATTGATTATACATAAATCATTTATTTAGAGGTATATAAAAACATAAATTCAAGATCCATTACGCGATAGGTGAACCGTGTAATTGAATTTGGATGTTGTTATTCTACAAAATCACAAAAAAAGCCCTGAAACTATCACATTTTTGGTTGGAAGCATATCAAAAATATTTCAGTGAGTTGCGCTACAAAATCATAAAAATTTCTAATTTGTATTACAAACGACTATAATATACCTTACATACACATTTATGCAAATTTATTAATTTCCTTTTCGAATCGACAAATTCAAAGTATATCCGCCAGATTTCGATTAGGCGACCGTATTCAATTTGTATCTGCATCCATTCACCGTCATCGCACACACGATTCTAAATAACTAAACGATGTTGACCATCGAGTAAATTATAAAAAAAATGAGAACATTCCTACAATTGTGGAGAGGGATTGGTGCTGGTGTGTTGCACAGACTTGCATTAATAGTGAAACTGAAAATGGAAATATGTTTTATTTCCTAAGGGTCTTATGAATTAAATTTACTTATCGTATGTACGTATGTAAATAATATCTGCGCTGCGCCACGGTCGAATAAATTTTTAATCTCGTATTTTGCATTTTTTATTTTTTATTTATTTCAATTTTAAAATATTTACACAGCATTCCAAATGCATTCTGTATAGTAAAGATGTAGATGCCCCATAACTTATTTTACAATTTGTGTTCATATACACTCATCGTGTATCTACATAATGTTGCGAATGTAAATACTGCAAGCTAATTTTTGATTCAATTATCATACATAATTAGCTCAATTTTAAATGTTTTTTTTTTAAATTGAGCAAAATATTATCTTGTTTCGAGTTTTTCATTTTAATGAAACAAAATTGAAAAAAATTGAGTGACTTTGGTCTATTCAAATAATTTTACCACTGTGGTTGAAGAATCTCCCTTGTGTTTTGCTCACGAAATATTGAAGCAGACGACTCTTTACTTTTAGATGAGGAAGTAATGTATATAACCTAATTGCTATAGTGTCAAACCCAGTACATGGACAGACATTTATAAAGTACAACTGTCAAGGTTCTACCAAATAGAAGACACATTCAATGTTATTGAAAGGAAAAATAGCGTCCCATTATTTTGGGCCACTGTATGAAAGCATACAAGAATATTTTCTACTACTATTAGCATCGCCCTAAATAGAGCTAAATTTTAGACTATATCTCTATGGACGTAAATTTGTCGTTGTCACAGAACATAAACCACTAGTAGATGACATCTGAAACTCTTCTTCAAGACTCCTTGGCTGGAGCCTAAAACTAGGAGAGTACGAGTTCTCTATTGATTGATTGATTTTAGAATGTACAGCCAAGGACGAACCAAGAACTCCCGGAATGCCGGGCACCACCGTACACCCGTGTTACATATAACAAAACCGAATGAGTGGAAGGAATGTTAGTTATGACAGACTCGACCCGTTTTTTGACACCGAAGCGATTGATTTTTAAAACTTTTTTTGTGATGTAGGGAAAGGAAATATAAATTATTAATGACAGAATTCGTCTGGTTTCCCGGTGGCCAATGTTTTAACTATTATTAGCACAAGACAATCACAGTTTGACTGAACTGCACTGCATTCTGACGTCTCTTATAAGCAACTCCAACTTGACCAGCAGTCTGAGATCAATAAACTTAAATTTGACCGATTGAAAACCTTGTTACGGCGTTAACCTTTGCAAGCCACTTCAATACCGATTGAGTATCGCAAGAAAGTGTTCTTGGAATTCTATGTTGCCGATTTCGGATCAAGTGCAAATAACTTGAAGCAATGTTGACTGCATTGACTTTTCCAGTGGCAAAAATAAAAGCTTATACCGACTCGTCGGTAGTATCAGTATAATACATAGCGCCAACCCACAGAGAAGTACTACCATCCCGCCAAGAACATATTCCTTGTGCTTGGTCTAACATGTCCGCTTTTGTCGAGTGAAGAAATATCCTTTTTAAAATCATCGCCATAATTGTTGTATGGTCCATGTCACATGTTGGTATAACTTGATTTTTTTTACCAGCATATCCAATGGCAATTTTGTGAGTTCAGCTTATGGACCCACATGTGGTTGGGGTCTGTAGAAATCGGTGTTATTGGCTGCAAGCCATCGATCTTCATCTCTGCTTTCGCAACGACATTCTGAATTATCCGTTTTATTATTGTAATAAATGCTTCCCAAAGCCCCGCAAAATTGGGTGTTCGTAGGGTATAAAATATCATTCAATGCAAGCACCAGCGCATGTTTATTGTATTACGTCTGTGCCATTTGGTTGTATATTCCGCACTTCTTCCAACTGATTTGCGGGCCTCACATAATTTTTGGCGTTATCGGTGTAAATTTTGGTGACCATATCTCGATCATCGAAAAATCGTTTGAGAGCGCGACTAAAGGCCTCAGTTGATAGATTCACTACTAAATTTAAATGCTACACCTTTGTGTAAATTCATACGAATAAAGCCACATAGACCTTTTTCCGGATAGACCTTTTTCCACCTTGCAACATTTATATTGATGAACGTTCATTTAGCCTGCAAATGCTTTTTTAGTTTAAAGTAGTCCTTTGGCAAAATTCCAATTATCTTGGGACATTTTCGCAGGCACCAAGCACACTTTCTCATGCTACATCATCAGTCAATAATTCCAGTAAGAAGAATTTGTGTATCCGAATTTCTGTACGGTGAAACGAGAGATATTCTAATTCCATCACAAAGAACTCTCCGGTTGCCTATGAATGGTAACAAACTTCTCAAATAACTTGTGGATGAAACATCACGATTGTTTGACAGTTTCGTGTGATTAACCAGAAAAGCTGCAAGCTAGATGTTGCGAAAAAATTAATATTCAACTTTGTCCCTTTCTGAATAAGTTGGTGACGCGGTATCAACAAGTAAACATAGTCCAATGCAAAGGCATGATGCACCTTTTAATCACCACATCACGAACACAAAACTTCATCAAAGGCCCCAGATGTTTGAGTAGTGAATCGAATCGGTGAGATATTGACTCGGCGTCACTAGTAGTTTTCTATGGTTACGACGTTCCTTGTCGTGTTCAATTAGTTGGTGTGAAAGGGGTCAATTTTCATTCGGTTTGGTGCAGGTATTTAGGTCATTGAACTATATACTAGAATTTAAGAACTCGTTCGGCAAAGTGCTTTTTCAATGCTTAATGGCATTTGACCTAACGATCTCTTCCTTATTGGAACATAATTTTGATAAGGAGAAGCCTCCCGCCTTTGTGATTTTTGGTCAATTCGTGATTTGGTTCAGAATCTCTAAAAGGTCTTTTATAGAATTCGCCCCTATTATTGTATCATCCACATAAAAGTTGTGACATAGCACTCTTTTAAGAGGTTCGTCTCGGTTGAACCACCCAAGATAAAGAAGTCGAAATTCCAATCCCAAGCAGCAACTTTGATAGGTCTAGTGAGGTTTGTTGGAGATTGTTAGTCTAAATGGTCATTCAACGACATGGCTGACGATATCGTACACGAGCCATTGCGGCAAAAAATAATAGGAGTCGCGGGATCAAAATTATCGATGGGCTTCAAATGAATCAACTTCTGATACTAACTAACTGCGAATAACTACTTTTTATCTCGGGTAATCGATAAAGTTAGTTTTCTATGTTTAAGAACCGACGGCTTGTCGCTAAAGGGCGATTGAACGATGCATTACAATTTCGGCGAGTGCGAAAAGCATAATAATCTTCACATTCTTGGTTTGTGGGGCTCAATCCCAAGGTAGCAGTTGACAAAATTTCCCAAACCGATTTCACTAGAATGTCTAATTTATCCTGCAAATGAATTGACATTTCATGTAGGCCGCTTACAAGATCAGTTCTTGTGTGTTCAGGTACTGACCAAAGTGGGCCACTTACAGTCTAATTAAATTCTGTTTCATGTAGATTGTAAGATTTTCATGATTATATGACGTATTTGTCATAAAACGGTTAATTCAATTGATTTGTAATGTTTAATCAAGTTTTATAAAATCTAATTTATTTTAATTTTAAAATTTTGTGTCAAATAAAGTGTATATAAATTTGATTTTCGGCGATTACATGTATTGTTTTATGACGTATTGGTCAACGTTTTCTGTATGCTGGTGATCCACGATGATTATATAGTAATTGATGATCAGCGAACGATGACTGATCTGGAATGGTTGATGGAATTTAGGTCCAAAATGGAGCATCGTGTGATGAAGTTTCCTACATCGTTGACAAGTAGAAGCACAAGTAGAATTGGACAAACATAATTTTTTGCAAACTTACATTGTATACCACCTTTTAATCAATAAATCTCACATTAGAGGAAATGTCATCTTTATTGTGTTCAATTGATGTAATTCTTAGTTTGAGGCACTTGGGGAAGCACCGAAATTATTTTATTAATTGTTCAATATATAGTATTCCAGAGCCATACCTAGCAGGTAGCATAAATATCAAAAACATTTAAGATAGTAATGAGATGCTAATGGTACGTGGAAATGTAGGAAGTTCAAGAATTGGATAAATGTAGCTAAATACTGATCGACTACACTACTTCACCCATTATCACGATAACGATCAACAAACAAAATTTTATTTTAGTAAAACAGAAAATTACGCAGGTAATTTTATTGTTATTGGTATTTTGGTATGTGCTCGGTTTTCTATCCACGATTGATGATTTTATGATATGTTCTCAAGATGTATATACACGCACAACATAATACATATTATACATATAGAACTGGTTTTCAACAAGAAAACATAAAAAAAAAATTTAGCAATATCTCGAATCGATTTCCAATTATTTAAATTAGATGATGATAAAATTACCTGTGCGTGGCAATCTCAAGTTTTAAGACACAACAGTTAAAAAACAAAATTTACTTAAGACATTTTGAGTACCTAATATATACGAACATGATAACATAACAATAGAATTAGTTAACCTTCTGCGGGACAAGACAAACATGTTTTAGGACAAGACTAATAAAAAATTTGATACCTCGTTCAAAATATAACTTAATTTTCGATTCAACAACTAATCGATCGCTAATTTGGATGTTAAAAGCTTAATTTATTGATCTTGTTAATTTTGTAAGATGGTCTACTAAAATTACACCCACTGAAATCGTTTGGAATTCACTACAGTACCGAACTATCATTCTTATACTGAACAGAAAGCAAAATGGTAAAATTATAGCTACTGTAATTTTAAATGTTGGTTGGGACGCTAGGCTTTCGCACGGCGACTTTTAGAAACTGTCTCTAATTATAGATTTCAAGAAATCAAGGATCTCGATCGTCAAGTAGCTAGGAATTATGTAACTATATTGTCAAGTAGTTGAGCCATGAATTCCAAAGGAATTGGACCATATGGGTGATTAATGTAAAACCGTACAGATGCATCAGCATTCATCGATAGCATACATCGCATAGAATGTTGTGGCAAAATTTTGACAATTGATCTCAAAGTGGTTTGAAGTTAGCACAGCTATTTGAAAAAAACGGAACCCGCACCTTCTTGTAGTGATGTGGAGTGCATCAGAGACTCATAAATTTAACCGCGTGCCTGGATGAGCGATTTGTGGAGCTTTATAAAAAAGCAATAGCTTAAGTAGGTGAGATGTGGCCAGGTGTGGATTCTTGCGGCTGTACTAAACAGTTTATTGACAACCTGGTCGAAAAATTGGAACTTTCTGAGTTAAGATTTAAATAAGAGTTTTTCTGTATATCAACAAATTTTACCACCTTACGAACTAATGGATACAGAGCTATCAACTGAAGGTACATGCACTAAGATTGAAGAGTCAAATATTTTAATTGTTTCCGACCTTGAGGTGAAATTTGTGGAGCTGAAACAATAAGAAAATTTGCAACAGTAGAGGTTCCTATACGTTTAGTGGTGGATTCCTGGAGAGGAAATCATTTATTTGTACCTTCGACGCCATTATAAACGACGATCCATCCCTAAGTGAACGCACTAAGTTCAAATATCTTAAACTGACACTTTTTGGTGTCGCTGCTTGTTCCGTATAGCAGCTATCGAGTTTTCTGATCAAAATTATGAATTTGCACGACAAATACTTCGAGTTTCGTTATCTTTTTCGGCCCTGCTAAAACTACCACGTCGAAAAAGCGAGAGAAAAGTCACGAAATTGGAGCCAACATCATATCATCGCTTCCCAGTTCAACGATGTATGCAGCGAATGTACTGGAAAGAAATTTTTACGTGGATGATCTGCTTACAGGAGCAATTCCAACAGAAAATGCAACAGTGCTGAGTAACAATTTTAAACATAAAGACTGCAGACATGGAACTAAGAAAGTGGTGCACGCGCGAACTACCCTGAAATTATTAAAGATATTCCAATGGAATCCACCGTGGCAGTTCTAAAAATTGAAGAGAATGAGTTGGTCAAAACACTCACAAAACCTGTATTCCAGCTTAAAGAACCTTGATCTTAGCCGACATTGCGTGAATAATTTCCACAATTTCCATAATTTCGCTTCGAACGTTTTGTGGCCACTCGAGGTTTCTGAAAACGTGTGTTCTCTGAAATAGTAGACATTTTGTCGGTGCTAATTCAGAGTTATGCCAGCTACCCCTCATTTTAGTGACCTACATGAGGCAGGTGTAAAACTTTTAAAATTTCATCTGCGACGTACGATGGGTGTTGGAAATTTAAGGTTAGGATCACTCACTAACAGCCTTGACGAAATCGATTGCCTGATACTAGGGCATCATTTTTTAATTGGGCGATCACTCAATGCATTGCCGATGCCTCATCTAACAGATCGACCACCGTAACTTGGGAGTAGAAGAAAATAGAATTTTATCATCGAATAATTAGGAAGCGCTGGTTAACTGAATACCTTTGATCTCTCCAACAACGAACCAAATGAATCAAAGCCACATGCAATCTGGAGGATTAGTAGTTCTGCCTGATGAAAATCAACCACCGCTTAGATAGCGATTTGGTCAGGTGATCAAGTTTTACAATGAGTACGAAGGCATTGTTCGTGAAGAAGATGTTAAAATTTTCAATGGAACCTTAAAGCGCAAATTAGCAAAAATTGGCCGGCTCCCTCAGAACAAAATTTAAATAAACCACTTCTAGATGTCTAATGAGAAAAAAAAACATTTTGGAAGTAAAACAGAAGACTGTATACCAGCAAAAAAAAAGCTTGTGCTCCAATACTATCAATAATGGTAGTCAACAAGAGCTTATCTCGATCCTCTAACAAAATCAAAGCGAGAGGTTTTCAATTTTGATATTGATTTTGGGGTATTTAACCCCAAAAATTTATAGAAAAGAAGAGAAGGGGGGAGCATGCACCTCCAACCAGCTGCCACTCCCCATGTGAAGGGTACGGTCAAACAGGCTGTGAAGGAAAAATATTTGAAAGTCTCGACCTGGATACGCTACTTAACCTGAGCGCCCGTTTGTGGTTTATCAGGAACAGATTCAGCATAATTCAGATGAATTTTCACCACACTACGGCTATCTCGGCAATTTTGCTGCTCAGACTGACTAAAATGGGTAGGATTTAGTTAAACTATAATAATAATATCAGGATCTGTGGAGTTCGAATGAAAGGGTATAATATGTTATACTCAAGTAAGTCTAAGAGAACCAGATCCTCCTTTTACAGGAAAAGTAATCTAAATATTTCTTTCTTGTTTAATACAACAATGTTGATGTAATTGTCATCAGCGTGGTGGTCGGCAACATCAAAATCTTGTTGCCAGAGAAACACTTAATTTAAGGAAGCACCGGCATTAACGAAATGGATAAGCCACTAAATCCACATTAATTACATAAAAAGTTGAAGAGTGGATGGTGATGAAGAAGCACTTCTTTTTCGACCTAGTGTTTTATAACCTACAATCACAATATTTGCCATGTAATTTGAAAACTTTTCGGGACCCTAGAAGAACAATCTGGTCAAATGTTGGTAACAGAAAGGGTAACTTTTGATGTCGGGAGCCCCGTAGCCCCGATCCTTGAATTTTGTTTGTCCTCCAATAAAGCCCATTGGAAATTGGAAACCAGCTTGGTCGTCCAAAGGATTAGAAACCCATAGAGCAACACGTAAAACAGCCTTTTAAAAAGGCTAAAAGAATTAATTAGTCTCAGAACTGGGAATCTTACAACGAGGGCCTAACACTGTACAAAAGGAAATTGAGGAGGATACAAAAGAATTCTTGGAGAACCTTCTGTGAGAAAACATAGGAGATCTCAAGCCAGAATAAAAATGTTCAAGCCGTTTAAATCAGGTAGCTCGGGTAAGATTATACCAGCAGACATCTAAAATAATGGTGAAATTAATCTTTACTAAGATTAAGGTCGTAACCTTAAAACGTAAATCTAGCTGAAAGCCTAACAACATATAATGAACCCAAGCTGGTTTACTTTCACTTTGTCACCGTAGATCCGACCTTATGCATGGAGTGAGCATTTATTTGTCAATAATTATCAAGGTAATTTTTAAAAGTAGAATATAAAAGGTGCAAAGAATAGCCGGTGTGATAAAAACGGGGAGCTGAGGATAACATCTAAGCGTGCCTCAGTAGATTTGTTCCATCTCATTCCGGTCGATATCTTTGGTTAGCAGAAGGTGACTAATAAAACCACCCAAATCACTTATATGTCTCAGGAGATATGTCTTCGCGCAGGCCACTTGACTATAAATCAGTTCGCTAGACTATACACCAGTATTATGATTCGAGAAAGGTTATCAAGCCAAACTCGGGGCAAAAGAGTCTTTGTGTACTGTAGTACGTACCAACGTTTCAGATTTTAAGGACTTCAAGGGGTAAGACATTTTACGCTACATCGTAAGGTCAGGATGATTCCAATAAAGGTATTACATCAGTAAGATTTTGTGGTGTTACAATGAACAGATATCAGTCCTAGTGTGCGGTAACAGCCACTCTAACCTTACATAATTATAGCTCAGTTGAATTTAAGGTGAACATTTATTTTTAAATATTTAAGGCGCAAGCACGTATGCGGATATAAAATATAAAAAAAATATCCGCATAGTAACCAATCAAATCAACACATATAAACCACGTGACTAGCTTCACCAATCAAATCACACATTTGCGGATATAATGATGCGTAGCAAAATAAAAACCAAGTAAAAACTGAGATAAAAATGTTTTAAATTTGTTTTTAAATGGAATATGGAGATTTTTGTCCGCATACGAGTGATTTGATTGGTAAAGCTAGTCACATGGTTTATATGTGTTTATTTGATTGGTTACAATGCGGATATTTTTTATATCTTATATCCGCATACGTGCTTGCGCCTTTATATGTATATATTTTATTTCACAGCGTATACTCTCTCTATTTAAAGATCAATCATCTAAATCTTTTTTACAGCCTATACTGGTATGGACGATGGTTCAGCCGATGGATTCTGCACTCCAACAGTAGCTAAAGTAATCATCTAAATTTATTGCATTAGATCGCGATTGCATTCAGTCAAAATTTAGTGACAAAAATTTATTTTTATTAATCTTAAACGACCAACAGCATTGTTAAACGTTTTTTCTTATACTAATATTATGGTGTAGTAAAAAATTCGAGAACCTTAACAAAATCATCAAATTGAAATCACGCGAACCGAGGCGAAATGAGCAAAAAATTGTAAAACAAAAAACAAAAAACTTCGCTGACAATTTTAAGTAATTAAATTCCTTAATCAAAAGAAGCTGAACACAAAAAAATAAAAAAATAAAATTTCTAAAAGTTATTTCAAATTTAATTAACCATTACAAAATTGTCATTTTCCATTTTCCACTTTGTTTTCTTCATCTTCCTCTTCTCGGAGTAATTTCGCGTAAGATAAAGTAATGGAAGAAAAGATTTTCCTCCACCCTCTAATCTTTTGCCAATACTCGGCACAAACATAAAAAATTGTCTTAAGCTAAAGTATAGAAACAATAATAAAATCGTTGACAATTTCCACCTAATTAAATTTATTTTTGTTGAGGAAAATTGAATTTTCTTAATTTATTTCAATTTTATTATTATTTTTGCAACACTATTGTACGAGAGTATTTACACTCCAACCTCACCCCAAACACCATTCATTGTATGCTCAACCACCGCCAGCCACTAAAATCATTTTTTTTTTTTATTTTGAGTTGTTATTACAAAATAAATACAAAATTTGCATATTTGTATTGTTTGTTTATTGTTTATTGTATAATGTATATATTGTATATGGTATACACAACAAAAAAAACTAATAAAATTGAGATGAAAATGGAAAAGTATAGCGCACAAAAAAATGCTCAATGCTATTTTGTTGTATGGTTTCGAAATCAATTTTGTGTTCAATATTGTCGAGAGTTGGGGTAAATACATTACAATTATTCTTTACCGGGAGTACCCACTTAGTGTATATATAGTGGCGTATACGAGTATAATATATACATCCTTTTGTAATTTAATTTTGAATGTGAGATGTAAATTAGTTTTAATGCATTTTCTTTTTGTTTGGTTTCGTAACGAATAACGATTTGGAAATTATTTGAAAATATCTTTTATTCGATTTGATTGGTGTGTGAGTGTATACAATATGGGTATGGTATCCATGCAGATCGAACAGTTTTTCTGAAACTTCAGATTTTCAAAATTTTACTTCATGAGAAGTATGTTCCTCATAAAAATGTGTCTAAAGTTACCGGAATTTTCAAAAACATAGTAGGCAAAATTTCAAAACTTAACGAAATTATCTCTCCACTTTTTAGCAATCAATTCTTTTGGGGAGCAACGAGTTCCAACCGATTATCTTTCACGGCTGATATTTTGGACCATCTAAGTCTATTACGGGCTACTGCTTACATATATGTCCATAATTTGCAAAGTTCTTTCGATTCTGATAGCACAATTATTTAAAAGGTTAATATAATATATTATTATTTTATTATATTACTATATTATTATATTATTATATTATTATATTATTATATTATTATATTATTATATTATTATATTATTATATTATTATATTATTATATTATTATATTATTATATTATTATATTATTATATTATTATATTATTATATTATTATATTATTATATTATTATATTATTATATTATTATATTATTATATTATTATATTATTATATTATTATATTATTATATTATTATATTATTATATTATTATATTATTATATTATTATATTATTATATTATTATATTATTATATTATTATATTATTATATTATTATATTATTATATTATTATATTATTATATTATTATATTATTATATTATTATATTATTATATTATTATATTATTATATTATTATATTATTATATTATTATATTATTATATTATTATATTATTATATTATTATATTATTATATTATTATATTATTATATTATTATATTATTATATTATTATATTATTATATTATTATATTATTATATTATTATATTATTATATTATTATATTATTATATTATTATATTATTATATTATTATATTATTATATTATTATATTATTATATTATTATATTATTATATTATTATATTATTATATTATTATATTATTATATTATTATATTATTATATTATTATATTATTATATTATTATATTATTATATTATTATATTATTATATTATTATATTATTATATTATTATATTATTATATTATTATATTATTATATTATTATATTATTATATTATTATATTATTATATTATTATATTATTATATTATTATATTATTATATTATTATATTATTATATTATTATATTATTATATTATTATATTATTATATTATTATATTATTATATTATTATATTATTATATTATTATATTATTATATTATTATATTATTATATTATTATATTATTATATTATTATATTATTATATTATTATAT
Organism: Tipula confusa; assembly: GCA_963556175.1. Lineage (NCBI taxonomy): Eukaryota > Metazoa > Arthropoda > Insecta > Diptera > Tipulidae > Tipula > Tipula confusa. The sequence continues at coordinate 35,590,234 of OY744476.1, forward strand.
TATTATATTATTATATTATTATATTATTATATTATTATATTATTATATTATTATATTATTATATTATTATATTATTATATTATTATATTATTATATTATTATATTATTATATTATTATATTATTATATTATTATATTATTATATTATTATATTATTATATTATTATATTATTATATTATTATATTATTATATTATTATATTATTATATTATTATATTATTATATTATTATATTATTATATTATTATATTATTATATTATTATATTATTATATTATTATATTATTATATTATTATATTATTATATTATTATATTATTATATTATTATATTATTATATTATTATATTATTATATTATTATATTATTATATTATTATATTATTATATTATTATATTATTATATTATTATATTATTATATTATTATATTATTATATTATTATATTATTATATTATTATATTATTATATTATTATATTATTATATTATTATATTATTATATTATTATATTATTATATTATTATATTATTATATTATTATATTATTATATTATTATATTATTATATTATTATATTATTATATTAGATTACACTTGAATGGTTACAGGCTAGAGATGCTGATAAGAGATTACTGAATGCAGAGCATGTAGTTGATTATGAATGTTATCTATACCTACTATATCATTACTGACATACCTTTCCTTTTCCTTACGCAGCTTTCCATCTAGCCATATACATTTTACTGTGGAAGTGATTCGAGATTGTTTGTCTCATCGTAATATTAATAAGGGTGCTGGGCTTGACAGCTTTCCATCCATCTCACTCGAGAACTATGCAACGAGCCGGGCATCGCCGATTGCGCTTTTATTTATCGAAAGCCTTAGGCGAGGTATTTTGCTAGATCCTTGGAAAATTTCTGTTATCCATCCCAGGGTAGTCATAGTGGGCTACTACTATTCATAACATTTTTTAATGACGTGGTTTGTTGTTTCAAATTCTCAAAGTGCCTACTTTTCGCCGACGATATGAACATTTTTACAATGGTGACATTTATATCCTACAGTCGTCGCTTACAGCTTGATCTGGACAGTTTTTGTATTTGGTCTGTAGTGACAATATTCAGCTATTGAATGTGGACAAATGTAGGATTCTTTCTTTCCACCGTATTCGAGTTTTTCGATTTGCTTACTCTCAAGGCTGTGATTTTGTCCTTTGTCCGCTTTACCTTTGAGTATGGTTCTTCTGTCTGGTCTCCTGTTTTTAAGGGTCAATCTAACAGATTAGCCCGACCTGAACGTCCACCTGAACAGCACACGTCTTATTGGACTTTCCATCGGCGCTGTTGTGCAATAACCCTCTCGTTCGGTTGGCTGTAAACGAGTAGGCTGGCAATCTTTCCGTTTATTTTTCCTTCAAAAGCTATGCTTCATCGTTAAACCTGTTTCAGGTTGTTTACAATCTCTGATAATGTGATCTGACTGTTGACAATATCGTCTGCACTGTTAACTTATTTAAGATATAGTCAGGGAGACTTGTCGCATAAAAAATATATGCATTTGAGAGTCTTTAATGTCACTGACGGTTATGTTCTCTGAAGAACATTGACCCATGGGCAATCAACTCCATCTCTTGCAAATGGAAACGCTCGTTACATAAGCCTCAGAATTATTCCGTTATAGTTGTGAATTACTTGTTTCGATTTGCGACGTACAACTCATTCATTGATTACGCGTCTTATAAGCTTCTCGAGACCTATTATCTATTATCGTTCTTGAATAACGCGGTTAAGGTCTGCATTTCCCGCGTGTAATAGTTGTCAGAATGCTCCAGTCTTACAAAGTATCCCCACAATATTTAGAAATGGATATAACTGTTCAATTGTTTTTTTCTGAAATGACCACATGCTTTTAGCTGCCGATTTTCTGATACAAATTTGTCTTCTGGCGTCCAGAGTGCTAATAAATTGTTTGCATTGTTTATGTCGTCTCTGTCTTGAACCTAATCATGTTTGACATGGGATGAGTAATTCAAGTCGCGATCTTTCTCTTTATTACATTATTTGACCTTAGTCGTGCCAAATATATTTTCAGCCAGCATATTACTCTTAGTATAACTAGATATTCATGTCGTCAGCGATGAAAGCAGTCCAATAGAGTCACTGGATGCAACAAAATTTGTTAGTGCCGTCTTGACAAATTCAACTATTTGTATAGGCCAAAAATCTTTGTAGTTTGAAAGCCAATCTCGCCCGTGCCACGTGATGCCAAATCTGCTAGATTATCGGCGAGATTAACTCTTGCCAGCACATCGTCAGTATAAAAGTCGTTCAAATGATTCTTGATGTTTTACCGTTCTCTTTTACTGTTTCTTGACCAATTTTCTGAAGAACACGCGTATCAAGTAGCGGTGCACTGGCTGTTCCATAAGTTACGGTGTGGCAGATAAAACATTTGCTTAATTTTTCAATCTGCCTTTGGAATGACCTCTATGTGTTGCAGAACTTCAAATTCTATCATACAAGCGATATCCACTTTCTTCAGATTCTCATCCTTAACGGATCGGCATTCCATCGCAAATTCTGATTTATTCAAATGGTTTAATTTATCGATATCTATTTCAGCTAATCGAAGTTGTGACGTTAACTTTGAAAGAACGACGCTTGCTACATTCAAGCTGATGCTAAAATTTTTAACGAGACTAACAACAAGATTTGTGATCCCTGTATAGCTATTCCCACATTTAAGGATTCCAAACCAGTAAGAGCGAATTTTGTTCGTAGCTTCGGCAAACGAAGTCATCTGAGTCACGATTCGGTAATGATGGATGCATAATTCGTCATCACCGAAACCATTTTTGACATTCACCAACACTGTAAAGCAATTTTTTTCTGGGTGATTTGTAAGTATCTGCATCAGTTTCTGTGTAACATGTAAGAAGAAGGCCTTGACCCTGGTAAAAGGAATAGCCTTCGGAGTTAGGTACATTGGAACTATCATGTAGTGACTTAGTTTGATAAGTTCGGTGACTTACAAGGCGTAACTCAGATTTGTAGCTTTCTAAGGCATCACATCTGCTTATCATAAATTTTATTAACTCAGCAACCTTTGGAAAATCATTGTTAAGGGAATTCAGAGGTGGCACTATATCAGCCATTAAAGAGTGCTTGAAATTAGTTGCTCTCAAAGTATCTCAAGGCCATTTAAAGTACAGTTGACTTTGACAACATTGAGTTTGGTTTTCTTCTTACGCCCCAAGTAAAAATGCCTGTTTTCATTTCAAAGCAGTTGATAATCGGCTGTGTACGCTACGTTTACGCATGTGACTGACCAACCTATCAATCATTTGTATATTCATCTGCCCACTTATGTAAGCCAACCCTAAGATAAAGACCCTTTTTACAACCATCTGGATGATCTGATGGGATCAAATTTGGTGACTTTAATGCTAGTGCTGGCAAAGATCAGCCTGATTTATGTAAAAACATAGGTCCGTACTCCTAGGGAACAGACGATGTACTTTGCGATCGCGCACGATCTCTTTGTGGCTAGCACATACTTTCCTCATAAAATATCCTCTTGGAAATATGGGCACACCCTCGTAAAAATTTCTACGATGAAGGTCCTGGGTCATCAAAGATGTGAGATCTTATCTGTCGGCTGCCAAATTTGTAGGCAGTGATCATCAGTTGGTCACTGCAAAGCTATGGCATTAGTAATATTGAAACCAACCACCGTGCTGATGATGTCAATATTCTATGGGAGGTACTGAAAACTTCGGTTTTAAAATTTGTCAAACAGACACTGTAGTAAAATGCATAGAGGACCCATCCGACGAGGAATTCACACAGGCAATGCAGAGACTAAAAAGGAACCGGTCCGCTGGAGTTGATTGTATTAATTCCGAGCTCTTGATATTCGGTGTTCGAATTTTCTTCGATTAGTATGGCAAAGTTATGCCTGATGATTCGAAAGTGGCCATCTACATGCACATTTATAATAATAACCGCTTAGCTCTATTTATGTGTTACTTGTCATTGATCACATGTTAGTTGGTTCTAAGCTAACAACTACATCCCACTATACCAACTTCGTACGCTGACTAATTTTTAAATATACAAAACCCTGAACTCCCAATGCAACAATGGCATATCGTCGACCAGCATAAAATTAATCGAAATCATTTAAATGCCATACTATACATCCATGGCCATTAAAAAAAAATCGAACACAGCAACAACAACAACAAAACGATATTAAGCAATTCCTTTTATCGTCTTAAGAACTTAAGTAGATTTTAACGATGTGATAATTAACTAAAATAATGTTATATCGTATGCACATGCACACACATTATCGCGTTTAGTCCATTAAGATGTTAACTTAAATAATTAGTTAAGATGCATTTAAAAAATTTGTTCAATTTTTGTTGTACAAAATTGCGAATGCATTATACATACGAATGAATTTTTATTTTCGGTGCAACCCTCTATAATTCGACTGTAAATGAATTTTACAAACAGTTATTTCTCTCGAAAGCTCATCATTTTATTATATTCTCAAATCAACGATTTCTCCTACTTCATTTCTATCGTTAACATTGCACTAACAAAACAAAACAGAGAAAAAATATTTAGTCCTCTCACACAAAACACTCGTGGTGAGAGCGTAACAAAATAAAAACAAAAAATTCATCCAATTCATTTTGTATGCATTCGCTTATTTTTTTTTCATATCATCATTCATCGTCGACGTCGACCAACGATGTGCTCTTCAGTTGAATATCGAATGTCGTGAAGTTAAGTTCGTTCGCTCGTAATTTACATGTCAAAACGTTTTTAAATTGAAAGAATTACATTTTATAATATAACGGGAAAATTATTAATTTTAGTTTGTAATTTTTTTTAATTTTATTTATGAGTGAAATATGAAAATTTAATTTTCTATTTGTTTGTGCAGTTGTTGTTGTTGTATTTATGATATTTTTTTATAAGTGAATAAAATTATTTATGCAAAGTGTTTTAATGGTGAAAATTTTATGTTTGCCGTAGTGTTGAGTGCTGGAAAATTTATATCTTTTTATTATATTTTAAGCCAAAAGTGTGAATAGTTTTGTGAAAAATCATATTATTTATTTAGTGTATTTTGTGTATGTGAGTGTTTATGTGTGTGGAAAAATTATTAGCCAAGTGATTATTCGACGGAGGAGCGATCGTATCGAAATTATTGCAAAGGTAAATCAAAATGTCACCGATTGTATTATGATGATGATGATGATGAAAACGGAAACTTATTGAAATATGTGTGCCGTTTCTTCTGTCGTTTAACAATTTTCATTTCATATTTTCCAGAAATAAAAAAAAAGCAACGACGGAAATGAGACCAATTCTCAATAGGGATTTTGTGTATAGAATAACAGAAAAACTTTGTTACCGTTAAATATTTTGAACGATACGGTAAATGTACACACACACAGAGACACACAGTACTTAATTTTAATGATGTTAGAGGAACAAAAATGTTTGACTTTTCGTATACCTATATATATATATATATATCGTACCTCGGTGGTTACACAACACTCGCAGATTGGTGTAAACAAAATAACATAAATCATGTAGAAGACGGGTGTCATATAAAACCCTCGGTTCATTATGTCGCACATCCCAAACTGGGTGCTAATTTGAAAATTTCGTTTTTCTAATTTTTTTAATTAGACGAAATAAAAAAAAATTTTTTTTTTGTTGGTTTTGTGTGTCGTCGTAGTCGTCGCACAGTGAAAATCTGGTTTTCATTTTTGGTTGATTTATTGTGTTAATTAGTTTATGTGTGTGTGTGTTGTGACTCTGTGAGATTTAAGAGGTAGACGGATTGTGTTTTGTTTTGGGTGGTAGAATTTAATTTATTTTTTGGTGGTGTTTTGCGCGATCCTGAACAATTATCCGTTTTTAAACTTAGAGATATTGGTTTAAGTTTTTTAACTCAAGTAGTTACACGTTCATTATTTTGAACTTCAGACGAACTTAACAAAAAAATTATAAGGAAATACAATTCGGATCAACGACCTCATACAATTACAACATATAATTTCTTTATCACTGTTTTATTAAGAATAGATAAAAAAAATTGTTGACATTCAAAACTATCGGTTTTTTGTTGTTGAAAGTAACCCCAACTTTCCGAGGACGGCGTTTCAATTCTGGAAGATTTCAATAAAATGTAATATTTCTAAGTGTTTATACCTCTGGATCATGGTCTCTTATGGTAGGTCTTATGGTAGGGTGAAACACGTTGTAGTTAATGCACTTAGCAGTTTTTTGAAATTAGTAATATTTTTTCTAACTGTTGTCGGATATCATAACCTCATTTCCAATCCTCCCAATATCTTATATTGTGTATAAGTGAGTATGTGGGAGTTAATTTGTGAGGAAAATCGACGTTGCGAAGTAACACCATGTCTTACACTCGTATCGTCGATTCTTTGGCTTGGCGATAATCGTAATTTAAAATATTGGAGATTTCTTTCCAATAGCTGCTCAGATCATAATGCACTGCCAGTTTCCATCGTGATGCAAGAAGCAGTAGTGTTCCAACTTCTTCATAATAATTGGCTACCTGGAAATTGCTATTTGCCTCTGAATCTAAAGTACCAATAACATCATCAGTATACGTTCATGAGTCGGTTTGTTGTTGTAGAGGTCCTGCCCTTTGATTTCGCTATCCTTGTAGATGCCTTGTTAAGTCATTAATCGGTTCGCTAGTGACTCTTGCTAAAGGCCGTTTTGTCGGTGAAGGCTGTTCATCCTAAACTACCACCATTTCTCCTTCCTTAATGTTAGTTTGTTCTCTGAACCGCTTTAGTCGTTTTTGGAGTCTAATTAATAGGTGTTCGGAGTACGATTCTTTACAGAATTGGTGTGATATTTTGATTGTGGTTGTTAGCTCCTTGAAAGCTAACAGGTTGTCGCAGATGGTATTTTGTTTTTTTCACTCCTGCTTCCCATAAAACCCCAAAGTAGGAACTTCCCGTGTGATAAAATGCCATTCCGTTCAGAAATGATCCCCACAGTTGATTTAGTTGTCTATTGATGTCTGCTATTGTGACGAGGCTGTTAATTTTTTTTGCAGGGACGACTTGTCTTTTGAATCTTCAGTTTTGCGACCCTGGATGGAACAACGCCCTTAATAGATTGAATCCTTCTTGGTTGTTTTTCACTTCTAATAAAGTTACGACCAATAGTCCCTTGTCGTTTTGTTGAGCTACATTTGCCTAAATATTTGCGACTTTTTATGACGTGTCGTATAGGTTATGATGTTGCCCACCGTGTCTTTGCTGCATCGTTAATTTTCGTGATTGGATGAAATTCCAATTCTTTATAACTTGTGCAACATTATTACCTGGTTTCTTTCTGATACACTTAAAGTCTGAAAGAGTTGGCAGTTGCGAAGTGTGTAACCCTTCTGATAGTACGCAAATGTTGTACTGGTTGCACTGAGTGTTGGTTTGACTGATATGAGGTTCCGGTTTTGTATCCGCTGAATGCTTCTAAAAATTAGAATCTTCCTTCTAATAACTGTAGAAACTCTGTAGCTTGCTGAAATTCTTTTGGCTCTTCAAGAGACGTTTCATATAATCTTTTGTTTTTAGTGTCTAATTTTTTACATATCATTTGGATTATAATTGAGCTACATGATTTTACAAAATTCCTGGGTCATTTTTAAGTAGATTCTATCTTCGAATTAATGGGGGTTTTGTCTGAAACAAGAGATAAAAATAGTGGTCTTCCGATTAAAAAGTGGCCTGGAGTGAGAGTGAGTACCGGCCTAGAGTTTAGGCATATCTCAATTTGCGTAGAGGCAGTGCTGCATTTTTTATAAATCGACGTTGTTTCACCTTTTTTAAATTATTTTTATGGTCAGTTTGACGCCAGATTCCTAAATTCTATTGAAATGGGGACTACCAGGCGGGATGAAGTGAACCGTTTAAATGCAGCCAGGATGGCTCCAGTTGTTAATCCACAGACCACATCCAAGTGAATTGCCTTAGTAGAAAAATAAACGAATATGGCGATATCGTACCTCTTGTACGAATTGTTTCTTCCTCCTTGGAACACATGGAATCCAATATTTTGTAGACGTTAGTTTTTAGTTGTGCTAACGTCGCCTGTATGCCTCCGTGAAGCGTAAATTGACGCGCTTCTTCGGTAATAAGTTTTGAATAAATGTGATTGTTAGGCAAAACCAGTTGAGATTTGTATAATTTACCGCCAGCCCTTAATAGACTTTCGTCAATAAACGGACAGAATGATTACAATTTGCTTCTGGTTTTGCTTGGTTTTTTTTAAGATTTAATATCTGCATCGAATTCCGACTCTTGCATTGCTGCTATAATTCTAATGTGGTTAGTACATTAACAGTTAGATGGCGTGGTACCTTTTCGGAAACTCGGTGAATTCGTTTTTTAAGGATTAAAATTAATATGATGCAATAGGCTCTTCTAATTTTATGAGCTAATGAAAACCTTGCGAATTCCGATGGTTCTGGAATAGAAGCCATGTTGGTGAGTAACCATACTGGTTTTAATTCTTTATTTGTTTCTTTTTCCATTACCGCATGTTGTGGTAACTAATAAGTGTGCACCTTCAGAATTTTCTTCAGTTTTTTTCTAATAGCCATAAGTTTTGAAATTTCCCCAAAAAGCGCTGTAAGTATAACCTTCCTTGAGTATTGGACCCCTAGATAATCTTTTAGACGTTTTTTTTAGAAGTATCTTGTTGGATCCTTCTAGAAAGGAATACCAACTTCGTAGCGCCCATCTTTAAGCCGTTTAAGTAAAATTTGAAAAATTTCTTCACATTCTATTTCTGTTTTTTTAGGTTGCGTAGTCGATTAAGCTCCTCCAGCTCCTAAAATTTTTTGAGCTTCTCATATATCTCCGTTGATGTGTGATTTAACTCTTAATTTGATTTTCCTGCTCGGTGCTGATTATCTTTCCAGGATGATTGTAATATAGAGGTCATCATCGTCAATGGACTGGCATCGGCCATAAATCGGGTGCGTTGCCTTGGATTGACGTTTTTAAGGGTAGACATGTTGCCAACTATTCTTTTAATCGTTGAAATCTATTTGTGGTTTCTCCCAAATAAACTTAAAATCGTGCTTCAGCAGTTGTCGCATTAGCTCATTAATTCCGCTAAGCCAGAAATAAATTTCCTGAGATACGTAACTGACCCGTAAAAGCTTCGAATCTCCATTCTAAAACGTCGTCATTTTATCAGGGTGCAGGCAAAATATGTCCCAAAATCTTTAGTTGTGTTGTGTACCATACTTCTTCCTTTGATCCAAATGCAATCTCATCATCGAGAAAATGTATGGTATTTGAAATATTTTTGAAGCTAAATTGATTACAAGCATAAGCCTTTTACATGTCCTTGTGTTTTATAAACTTCCTTATATAACAGCTTTTCGGACCCAATTCTAATTGATGATATCCATCCTTTAGATTTAATCATATAAATAAGTAAGCGTTTTGTTATTTCCTCTTGAACGCTTCAAAATCGACCAATAACAAGTGTCCTCTTATGCCCATATTAGCTCGTCGCAAAAATGCATGTTTTGGGTTTGACTTCCGCTACGAGAACTTTTTTGATGGATTAAGGCCCGAATAAAAAATGAACGGGCGTAAGAAACTAAAAATCATTGTTAATATTTGGGCAAATTGGCCTAGAGTTGACAGCGCCCTCTTGAAACGGGCCACTTTAGAGTAGGAATTACCATTCCATGTGGCCATTTAAGAAAATGCGAGAAATTGCAAGAAATTTATCAGATTTTGGTCTTAAAAATTATAGACTTCTCTAACGTGATTTTACGTGCCAACAAAATTCTTTGCGTTGTCGCAATAAATATTATGACATAGACCTCGTCAGCCAATAAATCAGCGCCCCAGGAACGATTTCGTGAAATGACTCACAAATGTCAACACCGACTGCATCAAACGACGCTGTATATGTAACTCGGTATTTCGGCATGTGGCCCACAACCTGATTTATTTTACGCGGCTGTTGGTTTATACAATTAATGCATCTTAAAATTACTTATAAGTCGTAGTACGTAAGCTAGAACCCGTTGCATCTTAAAGTAACTGGACAATCTTTTGATAGCTGTTTTAGGGTAAGATTCTCTCATGCTTCACTAACCAGAATAAAAATAATTGCGAGTTGGCCCACCGTGAATTCGCCTATATCATCAAATTATCGACATACTTAGATGTCCTGTTCTTTCGCTCGTGTTGATTTCGGTTTAATATTTTGAATATTTTTCGGTTTAATATTTGGCCTAGAAAAGTTAGAATTAGCAAACTTCATCATTAATATTGGTGACTTCAAATGGTAGTGCCTTGAGTGATGACGTAATCTTCGGGAGTATTAATGAAATATGGAGAATCGCGTCGCGTTCAGCCTGGGTGTGAACTGAAAATTTATTCTTCCGTGATTTATACTCGAAGCGCTTGGCCCAATGCTTGTGATTAATGTTTTGCTATGGCTGCGTGGTAAATCTGATTTCTGCAGAGCTTCAGTTGCAAACGATGCTTGGGACACTATATCTATCAAAGCTCTATGGGTATATTCCTAAAGACTTCAAGTTGAATATAGTTTAACTTTTACAGCAATAAATAAATAAGCTAGTAGTCTCTCGATTCTATGCTCGCACAATGCCTTCAATCTTCGTAATTGAATACCGCGATGTGCCGTTTGCGGTCGCATATTTTTTGTTATTTATTTTTTAAATCCACCAGAATTTTCCGCCTGGTTCCTGAGCTATAAATCTGTTTATGTATCAGGACTAATTTGTTCTAAAAAATCCAATATGTGAATTGAGCAAGATGGTCAGAAGTATGTGTAATGTTCAACGATTTGAAACGAGAAGTCGCAGAAATACAAATTCAGGTTAGAATAGTTTCTGGGTTAGAAAAATGTCTCGTTCGTAGAGCTCCAACCGTCCGTAATATCAACGGGTTCTGTATCTCGACGTTGTGGAGATTGAGCAACTTAGCCAACTAAGTAGTTGTAGTGGCTGACCACTGTGCTGGGTCATAACGCCACTTATTTATCTGAGATCTAGCAACTAATTTAAGATTCTTTATCGATACGAGAGCCAATATTTTGAGCCAATACACCTCACACACTGGACAACCGCGGCCTTCTCCACAACAGCGAACGGTTTAAGTATTAAAACGAACCCTTGGTACCTTTTGTGTAAAGTGTTGCCAACTATCAATTCCCAGTTTGTTCCAAAATCATCCATAATGAACACAAACCCCAAGTTATACAATCAAAGAATATGGTGTAGCTGGGAATTTGTACTCCGTCATCTTCCTTGCATATGGTAGCCAAAAAAGACGAAAAAAACACATAAGACCTCGTCGAATTATTCCGGCGCCTAACAAATTATGGACTCAACGTAAAGACATGAAGTTGGAGTCATCAGTTGTGAGGCTCTTTGGGACTCTAATAAAAACACAGTTTTAGAGCTCTGCAGTTTCTTTAAAAAAACGAAAAAGCTTTCCGGAGAACTATGAGATCGTTGAAGATCGAGAAAAGTGACATCCTTTTCGAAAAAAAATGTAAATCTGCTCGATTTTGTTATTTCACCAATGTCGTTTGCTGGTACTGCCGTTTATGCTCGGTTCAACTTTTTCTATGTGAAAAAGGGAAAATTTTCCTAAAACGAATCTTACTAATGCGGCTGTTCTCTAATATCATGGGCGGCTTAAAGCCGGTGTTTATTCTTGGATCAAACGGCTTGCTTTATAAACGTGGGATTAACTCTCCGATGGGTAATCAGGAATCCAAGTTAAGGTGTATCAGCCGATAGCACGTGGTTACGGGGAAGCTTAGTCATTAATATATGAGCTCCAAATACCAGATGACCTATGGTTTTAAGCTTTCCTAAATAATGCAGCGATCTGAATTATTTTCTAAAGAAAATAATGTAGTTGGAGAAGATTTCTTTCAAACAACAAAAAACCAATGAAGCACAAAAAAAAAGAAAACATAATTAAACCAATGCATCAAAAACCGATCATCCTCGGGCAACTGATTCTGGTTTGAAACCAAGTACATCAATTTCGCCCTAACGGTTTCTCGGTTGGTTTTTACCATCGGTAAAAAAACCGGCAAATTCAAAATTACCGATTACCGGTAAAACCACTTGAAAACCGGTAAAATATTGATAGTTGAATTTCATGAAAACGTGTGTTCCACTACGGTTGCTTCACAGTTAAACAGGTAAGCACTGACGGAAATAACCTCCAGCTACTAAAATTTTCTCTCCAGATGGCAATAGACTGCAACAACTGATCCATATTTTGTAAACCATACTTTGGTAACATCGGTGTCTCATCCATATAAAGAAAACATCAACTTGAGCGAGTTCTGTAGCTTTGACTGAACCAGGTTTAATGCTGGCAATTGAATCTGACGAAAGCAGAACTTTCAGACCAAATGTTTTGTGTCATGTTTATCCAGCAGGCAATAGAGTTGATGCGATTCCAGCAAATGCCATACATTTTACTTTGTGATTTTGGCTACAAAGTATAAGTGATACAAGGTCTTATACACGATGGTTTTACTGGTACCGCGAGGTCCATCTATGAAGAAACATTTTGTTTCAACATATAGTTAGAGCCATTGGCTGCATGTAAAATACTATCCATAATTTCAATCTGTTTTCCTTTCAGAATCCGTTGCATAATATGATAAGTACGTTTGATTGTTGCATCCTCAGATCTATTATTTCGTCATGCTTGCAGAATCTTCAGCCAACTGATTTTTGAATCTCCCAGAGACCTTTTGGATCTTCGGTACATCCAAAAATAAAAATCTGAACTAAAAGTTTTAGCATTACCGAAGGCATTTTGGACAGTGCTGATTCTTCTAGACCATCTACCCATTATTTCTCGTCGAATGCGAGGCCATGAGCTAGGCAAGCCTGTTTGATATCAAAACTTGTTGCGTCCTTCACATGATAGAGAAGTACTTGCAAATGGAAGCATTCTGGTTGAGCAACATAATTTACGTTACGTATTCTCGACCAATGACACGCAATCGATGGATTCGCGGTTCTCAGGTACTCGTTATTCAATTCCATTTAAAATGTTCGGGCATTTGCCAATAGTATTAGTAATTCTGGTTTGTTTGCATTTGCTTCAACGCCTGGTTATATCGAAAATACGCTTGGGCTTGGTCAATATCTTGCATTCGATATTGACCACATAAATGAATATACAAGGGGTTAACGATATGACTCTTTCTTTGGATTTCGTGGCCAAATAATCGTCAGCATGCTTCAGGTGGTGTAATGCAGCGACCTTCCACATAGGTGTCTGCTTCATTATAAATCAAACTCCGTTGATTTTCGACAACCTTTATTGAAGCGCAATAGTGTCCTTTGTATCTTTTCATGTGCAAGTTCATGTGAAAAATTCTTCTCGATTATTTTGGTCCAATTTGGGGTCATAACGATGACGATACTTAGGTTTTTCATCATACGGATCTTTTGCACATTTTTACCGACAAATTATTCTATTCGCCTTTTAATGCAGAATGGCTGACACCTAGCGATATTTTTCAAAACTACGGCCTAAACTAAATCCCTAAACTAATTTTTTCAAGGTTGTGACCTTTCTAGACCGTTTTTTCCCACTGAAAAATGGTAGTATGCCAATTTTCAGAAAAAAACATAGTGCCGTCAAGCTTCTGAATATTTTGATTCAAACTTTGCAGTTAATATATTTACAGATTTATTCAAATTTTGAAAATTCGATTCGGTTTTAAACAAAATCTAAAATTGTCGAATTTTTACAATTTGATGTTGTAAATACTCTCCTGAACATTTTGAAAAAATTGGATATCATTTGCACAGTGCATCATCGTTCATTCGTATCTAAGCTCCGCTGTTTTAGATAAACCGTTAAAGACATTTTTTTTATTTTTAGAAAGCAGCCTCGAATGATTACCTCCATAGCAATTTAAGAAAATTAAAAACCTGCCAACTAAATTTCCAATCGAACTAAATCTGTCCAAATTTCCAATATTTTTTAACAGTAAACTACTTTAATATTTCGTAACGATTTTGTGTAACACACCAAAATGATTAATCGTTTTAATAGAAATTTTACTGTACCCGTTACAAAAGCTAATAACAATTAATCGATTAACGTTTAACATTAAAAATAATCGATGACATATCGACTAAAATTAATATATTGTGACATCTTCACTAAAGTCACGATATATACTGTTCTGGTAGTTTTTTACCAATTTTTAACTGTTAGTGCGACAAATCATCCAACCACGAAACAATATTCTGTCACCAACATGTCTACCAAAAGAGACCAATTTCGAGACACATATAGATATTAGTTGGTTAATACAAAACATTTTTTCGACCCTAATTAATAAATGTCCCCTTTTTGTTATCCCTCTATATATGTATATGTGTTGTGAGCTATTTGAATTATTTCCTGTGTTATTTATAACTTCCGTATATTGCATCATTTATCTGTGAGCTGGTACAACAACAATATAACTAAATATCAAAAACAGAGCAACAGTGAAGAACAATTATGTAAGATATATAAACTCACTATAGTCTTCCCTAAGTATTTTCTATACATATCTTCAATTTGTAGCATATAATACTCTTGTATATATACCGAAATAAGCAACATATTTTTACAATGATAATAGCGAAGATACCAAACCTAACATATATCTTTATACTGTGCTGTGTTCGTCTACATATATGAAAATGAAGATAATTTTTTTTTGCTTTCTTTAAGATAACACAAAACAACAACACAAGACAATAACATATAAGAAACGAAAACAGGTGTTTCCATGTTCATTTATGTGTACCTTTGTATATATGTATGTACAAACATATGACGATCTGATTTCTAGAAGAAAATGTAATTTGTTATATATACGAAAAGGTAAAAAGACTTAAGAACGAAAAACGGTTTATTACCTATATATATCCATATATGTACCATAAAATGTTCCAAAAAATATAATGGATCTGACATTTATAGTATAAAAAACTATATCATCAACTGTTAAACTACGAGCATGCATACATACTTATGTAACACAAGGCGAACCACCAAACTAAATTCACTGCACGAAATTCTAATAAATTTATTAGATATTTAGAGGTGTGATTCTGTGTATCCCGTTGTTGTGCTCGGGACGAACAAGAGGGTTACCTTTTTTTCCTCTTAAACAAACATTCTTAATATTCGAAACAAAATCACACGCCCTCATCGTATTGTTGTTAAACCCAGACCCCAATATTCTTCTGTTGATTTCGTAGATTAGATAATAAAAAAAAAATAAAAATCTTACGAGACATTTATTACCATTCTGTGTGTCGGTGCGGTCAAATGGCTCACGATTTTTTCATTAAAATTTATTTCGAAAAAAAAAAATCGTTTTGTGCACAGTATAGTACGCAGACATGGATTAAACGAAACAAACAAAAAAAATTCTAAACATCAATCAAACATATATACAATAGAATTTGTAAATCAACAGCAGGACTAAAAGGAATTTATACCATAAAAAAAGGACACTAATCTCGTTTTTTAATTTTAATCTAATACACACACACATACACAACAAAAAGTGCAGACCTTTTTATGTTTTTTTATTTTTTGCCGCCCAAACAATTTACTTTAGCAAACAAACGTCAAAATTAAAAAGGTATAATTGTTTAGACTTTAGATTTGGGCACCGTTTCAGCCTTATTTACGAAATACTTGTTTATATTTTTAAAAGTTATCCTTTTTGTGTATTAAATCGAACACGATCTATAGAACTCGTTAAAATATTGCTAACAAAAAACACTTTGCAAATTTCAATGAACTTTTTTTTTAGGTTTGAGTCTTCGGATTAAATTCTCGTAGCTGACAATAACAGTTTTGAATAGTCATTGAGGACTAGTAATTGAAATTTAAAGTATATATAATTAAGGTGGTTGGGGGCAGAGGGTTTGGGATAGAGATAAGGAGCATTTCATCTTTAAAATTGCACCACCTGTGGAGCCTCTGGCTTCAATGGATTTGATCCCGAGCTTGTTCTTCGTATTGTTCCAGACAACCCGAAGAATACAAGTCGTTCTCTACACCGAAGAGCCATCGAATTCCTGCCGAGTAACGAGTTCCAAGCGATAATCTTTCATGGCTGATGTAGTGTCATTAAACGCGCCTGATTTTCTTAGCGATTGCACGTTCCACGTACTAATCCTTAGCTTCAACAACTACGAAAACGATTTGGGTGTCCCAGAATTGGTCGTACAAACGATAACGGTAGTACATGTGATAGCGGGGGTCATTTCCAATCAAAATAGCTAAAATAAGTTTCATCGAATTGTTGATGGTTCAAAAGTTATTCCACTTTTAGTATTTTTTTGGTTAAATCAACAGTTGAAACCAACAGTTCTTTTGTTTATCTTTCTTTTTTAGTAATACGATCTTGAAAAGGGTGCCTTCCCAAATCCCAATAGTATAAACTTTTTTATCTTCAGTCAAATTAAAACAATCTTTTTGTCTTTTGTTTTGAAAAGTCTTTTTGTTTCCCAAAAATTATTGTTGATTTTTAAGTGACTCTGGCTGAAAAATCGATTATTTGTTGCCGCATTTGTTGCTCGGTCTGATTGTCTCGTTCATAGACCAGCTCTTCCAATAAAGTGCCTTTCCTTCCAATCCGGCGAATTTTATAATTGATGTTGAGGTGCGGTTGCTC
Organism: Tipula confusa; assembly: GCA_963556175.1. Taxonomy (NCBI): domain Eukaryota; kingdom Metazoa; phylum Arthropoda; class Insecta; order Diptera; family Tipulidae; genus Tipula; species Tipula confusa. The sequence goes on from OY744476.1 coordinate 35,607,028, forward strand.
TATTTGTGCGTAGTGCCGAGGAGCTCTATCTTGTTGCAGCCATATATTTCGACGTGTTTGTAACGACACGTCACCAAGTAATCCATTCAAGTCATTTTGTAGGAAACTGAGAACCGGCCCAAATATTGTTTTTAGGCCCGGTCATCCGACGTCGTAGTTCAAATGGACCAATTATTTTTCCATCAACTATTCCCGCCCACATGTTCACCCCAAACAGATGTTGGAATTTACTACTAAAAAACTGCAAAATTTTTGGATTTACACGGGCCCAATAACACAAATTGTCGATGTTAAATAGTCCTACCTTTTTAAACAAGCTTCATCGCTCCATAAAATGTTGTTAAAAATTTGCGAACTTTCTTGGTTGCGACGCTGCACTTCTCGACAAAATTTCACCCTTGTTTCTTTTAAAATTCCTTTTTAAAATACGATGCACCATAGACCGTCATGGCTCGTCTCTCACTTTTTGCAAATTAAACAAATTGTCACGTTAAACAAATTTTGTTTAATTCAGGCTACTAAATTTGTTTAGAAAAAAAAATTTAAACTATAATTAATGCCGCTTTCATAAAAAAATTCTGCAGAATTTTTTCAGTAATATTTCTTCGGCAAAACATGACGGAATTAAATATTGTTTATCTTTTTTAGTAAATTCCGAAAGTGTATACCAACCTAAAATTGAATTTTATTATTTATTACTAAAAAATTACTAAAAAAGATAAACAATATTTAATTTCGTCATGTTTTGCCGAAGAAATATTACTGAAGAATTCTGCAGAATTTTTCTATGAAAGCCGCTTAACTAAAACTATTTTATTTCGGACAAAGCAGCTATTTTAGCACTCGAAATTTTGTTATGTGCATTCTTTAATAAACGTGGCTTACTTTGTGATAAAAAACAATTAATAAGAACTATTCTATTTTGACCATTCTATATGTGATACCTTTTAAGAATCTGTATTTTGTTCACCTTAACCATTAATAATTTTAGTTTCCAAATATCATTTTAATAAATTAGCATGGAGTAAGCCCAACTTTTAAGCGGCTTATAAACTGTTTACATCGTCAAATGAGAGTATCAGAGTCCGAATATCGAAAACTTAAATTATCTCTTAATGCACTAGATCTTTAGAACACAATCTATAAAATTGTAACTTATTAATGAAAAAAAACCCTTTGCTAACTTAACTAGCAAATTTGTAGGTTTGTGTTTTAAGATTAAATTTTCGTAGATAACGTTTCGAGCTTAAATCCGAATTAAGGACAGGTTTAAAAATTTTAAAGTAATTTTATTTTTTTTAAAGTTCCAATTCCAATTCCCAAAAAAAAAATGCGAATTGGATGATAAAAGGCCGAATTTACAATTTGTACTTCAAAGATGTTGATTGGGTCCTTGATTTTACATTTTGAATTATCGATGAAAATTCACAATTAAGATGTTGTTTAAGGTTCAGTTTCCGATTTAAAGTTAATTATGTTTTTTTTAACTTTTATTACTGGAGTTTAAGAGCTGCAGTCCATAAACTGGAATTTAAACATTTAAAAAAATTTGTGCAAAAGTTAGTACTTATATTTTGATAATATTTTTAACCTTTCAGTGTAAGCTCAGAAATTGAATACTTTATTTTGACCATTTTGAAACTTAGGAAGAGATATTTCAGTCTGAAAACTCAAATCTGAACATTTAATAGCATATAAATTTTTTTAAATCTTTCGAAGTTAGATCCATATAAAATCCATATAAAACAGATTGGAAGGAAACAACTTCCAAACTTATAGTCTGCGGATGCTAACAATTTTTGTGAACTTTTGAAATTAAAGTTTTGTAAAATAAAAGGCTGATAGTTTTAAATAGTTAATAGTTTTAAATAGTTTATATCAATAGTTAAGTCAACATTTTATGGTAAATGTAAAATTAAAGATATTTATGGCCAAGTTATTTAGACCTTAGCGTTTAATATATATTCTGTTCAAAAACATTTTGTACCCTTTGATAATAGTGTGGAGTTTTTTAGATAACTCCGTCTAAACAATTTAAATCCTGCTAAATGTCACCGTAAACCTAACGTTATTAATGTCTGATTTTGAAAATCAAATTGTACAAACTATTAAATTTTCCCTCAGAGAGTAATTAAAGTTTTGAAAAAAAAAATGTTGCGTTGAAGTAATAAATTAAAAAGTTTGGAAGCATTTTAGGAAGCAAACATAGCTTAAATTTGTAAAGGAGTGTAATTACCTTGACTAAATTTAAGAGATCTTTTGAAACCACCTCACATATTTTTTACTGATCCTCCTGGTTATGAAAACGTTTGCTTTGCGTCTCTTAATATAGGCATCCAATTAGTTTTGCTACAGCTCTAAACAAATAACGTCATACAATTTATGTTGTCGTTCTCTACCCCAAAAAGCCATAATCGCCGAAAATGCCCTCTGTGCATGTCAAATGTCAGCTCTCCTCTCGGAGATCACTGCACCATCTGACTGACTACTTAGGATCGCCTAGCAAAACGTGACCAAGCCAGCGTATTCGCTGTCTTTTTATTTCATGAATGAGATCAGGCATTTTCATTAAACTCCTGATCTCATGGTTGATTAAAACTAGATAGGTGTCACCTTCGAGATTGCCAAGGTCCACTGTGAAGCAATGTATAGCATTGGGACAGATAGTCTCCACTTTTTTACCATTGAATTTTGATATAGTGTCATCAAACACGCCTGATTTTCTTAGCGACTGAACGTTCCACGTACCAATCCTAGTCTGAAACCGCAATGGCGTTGACCTGGCGAAATTGCGTTGACTGAAACGATTTAGTCACAAAACTCAGCTCTGACGCAGAATCCAGCAAAATAGTCTTTAAATAAAATAACGTTCAACATGGTGAAGGGCATTGAATAGTGCCGTGGCTACCTAGACACATGACGATGATTATTTCCTAGAGCCAGAGACGATTCCGATGACTTAATCACCAATTGAGGTGTAGGACCATGTGACATTTTGATATTGAATCCGCTTAGTCATTGCTGTTGCAAGTTGAGTACCAATAAAGGTTTCATATAAATCCAATATTGTATAAGTCTATATGTGTGGATGATGGCTTTCAGAATGCGTACTCATACAAATCAATGGAGTACTATTAACTATTACAGAAACCCCATAGTCAACATCCGAAATATGTAATGAGGTGCCTAACAATTCAAATCACAGAGAGTTGAATTTAAGGACCATAAAAAGAATATGTACTGCTGCTTGTGCCCAAAATTTGAACTTTTAACTTTCAAATTTACATTTTTAATACTCGTATTTTGAAAGATTAATGCAACATCTCTCTCATAAAAAACATGGGAAGTGAAAAAGTAAACAACTTCCAATAGTGCATAATATAAATACACATAGTACTACCATCATAAGAAAAAAACAGTTTATCCTTTGATGTTCCAGATGTCGGGTCGATAGAATATCGTCAACATTTAGTATAAATATATGACATTTAGGCGAATACACATAAAATATTTTGATTATTTTAAAACGAAACCAGTAGTGGCATCTAACAAATCAATGGGCTAACATACCATGGTAGTACTATGTGTATTTATTTTATGAATAGTGGCACCTCATAAAATCTCTGGGTGGGACATTTATCAAAATGGTTTGTAAATATTTGACTCAGCAATCGTTTATATGGCACTATGCAGTATTATAAGACTACGCGGTTTAAAGATAATTATTATTTTAAACTTAGCTGACAGTCTACTTTTTAAGTACTAAAGTGTACTAAATTCTGTACTAAAACTAATTATTCCACCAAATACAGTGGTTTTATGATTGAATATTAATTAAACTTAAGAAGCTGATTCTAAGTAAATATGATTAAGAATCCCATCACGTCAATTAATCAATCGCCGGGTATAAATATTACATTAAATATATACAATCTACAAAGAGGGTAATAGACCTCCATCAACTTATAACTATTTTTACGGTAACCTCGAATTAGTATGACACAATAAAATTGAAATGCTTCGTTTCACCTGGTTTAAATATGTCATACCGCATTAACAATAAATACATATATTATTGTATGTGACTATGAATATATTATAGGCCGAATGATTGATCGACTCATTAGCTGTGTCTGGCATTTTAATCATAAAGGGTTTTATATATATTTTTAAGGGTATATAAGCAACATATGCAGTACAATAATTCGGGTCTTCGTATTTTTACTTCTATAAATCAATGACAAATGGTTATGATCATTTTTTTTATTTATATTGAACTTTAGCTATCCATTATCTCGTTTAATAATTTCAAACCAAAGTTCTCGGAGGATTGAAAAAAAAAAGACATATTTTATGTCTTTATGAGTTTTATGATAATTCGACGTCAACTCGATCCGCCTAAAATAACAAACCGTGCACTATCTTGACAATAGAATAAATTTCTGTATATAAATAAGTCGCGTCACGATAAATCATTAATGATATGGTCGATGATTAAGTTTGAGTAGTAGAATAATATGATTCGCTAGAACTACTTCGACCGTCATCATTTTATCAAATTTCACTTTTGATCACCATACGTAGGAATTTAATCTAGATCGACGTTCGATATATATGTATATGTATATAACCCAAGATGCTGAATAATTTTCGGTTTTTCTAATCACATAAATTAGACAAGTGATTATTACCCCAAAAAAAAAAAAAAACCTAAAAAATAATTTTCTAATTTATTACAATTTTTTGTTGTTGAATTTTTTGAAATTTGAGATTATTTATATTCGAAAATACAACAACAATGGGCTTTATATAAAGACTGTATTATTTTTCATGCGGGTTTAAATTTTATAGATTTATAGACACCAATACTTTGGCTTGCGTGAGTTTTGTCTTACGTTTTCTAATTTGTACTTTACCAGTACAACTTTTACAAGATAGATCAGCTACCAAGCTCTCCCAACTTTTTCCTAAAGTTTACTTTTAATGGCTCTATGTGAATAGACTATGTATCACTTAAGCCGAAGTATAGCTGTATAAATATACCGATTTATAATATGTCTCTTCGTCTTCTTTCCAAATCGTTTATCAGTTTTAAAAAAAAAAAATTTCTTGTATTGAGGTTTTTTTTTTGGAAAAAGGGGAAATTTAATTAACGCCCAAATCATCGCCTTATTAAAAAATGTAAAAAAAAATTCCCAAAAAATTATGCGGTAAGGAAATAATTTTATAAAGATTTCAAACGAAATCGTTTTCTAATTAATATTTTTGGTATTCGTAGAATTTTATAATTGGTGAGAATTGTTTTAATTATCATTCGAGGTTGATCTGGAATTCGAATTGATTTATTTTTCTTAAAAAAAAAAAAAAAAAAAAAAAAAAAAACAAAATAAAATCGGAAAGGTGTTTGAAGGAGGATAGAAGATAATTTTATTGGGACTATATATGGTTGCTATGGGGTGCAGAATTATTTTCTTTTTCTTGTATTTCTCATAAACTTGAAGTAAACAGTTTGAGTAGAAAGAATCCAAATGTAGTTTTTAAGATCTGATAAATGTAGTTTAATATGCTCAGCGAAAACTTGCTTATAATGAGTGAGATTTTCAAAATTATTATTGTCTAAAGTGAATCAAAGTATTGCACTGCGCAGAACAAATAAAACTGTTGCGAGAACCACTCAAAATCGAACAAAACGTGCAAATACAAATATATCGGAAACTGATTTTTATGAAATGCGCCTCAATGTATGCAATATAAACAAATATATAGCTTATAATATAATAATTAGAAAAACATTCAGGCGAATGGTTCCGGTATAAATTATGTTTTTACCTTAATTATAATTTATTAATTATAATTTTTAATTAAATTAACAGCTACTTTTCGCTAATATTGCTAAAATAACATAATGTTCGAATAAGAGGTTTAGGGCGCAGCTTCTCTTGCTTCTTATTAACCTCAATGTGAAAATATTGCAAATGAGGCCTTGAGATTAGAGATCAACCTTCACAATCAACTATTTAAAATAAATTAAAGCCTAATAATTAACGAGTAATCTCTGTGCAAAAAGAGCAAATTTCATTATTTTTTCTGTGTTGTCAAACTGTTCTCACTCAAATATAAACCCAATCGAAAATGTGGAGAAGATAACTGCGCGAAATAGTACATGACCGATTGTTTTAATAAACGATGAGACTTAGTTCTATTAATTACTTAGTCACTTTGAAAATCAAGCTAAAATTTGCTCTTAAAGAAAGGAAGATAAGCCGTGAACTGATTTCTAAGCTAGACGAACATGCTATGCCAATTATGGAAAAACGCCTTTTGCGCAGACATAAAGAATTCAAACTTCCAGAAAGTTGTACAATAGCACTTCATTAAAAATAAGAATACGGTGATATATGAAGAAAACTACTCAAGAGCAATATAAGCCATAGTTGTTCAACATTATGGGGACTATTATCTCGACAGCTTTGAGACGGAGAAAACAGCAATTGAAATCTCGGCACTATATTAAAAGCGTTGGATATCCGATGCAAATCACGTATTTAAAGCACTCGATGGAACACCACCTATAGACAACATAAGAATTTGTATATCGCGTAGAAGTTCACCGTTCAGAAAACGCAAACCCTAAATATTACTTTATGGCCCTAAAGGCTTTATTTTGTTTTAATTTCCAAATAACTTCGGGAAGTTTTGCGTGCAAAAGCAGTTTGGAATGAACAAATAATAACGAAAGTTTACTAAATGAAAAGCAACCAAGAGTTAACAGAACTTTAACTGTTTACACAAAGACGAATTCGCGTTTGGAATTAAGCGTGCTTGTATTCTTTAAAATAAAAAATTTCTACTCCCGTACTTAATTCGGATATTTCTAAACAAGTAAAATTTGGTCTACAAATTGTAGAATGTATTGATGTAGTGTGTAATAACTTAAATATTGTCACAATGCAGCTCCCCTGCAAATATGTATATGGCTTGTAAATAGAAGTGGCTCCACATAAACGATTTGAGAAACTGTTTACGACATACCTCCACGTGTTTGGTTAAAATAATTTGAAAGAGAGCAATCAACATAGACTTTATTTTCATCATGGTGAAGTACACGAACAAACAACGCTTACAAATAATTAAAATTTACTACATAAATTCCGAGTCGGTGACTGCAACTTCAAGAGTTTCAAGGGTTTCAACCAAAACAGTCGATTCCACGGCGTTCTCTACAATTGGGAATTGCTCACACTTTGGCGAATTTAGCGAAGGAATCTTGACTTGCAAAGATCAAGTTAAGATCAAGTTAACACAAAAACTAAAGCCGCTCGATCATATGAAGCGACGTACGTTTTCGGATTGGACTCTGGAAATGTTGGAAGAGATGATCAATTTCATTGCAAAATAATGTTCAGCGATGAAACGCATTTTTGGTTAATGCATATTTTGTATGGTGTGGTTTTCATGCTGGTGGTGTCATTGGAATTTTTTTTGCGTTGATGAAAATGACCATCCTTTTACAGTCAATGTAGATCGTTACAGAGACATGTTGCGACGTTATTTCTTTGATCAATTGCATGAGCTAGACATTAATGATATGTGGTTTCAACAAGACGATGCGACATGTCACACAGCAGGTCTAACAATCGACTTATTGAAAACTAAATTCGATAAACATGGTAGATCCAGGAATGGCCCTACCGAGTGGCCGCCTAAGTCGTGTGATTTAACACCTCTAGACTTTTTAATGGGGCTTCGTTAAATCATTGGTCTATGCCAACAAGCCGGCGGCGTTAGAGGAGCTCAGAGCCAATATTGAACGAGAGACAGCGATCGTTTCCGTCGAAATGTATGGCCGAGTCATCGAAAATTGGGTTTAACGAATCGACACCTGCAAACTTAAGGAATCGAAGTTCATAGTTCGTCCCTTATTTACATGAGCTTTAAAATCACGTCAATGTCTAATAGTTTACATATTATAGAAGAGAGTGCACGAAACTATCACTCACTTGTCGAGGTTTAATTTTCACTTCTTCCTCGAACCTGTAGTTCCTTCCGCTCATTATAAGTTTTCGTTCATTCCTAATTTTAAATAATTTCTAATTTTCTTAAGATAACCCAAATAGAACGCAAATTCGCTTAAGAAAAATCTTAATCTTAATAAGCCACTTTTTTCCCGATTCTGAATTTTGGCAACGACCATTAATCAAAAGCATCATTGCCAAGTCTTTTTATTTTGCATCGAGTTTTCGTTGTTAAACCTTGTATGTTTAACCTGCTTAAGAATTAAATGTGAATAGATTTGGGGGGACGGAGTCGAAAGTGCTAGTTAAAATTAGTTCTTCTGGAAGTAAAGTTATGTGACTCATGTGTTAGTAACAAGCCAGACACAGCCTTCCAAGGCTTACATTTTATTGGTCGCTTGAATTTTAGAAAAAGGGTAATAATATTTAAACATGAATTTCAAAAAGCAACCACCAACAATTTTCAGCATATTCCTGAAATATAATTTTCAGCATATTCTATTTAGGCTCTGCGTAAAACTATCTTCCTGAAATAAATTATAGTGCTTCATAGTTCCACAAAAGTATCAACAAAATTTCTTTGCTAAGAGAATCACATTGTAGATGTGAACAAACAATTTTTTCGTTACTTTCACTCGTCGAAAAATGAGAGTTTTACATAAAGACCGCAGTATGAAGGCATACAAAGATTAATTAGTGTAGGCGCTGCAGCAAAATGACCATTCGCAACGTTTTTGGTTCGCTAATTGGGTTGTTAAACGCTTGGAAGTAAATGAGTATTTTTACCGGACAATTTTCTTTTCTGACGAAGCTCATTTTTATCTCGGAGGCTATGTCAACAAGCAAAATTGTCGCATTTGGGGCTCAGAAAATCTACACGTAACCATGGAGAAGACGATGCACGACAACGAGGTACTGTTTGGAGAAGATTTTGGGCCGGCGGCTTTATTGGTATATTTTTTTTATTCAAAAATGAGCTAAGATCCACCCTTACAGTCAATAGGTAGTATTACTGAGCCATGATAACCAAGTTTTTGCTATCCAGAATTCAAGTGGAGGACACACACAATATTAGGTTTCAACAACTTGCCACACATCAAACTAAACAATAGGCCTTTTGCATACTGTCTTCGGGGATGTCAATTCGCAACAACGCAGTTATGATTCCACTTGGTTGGACTTCTTTTTTGTGGGAAGTCACTAAGAATAAGTGAACCATCCAGAGACTATCCAAGACAAATCGAAGTTGTCATTGATGAGATAGAAACCCATACAATCGAAAATGTTCTGAAAAATAAGGTTGCTAAAACGGGTTACTGTAAAGCCAGCCATAGAAGCCATTTGAATGGAATTGTGCCCCATACTTAATGGCAATGTATGCTCTTTCTAATAAAATAAACCGCTTTGAAAAATATTCATTCGTCTTTGAATTCAGAGTCAAATTAAATTGCAAACGTTAAATGGACCACCCCTTATAACTACCTCCTTTTTCTTTCAAGCAGTTCGGCACCATCACTTTAAATACTAGTAACTATTTTTTCACACATAATTTTTATTATATATCAATCGTCATATAAATGCATGCAATAAGACTATTAGGAACAAGTTGTAGACCAGCATTGTCCATAAATCAATAGCATTGCAGGCCAAAGTAAACCCTCACCTGAGATCTTTTACAAGATCTTTCAGACCATATTTTTTGCAATTGGTGATCTTTGTAGGTAGTCACCCTAACGAACGGCACAATTGGTCACGGCATTGTGATCAACATTTAGGATAAATATATGACATTTAGGCAATTACAAATATACAAATGTTTTGATTATTTTAAAACGATACCAGTAGCGACATCTACACGTCAAAGGGTAACATACCATGGCAGCACTATGCGTATTTATACTATGGTTTGTATTTAGAAAGTAAAATCAAATTTGATGATCCTTGAGATCTGGTAAAATCAAATTTGAGAACAAATTTTAGGATTTAAAAACCTTTCTTATTATTTCAGTCATATTTCGAGCATCGCATTTTTCGGGTTTCTTTGTGTATCGTAAAATTCAAACGATTACATTAATTCTTTCAGCAAATCGTTTCTACCCAAAAAACGAAACAAGTTAATTCCTACAGTCCACTGACTGCCGATAGTAAATATAAAGCGTGTAGTAATTTTTTTTTTAAACATAAGACTTTTTACACCAATTTTCGTAATTTCAAATAGTAACAAACTTTTGATAAATTTTTGGTCGTTACTAAATGATGGCATAATTTCAAATCTACATCAACAAAGCCAGGTGCTGGTTTATTTGTAATCGATGCATAAAAAAAGGACAACAAAAAGTGCATCGTAATTTTCATTTGTTTATATTCTTGAGGACTTCACATGAAACTATGCTAGTGCGCTAGCAACATTAGGCTTCTTATCTGCATTTTAGAGTTTATATTAGGAAGTACAATACCCTTAAAATGGTACAAGTATTTTTAAAATAAAGAAAGAACAATGCAGCTCAGCAAGCTGTAAAATATGAAGGAATTTTCACTTCGATCCCTCTGGTAGCCGCACTTTAATTGGATTTGAGAAAAATGGATCAATTCATGACACTTATGGAAATGAGACGCAAAGGTTGATTCGGTTTTCAAGATGATTCAACCATTTCGTACCATTTTTGTTACCTAAACACTGGGAGCCTCGACACCGGCTAGCAAATTCCGTGAAGAATTTGGTCGTATGTTAGAACTGTATGTTAACTTAAATATTTATTCCATGACGCCTCCCCATATAATCTTAAAAATCACTTAATGGCCACACACAATTACAAAAAAAAATAAAAAATGTAAATATATATATATATATATATATATATATATATATATATATATATATATTTATATTTTTATATATATATATATATATATATATATATATATATATATATATATATATATATATATATATATATATATTTATATTTATATATATATATATATATATATATATATATATATATATATATATATATATATATATATATATATATATATATATATATATATATATATTAAAGGAATATTGATTTATTTAAATTTAATCAAAAAAAAAAAAGTAAACCAATAAGCTCCGCAAAATACAGCACAACAAACAGCAAACAGCAGCCACAGCAGCCACAACAGCACAACACAACAGCAAACTGCTTCTCCCCAACCCGTGTGCCTACACAATTTTATTCCCGGATTTTTTTCGTTTTCCATACAAACCAAGAAAAGAAGAAAGGAACGAAAAAAGAATAAAAAAAAAGAATAAAAAAAAAGAATAAAAAAGAATAGATTAAAAAAAATTCTCAAGGAAACATTTTTCATATTTTGTTTTTCTTGACAGTTTTAATTTTAAAATATTTTTTACACATACATATGAAAAATCCGGTATTTTATTGACTCGTCTAAATAATGAGGGAATATGTTGCTGAAGAATCCGGCATAAAATGCCTCGTGTAAATACACTCAATAGCCACGAAACATCAAAAAAAAAAAAATAACGCCAAAACAAAAGAAAATCTTCCTTTTTTTATTTTTTTCCTTAAAGATATTACAATTTATTTTTATTTTTTTAAACGCGACCAGTAAGTACCATTATGACACATCAAAATTAAATTCTCAACGCAAAACCCATAATAGAACTAAAAAAAATTTTTCATAATTTTCTTTTGTTTTAAAACCGGTAACTATAATTTAGAAATATAAATCGAAACTAACTTAATTTTGTACAAGGGAAGTGTATAAAAATATCAAAATTAAGAAGTAAGAATGTATATTGTTACAAGACCTTATCAAATATGAGTAGCATAGGCATCTGTAACATTATGACAAGGAACTGAAAAGCTTGCGGTTATTGGTCTTCCAGGAAGCCTATGGCTCAGTCTACGCTTTTGGCCGGTAGTTGGATAGTTTCGAAAGAATACTAACCTTTAAGATTGGAATTATTTTACTTAGCTTTTACTGGTCTGTGAAGGAAAAGGACGTAAGGATACAATTGAAAATATGTAACAAGTATTTTGAGACGAAAGGAACCATTTTAAAATCATACTCTCTATACCACAGGACTCTGATTAGAACTTTCAAATATCAGAATGTAAATTTTTTTGAGAGGCATTCTTGAAAGTAAGCCAAGCGACAATACGATTACCAGAGTTCAAACTAGAGCAAAAAAAAAAAAAAACTAGATTTCGAGTTGCAAGCCAAACCCTGGTTTTAAACGTTCGCTTTGAACTTAGAATATATATTGTGTAATACAATTGAAAGAATAAATTGCATAACCTAGCGTAATTTTTATGAACTAAAAACGATGTCATAATTAAGTATAAACCGGAATATCATACATAGATAATTGATTTCGACACAGTACATGAAGTGGCCCTGATATACAAACAAATATAATCAGTCAGCTACTTACATACAACTTCTTCGTTTTCTTCTTCTTATTTTACTTTTTTTATTTATTAAATCAAATTAATTTTATATTTGACTGTAACAAATTACACAAAAAAATAAATTTGAAATTTTAGCATCCGGTGTAATTTCATTTGTATTCGTACAGTATATTGTTGGAAGTAAATTTTTTTATATTTCAAGATGAGATTAATAATCATCGCATGGATGGATGGTTGGATGGATGGATGGTTGGATGGATGGATGGGTGAATGAAAGGAATGAAATTCTTTATAAAATTGTTGATTGATCAAAATAATACATAAGCAACGTAAATAAACTATTTTAAATATTTAATATTAAAATGTGTACAGTATATACATAGCTTACGGGGGAGTTGTGTATGTAAATTTAAAACTTTTATTGAGGGAAAATCATTTTTTTTATTTATTTTGTTGTGAGGAAAATGTGGGGTGTTATCGTTACTAGATTTTTTTCGTGTACGACTTGCCATCGTAAATTTTAAAGTAAGTTTTGAAGGGTACACAATATATACAAAATAATTCTATATATATTGAGAGATGATGTACAAAAATTCTAATATATTTTGACATTCAACACTTACACATACACGACGAGTACTTTCGAAATCTTAAATTTCCAATTTTAATTTTTTTTTTTCACATTTTAAACTTTTTTCGGTGTCATTCATCTTTCGAAGATACTGTACATACTTATATACAACATAACTTTTCTAGCGATGTTGTTGCTAATAAAAATAAAAAATTCAAAAGAAAAAGAAATCTCTTGAGTTCATTTTAACGTTTTTGCAACACTTAACAATTATTTTTCGCTAGTTTAGCGCAAATACCTCGGAACTTGAGTTGATTGTATGTATATGTGTGTTGGTCTATGTGTAGTCTGATGAATATAACTATCACAACGTTTTTTTTTATAGTTTTACAATCTCGGCAATTAAATGTGAACACTGCTGTGCATAGTTACGTTTCGACTATATGGCTCTATAGTTTTTTTTGTAGTAAATAATTGGGATTTTATATAAAAGTTTTTTTTGTACATTTTAAGAAATTAGTCGCGGTGTGGTACAAGGTCATTTCAAAAAATTCCATCTTGTTTATAAGATTTGATTGATTAAAAATGTGTTTTTAGCAGGTTTTTTTTATTTTTTTTGTATTTTTTATTCTTGTCGTGTCTCTCTATAAGATATTTCAATGAATTTTTTTTTAGCTGTATGCATATAGAGTTGTTCGAAATGTTTGTGCGCACATAGATACATTTTATGCTGTTTCACAACATCATTTTTATTATGTACTCGAATGTTGTATAAAAATGTAATTAAATCTTAAAAAAAATGTATATAAAGTTTCGTGCATTATCTAGTTGATCGGCCGTTATATTACACATATATCGGTTTTATTGATCTCGTAAATAATATACACACACACACATCGACATGCATATACGAGATAAAAATTCAGAAGGTGAACAGGTTTTTGGTGTAATTCCACAAAATTCTTGACGGTTAAATGTACATAGATTTCGAGATAGAAAATTTGGAACATGTCGTGTTCAAATAAATCAAGATCAAACATTTTTGAGATTATCTCATAGAAATAAATCATAAACGATTAACATCGCAAATATCGGAAAAAATTTTAAAACGAAATTTTAGTTTAAACCGCGTTAAATACAATTATCTCATAATGAAATAGATTAACGTGACCTTTGATCGGAATCAATATAAATTTTATGATTCTATTCATTCGAATTATCTAGTCTCGGATCGAAAAGGTTAATTTGTTAAATAATCCCATAGATGGAACCGAACTTTCAATAAATTATAAACTAATCTCAAGATTAAATTATTTTATTATTTTTTTGTTGGTAATCACGTAATTCGGTAAAAATATGGATTACTGACAATTTTTGTTGTTCTAATTTAATATGTATAGTGGTGACTCTTATTTTAATCTTTTATAGTTGAATTCGTGTATCAAGCAACTTATACCTTCATTTCGGCTGGTAAATTAGAAGAAGAAGTTCTATTTGTGGCTTTTGAACAGAGAATGATTGTTGGCATGGACTTACAAATTTGGTTTATTATTCATTGCAATATTAATGGAAACCTTGACATACGTTTACAACACTAAAAGTGCAGGAAGAATAAGATAGATCCTAATATTCATCTTTTTTCAAAAACTGACTTAAGTCAAAAACTATTTCGACTAAAGCGGTACTAATATTATGATTTTTCCGAAACGACTGAAAAGGATTTAAATTTTTTTTAAAACATCAGCTTTTCGAAAGATAAGGTAAAATCCTAATCGAACGTAAGTCACTCAATTGGTTTGTGGATTTTGTTAAATGGAATCATAAAAGTGGCCTTCTTAGTATCAGGAAACATAGATTTGTTCGATATTATCTTGACAAGACAGACAGGTATAAAATCAGATTCAAATGATTCAGAACTAATAGCGTTAATACTCAAATTGCATTGCGTTGCGGGTACGCGATGAAGTTATGTCGACCGAACAAATTTTTTGGTAAAATAACCGAGCATAACACCAGGCAAGAAAGGTTTTCTTGATGACAATTTAGATGAAAAACTTGGTCAACCTAAAAACTCTGCAGCAGAGCGGTTACCTGATAAACTATTTACCCAATGCCGGTAAAGTAGAATTGGGCTACTATTGAGCAACAGTTCCTTTTTTGGGAAGTCATGAAAATAATTTAAGAGTAGAAAAAGAAAGCATTAATGATGCTGCACTCTATGGTGTTGTACCATCAAAGGCTACTATGGTCATTGTTAAAGACAGAAAATCAGGTAAGAGGCCATAGAATCTTTAGCGATCGAACCGAATTTTTCTAACTAAAAGCTGACTAAAATGCTTTTACGGGAGACCACTTATTGAAATAATCGAAAATTGAGCGAATTAAAATCTGGATTTAAAACCAATATTGTTCCGGCTATCATTTCCTTTCGGTGATCAAATCTGGCGTTTTAATATTCCTCTTCAATAAAGACCAACTGTTTGGCGCATGGATCACTTTAATAGTTAAGTGACGATCTGAATAGTAAAGCAGCAGCACAAGGTTTGCTCCCAAATATAGCTGTTATTCTTCCATTTTCCTTCCAAGGATGCCCATGAAGTATAACACAAAATTTCCAAGATGCAATGACAATAGTTGAAATGTGCGGATAACCAAATTGCTTTATAACAATGACATGTTTATAACAAGACATCAATTGAAATCAATTAAATTAACCGTTTTATGACCAATACGTCATGTAATCGCCGAAAATCTAATTTACATACACTTTATTTGACACAAAACTTTAAAATTTAAATAAATTAGTTTTTAAAAAAATTGATTAAACATTACAAATCAATTAAGTTAACCGTTTTATAACAAATACCGTATTTATTTGGTGCTTTGCTAATACTTTAAAATTATTTGGTTTCGTCACTGGACATATGCCGATGATTAAGACACTTGCATACCACCTCGCTGCGGTTTTAATTTCGATACTCGTCGATAAGCATTTTTTAAGAGGTTCTTGATATGAGAAAGCGCGAACTTGGGCCTATCTACTATAGTTTAGTGGACCATTAGCCCTTGTAATTGGGCTTTTTTGCTGAAAAAACAGCTTTTGTATAGAGTACAGCGCTTCCTATAAATGAAACAATAATGTTTGCAAAAATTCCTGATACACTCGTATTAGAGCTTATATCTCAGCATTTAATCTAAAGTCGTGCTATTTGACAGGCAACCATCTTACTGAAATCTTGCAGAATTGACTCCTAAAAAAAAGTGGACTTTAGCAGAAAAATATGATAAACGCAGTAGGGTGCATACTCCTTATAATAAAAAAAAATCAGTTTGCTTAGGACAAAATATTTCAAATGATAGGATAATGGGTGCTCGGATAAGAACACTTTTTCTCTAATATTTTAAAACCGGAGCTACCAGTATTTTTCGTTTACTTTCAAGGTAGAAACCTCAAATTATTTAGATATGTACTTTTTCAGCATTTAAAAAAATTATAGTTTACTTTCTTAGTAACTGGTCGTTAGTGTTTGGTGGAGAAGGAATTGCAGAAATCGACAGTTAATTTGGTAAAATGTCTCTAAAAATCGTTTTCATTTTTAAATTTGTATAACAGCCTTGACAATTTCCGACGCCAAGTATTTACTAATTAGACATCTCCATCAGGTTCTTTATGTCCTTAAAAAGTGTAAATCGTGTAGGCCCAAAACCGTCAATAATCAGCACCTGAGTGTTAAAAAGATCGGTTTTGAGTAATGCGTTGAGAAGGTAGATTCCCCATTAATTGGTTTCTAGTTTTTGCTGTATAACGGAAACTTGTCATACAGTCATACATATAGTACTACCATGATGTGCTAGATGTCGCTACTGGTATCGTTTTAAATTATTCAATATATTTTTATGTAT
The DNA here is from genome assembly GCA_963556175.1 of Tipula confusa. Taxonomy (NCBI): domain Eukaryota; kingdom Metazoa; phylum Arthropoda; class Insecta; order Diptera; family Tipulidae; genus Tipula; species Tipula confusa. The sequence continues at coordinate 35,623,938 of OY744476.1, forward strand.
AATCGCCTAAATGTCATATATTTATTCTAAATTTTAACGATATTATATCGACCTGACATCTAGAACATCAATTGGTGAACTGTTTTTTCTTATGATGGTAGTACTATATGTATGTATACTATGATCTACACAAACACGAGCATCTCTTGATGCTCGTGTTTGAGTAATCCTTCCATGAAGTGTGATATTATGTGCTTAAGCAATAATCAAGTAATTGGAATCCTAGTAATTGGACTATTAAGAGAAACAATTATTGGATGTTTGAATGGGTATGGTAAATAGCTATGTGCCAGACGTCCACCTATACGTAATAAACTATTATCATCCAAGAAGGAATTCAGAGATGTCAATGCACACTTGGTGTGTTCTTTTTTTTACAACATTTGATCTCTTCTTGAAAATGCACCAATTGTTCCCGTTTTAGCCAAAAATATCGGGAAGATTCATCGGGAAGATAATTCATCTGTGGACAATATGTCCCAATATGACTACTTAGAGTGTGCACGAAACGTAATAGATATGCGGTTATATGCGAACCAATCTATAGGCATGCATGTATATTTGTAAATCAAATCCCATGACTCTGTCATGAGCGAAGTCGGATTGATCAGTTTTCGTTCTTCTAGATCCGCACTGACTTCCGTGCTGACTTTGTAGCGTTGTATATAACACTCCTCGAGAAGCACAATCAGCCTGATTCTGTTCTGAAGTTATATGCCGCCATTAAAAAAGCATCGTATGCCTGATTTTAACGTCGAGAATTTTAGCAACCTGGTTGACGATGAAGGTTTTCCATCGATTAGGATGTCAATTTAAACAACGCAACACAACTGTAGAGTCAGTCTGACCTTCCTATCTAACTGTACCGTACATCTCCAAAGTATGATACGCGGTAATGATATCTGCTTTATAGGTGCCACTTTCGTTTACGCTGCTTCTAGACCGATGTGAATTGTGCGGTCCAAATTAACAATACGAAAGTAAATAATTCTGCATACGCTGCGTTTCATACATCGTCGCAGCCACGTAATTCACAATGTTGTTGGTTACTACTATTAGCAGCCACCTAGGAATTTCTATACGAGAAATTAGTGCCAACTTAGCTCTATCCGTTAGCCACGTTGATTTAATAGATTTTGACAAATAATTGTCATCCCATCCCAAATGTGCCAACCAATTTTGTTGAAGTATTTTTGCTGAAATGATGTAAGGCCTACCCTAAAGTGTTACGTCTGGATATATCAGACGCAGGATACATCTCTTCGTTATATAGTTGTATTCCAAACGTAAACATTGAAACCAAATTCCTACTTTATTGGATTCCATGATATTCCGAGCGTTTTGATAAAATCCTCATTATATATGTTCAATATTGGTTTAATTTGTTGCTGTTCAATAGGAATCACCCGTAGAAGATCACCTTGGTTTGATGTTCATCTTCGAAGTACAAATCCCCCAGATTTTATTATCTCAATCAGTTCGGAATGTAATTCTTGCGCTGATTCGATAGAGTATCCACCAGACGTTATCAACATTAATACCTTAATTTAACATCTTAAAATGGCAATAAATTTGTTTAATATCCGCAGTGAATGAAATCATATATGTTGGCCAAATCATGATTATGGCTATTAGTTCAGATTTTCAGAAGCCTAAAATTGATAAATGGCAGATTAACAGTATACAGAGTGTCCGCCGGGAAGGTATATTACTTTGTTTGTTTATAATTTTTGATTAAATGAAAGAGAATGGATCTTATATTGATAAATGTTTTATTTAATGTCGGCAATTATGTATGGAATACAATATAAGATAAATGTCCGCCATTTTTTAGCACATTTTTCATTACATTCTCACACATTTCACGCGGAATTTCATTAATTTCATCACGAATATTTTGTTTGAGTTGCTCAAGCGTTTCTGGTTTGTTTGCATAAGCCTTGCTTTTTAGATATCCCCACAAAAAAAAAGTCCGGAGCAGTCAAATCAGGCGACCGTGGAGGCCAATTAACATCACCATTTTTTGAAATAACTTGTTGTGGAAAGAGGTCTCGCAGTAATTCCATTGTAATCCTGCCTGTATGGGATGTGGCACCGTCTTGTTGAAACCACATGTTAGCAAGCCCAAAGCATGCAGTTGTGGCGTTAAAAAGTTTTCAATCATATCACGATATCGCTCCCCATTCACAGTTACCGTTACGCCGTTTTGATTTTCAAAGAAGTAAGATCCAATGATTCCTCCTGATCAAATTGCACACCAGTCTGTCACTTTTAATGGATGTAAAGGTGACTGATGAATAATTTGAGGGTTTTCCATTGCCCAGAACCGACTATTCTGTTTATTCACATATCCATTTAAATGAAAATGTGCCTCGTCACTCATTATGATTTTTTCATGAAACTCGGGGTTGTCATGGGCGAGCTGTAACATCCTATTGGCATATGTTCGGCGGCGTAAATGGTCTTGTGGAAAAAGCTCTTGTGTCAACTGAATCTTAAATGGAAACAAATGCAAATCCTTGTGCAAAATTGTGGCCAAACTTGTTCTTTGAAGACCAAGCTCCTGAGCACGGCGTCGAATTGAGGTTGATGGATTGTTTTGAACACTTTCTTGAGCAGCAATAATGTTTTCAGCCGATATTGCAGTACGTTATGGCCCATGCTTGGGCCTATCACTTACAGACCCTCTTTCTTCGAAATCATTCACTACACGATAAATAGTGCGTTTTGTAGGCACGTTGTTTCTCCCAAAAATTTCACGTAACTTTCTCATCGTCACAGTAATCGATGATTGATTTTGATAAAATGTTTTAACGACTAAAACTCGTTGGTTTATCGAATATTTTTCCATAATAAATTTGCCACGTGTTTACTTCACGACTGCCAAATATGAACTATCAATACTAACGTTTACCAAAATGGCGGCAAAACAAAGTAGTATACCTTCCCGGCGGACACCCTGTATTTCATGTCACCTTGAAAAATGTGTTGCATTCTTGTTCTTCCGATGTTTGATCGTCAATTCGTCAATTTCCCTAAACAATTTCAATTTTTTTGAAATATCGATGGACGAATGAAAATTTATTACATTGTTAGAAGAACTTCCGTTTATTTTCTGTTAAAATTCCACCCAGTATTGAAATTTGTGCTGTGGGTTAATTATTGTTGATAAGGCTTCTAAGTAATATTTCACCAAACACGTCCATTCCCAATAATTTTTTAACAGGGCCTAGTTTATAATAAAAGAAATCATTGAGACGTAGATTTTCAATATGCGGTCATTTTGAGGTAGTAATTGTTTTAATCGAAAGTTGGCCATTAATATTTTTCAGCAGGTTATCCCAATATGGAAGTTCCATATTTGATGCATTCACCATTTCCTATTGCTTCCAACTTTCAGAATCTAATTTCTGTACCACCATAGATATGTTCCAATCATCTCAATATTCAGTTGGCAACTTAATATTTTTTAATGCTCGTATGATGTCTCGCTTGTTGGAGATCTAAAATATAGAATAATTACCAAATTCTAATATACTTGTTATGTTCTCGAAATTCGAGAAAATTTTAATTTTAAAATTTTAAAAATTTAATCAAGCTTTGAAATAATATTTTACTTCCTGTTCCTGAATTTTTAAATAAAAAACCGCCATTTCGTAGAATCTAAAAGCTCAGTGTAGCGGCTAATTAGCATATTCTCTTGAAAAGCACGTTTGGGTTCGAAAATAAATTTTAAAATTTTAAAAATTTTCCAAATTTCGATTATAATATTAATTTTGACTTCTTAAATTTTTCTAAGACAACATAAAATTTTTTTAATAAAATTTTAAGCTCTGCAATAATATTGAACTATGTCAAATTTCATAAAAAATTATTAAAATTTCCAAAACTTTTCAAGTATTAAATAAAACTAAACCAAAATTTTTATTTTTATTTCAGATAACCAACCACACGCATCGCTATGACACTAATTTTACAACTATTAAAATTTAAATGAATTTTCAAAATTAAATTAAAAAATAAAATAAAAATATAATAAAAAAAAATTATCTCAGTTCAAACCCAATTCAATTATTCAACGAATTTAATACTCATACGAATTTAATTTTTAATAAAAATACAAAAACTCAATAATAGTTTTTGTATATGTGTAATGTCTAAATTAAAACTTAGCGTGAACAAAGTGGTTTGTTCCCAAACCGGAAAAACTACATTTGTTCACATGGCCGCCCTTCTCGTCATTGTATTGTGTTTGTCGAGCACGATTATATTGGACGTGCATGGTGAACCATACAATGGAGGTGGCGGCGGCGGCGTTGGTATTAATAGTGGTGGTGGTCATATTGGTATACATGCTGGTGGAATAATCGATGTTAAATGTCCTAGAGTGTGTATATGCTCGGGCACAACGGTGGATTGCTCACATCGTGGATTAACCCAGGTGCCAAGGAAAATACCATTGGATACCGAAAGACTGTAAGTTACAAAAAAAAAATCTATTTTCTCTTCAAAATATTATAGTTTTTTTTTATATATATAAAATACTACATTAAACAATTCATCTCACGAACAATATTAAACAACAACAAAACAACAACAACCACGAATAAATGTAAGAAGAAAATATTTTTTATTTCTTAGTTTTCTGCAAACTGGTTTTGATTGAAAGATTTTTTTTTTTAGTTCTTGTATTTTCTTAACTTTTTTTTTAAAAATTTTTTTATATTCATTCAATTGCAATTCATGCAATCACGATCAGCAAAAAATAATGATAATAGTAATAAAAATATTGTATAAGATGTAGAGAGGAAGACAACAAAAATGAAATCGTCCAAGACAATATTCTTGATGGTATTTATGTTGCAGAGAAGTAAAAAAAATTGTATGCAAACCCTTTTGTTGTGGTGCAATTCTATGCAGTTTGGGATGAGTCGACTGTCATGTCCCGTATAAGCAAATATTGTACCGAACTAGTTAACAATAATAACTGGCGCAACTATAATATATTGTGTTGAAATACTGTATAATATTATTATGCTGTCTACATCAAGATACGAAATTGTTGTTGGATTTAGCAAAAAAAAAATTATGTTTTTTTTGTTAAATACATAACCATGATGAAAAGAATGCGTGAAATATTAAAGATTTTTACTTCAGCTAAAAATTTTGTGCATTAACTAATTCGAATTCTAAATCATACTTACATATAGTTCTGTATCGATTTCCTACTGTGCGACATTTTTTTTTGTAACAATCGACTGGGTGCAGTTCTTCTAACAATGGGACAAATTTTATTTTCAATACGTGCAATCTGACAATACAATTTTTGTTCCGGTTTTTTATTGTTGTTGTGTATTTTATAATCCTGTATTGAAAAAATATATAGGACAAAATTAATAAATCAGGATTTAGAATTTGAGTAAATTTCGGGGAACGCATTCGTGTATACGTGAATGTATATGTATATAAAGAAAAGTCAACAGAATGAATGACAATGACAATAACCAATTTTTTTTTCGTAAATCTTGTTTGCAATCTAATTATCACCAAATTTACCATGTGTGTCAGTTTGTTCCATTATAGTGGTGATAATTGGGGTTTTATTGTTGATGGCACGATTTGGTCGTTTTATTGTTGTATTTCTTGGAAAATTTGAATAGTTTGTATAAGGGACTTTGAATCGATTATTAAAATTTAGGTAATTAGCATGTGTGGTTCGAGATACAACCACACCTTGAATACAAAATGAACCAATGGTCGACGAGGTTACCATATATTGAAATATTACAAGTTTGAGTTTTCAATATCATAATCCTTGTTAACCCGTCAAAATATATACGACAACTGCTCCATCGATTATGCATTCGAAGCGGCACAGATTTATCCACTGTGCTAATTATTTTCAATCTTGACCATAAACTTGTAAAATTTGGATAAAATTGATCATGTTTAATGTTCTTGTTCTAAATGTTTACAATCAAAAATATTCATTATTATTAAAGATTCCATAAAAAAACGCTGTAGAAACTGGTTACAACTTTTATGCCATTAATAATTTTTTAATATTGTTGATGTTGTAGCTTTAAATGTTGAAATTCTAAATTTGGCTGACAGTTACTTGTTATTCTTGCAGCATAGTTGAAAACAATTATATTAGTTGCTAAATTTAATTTATACTTTTATTGATCATTATTATAAATGGAATTGTAGCTCAAATATTTGAGCTCCAAATTGTTTATTTCTGACTTTTCCATGTTAGATAAACTCGGTTGCTACAAATGTTGATATTATAAATTTAAATGTTAAAATTCAAAATATTGGAATAATAGCTTAGAGTAATTGAGCAACTTAGTATTATAAAATGGCGAACGTTCTAAACGTTCAATAGTGGCCTAAATGCCATTATTTGTAAATGTTAATGTTTTAATCTTAAATGTTGATATTGTACAATTTTGATTGCCACCTTAAAGAAACTAAATTTGAGCTACAAATTGTTTATTTGTGAATTTAGATAAACTCGTCCCAGTAAAATTAGACTTTGTTCATGACAATGGTTATTAGTTGGCATGTGCAATAACATATGACTTATTAATGTTGATGTTCTGAATTTAAAGATTTAAATTCTACAAGTTTCATAAACAGATTTAAGTAAATGAACAATTTTCTATTTCCATTATATTTAATCTGTAAGTTGCTTATTTGTTGTTTCGATTTTAGAACAACTCACTCCACTACAACAATCTGACGTACCTGGTACAAATGTTGATAAAGTTGCAATAATATCTTTGAATAAATAAGCAGATTGCTAGGGGATAATGTTTTAGCAACATTACAAACTTGATAAAGAGCCTTAATTTGCATTAAACATTGAAAGTTTGACAGCTTCTAGATTTGAATTTTTGAATGTGGAAATTCAAAAAATTTTGCTAACAGAATAATATTTGAGCTAACAATAGCTTATTTCTGTTTTTTCAATGTTATTATATAAACTAGGTGCTACTAATGTCGATATTATAAATTTAAATGTTGAAATTCTAAATATTTGAATAATAGCATAGAGTAATTGAGCAACTCAGTACATTAAAATGACGAACGTTCAATAGTGGCCTAAATGCCATTATTTGTAAATGTTAATGTTTTAATTTTAAATGTTGATATTGTACAATTTTGATTATCAGCTTAAAGAAAATGAAGTATTGAGACTAAATTTGAGCTACAAATTAGTTATTTGTGACTTTTTAGTTTTAGGCAAATTTCTCCGAAGAAAATTAGACTACGATCATGGCAAAGGTCGTTAGTGGGCCTAGTGTATTAACCTATTTCATTTAAATGTTGATGTTTTAATTTTAAAGGTTTAAATTCTACAAGTTTTATTAACAGGTTTAAGTAAATCAACAATTTTCTATTTTCATTAAATTTACGCTGCTCATTTTTGTGGTCTTTTAGTTCAACTCGCTCCACTACAATAAACTGATGTAATGTTGATGTTATAAATTTAAATGTTGAAATTCTAAAAGTTAATATAATAGCTTAGAGTAAATGAGCAGTTTGCTGAAGTGGGATAATGTTTTTAAATGTTAAAGTTCTAAAAGTTTGAATAACAGCTGGAATTAAAAGAATAATTTTTAGTGTTGATGCTCTAGACTTAAATGTGGAAACTCTAAAATTTTGAATAACAGAATTAAATTTGAGCTATAAATTGCTTATTTCTGGCTTTTTAATGTTAGATAAACTCGGTTGCTACTAAAGTTGACATTATAAATTTAAATGTTGATATTCAAAATATTTGAATAATAGCTTAGAGTAAATGAGTAATTTATTATTTAAATAATATTTGAGCTACAAATTGCTAATTTCCGACTTTTTGTTTTTAGATAACTGCTTTTAATACAATGTTGAATGTTGATGTTCTAATTTTAAATGTTGAAGTTGTAAAATTTTGATTAGCTTAACGAAAATGGGATATAGAAGCAAAATTGAACTACAAATTGGATATTTGTTACATTTGATTTTAGTGGACCCAGAAAAATTAAACTACAATCATAGGAATAGTTGTTAGTGGGACTATAGTGCACGTACCTCTAACGTTTTAATGTTGATGTTCTTAATTTAATGATTTAAATTCTACAAGTTTCATAAGCAGGTTTGAGTAAATGAATAATTTTCCTTTTCTTAACAATATTTAAGCTAAATGTTGATGTTAAAAATTTAAATGTTTATATTTTAAAAGTCAAAATAATAGCTTAGAGTAAATAAATAGTTTGCTATGGGATAATGGTTCAGTAACATTTCAAACTAGATAAAGAAAATTGTTACTTATAAATGGTGATGTTATACATTTAAATGTTAAAGTTCTAAAAGTTATAAAAGAATAATTTTTAGTGTTGTGTTCAAACTTAAATGTTGAAATTCTAAAATTTTGACTAAGAAAATTAAACTTGAGCTACAAATTGCTGATTAATGTTAGATAAACTCGGTTGCTACTAATGATGATATTATAAATTTAAATGTTGAAGTCAAAATATTTGAACAAAAATTTGAGCTCACATTGCTTATTTCCGACTTTTTGTTTTTAGGTAAACCAGCCACAGTACAATAAAATGACGAACGATGTAAATATCAATAGTGGCTTAAATGCCATAATTTATTATTTATAAATGTTGACGTTCTAATTTAAAATGTTAAAGTTGTGCAATTTTGATTAACAGCTTAAAGAAAATGGGCTGTTGAAACTAAATTTGAGCTACAAATTGGAGACTTCTGACTTTTCAATTTTAGATACACTGATCACAAGAAAATTACACTACGATCATGGCAACAGTTGTTAGCGGGCCGAATGCAATAACCTAAGACTTATTAATGTTTATGTTCTGGATTTAACGGTTTAAATTATAGAAGTTTCATAAACAGGTTTAAGCAAATGAAAAATATTCTATATCTATTTTCTTCCACTACATAATCTGACGTACCTAGTACTAATGTTGATGTTAAAAATATAAATATTGAAATTCTAAAAATAATAGCTTAGTGCAAATGAGAAGTTTACTATAAATGGCTTAATTCAAACAAATGTTACATATTTATAAATGTTGATATTATACATTTAAATGTTGATGTTCTACATTTAAATGTTAAAATTCTAAAATGTTGATTAATAGCTAATGGTTAGCAGCTTAAATATGTCATTTACTAGTGTAATTATATTTGAGCTACAAATTGCATATTAGTGACTTTTCGGGTTTAGTTAAACTAGCCCTCTGCAATAACATGATGAACGTAGTAACGGTCGATAGTGGACATAATGCAAATAATTTTTATGTTGATATTATAAATTTAAATGTTTAAGTTATACAATTTTGAATAATATATAAAGTAAATGACCAATTTTTTATTTTAATTATATTTGAGCTACAGATTGCTTATTTTTAACTTTTTAACTTTAGATTAACTAGCTCTGTATAACAACTTAACATCAAAAATATTAATAGCCGGTTTAATGTAATAATTTATTATTTATAAATGTTGATGTTCTAATTTTAAATGTTGAAGTTCTACAATTCTGATTAATAGCCTAGGAACATAGAGTAAATGAGTAAAAGCAGATTTGAATTACATTTCAGCTACATATTTTTAGCTTTACGGTTTTAGATATAGAACTTAGTACGGAATAAACGTGTTAAACGCCTTTATAAAAAACGAATTATTTATAAATGTTGATGTAGTACATTTAATTATTGAAATACTATTAAAATGAGAAGTTCTGCCCAAACCTAATGTATTTTCGAGGAACAAGTTGTTGACTATGTAAACATAGTATATGCACTCATCCACAATAAACGCTCAAATTTTGAGGAAAAAAATCGGCTGTTATATTACTGTACACGGTCTCCAATCATTATGTCGATATACAGTTCAACATATCTATTACAAAAACCTCAATCTTTTTGATTATGCATTTCGATACGATATATGTAAAAAAAAAATCATTAAAAATTTGATTAAAAACCATAAAAAAGATTAATGATCAAAACCAATTTTGTATCTACATAGAGCGATCGCAGATCAAACATATCGATCAAATCCACATAAGTATATGAATATAAACATACATTTGATTATGTCCTACATTCATTAGTCACGATTTTTTTTTGTATTTTTCATAGTTTCGATTGATGATAAATGATTTTATATTTATAGTGTCTACAAACAAACTTGAAAGCCGAAACCAAACAAACCCAATTTTTGTGGTATCCTTTAAAAAACCAACAAAACCAAAAGTTATGAATAAAGTTAAGTTGGAAAACATGCTACCTACACATACACACACACATACATATACCTATTAAACAAGTTAAGACAACATTTTTGTTTTTAACTTGTTTGGTTTCAGATTTGGAATTTTATATAATCTTATAAAAAAAAAATAAACTTATGTAACGCACAGGAAAGGGAAGTTCGTTTTTATAGAGTGCATCGAGCGTATAGTGTTTTTTTTTTAATACTTAGTGACTCACAGTCAATTAGTCTAACCAAAATCATAAATCACAACCGCTTTTAACCTTTATGAGCACAAATATTTATTATAAGTGTCATCTTTAGATCATATGTGTGTATAGTTTTTTGTTGTTGTTGGAATTTTCATGATCCTGACTTTTTAAGTAAATAAGACGATTTAACCCTTGGCTGTCTGTCGACTTTAATAAATTTATAAAAGCATTTCATCACTCATTTGGTATTTGGCTGTTGTATAACAACAATATATAGAAGTGACATGTTCGGGAAAAATGAAAAATTAAAATTTTTCCTATTTTTACGGTTTTAAAGTAGAAAAACAAAACATTAAAATATTATCGCGTGCTGTCATCACATAATTTTTTTAAAATTTTTTTTTTAATTTTCTTTTAATTTCGTGCACGTATAATTGTTGTTGGTATTTATATGTTTATTTAGTTAAAAATAAAATAACTTGATGTCGCATAAATCACTGCGACAACTATCAACACAATAAATTAAAAATGAGCTCGAAGACAATAAAAAAAAAAAACGTTAAAAAAGATTTCGTTTATTATATAAAGTATATATAACAATTTGTTTTTATAATAAGTGCATCGATGACGTAAGATTTAGATAAGGATAAGACGTTGTGCTTATTTTCTTGTATTTACTTCGTGTATTTGCAATTTGATACTAAGCACTAAATAGGTGATTCACATTCGTGTTTATTACAATTTGCTATAAAAGTACGAGTTAAATTCAAGTTTTAAATAGTCAAAATATAGAACTAGAACATCAACAATATTATTGCCAATAAAATTAAAATACAAATTATTGCATAAAAGTTACTAAGGAAATTTAACAAATTTGCACGTTATTGCAGTGAAGCCAGTTTGTCAAAAATAGAATTTTAACATTTAAATTTATAACATCAACATTAACTAAATAAACAATTTTTAAGATTTAGGCAACTAACAATCTTTACATCTAAAAACGAAAAGCGAACAAAATGCTGATAGTTGGAGTTCTTGGTCACACTTATTGTGATTTTATGATTTTCAACGAAGGCGCTTCCATTTGGTGTTCTTGTTCTTGCTAAAGCCAGATTCGATTTTGATGTGCTAGTTTTCTCCTTGATTCAATGTAGCCCAAGTTTTAAATTACGACCAAGAAATTTCACTTTCCATGAAAATAGAAGCTCTACGTGTTTAGTTGTACAAAGATATTATTTAAGGGCTTTGGAGAAAAGAGCAAATCTCCCAGACTTTCTTATTTCAACCTCATTTCAAATTGTTAAATATGATAAGTGAGATTACGTTAAAGAAACGTCTACGAACGATGTTGATACAATTATTTCCGGTAATGATATAAAATATCTTTAAGACTTTCCATAAACATGGGTTAAAGTGGCAATATATCTAGTTCTAGGAAGAGGGGTGAAGATGGCTTTGAAAAGTTAGTAACCTACTTATGGATCATTCGGTTATCAAGTGCTTTCAGTTTTTAGCATTGTCAGCCGACGAACTTAAACAGAATGCTGACAAGCTGAATTTATGTACTAATTGCCTTAGATCATAACACACCCTAGCTCAATATAGAAATCAAGAGCACTGCCGGGTATGTCAATCAAGGCATCACACCTTTATTCACGTAAAAGAGGTTAAATCGAACAACTGAAATCAGACTTCTTCTTTCAATACTACTTTTTCACAGGCTATATCGCCAGTTTGTTGAGAAATTTTCAAAACACAAGGCGGAAAGGTTTATGGTCAAGCTACCATTTTCTAATACTCCTAATGGCTTCTAATGGCTTAGGAGACTCTGGAACACGAGCAAACTTTCTGAACTTAGAGAGCAAATTAGAGCAAGACACTGAACTTCGTTCCGCCTACATCAATTTATGGCCCTTCATTTCTAACTATAACGAATGAAATTTGGAATAATATAGAAATGTTACGTTTGGCGAAGGGATATTTATTTCAGAGCACCGAAACTTTGTTGGCACATTCGCGGAAGACGTTGAAGATCCTCTCGGTTGTATTCATGCACACAATTGTTTTAAAACGATTTGCAATTCAATGTCGTTTGTAGCTCGCTTCATCCATAACACTCGAGTGATTTCGCCCTTACCAAAATAAAAAATCTTTTTCATCGTCTTTTATTAACTGATTTCATTTTATTTTTTTTGCTCACACTCATCCGTGTGTTCAATAATGGAACTATGGATGAGTGTGTTTTATGCTACTTTTCTTCCACCACTCTTTCATAAATGGCACTATTTAATTAACAATAATTTACAATGACAAATAATATGAACTAAGGTGCGTTCAACCATGGTTGATATTCTTACGGTGGCCGTAACAAACTCGCCAATTTCGAGTTAATCAATTTACCTTATTCAAAAAGATGGCATCTATTGAGTCAATTACTTAAACAGTTTTGGGCTAAATGGTCCAAAGAATACTTGAAATAATTACAACATCGTTTTCGGTGGCAGAAACGAACTACCAATATTCCAGAAGGTACAGTAGTCATTATAAAGGATGACAACCTTCTACCATTGAAATGGAAGTTCGACAGAATAATTACTTAACATCCTGGAGCTGACTAGTTCGAGTTGTGTCAGTATAAAAACAGCATCAGGAATAGTATCTTAAGCGGGCAATTACGAGCATTTGTCCACTTCCCATAAACAATGACCATACAACTGATCAAGGCGGGGGAGAATGTTAACAAAAGTCTTATTTTTGTAAAAAAAAGTCGTATTTGTGGTATGTTGCCCGATGAAAATATTTTCTTGTGGTTGTTTTAATTTAACGTTGTGGTAGAAAATTTTTGTATGATCAAGCAGTCTTGATCAAGCTGCTTGATTTTCTGGAAAATTCCTTAAAGTTCTTTAAACGGATTCAGCAAAAGAGAGTTTGAAAATACCATTAACGTAAACCAAGAATAAGAGAGGTCCTAACACTGTCCCTTCAGAAATTCCAGCCGTAATGAGAACTTCCTCACTTAGATTAACGCACCATCTGAGAACGACCAGTAATATAAAAGCAGAGCCACCTGTGAATTGTTTCTTAAAAGTCGAAGCAATAAAGCTTTTTTAAGAGAGTCACATGGTCTACTCAATCAAAAGCTTTAGTCATGTCGGTCAACATTTAAATGTATAACATCAAAGTTAATAAGTCATATAGGTTATTGACCAGGCCTCCTAACTCACACGTTCTGGTGGCAAGTATGCAGTTGATGATCCAATATTTCAGCCTTAAGATGGATATCATTATCCAAACATTATTGGATGTTACCATTCCTTATTCGGTTTCCAACCCTCAAATCTCATTTAGAAATTGCTTTAATGATAATAGTTTGCTTGAGTTGGAAGTGGTTTATTTAGACGAATATTCTTCATTTCAACCGCGAATGATTCCATTTGTGCCCACTTGTTATTCGCTTGGATGCTATTGTAGTGTTGGCTAGGTGATATGTTTGAGCTTGAACTGGAACATATACGATTGCTTTGAATTAGTTGAAGTGGTCATCAAAAATGTATTCTTGTAGCATTTAATGTTGTAATTGATCCCATGAATACAGCGTTCTTTATGCTTCAGAGAAGTGTCTTCCGTTTCTCGATCTGCATTTTTATCTTGTTCTGCTAGCCCTTTTATTTGGCAAACTTTAATGATCTGTTTGTGCCAGTTCCATTACAACTTGTACTTTTTGGAAACCAAGTAGACTTCGAGTGTTATAACATTTTTACTATTTTATTACAATATAAACTGTAATGTGACGAATAAAATGGTGAAAATTCTAATCGCAGTAGCTGTTTTTGTCTTTTTTCTCTTTTACATTTGTTTATAATATTTGACAGCTGAAACCTGTTAAAACCAGTCTTATGTTAGTTTTCTTTTAAAAGCTGTTTTTTATTCTCAAAAAAACGAAAAAAGCGAAGAAAAAATTATTGAATAGCTTGTGGCTCATCATTTCAATGCTATCGTTATCAAAATCCAATGAAAAACAAGGAGCTGATAAAATCGAACTTCGATCTGAAAACAGTACCTAAGCACCATTGTTGGAAACCGCAGCATGTCCGTCAGAGATGTCACCAAAAAAATCAAAGCTATTACTATTGTTGGTGCAGAAAGTTTAACAGCGTGCAGTTTAAGAACGTGTAAGTAGCAAAAAATATTTAAAGTGAAAGATAAGCAACGTAAAATTATCAAAACTGGAGCCAGAAAGTTAAGTGTACGATGCAATTGGCAAGACAAATTCGTTAGATAGGTTTTGGACGATGAAAAAGCCGATTGCTCAGATAAGTTTATTTAAACGAATGCTTAAAGATCTGGCGTAGTTTTGACCAGATTTACTTCAGCTGCACACACCACATTCAACATGCTACAAATGAATGTTGTCGATTTTGTATCTAGAAATATGAATCCACTTAATTTGTCAAAGTGTTGGCAAATCGTAAGATATTGAGCTCTGGTCAAAAATAAACTTAGGACAACAAAACAAACCGTCGAGAACTTCAATGACTTTAACTGCAATTAGAGAAGAGCTGCCAGAACATTAAAACGAAGCTTTGTAAAAAATTAAATTTAATAATATTTGAGTATTCTTCCAACTTGTGATTTATGAATATTTTTAAAGGTCTGGGAACTTTCTAAATGATAGTCTAGAAGCGGTTTTATTAATGATTACTATCAGCAACACTTATTACCATCAGCAACACTATTTTAAGATCGTTGGAAGCCTGGTTACTGGAAGATAAAAAAAACATTGTTTTTTTCCCAAGCTTATGTATTATTGTGATCAAGTATTTCTAATGCGACGACACTATTTAAACTTTTTTGGTATATAGGGTAAATCATCATTTGTCTGCTCAGATAGCACACAATTAGTAGTTTCTTCGTGTGGTGAGAATACTTTTTATAAATGTGAGGCAAAAGCATTGGATTTTTTTCATCGCTTCTTGCCCAATTTTTAGTTGAAAGATACAACGTTCTTAGCGACATTCGGGTTTCTTGTCCTTTTTAAATATTTTGTTACCTTCCAAAAAAAATAATCTGTCCTCTCGATTGGCACAAGTTTACTTAAATAGTTTTGGAAACTCTGTTTTTTTGCTTCTCGCAATTTTGATCTCAGGTTCGTAATATCTCGGTTAAGTTTCCATTTCAATAATGTTGATTTTATTTTTTGCCATTGCCGCCGAATTTATCATTTTTTTCAGAATTAGCTCCTGGTTACTATGTGAGGCTTGTTCAGTTTGCTTGTTTGTTGAACGTTTCAGTGTTTCTGGCTTTAAGACATCAGCAATTAGAATTTGTATTACCGGTGAATGGTAAGATGACAGATCCTAACAATCGATGATATTAGCTTAAGCACGTGCAATGTCTTTGAGTATCCAGAATTCAACTAAATTAGGAACTTTCAATATATCAATAGACCAGTCGAGAGGATAACTGGCAGATATATAATCTAGGGGATTTTTGCTGTATGGCTTCATAAAGTAGTTTGTCGTTTGTTGTTGTTAGAATTGATCTGCAATGAGTATTTTTGGCGTTGTAACCACCTCGATTTCCGAGATGACAAAAATCTATAAACTGTAGTTTTTTTAAAGCATGTATTTAAGGACAGTCACTAGTCGTTTAGTAATGGTTAAGCTTTTGGCTTAGACACACAACGGTCGTAAGTTCCCCGCCGCTGACCAATTGTGGGTAAAATCGTTTCTTGGGCTGACTACCTACAACAATCGCCAATTGTTGATCTTGTAAAAAATTTCAATAAAGAGTCAAATTTGGCCTGTAATGCTGTTGATGTACGGTCTCAGTTCTTAAGTAGACAAAAAAAATTATATACTTTAGCTGTGTGAGCGTTTTGATCTCGTCCCTTTGTAAGAAGTATCGAAATGGGTCCGTCAAAATATACACCCGATTTAGGAAGGGGCGTATTAGTTTGAATCGAGATCTTGTTAAATTGACTATATGAAATGCTGCTTACACTGAGCCCTGAATTTGTTGCAGTTATGATTCTGTACCTTACTATTTTGTTGCCCTTAGATAAACCGGCGGATATTTAGAATTTCTGCGCCTTAGAAACAATAACAATTATGACGGCCCAGCTTCTGCAAATCAGCCCAAAGCATCTGCATAAACATCTTTGTGTTAATGACCATCGGAGGTATCTACCTCAAGAATTAAAAATTCAATTAGCTTCCAATTCTTAAGCTGAAAGTCAAAGTCAACCAGTATTAAGATAACATTTCCTTGTACTTGAAATAGCTAATCTTCAGTGAAGGTACCCAACAGTTATTCAAAATGATGTCATCCACGTACAATTCCCTTTAATAATGATATTAGATGCTATAGTAGAGGTAATGTTTGGTGTTCTTTTGTTCCTTGTTAAGTGGCTCTTTAATGGTCCTATATGTCACCGTATTCGTTTTAAAATGGTAAATTTGTTTGGAAGCATCCATCTTTCAGAGAATTTTATAGTATATTCTGGTGAAATGATAACTTGTCGAAATTTTTTTTTAGAAATTCGCAAAGAGGATTTCATAGACGACAGATTTTTAAATTCTGAAATTAATTTCTTAACGGATTCATAAGTAACATGGACAAAGTTGAATTGACTTTTAAAGACACTCTAAATATATTGATTCGACTTTTGTTAAACTTGGTCTATAAATTGTATTAATCTGTTCCACCGCACGATAAAATTTCATAATCACCAACATAACAGTTCTATACCATCGTGTTTTGTACAGTTTTTTTTATTACTTTCACAAATCCGTGCAAATCCTTGAATCAGTTTTTTATAATTTTTTTTTTTTAAATTCCAAAGAAAATTTCCATACTGCAAATCTCCTCTTCAAACGCAAAGACATACAAATTTTTCCACCTCGTTCCAATATATAATTTCGATCCAAGATAAATAAAATAAAAAATAAAAAACTTTTTAAAACGATATAATCCTTTTCCGTCCTTCTTCTTGTTCATTTTGTACTCCTCCAGCCTGGGCTGTCTTGTGTTGTTATGCTTATCATCAGTTTATAGTATAAATACGCTACTATACTACTCCAACTGATTTTTTCATTTTCAGTGTTTATCTTTTATCGATCGAACGTATTATCCGCATGTTATCCTGTCAACTTTGTAAAAACAAAAAACTAATCGATTTTTGTCGTTGAAAACGTCCCCAAAGGATAATATAATTTTCTTATATGTGTGTGTGTGCATTTAATTCTGCCGCTCCTCCACAAATAGGGCGGCTTTTTTTTAGGGTGTGTGTGCTTGTACTTTTTGATTATCACAAAAATCAAAATGAAAATTGTGCTGTGTCGTTTGATTTTTCATTTTCAAATTCAAAGTACTTGATGTTCAGCTTATATATACTTTGGTTTGGTGCGGCTTACTTTCGTGTATGTATATATGCAAGTGTGTGTATGTGTAAAATGACTTTTCATGACAAATTTCTTGTTAACATTATTTTTTGTTTTATTTTCTGTGTAAATCGGTTGTCCTTTTTTTTTAAAGTTATCATGTATGTCCTGTAAGTGGTAATGTTGTTGTTGTTTGCCCGTTGGTTTACAGGGTATACCATGCTTTTTTAAAGAATTGTTTTCTGTAAGATGTGGAAGTATAGAATGGTTGCATCATCTGTTTTTGAATAAAATAAGTATATTGCATGTTTGAAGAAAAAGACAGGAAAAAAAATCCTGCTTGAATCCTTAGAGAGGATTAGATAGAGACATTATGTCGTGCTTTGTTTGTGTACAGTCTATATATGTAGATATATAAATGAAAAGCAGATGGTTTAGGATTTTGTATATTTCAAATTTGTAAGACCAACAATTCTTTTAAGGTAGAGATAGATGAATATTTGTTTTAACGTCTTCGGTGAATTTATCTACAAAACGTTAAACGAGGACGAAATATGTTAGTGCACCCGTAAGTAGTTTGATGTACAAATAAAAAGATTGATATCTTTTGTATATGATTATTTATTTTAAAGATGATGACGGAAAGGATATATACAACATGTCAGTGCTGTAATTTGAGCTAGATGAATATTTAAAATTGAAAAAGGTGTCTTGTTTGTTTATTTTTTGTTGGTGTATAGTATAGGTTTTGTGTGTATGGGTGTGTGTTTGCTTGTGTGTTTATATCGCCTCCGAGAAAAATTAATGAAGGTTGTTTAACTGTGACATTCTAAATATTTTTAACTCATTTGCATAGATGCGTGAGAATTTTGTTTTTATCGTAATATATCGAATTTCAAGTAGTGATCATCATAATGATTTATAATGACAGCAACCGGCTGATAATGTTTATATATTTCTGTTACTTGTGATCAATTTAAATTGATATAGTCAGTGTGACAGTTTTATTATTCATTGTATGTTGAGACCTATAAGTCCAATGTTTGGTTGTGTATTAAAAGTAATCAAAATCTATACCAAATGTAGATGTATTTTTCAACCATAACTCAATTTTATTTTCCAATCAAACTGTTTTCAAACTAAATATTTGACAATGAGTTTTGTTTATTGTTTGTTTGTTTAAAATTATGTTTAATTTTGCAATGATATAGTTAAAGATTTTACCAAGTTATCTGTATACAAGGTGTCCAGTGTCAAGAAATTGTTCAAACTACTATCTTAAATAGACTTTAATTTAAACTAATTATACATACTTATATATATATATATATATATATATATATATATATATATATATATATATATATATATATATATATATATACATATGTACTTATATATTGATATAATAGCCTCTTAAATATTCATAAACGTCAAATAAAAAAATCAAATAAAACCGAAATTAATTTGATTGGATTTAAAAATGATAGTAATTTGTTTGAAAGTAGTTTGAATGGGTTCAAACTACTTACTGGGATTTGCAATAGATGTTAGGCTCACACATTTAAAACTCATAGTTTTATATAAGACAAACTTTTTTAATTCAAATCATATCAATTGGTCAAGATCCGTTTTCTATTTTCTATTTTCTGTATCTTAACCACAGTCTTCAAACCACATTTCAATTTACATTTTAAAAACAATCAAACTTTAATCAAACTACATACTACTTTAAATTAGTTTAAAAAAATTTACATACATAATTATTTTTTAGGTTTTGAATTCAAATTAATTTAAACTAGTTTGACTTGATTTATGTTTTTATTTGTGAAATTGAATTTGAGTCAAACTTATAGTTTTGAAATCAAATTCAGTGTGCTAAGTCTAAAAGTTAAATATTTAAATATAATTCATTGTAAAGTTAAAGTTAATTTAGCATCAAATCAAAGTAAAATTATAGTTTGGTAGATCGTATGTTTGAATTTCACTCAAAATTAAAGTTTTTCAAATCGAATTCAGTCTACGCAGTCCGAAACTGAAAATGAAAATTATAATAAATTGTGAAGTTATTCTTTTTATAAAATCAAACCAATCAACATTTCAATGTATTAAAATCTTTATTCTTAATATTCTAAATCTTAAAAAATTAAACCTGATTGTAAGTGCAAATTTCACTCAAACTTACCAAGTTTTCAAATCGAATTTAGTCTAAAGTTAAATTTGAATAAAATCAATCAATATTTAATTTCGGTAAAATCAAAAACTGTTAAACTAAACTAGATCGTAATTTCAAATTTCACTCAAACTTATTGTTTTTTTTTTAAATCTAACTCAGTCTGCATACCCTCCAAAATTTAAATTTGGTAAAATCTTTATTTATGTAATTGAACTAGATCATAAGATTAAATTTCCCTCAAACTTACCAAGTTTTCAAATCGAATTTAGTCTGAGATGTCTAAAGATAATTTTGAATAAAATCAATCAAAATTTCATTTGGATAAAATCAAAAACTGTTAAATTAAACTAGATTGTAATTTCCAATTTCACTCAAACTTATTTTTATTTTTTTAAATCGAACTCAGTCTGCATAGCTTGCAAAATTTAAATTGGGTTAAATCTTTATTATGTAATTGAACGAGATCATAAGATTAAATTTCACTCAAACTTACGTTATTTCAAATCGAATACAATCTGCCAAGTCTAAAATTGAAAATATATTGAGTTGTAAAGTTTAAATTAGTTCAGAATCAAATCAAACAAAATTTGAAATTTGAATTGAGTAAAATTTGTTACCTTGCGAAATTCCGAGTAAAACATGTGAAATTAAACTATTCATCGTAATATCAAATTCTACTCAAACTTACAAGATTTCCATTTGAGTTGAGTCTTTAAACTTCAAATTCTAAGATTTTCAAATCGAATTGAGTCTGCCAAGTATACAATATGAAATTTGAATGAAGTTAGTTTTTAATATAGAAACCAAAGTTAAGCTTTGTTTTCATTTGAGTGAAACATTTAAGTGCAATGCACAAATATTATTTATTAAAATAGGTTGTTCTTTGTTTAAAGCAAAATACAACAAATTTATTTCTGAGGATATATCGTAAATTGTCAAATTGACAATTTTAACTATCAAATGGACAATTTTTGAACAAAAACTACCTAAATAAATTTTAAAATTGAACATATTCATAACATTAAAGATCGCATAATACGAAAAGTTTAAGTTTCACTCAAATTTAAAAAAATACTTAGTCAACGTTTATTTTTCGTTTGTATACAAAAAGAAATTCATAATAACACACTTGATTGTCAAATGGACAACTTGTACTGGTTATTGACTGTTTCGACTACTCAATAAACAACTTTGACTGTACTTTAATTTATTTTAATATTTCATCTGTCCAATGAAAAACGTTGACTATCCAAATAACGACTTTGACTGTCCAATGTCACAACTTAAACTATAATGAAATATTTTATTTGTCCAATTGACATCTTCGACTATCCAATGACTATTATTGTCTTTTATATTTATTTAAAACGATAATTTTGAGTGATATTTCGAAGCATCCAATTATATGAAATATAATAGGTTTACTAGTGACAAAGTTAACTGTCCAATGAATAGCTTTGACTGTCCAATCGAAAATTTCGATTATCCGTTAGATCCATTGTAGAGTCTTTACTTCTAGTAGTTTTTTGAGCTCTCACTCAGTAACCAAGCCAATAACTAACCTACACAACAATTGTCCCAAAGTGAAATATTGCATTTCCTGGGACTCCCTAAGGTCTGGATGTTCACGATTTCATTTTTAGGTACACTTTTTTGTGTTGCGTAAACAACCGCCTAGAAATAAATTATTTGAAATATTGCCAAATTTTTTAAAAAATTTAGCAGAAAATAGCATTGGGTTTGCTAAAATATTTCCTAATGCTTCTTAAACATTGAATAAAATCTGCTACACTCGAAATATTCAATTTTGAAGACATGACGTAATTTTATTCGGGGTTGCAATATCTTGAAAAGGTAATCTTAAGCGAGTTTTAATTTTTTAGATCGTGTAAAAAAAAAGCCGATCATCTTTGACCAACGCTCTTACTTAAACAAATTTGTCCAATTAATCGTTTGTGCTATTCAATGGACAAAATTGGCCTTCTAATTGACAACTTCGATTGTTCAGTGAATCACTTTTTCAGGTTAATGAAATATTCTTTATCGGTCCAATGAAAAAAAGTGAACTATCTAATTGACAACTTCGACTGTCCAATTGACAAATTTGAAAGTGTAATGGAATATTTCATTGGTCCAATGGACAATGTTGACAACATCGAACTGTTCAATAGACAACTTTGAGTATTTAATGAAACATTTTATTTGTCAAAGGAACCACGTCGTCTGTTCAATTGATCAACTGAACAAATAAATCTCCTCTACACATAACAGTGCTTTATAACATATCGTCTAATCCGACATTTTAAAAATGTATCTTAATCTAAAGTTTTTAATTTCACTCAAACTTCAAATTAAATTTTCAATTAAAATTTCCAACTTTAGTCAGTTATAATTTTTGGATTGTTTGCAAAATACAACGATTTTACTTGACCAACTTTCTTACTTGTAGCAACTTGACGGTCCAACGAACAACTTGTACTGCTCAATTAACTGGATTGATTTTCCAACTGACAATTTCAACTGTCCGATGAACAAAGTTGATAGTTTAAAGAAATATTTCATATGCCCAATGACCAATGTTGACTGTCCAGTTGACAATTTTGACTGTCCAATGGACAAACTTGACTGTTAAATGAACCTTTTGATCGGTCCATTGAACAATATTGACGTCCAAATGGCAACTTTACCTGTTCAATTCTTTACTGAACTAAATCGACTGTCCAATTGACCAACTGAAGAAATAAATGTAATTTTCATATAACAATTGGTTATAATCTATCTCTCGACTGAAAAAAATCATCTAAACTTTAAACTTTACATTTTACTCAAATTTAAAATTTAATTTTAATTTTAAATTACAAAGTTGGTTTTTAATTCAACTTAAGCCTGTTTTAATTTTTGGTTTGTGTACAAAATACAACGATCTTACTTGACCAACGTTTATACTTGAATAAACTTGACTGTTCAATGAACAACTTCTACTGTCCAGCCGGTCGTCTAATTGACAATTTCGACTGCCCAATGAACAACTTTGACTGTTTAAAGAAATACTTCATCTGTCCAATGAACAATATTGTCTGTCTATTTGTCAACTTTAACTGTCCAATGGACAATTCTGATACAAAAACTATAATAAATCCATTTTCAAGCTGAACTATTTTTGGCGTAAAAGATACAATATAGATACAATAAAATAGATACAATAAAATAGATACAATAAAATAGATACAATAAAAAATCGTACAATACGAAAAGTTTAAATTTCACTCAAATTTGAGAGATATTCAAAAGTATTAATAATCAAATGCATTATTGTAGACAATATTTACCGATTTACTGATGAATACACTTGACTGTCCAATGATCAAATTGTACTGTCCAATGGACAATATCGACTGTCCAATTGACAACTTCGACTGTCCAACGGGTAATTATTTTACGAAATCAACTTTTAACAAATAAAAAACCATAATGTGCTTATTAATTGATACATCAGTTATATAACGAACACATTTAAATGAAGAATGGACAACAATGGTATAAAACATGTTCCTGCTATTACCACGCATCTTGAAAATGTATCTCAATCAAAATAACTATGCTGTGTAATTCGATTCGTTCTATCTGTAAATACAAAACGACACATACATATCTTAAATAGAACAATAATAATAATAATAATAATAGTAATAACATCAATGATGATGACGATAATGATAATAATAATGGCAATAATAAAAGTAAATTTTGTAATTTGCTTTAGACTTTATTTGAAATAGAAAAAAAAAATTCCAACGTAAAATAATTCATTTTGTTGCCTCTTTCTCGGTCGATTGTTCTTTCAATCTTTTCTCGAACGAACCCAATTCTTTTCATTTCCAGATTTAACAAGACCAGAGAATGTACATTTTTAGTTATATAATTCTATTGTCTATCTATTATATATATACTAGAATATATGTGTGACGAAAATTTATATTAACTTTCGTCTTCTTGAAAAATAGAAAAAATGATAGAATATTTCGTTGTCGTCTTCTTACACATTTTTGATTGATTAACGTTTTTAATAAGAAGGTTTATGTTGATTAAATCAACGAAAATGGGAAATGGAAATGGTCAATTGGAATGGGTCAAATATGTAATATTGTAGTAGATTGGTACATATTTGGTCTTTTTGATGACTACCCCAAATATTTGTTTCGACCATGTTTGTAATGTACCATCAAGTTATACTTTCAATTAAATTTGATTGGAATTTTATATACCGAAATTATATATTGTCAAGAAATTAAATTTAATTAAATTTAATAAAATCAAATTTATATTTTAAATATGTAATAATAAAAAGATTATCTTTATAGAAAGGCACTAGACATTTTTTTTTTTATGTAACAAAGTTTGTGGTTGTGATTATGAATTTATAGTACATATTAAATATTATTTTCTAGAGGGGTGGTGGTGGTGGATTATTCCTTTGAAATAGACCAAACATTTTAAAATTTTATAATTAAATTCTTTATGGTCAATTTTGAAAATTTAAAAAAAAATTTCATCATGCATGATTAAGTTTTATAAACGAAGCGTGAGAAATTCGATCAATACATCATGATGGTATGGAACGAGTATTTTATTATATTGAAACGGAACTAAGTATATCTAATGTCCCGACGTTATACGACAAAATATTATCATCAATCATATTTTGACTTGATTTGGTGCGACCGTACACATTCAATTCAAAATCGATATACATTCAACAAGTACTTTATCCATCCGCATATATATAGTGTACAAAATCACCATATTCAATTATTTCATCGACCTGGGAAATAGGATTTAAAGGATTATACATATATACATTTTGTTGTTGTTTTATGATTCATCAAAAATCAATTAATAATTGAAAAAATATTAATTTCAATTCAATTTATTTAATATTAATTGAATTTTATAAACTTATATGGATTTTTCGATTTGGTTGTTTGGGAAAGTTTTTTTTGAATTGAAATCTCATCAAATTATTTATTTTACGGTTTATGTTGAATGAATTAGTTATTCAACCGCCGTCGTTGTCGTCTATTGAATAACTTAAAGATCGTAAATTAAGAGAACACCAGCATAATGTGTCACATTTGTGTAGTAAATATTCAAAAGAACATCGTATATGGAATATAGAATTAATCGTATTCTTAAAATGAAATGAAGAGAAATGGTATTTTAAATTTGTTCGATGCTGTTGAGAAATAAATAAAAATGTTTGCCTTGTCATCTGTATCTTTACCATCACAAAGTCAGTTTATAGTATGTGCTATTTAAATCGTCATCTTCTGGTTACCTTAGGTGTGTTAAAATGTAGAAAATTAAAAATTTTACATTTCAATTTTTAGTACAAAATTAGTACTCGTAGCTTATTTAACTTTTAGAACACATTCCAAATTTACATCAACATTTTCAAAAGAAATGGTCAGTTTATAAAATAATTTCAACTGCTGCTGTCACAAAATAAAAGTCGAGCGTCCAAAGTCGTTTCTGTTAACCGGTTGACCTTTTTTGAGTTTCTTTGTTTTCAAATCGATCGATTAATGCAAAATCTTCAGGAGACTTCAAGATGCAATGTACATTTTTGTTGCATTAATAATATAATATACAGATTCATTCAACCATCCGCCATCTTTCACGTAAAAATGTGTTAATCGATCGATGTGGACCACTTTCATTTTAATCTTGGGGCGTTGCTGTATCCCAACAACATCGTTGATTTTCCTAATTACTGTGCATGGTTCATCCCAATTGTTTTGCAGGTTAGGTGATCTACCTTCCTTCTCTTAGGATTGTAACCCCAAACCAGCTCTTCTTCCTGGAATCTTTCACTATGCGCTCGCAAGTCGTATGTGCCGATTACCAACAATATCCATTGCTATTTGTTCGGTGCTTTAATGTAGTATTGTTTCATTCTTGTGCTAGCTTGTGGCCCATTGCTAGCCGCACCTGTGTCACATATACCAATCTTCCACATCTTTCTGACAGTTGACCCAATAAAACTGATTTCTAATTTTTTCCAAATATTTTATTTATTTATTTTATTTATCCAAATGTTCTCAGGATTTTTCGTTGAACATTTCGTGTGGGGATTCGGCTCACTGGGCAACAATTTGCTGCCTATTGCTATTGCCGTCAACCGATGCCATCACCCTTCATTTATGCTTAGTAATTTATAACGATTGCATTTTCAGGTGTGATGTCGTGCCACCGTAGTCTCCTACTTTCAGCACCAATATGATTATTGGTGCAATCGAGTGGTCTTGTTCCTGTTCCTGTTTTAGCTGTTTCTATGTCCCCCGTTCCTCCATCAATTTTGTAGTGTAACATGCCTCGTCTATGCTCCGTATTGAAGGTGTAGGCTTGCAGTTGTTCAATACATTTTGCTACTTGTTCCTCAGGTTTTTTGAACTGCATTACTCATTGTAGTGCTGCATGGTCTGAATAATTAATTCATGGCCGTACAGGTACTTATGAAAGTGCTTTACACTATCCACTAAGGCCAACAGCACTATTCGGGTTACGCAGTAGCTCTTTTTAGGTTTGGATAGTATGTATCACTGGATAGTATGCAATACTCGTTTCTGGCCTTCTTGCATTTGCGATAGAAATGTTCCCATACCATTATTGCTGGCATTGGTATCTAAAATGAAGGTTTGCATTTTTTATATAATTGATCAAAAGTCTGTTGTTGTTCTAGAACCCAACTAATGAGTGCTTAATTAATGTACGATCTAGCTCAAATATGTCGTCCAAATACAGCAAACTCCACCAGGGAACTCTATAGGCTCTTAAACTGCTCAATAATACCATTGGGTTCAACTTTAGAAACAAACAGCTCTGTTTCTTGTCGTTTGGCTAACGGTAATCGTCTTGGTACCTGTCTTATTGGAGTGGCGTATTCCGTGTCAATGCGATATTGGACTATATAGGCTCTTATATATCGGCTATTCTGACACAGATAGTTGTTTCAAACATCTAAAGTATTTTTATCGTTTCTTCGGTGATGATCCATTCGTTATATTTGCTAACAGCCATTTTCAACGAAACCTCCAAATTTTACCAACTTAAAACGTGGTTCTTCAAATCAAGTAGTATATGGTGCTTTGTTAGAAAGTTAAACCCAAGAATCATTCATCAGTTATACTTACAATAATAAATCGATTCTCGAAATGTGTTCCCCCAAATTTGGCAGGATGGTGGTTTTATCGTTTTACTATTGCAGCGTTTCCAGTAGCCGTTTTTAAATTGTATAGCGAGTCACGTTCTCAACTTTCTCTTAAAGTATCTGTTTGAGGTAGGCTGTTTTGGTTATGTACTGGGCAGTTTTTCCCAAGCTGGGCTAATAAAACAGTGAGGGTCTTTCCCCGATATCACTAACTTTCCCCCCGCAAAAGTCTTGATCTTAGCTTTCCCGGTTTTCAGTAAAGAGAGCGACCAAACTTAGTCAGAAATTACTCCACTTGTTACTCATCTGCTCCCTCTTGTTTTCCTGACAATGACTTGCGTTCTCTTGTTGTAATAATGTTTTCTTCGGGTTGAAATTCTACTTTACAAAATTTCGATATTGTTGCTTTCTCTATGAAGGTCCCACAGCACCCACTCATCTCTCGACTGCTGAGCTATATAAGTATTGATATAAGTAAGGCATTTTCAACTTTTGCAAAATCCCACATTAGACACCAATTGTTACGAATTTCAGAAGATCACTGATTCATAAATGATTTTGCAATTTAAACTCTTCATAGTTTGAAATTTTAAGCTTTATTAAATAAATCTTAAGCTATTAGTCTGTAGTGTGTGGTTTTTATCCACTTTGGTGGCCAACATTCATGTATAAACGATCATGGTTAAAGACCGAATCCTAATTTCCTTTACATCTGATTGCCTTATTTAAGCAATAAAGTTGTTATATGTTACGTTTCAACAAAAAGGATATAAGACAGCTAAAATTAAGAATCAAGAGTTGAATTCGTATTGTATCCAATTCACGTTTATGGCAATCGATTATTATTAGATTCGAAACTCTAATACAAATATATATTTATATATGTCTGTGTATGTTTGTATATATATATAGGGTGATATGAATATAAAGTAGTTTCATGCCATATACTATATCAAATTGCATTCGTTATTCAGTGGTAGACATTGATAAATTTATATTATACCGTATCGAATTAAGGAAGTTGGAGCACACCTTTCAAAAAAAAAAAATAACGAAAGAAAGATAATTTTCTACTTGACTACGCATATTTTGTTTTAAAGATGTTTTGTATGTCGAGTCATGGTTGAAATGACTCAATGTTGTACCAGTACTCGTTCGGTCGATTAATTATTGATTTTTTATTTTATTATTTTATATATCGTCTATAAATATGTGAGGCAAGACAAGAGATGGATCAGTACACAAAACCAACATATAAAAACTCATCATTTCCCATGAAACATAAACTATATATCTGTTCTAACACCTTGGGACATGTATTTGATTGTTGTTGTTATTG
Source organism: Tipula confusa (assembly GCA_963556175.1). NCBI lineage: Eukaryota > Metazoa > Arthropoda > Insecta > Diptera > Tipulidae > Tipula > Tipula confusa. The sequence goes on from OY744476.1 coordinate 35,652,529, forward strand.
TTACTATATATATACCACCATGTGGCCTAGATTTTTCATGTTCAGTGGGAAATTGAACAACATATTCATATATCCTTCCACAAATATATATTCTCCTATCTAAAAAAGCAACAACATAAAAAACAATAAAATGATCCTGGTTCGTATTTTTATTGTTTTCGGTTGGTTTTTTTTTTGCTACAGTGTATTTTTGAAATAGTAATTGAGTTTTTTGTTTTGTGTGCTTGGTCTTTAAGGATTAGAAAAAATTCGGAACACCAAAAAAAAATAATAATAATAATAGCTAACGAACAGGTAGATACAGATATCCCATTTTATATGTTTGTAAAGTTAATAGTGGCGCCGATTATTATGGTTGTTAATGTTCTGCCATATATGTATACTCGTATGCTCGTATAATACACATTATGTACATAATAAAAAAGGATATTTTTGTATAATTTATTGACTTAGTTTTATGCCATTTTGAATTTCAAATCAACTTACTAAAATAATATAGTTTGTGCTTTCGTACACAAGAAACGACATTTTATTCGAATGCATGGTAGTTATTAATCCCGTGGGACATCTTAAAAATAAGAAAATTACCAGCAATGTGATAATAGCGTATCTTGGTCTTTTTTTGGATATCTCTCTCCCCCCATTTTAGAAATCATTAATCTATCTTTTCGACAAAAACTCGTTATAAAATTTTTTTTCGTTATACCTTCCGACAAATTTTAAAAATAAACGCACGCAATTTGGTTTCCACCTTTTCACGCAATATACGTATTTGTTATATCGTGTATGTCTCATTTTATTCATCCCCCTTCGTCGTGTATAATTTCATTACGAGGGAAATTAAAATAAATTGCGGGATCTGTTTTAGTGTGTTTGTGTATGTATATCTATATGTATTTATGTACAGTAATCATAATGGACAAGTGGGAATTCGAAATTGTCGAACTGGATAATATTTATATGTGGCGGATGGGTATTTACTTTATAACATGCAGCAGCAGCAGCATCATCAAAAATTAATGATTTCACGTAATAATGCTATCAATATAAAAATTACGTTTATCTCTCTAGATAATTGAATAACCCTAATTCTATTCGGGGTTGCCTTAATTAAAAAATTTGGCTAATAAAATTGATTATTTGCTTTTTCACTAATTTAATTTAAACACGTGATAAAGTGACAAATTCTGCAAATTTTATTATTTGGTAACCCTAATATAATTATTTTGTCGTACTTTTAAAAGTAACTTTTAAATTTTAACAAAATTGCCCCCATCAATATTAGACAAATTAATTTGGTGACCATTGAACATCAATCTAAGTCCATCTTTACAATTTACAAGAACATTCGAAAAATAATGTTTGTTTTACTATTGCCTGTACTAAAAAGGTTGTATGGTCTAATTATACAGTTGACTGTAAGACTAAGGAGTAATCTCGAAAAAATTAATCTGTAATGTGTTCTAAATAATTTATCAAAGAAATTGGTAATGTAATACTTTTAATTCCGTTTTTATAATTATATTAACATTTAAAAGACCATTGTTCTAAAATTTCTTAAAGTTCTGAACCAATGATATTTAAAAAAGCAGTTTAATATCTAGTTTGGCCCTCGTTGGCGTAAAGTAAGGACGTTAAAATAACCGCGAAAGAGTTGGGTGAGCTTCGGCCCCAGAACAAGATTGTAGGGATTAAAAATTAAAAAAAAAAAAAAAAATATCTAGTTATAAACTAATTGGAGATAAGTATAACTACTTTTAGGTTTTATAAAAAATTGATAACTTGTACTAAAAACTATGTGTTCCCTAATTTGACAGTTGACTTCTTTGTAATTAACATTATTCAACTCATTACTAGGACGACCCAGGGATCATTGTTTTGATATTATTCAAAGAAATTGAAATATTCCTATTTTGTACTAAAAAAATACTCTTAAAATAGCAATTTACCAAAGAAAGTAATAAAAAAATTTAACCTCGTTGTAAGAGATATACTACCATTCAGAAGGCCATTACTCTAACTTGTTCTAAAACTTCTAAATTTCAACTATCTAAAACAATAACATTCAAAAAGCAAAATAATCTCTAACTAAGAAAATCGTTAGGTTATATTCTGTACTAAAAACTAATTTCTGTACTAAAAACTTGGTAATTATTGCTTTCAATTTGTTGTTTCTAAATTTAAAAACTCGGAAGTAACTCATTACTATGTACATTTACTTCTTAAAAAGCAACTTAGTATTTTGTACTAAACCTATTTAAACTCGCAAAATAACACATTACAAATATACGCATTAAAACTTTTAAAGTTGGTTTTTACGGATCTATTAAAATTTAGATAATATTTACTTGTAGTGGTCTTGTACTAAGCCGTGAACCACCTTTTTATACATAATTTTACAAAATATTGTATAATTTTTTAGTACTAACATTTTAGAAATTAGGTTTTCTTCGAATAAATTATTTTAAGTTAATTCGTGATGAATTTTATTGATGTCCTTGTAGACGTTTTGGCTGATGCATCAAATTGTGAATTTGGTCGTAGAGCTTGCTTCTTTGAATACTACTTGGTATGGTAATTAATAATGATCAATTTCTTCTGAGAATTCATTTATGTGTTCCAAAAATTTATATTCAACGGCGCTTTAAGATATTAACGGAATTAATCCGAAAATATTTAAGTTTCTAACTTCAAGGTAAATGCTTTAATATTTACAAAAAGCAAGTAGATTGATACTTAACTACAATTTGTAACCTAAATTCAAGAGCTTTAAAGCACCGGCATTTGAGTTGAAAGCTTTTATAAACTAAAACCACTAAATTACAAATTGCTGCCTCCAAGCTACTATCGCAAATTTGCAAACTTTAAGGCAAAAATCACAATCTACAAGCTTTAAGCTTTTTCAAGCTTGGAACGCGAAGCTGCACGCTTTCGTAATTTTCACTTTAAGGTAAAGGTGTCAACATCAAAACTTCAACATAGACGCTATTCAAGCCCCAAATTAAAATTCTTTAACTTTATAAACTAGCTGAAAACTAAAGGTTTTAAACTTCGAACTTTAATCAACAAGGTCAATAATTGCTAATTCTTAAAGTGCCAAACTAAAAGCAAGCTACATTCAGAAGCTTTAACTAAACTGCCTGACTTACATTACGCTTGACATCTGTAAACTTTATGGGAGTTGCAGAGTATAAACTTTAAATAAAAAGTTTCAAGGTGATCTTTAAGGCAATTAATTTAAGCTGCAATTCCAAATATAAACTACAATTCTCAAATTACAAATTTCAAACAATTTGCTACTTTTGAAAAAGTGCTAAACATAAATCATAAGCTACAATCTTAAGTTTTGAGCTTTAAGCTACTTTCATCTTCATAATTTAAGGTGAAAGATTTAACATACATACGACAATTAAGAAGCGATACTAGCCTGTCACTTTCTGAAAACCTAAAAAGGTTTAACTAAAGCTTTTATTTAGTAACATTTTTTAAAACTTTCAAAGTTATTCTTAAAAGTATGTGTCCAAAAAACTTTTGTTTCATTCTAAAGATTGATCAATTTAGATTAAGGTCTAAGATTAAAGATCAAAGATTAAGATTTATGTATATTTTAAAAAGCTTTCGTAAATTATTCTTTTATCGATAAGCTACTTTCCAATAAAATTGTTTAACTTTCGGCAAGCTTTCAATGAGCGTTCACTAAGCTATCTACTATGCTAAATTTATAAACAAAATTGAATTCTTGACTTCAAATTAAAGCTTTGGGAATAAATTAACAATTTTTAGTTTTACGAATTTTATAGGTCTCTCTATGAAAAATAGTGGCCTTTATCTAGCCAAGCTTTCTATAACTATTAAAGGGTAACGTTCAAATGAAGTATTAGTTTTCAAAGCTTTTTAACACTTACTTAGCTTTTTAGAGTGAACACAAGTTTTTTAACATAATTTTGAGCTTTCAGTAAACAAAAAAATGTTTTATTTACATAGGCAACCATCATGGATTGCTTTTTTTTTAAATTTAATAAAGCTACTGGTTAATTACGAACCTAAATATTTTCAATGATGTTTTTATCAAAAATTATGCTTTTTAGAAAAGTTAAATATTTTGTTAATCACATTTGAACTTTTTAAACATTTGAAAAAAGCGTTTTCCATTTGTTAAGGTTTTGAAGATAATGGAATCTTTTTTAGATTTATTTAAAAGCTTTTACTTAATGCTTTTTAGTTAATGCGTCACATTTGAACTTTTCAGACAAGCTTTTTTAAATACTTTAGTTACTTGAAAATTTAAATTTGTTACATTTTGTAGCTTGTCTTCCGTTTTAATTTGCAATTAAAAAACTGCCAAACAAAAAAAAATTAATGCTTTTATCAATCAGTAAGCTTTTGAGGAAGGTGGAATCTTTTTTTTAAATGCATTTAGAATCATTTAAATAATTGAACGTTGAAAGTTTGTACAATTAGTAATTGAGAAATTGACTCAATACTGCTAAAAAAAAGGTCGAAATGCGGTTCTTAAACAGAAAGAGCCGTAGAGCTGTTCAAATTTAAAGAATACTATAATTTCTAAAGAATAATATATTTTTTGAGTTACAAAAGTTTGGGGATAACTACAAGTTTTTACTATTGTTATTTTGCTTCGTTTTTCTATAAATATTAGTAAACGGAACCTTGATTTAGTCCAGCTTTCATTTAATTTTAAAAGTGTTATGTAATAATTTGGAAGCTTTTCAACATTTTTTACCTTTTTAAAGTGAGCATATGCTTTTACTTTCGTTTTGAGCTTTTCATTTTGAAAAGCATAAAATTTAATTAACTGTAGTAAATATGTACGTTCAATATGTATAGGCAACCATATTTTTGGTTTTTTTCAAATATTATTAAGGTTTCATCGGATTTTATACTCTTGTTAACTACGAAATTTTTAAATAAAGCTTTTATGGAAAATTAAGGTTTACATTTAAAATTGAATTTAAAGAATTTAAATTTGTTAAATTTTTTAAAAGCTTTTATTAAGTTTAAATTTCAGTAACTGTCAATCAAAGTTAAATTTGGAACAATGCCGCAATAAACTACTAAGCTTTCGAGGAAAAGGAATTTTAGAATTTTTTTTTTAAAAGCTCTTTACAGATTTAATTGTAATTAATTGTGATTTAAGTGTAATTTTTTAAATGTAAATTAAGCTCTAATTTGGAAAGCTTTCGGTTAGAATGCAATGATTCAAACCCTAATTAATAGTTAAGCTTTGGTCGTTACTTTCACTAAAACAAATTTAAATTAAGCTCTCTTTTTGCATGTATCTTTGATTTACAAGAAATTGGCTTAGTAGCTAAAAACTTGGACGAAATTTGGTTCTAAAACCGAAAGAGCTTTAAAGCTGACAAGTTTTAAGTTATAATTTCCATAGAATAATATAACTGTTAGGTTACATGCTAAAATCAGTAAACGAAGCGCTTCAAATTACTAAGTGCCGACTACAAGCTGCAAGCGGCAAAAAGCTTTAAGATACATTTAAGGATGTTACATACAAACTTTATTCTATAAACTTCAATATGTAAAGGACAAATTTTAAATTCAAAATACAAGCACTGTTAGCCTTAAGCCAAAATTTACAATCCACAAGTATCAAGCTACATTCTGGAAGTTAAGGATGAGAAGTTACAATCCTAAAAGTAACAAACTATAAGCTTCCAACTAAAAACTTTCATCTAGGCACACGCTTTAAACTCAAACTACAATTTAGAATTTTTACAAGCTCAACATTTAAAATTTGAAACTCGAATACACTTGTTGAAAACTGAAAGCTAAAAGTTTCAATCTTAGAACTTCAAGCTACAAGTTATTTAAACGTTAAGTTGTTTAAAGCTTAAACTATAAATTATTTAATTGCAAATTTGAAATCTGCAAAAAAACCAGTGGGAAGTAGATTATAACTTTTACCAAGTAGGATTACAAGCGCCAAACTAAAAGTTGCAAGCTAAATTTGGAAGCTTTATGCTATTGGCTTTGCGGATAGAACTAAAAACAACCATTGATCTCGAAGCTTCCGAATCTCGAAGCTTCATGATACAGGCTAAAAGCTGCAAAGTTAAATCTTTTAATTAACTTTCAAAGCTTTAAGATCAAGCTACAAGTCACAAGCTAAATGCTAGAATTTTCATGCTTCAAGCTAGAAATTAAAAGCTGCAAAGTTTTTAATTACCGCTTTAAACTGCCAAACAACTAATGAACGCATCAAAATATGAGCTTGTAGCTAGACTTAGTAAAAAAAAAAAAAATTGTATATAAAAAAAAAATATTTTTAAAATAGTTATTTGTTTTTAAATTTTATTTAAAGCTTTTTAAATTTTTCGTACATATATTTATATACAAATATCAAATTTATCGAAATGTAAGCCATGTGTTTTCTGATGCTTAATAGTTAAATAGTTCAATAAACTCTAGTAAATGTGAACTTTAGTGTTTATGTATCTAGGCTTAAAAATTTAAAATTTTACTTTTGTGGAAGTTTGAAAAAGCTCTCGATGAGCGAGAGGGTAATAAACGTTAGTTTAAGTTCTTTGATAATTATAAAATTTTAAAAATATAAAATTTAAAAAGCTTTCGGTGATATATGTTCGATAAAGTTTTATTAAGTCAGCTTCTTATATTTTAAAATTAAGTGATTGAACCTGTTTTTTGTTTAAATGTTGATAAGCTTTGATTTATTTAACTTTTAACAAGCTTTATGTTTAAACTGTTAAGATAAGTTAAATGTTTAATTTTAAAAGATTATCAACAATAACGAAACTTTTTAAGATGGTAAGCTTTTAAAATTTTATTAAGAGCTTTTGTATTTCAAAGCTTACTAAACTTTAGTAAATGTGAATTATTTATGTATCGTGGCTACCACCACTTGTTTAGTAATTTAGAGCTATAGATAACTTATTATAAAAAAAAAAAAATTTTAAGCAAATCTTTTGTCAATCATTAAGCTTTTGAACATAAATTAATCTTTTTTTCGTTTTTTTAAAGCTTTTACATAGTTGAAAGTAACAAGTTTCCTAAATTTAGTAAATTGTTTATGTAATTGAAGCTTTAATTTATTCAGAGCTTTCGGTTGGTAGGCAGTCATTTAAACCTTATTAATAATTTCATTTGTATTAAAATTATTAAATTGTAAAATTTAATTGAACTAACAATTATTTATTATCTTTAAATCTAAACTACATTTTATTAGAAGCTTTCAGAACAATATTTTCCAAACTTAAAATATTGAAGTAATTGGTCTGAAATTGTTACTTATATTTTACTAATTGCAAAATATAACACTAATTGCTTTTAAATATTACATAAAAAATCCTTTTTTAAATCTTAAAATCATTAAAAGTTTATTTCGTATTTAAGCTCACAAATTGAATTTTAAAAATTTATTTTCACATCACCCCTATATTCTCGACAGCGTGTGTCTCGTCTAATATTTCAACAATATTTCCACTTTGATCTATCAATTTATCGTTTCTATATCGATTTCTATCGGTGTTCGGAAGATGCTGTTTTAAACCATTCCTCCCACTCTCGACTAGAACTAATCTAATCCTTTTTTTTTGTATTCAGCTCCAATTTAATCTACGAGTATCGTATCTACTTGTTATATAGTGTATACGGTACGCTTTATCGTATCGAAATAGATTTTTAAGTCAATTTTGTATCTATTATAATTTAATCAATGAATCAATTGAGAAAAAAAAAACGTAAAAACGTAAAGGAAAAGAGATCCTTTTTTTGCCGTGCTTCTGTTTATCAAAAATATATTATTTTACTGGTATCAGGATTCGAATGAAATGCGTTTATATTTTTATTTCATACGTGTGTGTGTGTAATAATTTTATATCTAGGCTATAGACGATATAAAAAAATATATATATATATATATATGTATATATATAGGGATGTAGGTCCCATGAGGAAAATTTATTATATTGTATGAAAATTGAAAGGATGTTATGTTTGTTGTGTGTACACAGTATAAATGTGTGTTGAGTATATTAAAAAATAACAAAAACATGAAAATCACAACCATGTCTTAAAATATTTAATCAATCATTTACTACTGTTATACTGTAGCACACTGTAGCTAAAACCGCCTATAAATCACTTTTGGGCCAATTTTTTGTTGTTTTGTTTTGAATCATGATGCGTATTTTGTGTGGCAAAGACACAACCAATATACGTAATAGCAGCAAGCACTTTGACCCATTAGAATAATTTAGGGATAGATATAATAAAATAAATGAAGTCCAACCGATGATGTAAAATATTAATGAGGCGATTTTGGTTTTTCGTATTCTATATATAAGAGGCTTACGTGGAAATAAGGATTCCAATATATACACAAACAAATTTATTTTAAATTTTATAACTTTAGAAATTTTTCCTTTTTTACCGTTTTTCCTTTTATTTTATAGGTCAAAGTGGATAATTCAATTTTCAATATTTTTGTATTTAGAAAATACAAAATAAAAAAAAAACATTCGAATTCAATTTAATTTTCTAAATCATTTGATTCACTACTGTACAATTTTCCTTAAAAAAAAAAAAATATACATACGACGATCTAGAACGGGAAAATAATTTCATTTTGATGCGTGAAAATTGTTACAAAAACATGATACGTGTTATGAAAATTAAACGCATGATAAGTAAGATTGTTATTGATTTTTTTTTTCCAATTCATTTTTTTGATTAAATTATAGTTCGAATGAATGGGTTTTTGGGTTATTGCACTTAGGGTGAATTTGTATTTAGTTAAAAGTATCTATCTATGGATGTATGTATTTCGAAGGGATGATGAAAAACGATCAAAATATTGTATTTAAGGTAATCATACTTAATTCTATTATTTTATTTAAGCCGCCAGTTAAATTATTTGTGTATGAACAAATTTGTTATGTCCCAATCAGCGCATTAATTTGAATTTGATTTAATTCAATTTTAATAATGCTTGTATTTAAAAAATACTTAAAAAAAATTATTATTGTAAGCTTAGCTTGGGTTTTTATAACTGGTTGAAAATTTTTTAAATCGAACCCGATTTGACATAATGTGTACCTAGTTGGAAAATTACAGAAAACCGGTAAACAAGTTAACAATAATTATAGTAAGTTAAATTTACTGCCAAAGGTTAAATTTTAAAATATACTTAACGGTATATACTTCACATTTAATTGATTAATTCGTCCTTTACACCATATAAGTGTCTATTTTTAGTTAAACTTTTCGGAACATTTCAGCTTAGTAAAAAGCTAGGGTAATCAACTATGAAAGGTAAAATTTGAAAATAAGTTTAGCTGAGCTTTGCCAATACTTTATGTTCAATTGATAAATTGATTTAATAAATAATATTAATATTCAATTTAATTGTGTTTTATAAAGCTTTTATTGCTATATTAGCTATCTACAAAAATTTAAAGGGACGTATTGGTCATAAAACGGTTAATTCAATTGATTTGTAATGTTTAATCGGATTTTTAAAAATCTAATTTATATTAATTTTAAAGTTTTGTGTCAAATAAAGTGTATATAAATTAGATTTTTGACGATTATATGACGTATCAAAAATATTTTTAAAAATATTTTTAAATGTTGAGACGGTCACAAAAATAGTTTTAAAAGTATTTTTTTAGCTAAGCTTCTTTGCTTAGTTTGGCTTTCAAAAATGTAAAGAGCTTGAACAGATTTGTAAACCTGAAAAGCTTAGTGTAATTTTGTTAGTTCTCTTATGTTTAATCGAAGAATTCGTTCAATTAACAATTTAAATGTCCAATTTAACTGTGTTGTGCTCTTTCATATCCTGCTTTGTAAACCTTTACGAATTTTGTATTAAAGTTCGAGTTTGAATTGGCCCACTAAAGATTCGTTTAGTTTTTACAGTGTAAAAGCTTTTCTCTCATGAATTATCCAAAACTATCATGAATTATTCGTCCATTTCCTTATATTCCTTATATTAATTTCCTTAAATATACTTATTGTTAGATTTTTTTGTGTAACTGAGTGTACGGTATCTAATTCATGAACATAGGTGTCCTAACCTATCTGAAATATCAGCTGGTTACGGAAAACATTGATGGACGCTGGTTCCAGTGGCATATAAGATGATAGCCTCAAGTTCCAGTCTGGACAGAGCGTCGGCATCTTATTGATACAGCCAAGTTTATAAATCAGCTCGTAATTGTATTACTCAAGTTGAGCTTTCCACCGCTTCAGCTGGGCGTTGTTGTTTCTATTGGTTAGTGTGAACGTTAACGTTTGGTGGTTTGTCCTTCTCAGTACTGCGTAGTTCTCCTTGTCTTATTCAGTAACCTGGAAATGTAGGTGATCGGCCGGTATTCCCCCCATATCTCCTTGAAATAATATAGCTACAATTGCAAATGAGGTCAATTTTCATCTTCCTAGATTGCGAAGCTGAAATCTGGGCATTTTTTCTCTCGTTAAGTTGGTTAACGGCTTAGCTTTGATCGTGAAAGCCCGGATGAATCGCCTATAATACGAGGCCAATTTTAAAAAGGATTAGAGATCATTCAAATTCTCAGGTTTCTTGATGCATTGAATAGTCTTTTTAATTCGGTTTGAAGCCCTTATTAGTTATAAGGTATCTTAAAAATTCTGTTTCCATTTTTCAAAACTCCACTTTGTTGGCTTCCTGAAATTTGCAAAAAGAATTTTCCGACACAAAGTAAATGTTCTTCCTCATTTCTCCCTTCGATGGGAAGACGATGATGGTGCTGTCTATATAAACGTAACATAATTTGCCAATGATTCCTTCAGAACGTTATCGATCAATGGCCGAAAAATTTCAGGTGCATTCTTTAAGCCAAATGGGAGCCGCAGAAATTTATATTTCTCATTTATGGCGGAAAAAAAGTTTCCGCGATGTCAGTTTTCTCCATTTGAATCTGATAAAATCCTGAAGCATTGGTGATATCCGGGATTGGATAGGAATCCGATAATGTCACTTAATTTAACCTCTTGAAGTCTGTTACCATTCGATATTTTTTCATTTGCGAGGCATCCATTTTCTTTTCTTCAACCAACATCAGGGCGTTATACGGCCTTTTAGAGAGTTATACGATACCATCTTCGAAAAATTGAACGATTTGGTTGTTTACTTCCTCCTTTATACTGTAGGGATAGGGGCATATTTTAGTATATACCTCAGTAATTCTGTGGTGCCTTTTATTTCAGTATGAACTTCCATTTTAATAAGTGCCCCGAGTTCTTTTAATGTGTCAACGACAATGATGCCATCAAATGATTTCAACCCGGGTAGAACGAAAGCATCGATGATATCTTCGATGTTAATACTTTTGAAGAATGATCCACTAATTTTGCGACTGATTTTGCTGTCACCTCCTGCTAATCTGATTTGGAATTGATTTTTGATTGGGTTGGCGTACCGTCGAACAATTTTCCTCAGAGTTATCTTCTAAATTTCGCTCATCATTAGACAGCTCGTCCTCGATGTTGTCATATATGTCAATTGGTCATAATAGTCTTCTTCAATTTGCGTTTCCAAGTGGATAGAGCGTTGTTTTTTCCGTGGTTCATGCAGATGAACATGTTCGTGTTTCACTGCTGGAGTATCGAATAAAGTCGGTTGAGATAATTTACCTGCCATGTTTGAATTGACGGATCAACATCATTCGGCGCTGGCGGTTTGGGATAATTCGGTCAAGGTGGCAGTAAATTGCCATTGTTCTGGTTAACATATGGGTGCGGTATCATATTAAGGAGAAACTGGTCCTTTGAACTGATGCGTACGTTATGCTGATTCAGTATTGTTGATGGTCTTAAATTTCATCCTAATTTTGATTGTTTGCTAAGCTTTTCTAGATCCTATCGTTCTAAGCTTTACAGTTTTGTCAGAAAAGCTTCGATGTTGTTGACATATATCAAAAAGCTTTGACGTAACTGCCAGTTCACTTTCAATTAAAGCTTTAATGCATAGATTAGATTCCAACAAATGTTGTAAGCTGAAAATTTAATTAACTTTAAGAACTTATAGCTTTCAAATTTTTGATTGAAAGCAAAATTTTGTACTGAGTAAAAGAAAAGTTCAGTTAAATACAGTGCTAAAGCTTAAGCTTTAAAGTAACTTTAACTTAGGCAAAATTTATATTTATAATTCATTACGCGATTATGCTTTAGTATAAATGTTAATATTTATTGCAAAAGCTTTTGCCTTTAAATTTAATTCCAAAAAAGGTTCTTAAAGTTCTTAAATTTTTTCATATTTTACATTTAAGCTACCTCTAATTGAGTAATGAAATTGGCAAAATTAATTGAACATTTAAGTAACATTTTTAAAAAGCTCTGTTTATTGAAGTAACTAAACATGCTTTAATGAGCTTTAGCAGGTCTTATGTGTATATTTTATTGATTACACAACATAAATTAATACCATGATTTGGCTTTTTAAAAATAGTTGTAAAGCTTTTCTTTTAAAGTTTATTTTCTTGTAAAGCTCAATTTTATAAAGCTTTTATTACCATATGCAATACTTTTTGAATTATTTAATAATTGTAGTAAAAAGTTACATAAAATAAATTGAAAAAGCTTAAACGTTACAATATGCGTAAATGAGCTTTCAAAATATTGTTATTTTCATTGATTAATTTTCTTTAATAAACAAAATAAAAGACAATTTCTTTTTAGTTTTGCTAAGCTTTTTTAAAACTAAATGTTGAAAGCTCTATCATTTTATCAGGTTTTGGGTTAAAACTGATTTAGGATTTTGTCCCCAAAGCTTTTACAGTCGATTTACTAAATCAGCCAATTTTTTCAAATTTCGCCTTAAAACTATAACTTAATGGTAAATAACCAATAGTAAGAAGTTTGTTAAATATATCGGAAAGCTTTAGTGTAAGCTGAGTAGAAAAGTAAGTTAAAATCGTTAAAATTTAAAAATGTGCTTTAAAAAGCTTTGCTTATACTCTTAATTCAATAAATAAATGTTCAGTATTCGAAAGCTTTTCTTGCCCTTTTAGATACCTATATAACGCTGTTGTTACATCCACAGCTTTTTTATTTTGTGTTTAAGCGCTAAAATCTTTACAGATTTTACAGTAAAGCTAACTTTTTTGACTTCTAATTTTGCAACTATTTATAGCCAAATGTACAGTAAGCTTTAAAATTTAATCAGATTTGACGTTTTAACTAAAATTAGACAAGTTCAGTTAAGGTAAATAACTTGGTTACATAGTATGTACATAGTACATAGTCCAATTCATAGTATAAATATTAATGTTAGTCAGTTGTTTAAACCATTACTCCCTAAGCTTTACATTTTTTTAATTTGACTGTTAATTTGTTTTAATTTGAGATGACCAGGATCTATTACAACCCAGACCGACGCCAATTTCCTATGTCAAGACAAGTTATATTTATATTGATAGTTATAACTTAAAGTTTGATTCTGTAATTTAGAGTTCACAATTGTGAATTTAATGCCAAAAATCGAACAATTTTTGCAGTTCCGAACAATATTGCCTACAATGTTAATAGAAATTAACCAACGATAGATTTTTCCACATATTTTACTGTGCACAATAGTCAGTTCTTTACTGGAACAATGTTCATTGCACTTTGGTCTGTTTGGTCTCTAGTCCTTTATGGAGGAAACTATTTCAACAATTCTACGAGCTGGAAAGATACAACTCTTTAACTAAATAATACACGGTGCATAACAGAAATGTACCGTTTCCCCAATATGTGATGTCATGCGACTACACATAGGTAGATGCATAATACACTTGTCAATTTTGACAAACAAAAAAACCCTGTAAAAATGTCTACGTGTAGCGTTTAATGGTTTATTATAAAAAGACTTTGCTTAATAGCTATTTCCACATCATTTTAATGCAAAACGGTTTGAACCAGGTGAGTTTTCCTACCAGATCTGGCCAAGATCTTTAATTTTCTTAGATTAACAAAAATGCGGACTATTTTATTTTTAGCTTTTTTTAAAGTGAGCGGTGCTCTTCTGATAACTAAAACTATCCATCAGTGTATTCTAGCGCTACTCTGAACAGCACAATAGCGTAAAAGTGATGTTTGCAGCTTATAAAAGACGAACCTTGTCGGTTGAAATTATCCGAACTATAGTCGTTTATACTCTTTGAACTTATCCTTTGATTAACAATGACTGGCTACGTTTAAAATATCGTGTTGCTCAATTTAATCATTAATATTCATGAAGGAACCAATAGAATGAAAACATGCTTAAGTTTTTTTAAAAATAATTTAACATTTAGCTCAGTTAAGATAATAAATGATGATTTACCAAATTAGATAAAAATTAGATGCTGTAGCTCAATTTTTTAACAGCAAAAAACATATTTATTAACAAGTACAACATTCTGTTGCTCATTTTCATCACTGAGCGGTAAGAACTAATAGTAGAGTGGACAACACTGTTCGATAATATAACCTAAAAGTGATTTTTATCCACTCGGTAATGTAGCTCAATTAATTTTGGTTGTAGTAGATTGTTATTAATATCTACTTAAATAGTTTGGAGTTATAACTTTGAATAACTTTTGTTTTACTTCTCGTCTAAATTAAGCATTGAGTGCTTCATCGTTCCAACTTTGGGAGTAAAGAGAATTCTAGTACATTTAACAAACTAGAATTCGCACAAAACTGCTGCAAGTTAATATTGAAGCCTCCTGAGCTAGATGGTTACTTACAGATAAAGCAGGAGATTTGGTTGTTTTAAATAATAGCAATATGCAGACTAATAGTAGCAAGGTTTCAGTTAAAAATAAGATACCCATAAAGAAACTTAGATATGCATCTGACAAACCGAAATAAGGAATCGAAAATGGACACAGAAATGGGGATTGTCATACTTTTAGGGAAACTTCTTAGTGATATAAAAAAAATGTCATTGGACCTGAATCCACAAGAAAAAAACGAATATTGGAAAGCAAGCCTGGAGTTAAAGAACCAATCCACCACCCTCACTATTTCGGTGGCTCGAACAAACCCCAGGGATGTCGAAAGCTGTTGGTGAAGATTGACTAGTAGCAAAATGACTAAAATTCTTATCTGATAAAGTGACAGCCATAATAGTACTAATTAATGGCCCATCTTCATCTACGATATATATTTATAGTAATGACACAAATATTCCTACATCAAAAACAGATATGATGTTCGAAAGCCTAAATCGCCCATCTAAATCTAGAAACAGATCAGCCATTACAGAAAAATAGTGCTATTGCCAGAAACATGAGGTTTGGCCCTAGTGCTAGGAAGTGTAGGGCCCATGTTTGTTATCGGTCTGACTCATGAAACCGGTATCATATCAGTGATTCGACTATTCTTTTGATTGCCGCTAATGGTACACACGTGGGTTCTTATAGACAGCGGTATTATGTTTAAATTTAGAATTACGTCTTGATTTTAGAAATAATCTTTTATAATTCAGGCCGACTATCGGTGCTGGTTTTTATGTCAAATTTCGATTAGATATGTACCTAAAAAACAAGTACCTCATAGAACCACTGGAACCTTGATATGACCTTCCTTTATTTTTTTATTGTTTATGTTTTTAAACGTGACAGGGGTTGGCACCCGTTAATCATTAATTTCGATTTACAGAATCATTTCGCCAGGTTTAAGGCGGAAATGTGTGTCGCTGTTATTCTGTTAAAGGATATGAAAACTACTACCATGATATGTGGTGCGTATTCGTGAGCCAGCATATCTCAAGATTTGGTGTTCAACGAGAATACCGACTGATCAATGCAGTCAGTTCGAAAACAATATTTTTCAGGAGCTAACAATACTTTTAGGACTGATTTTGACCGTTAGCTAAACACTTCTCTACGTCCTCGAGCGAACATTCTAAACTGGAGGGATGGACTCCCATTTATTCTTTTTGACATTTGAACGACGATCAAGGCTGATCTCGGGTGTACTCAGCGGATATTGTAAACATTCAAGATCACTCATGATGCTAATTGGTATAATTTCTCAATCTTAAAACTTTGGCTTTCTATTCTTGACTATATTCAAATTTTACCACGTCATTTAGCCGCATTTCTTATTCATCCTCAATTATGGATAAGGCAACATTTATTATTTACGTACTAATGTGTCTACATACCATTTGAACGATAATGTATCATATCCGAAATTAAGGCGACACATAAGACACCAAATATTCCATTTACCCAAAAATGCATACCATGTTGCGATAACAACATACCAAAAAAAAAATGTTTAGGTTTTTAGAAAAAAAAAAAAAAAATTATGTTGTGTATATACAAACTACTTTGTGTTTATACACGACTACGGTTTGCGTTCATAAAAGAAAGTCCGCCTTCAACTCACTTATCAAATTGCATGAGAAAATAAATAAATAATTGATAATAATTTTATGGCGCCAAAGTTATTTAAAAAAAAAAAAAAAAAAAAAAAAAAAAAAAAAACTTTGATGACCTCATCATATACATCGTACAATACGTAAATATGAGCCGCGCTAAGCCAGTAAATAGTCTATTCGATTTTGGAAATTATAAAACTTAGCCTTAAATTATAGTTTTGTTCGGTACACCCAGAGTTTATATTTAAAATTAACAGGTAATCGTAATGTACATACGTACGTACATATACCATACCTAAAATTGGTAATTTCTTAAATGGATTTTGTAGTTTTTTGTATTGTGTTTCCGTTTGTGTGTGCGCGCGACCTTATACTCAAGAAAATCGACAAAGTCGCTAGACTCGAATGTATTGTTGTGTACATGCCCACGATACATTATTAAATATGCGCTGCGATGGTATGATAGCGAGTGGAGTGAAGTAATTGTATATTTAATACCTTAACGCGATTTTTTTGTTGTTGTTGTATTTAAATATTAAATTGCATTTATATTACCTCCTCTCATCCTCTTTCGTTCACCAAAAACAGTCGAGCTACTTGAAATAATACGAATTATATATTCGAAGACAACGAGGGCTATATATACATAGAAATGGGATTAGTGGAGTAAAATGTAAGTTAACTTTATTACGGCTGTCTTATCTAATTTTTTTCTTTCGTTTTCTAGACATATTTGCGTAAATTGCGGGGAGGCGAGAGTAAAGAACCTTTTTCGTTATCTGCGCGCACAAACACACACACACAGACACACAGACACATTTTAAGGAAATGTCCTTTTCTTGTTGTTTATTTATTGTTTTATTATTTGAATTTTAAAGATAAATTTACATTTTTTATTGTTGTTCGTTCACTCGTTCGTTCGTTCGTCGTCATCATCTCGTTGTCGTCCTCTTATTATTCTTCTTCTTCTTTTTCGGCTGCTGAGATTTTAATAAATTAAAATGGAATTATCTTAAGACGAATGAATAGGAAATTTATTTTTGTTATATGGGTTTGTTATACGTTAAAGTGAAGTGGTTTGATTTATAGAAGAGATTATTGTGTAATGCTAATTGTATTTTAAATTGGTTTGATTGTTTTAAACAAAAAAAGACGAAAGATAAAATGATATTGTTGAAAAATACATTTTAGGGTGGAGGCGGAAATGACATTTTTTGTTGGTTGTTTTTTTGTTTGTTTTTTGTTTATGACAAAACACAGTTCAAGGTACTTTCGGTTACCCCGAAAATAACACGTTTTTTGATTTTGTTGTAGCTAATTTCTAATTTTTATTTTTATTTTTCATTACAGGTAAGTTCTACACTTAGATTTGATTGACAATTTGATGAAAAGAATATGTATACATAATTATGGTTAACATAACAGTAAGTTTTCCCCCTTTATCACCAATTTAGGAATTATTGGAATTTTTGCTTTACTCTTTCGTTTCTGCTAGCACAGTTCTCTGCTCTTTGTCAGGTAACCTTGGTCAACTTTGAACACGATTTTGACTAAAAAAGATGCAATATAACGTGGCAAGTGCTTTACAAAATTTACGAATTCGGTTATATTTTTAGATTCCCTAACGGTAATAAATGCAGCATTGAAAATATATTATCTAGTTTTTGTATGTCGCTATACAATACGATCAGAAACACCATTGGCAAGTTATTTTGAGAAGAGATAGACTTCAACAATTCCTGCTCACCTTTTTGAAGATCAAATTTGGCACAGTAGAAAGAGTGATCAATTTTCATGACAGCGTAGCTCCAAAACTCCTGATTAACTGGTTAATACAAAAGTATAAGCAACTTAACCGTAAACAACATCTCCCGAAGAATCTGCACGATTCTTGCGATTATAAAGGTTGACGTAGAAGTTGTTCACAAAAAGTCAGCCGATGGAAAATCTTGGTGTCGCTCTGTTCGGTAACTTCGAAGGTGTCGTGTGCGAACAGAATTGCTTGTATTTTTAAGATGTATACTGACCGAATACGCCATCGTACTTGACAATTTAAAAAATCGAAATGATGTAGGACAGTAATTGGATGTCCTTTTAAGTTTAAACTTCAATTTCATGAACGGTGTCTTCTTTATTGTTAGATGTGGAAGATAATCAGGAGCTCGTCTCTCGAAACGGCAAAATCTTGCTTGTTTGGTGGAGAAACGGTTGTGGCAAACCTTACAGATGCGATAAGCAAAGACATAACATTTTACTTTGAAAGTGTCGACAGTTGGGCATCGCCTCTTGAGCCGTTGTTGTGAGTAAGCTGTAATCAGTTGTATGCCAGTCGAGTAGCTCTAGTATATTGAATTGATACTCGTTCTATCGCTAATCACCGTTGTCTATAAGCCACAGATTCACTTTTTTGGCAAATATTTTGAACCTGTTCACATTTCAGCTAAACTAAGATAAATATTTGATCTTTTACGATTCTCTATCTTTGTAGAGAAGCAGAATGGGAGCCGAATTAGCTTTCGATACGAAAATACTCGTAGTTCAAGCTGGTGTTTCGGTTATTTTACCGTCTTCATTTGAAAGATCACTGAGAAGCATTCTTGAGATACTTTAGAATGCAATGTTGATTTTGTCACGACCTCCTAATCTGTTCATCACATTCAATCGATCAAGTTGTATCTGCTGCATTTTTGAAATGAGGCATAATCCAACATTCCACGTAATTGTGATCCGATGCAAATGATAAGAGGGCCTTCATAAGTACGGTCGACGGAAAATTCAAGAATTTCAAGCAGTTATAAAAATCTAAAGCGTTGATTGACCAGTTGTCCCTACAAATTGGACAGGCATTCGGATTCGTTTGCATTTATTATGCCTTCATTGAGTTATTGGGAAAATTCTCAAGGTCATAATGAGTCTTCCTTAATTTATCGAAGAGTTATGGCTTGCCATCAGCGATTTTTGTGCGCAGCATTTAGTTTGACCTATATAAACTTTTCGTGGTTATGCCGCGTTCAACGTTATTTCTTGATTTAAAGCATTTTCGAGTTCTGACTGGAATTTTACCGTTTTTAATTTGGTTGCTTGCTTTTGTACCATCCCCTCTTTCATTTCTTTTTAAAGGTTAAAGAAATTTTTAAAAAGAAATGAAAGAGGGCATCTTCTCATTTACTTTGTAATTATAGATACTATTCTGCCATAAAGTAAATCGGTTTCTTGAGAGGCATTTTATTTACGGAATATTTACTGTATCGGAAATATGTAGCTATGTGTAGACACAATTTGAAGGTTAAATTGATTGGTACATTAAAATCAATCGAACAATCAAATTGATCTAATGTGAAGTGAAAGCACACAATCTTTTAAATAATGGCGCTATATATACCACAGTTTCATATAAAATCAAATTTAACCAACCCACTTAAAATTAGGTAATCATACACATTCAAAACTACCTTTGGCCATAAAAATCATCTCTTATAAATAAGACATTAACATAAATTATCAAACAACAAAAAACAAATCCAAACGTTACAGAGATGCGATAAAAGTCACGTTTAGCAAGATTACCTTAAAAATTTTGAATATAATTTGTACGTTTAAAAATAATTAAAAAAAATTTAATTATTGTAAAATATTCAAAATATCAGATCGTTTTTATATTTCGATATGTTCATTAGCGTTTTATAGCTCCAGTTTATATTTTGTTTGATGCAAATCGAAACCCGCGCGCGTCTATATACGTCGACTTTAATTTTAACGACAAATTTCAATTTTTTTTTCGATCGCATTATGCCATAAATTGGATAGCATCATAAATAAGTTTTTATTTGAAGGGTGAACCACACGGTGAGATAAAAATCAATGTACACACTAATGAAGTGGTTTATGAATAGGGTATAAAATTTGAACACAATTTGTGTCCATAATTAAAACATCAAACATCAGAAGAGAGTAGCTATAACAAAAATATAAATTTGATTTCAATCAAATGATAACGAATCAGATACTGGATATAAATACCCTATGTATATAGGACACATAATTTAGATAATTGCTTCATTAAAAATTCATTGAACTATTTTGTTGTTGCTGTCATTTAGATTATGATTGTTATTACTAAATTACAATTACTAATATATACAATTATATTACTATTATCATTACTATGCATATATATATATATATATATATATATATATATATATATATATATATATATATATATATATATATATATATATATATTGATTATTATTTCCAATTTTTTGTTGTTGTTGTAGAAAAATTCATTAATCGATACCCTTATAATGACGAACTATATATACTCCTTGTTATTGCAATGGAATTAAAATTGAGTTCTATATCCCCTTCCCCTCTCCCTTTCAATAATATTATAGGTTTTATTCTGATATGGGATGGTAATTGAAAATGAGTTAGTATATAGTGTATGGGCACACTTGTTCGTTGCCCTCGAGGAAAGTTATATAATAATCGGGATACAATATAAACCAAACAAATCATAATAAAACGAACCGTAATTGTTATTTTGATTGCAATACTCAAAATTATTGAATAAAACAACTCGATATAAGGGGTGGGGGAATTTTATTAAATTTTTAATTTCCAAAATCGATTAAAATAATCGTTGCTTGGAATGATTTGATTTTATTCGACAATTTTTCATTCAACTCACAAATTAACTCAAATATTAAATGGTTATCGAATTTCAAAAAATGTTGAAATTGTCCCTCATATGGTTTAATTTTTAATTCGTTTAATTACAGAGTGAATTTATTTTATATGCGTTTAAAATAATCGTCCGTTTAACTATTTTCCACTCAAACCTGTAACAGGTTTCATATAACCTGAAGAAAAAATTAATTTGAGTGAAATTTTTTTAACGCATTACGTTTAGTAAGCTTTAAAGAGTTAAAAAAATTTTGTTTAATTTTGCTGTGAACTAATTTGACTAAAAAATTATTTGAACTAATGTGTTTCACTCATAATTATTATTTGAAATGCAAATAATTCATTTATGTTTACATTTTGAACTAACTTGAGAGATAGTTGCATTTAAGGATTCAACATATATTTTGAGATAATTCAAAATTATTCGTTTTACTAATTATTATTCGATACTTTATCATTCAAATTTTAATAAACTCATTCAATAAAATTGGTACAGTACTACAAATCAAACATAAAAATTTCCACTCAAATATATAATATACTAATTGTCAAAGTGATAAAGTTTGATTCATAAAGTATTAAAAAAGTATTATTTTTCACTCAAACCTGTGTTTTCAAAATAATTTTTACTTGAAGTGCAAATTTCTTTATTTTTATCTTTATAAAAATATAATTTGAGTGAAATTAAAAAAAAACTATTCTGTTTAATTATAAAATTACTTTTAGTTAAAGTTGTACATGTGAGCTTTAGAGAGCTAAAAGATTTTGTTCTCATTCAATAAAATCGGTACAATACTATAAATCAAACTTAAAAAATTCCACTCAAATATGTAATATATTAATTGTCAAAGTGATAAAGTTTGATTTGTAAAGTATTGAAAAAGTATTATTTTTCACTCAAACCTATATTTTGAAAATAAAAATAAATATATTTAAGTGTAAATTTCTCATTTATTTTCATTATTATTAAAAAAAAATTGAGTGAAATTTAGAAAAATCTTTTCTGTTTAATTATAAAATTACTTTGACTCAAAGTTTTACAGGTGAGCTTTAGAGAGCTAAAAGACTTTGTTCTCATTCAGTAAAATTGGTACAGGACTACAAATCAAACTTAAAAAATTCTACTCAAATTTATAATATATTAATTGTCAAAGTGATAAAGTTTGATTCGTAAAGTATTAAAAAAGTATTATTTTTGACTCAAACCTATATTTTGAAAATAATGTTTACTTTAAGTGTAAATTCCTTATTTATTTTCATCTTTATTAAAAAAAAAATGAGTGAAATTTAGAAATATCTTTTCTGTTTAATTATAAAATCACTTTGACTCAAAGTTTTACAGGTGAGCTCTAGAGAGCTAAAAGATTTTGTTCTCATTCAGTAAAATTGGTACAGGACTACAAATCAAACTTAAAAATTCTACTCAAATTTTTAATATATTAATAGTCAATGTGATAAAGTTTGATTCGTAAAGCATTTAAAAAGTATTATTTTTCATTTAAACCTATATTTTGAAAATAATTTTTACTGAAGTGCAAATTTCTTAATTATTTTCATTTTTATGAAAAAAATAATTTGAGTGAAATTAAGAAAAAAAATATTCTATTTAATTATAAAATTACGTTGAGTCAAAGTTTTGCAGATGAGCTTAAGAGAGCTAAACGATCTTGTTTAATTCCGATGTGAACCAATGAGATTTGAAAAGCATTCGATATAATAAGTTTCACTCAAATCAAAGGAAAATGATCTCTCAGCATACCAAATATAATTCAACTCTAGAAAAATTAATTTTACGGTAATTTTTTTTGGAATGTATTATGGCGTTATGCTTGATTACCTTGAGTGCAATATTTTAAGGAGGGCTCAAAAAGTATATTTTAAGTGCTTTATTATTACAATTATTATTTTTGTGTAACTAAATTGTTATTATTGTCAACCACCGCTCATTATAAGTGGTTTACATAGCATAAATCTTCTACCCAACTTTTAAATGGTTTTTATTATTTAAAAATATTTAAATCTTTATTTTTTTTTAAATAACTACTTAAACATAATAAATTTGAAAAAATTTTTTTTTCTAAAAATTGATATTTTGAGTGAAATTTATTATTACTGACTTATTAATTAATTTTATATTTTCTTATACATTTCATAGTAAGATCAATTATTTTTTTTTAATTTTTAAATCTTACTCAAAATATTATTTTGATAATATTTTGAGTAAGATTTAAAAATTAAAAAAAAAATAATTGATCTTACTCATTAAATTGTTCTGAGTGAAAAGACTTTTTATAATTCCGAAATGCAATACTTTGATGCAAACGGTACTCGTAATAATCAATTTCACTCAAACATTGTTTTAGAAATATTTATTTTTAAAATTTGTTGTGTTTACATGTTCAATTACTTTGAGTGAAAATTTATATTTTGAGTTATTTTTTCTATTATATGCTTATTTCTAAGAGTTATATTATACAGGAGTGCTAAAAGATTTAAAAAACTTATTTAAATTCCAAGTTGAGCTAATTTGATTTAAAAATTATTAAAATTAATGAGTTTTAGACTCAAACCAATATTAAAAACTCAAATGTACTTATGAAAAATACCATTTAACTCATAAAATAACTTGAATATAATAAATAAATCGCTTCGTAATGTGTTCCCTTTACATGTTCAATTATTTTGAGTGAAACTTTCATAGAAAAACCCAATAAATATATTTTGAGTGATTTAATTTTACAAAATTGTTTCAATTTTAAAATGATATTTTAATTGATTAAAATTACTGTCGTTGGTTGTCATATGGTTTTCATCGAATTTGAAAGTTTCACTCAAATGTTAAATTTCATCCATACAAAAAGCACTTAAATACTTGAAAGATTTTCTATTAGCAAACTTATGTACTACAAATTAACAAATTGAATAATAATTAAATTAACTAACTATTATTATTTTTACATATAAAAAACTGAGTGAAAATTATAGAGTATTGCTTAAAAAACCTTACATCTTCGTGCTAATTTTATTTGAAAATTCTTGTACTAATAACTTGTTTTCATCGAACTGAAAATTCCCACTCAAATGTTAAACCATTTCTAATATATAATTCTAAGAATGGTTAAAAATGGTCAAATCTGCTTATACTCACCTCATTGACTATTTAATATTCGTTAACAATTTAATATGTTTAATCCTAGAACCACTCTCCTAATTAAATTGATATTTTGACTGCAGTTTATAACTGTAGACAAAAAATCACTTGCGCATTTGTAATATTTACAGTTAGCAAACTTTAATAACTTATTTTCAAGTAGATGTGTAATTCCAAAAAAATATGAGTGAAATTTTAAATTGATATTTTTTAAGAAAATTTAGGATTGTCTTAATTCCAAAATTGACTAATTTTTTTTTGCAAAGATGCTCGAAATAATCAGTTTTACTTAATCAAAAATTGTAAGTAAAATTAATTTTCAAATTTATTGTGTTTACATCATGTTCAATTATTTTGAGTGAAAATTTAATAAGGAAGGCTAAAATATTTATAATAGAAAAACATTTTTTCAATTTAGATTGTACTCTAAAAAATGTAATATCTGTTGGAGTGTTTTGCACCTCCACATTTAGTTTAACTCAAAATATCATTTTAAATATATTCTATAATCCAAAAAGCATTTTAACATTTGAAAAATTTACTACTAACAAGTTTACCGAGTAATATTTGGGCAGTATGTCAATAATTTTCTTTCCATCTAAATCCAAATTAAAATTTGAGTGGAATTAAAATATTGTATATATATTCTGTTTACTTATAAAATAACTGAGTGATAGTTATACAGGAGTGCTTAAAAGATTTACAAGACTTCTTTTAATTTCAAAGATTGATTCGAAATAATGGGTTCCACTCAAACCATCTTATAAAACGCTAATCTTCTCTGTATCATACAAATATCATTCCACTTAAAACATGTATGGTTTACATTTATTAAAACATTTTAATGTGTAATCATATTGAGTGAAAGTTCCATAGAAGCAAATATTGCATCAAATATTTTTTTTATTTTTTTTAATTATCACTAACATATTTAAAAGCTTTAATTGTTAAAGTAATTACTGGTTTTTATCGAACTTAAATGTTTCACTCAAATGTTAAACTAGTTTCTATAATTAAATTCTAAGGGTGATTCAAAACAACCAAATCTCCCTAATCCTCACTTACTGGTATATTTTGACATCTATAATTTTTATTTCATGTTTAATCATAAAACAATCAATAACCTTTAAACTAAATTATTGTTTTGAGTTAAATTTTAAAACAATTATACCTTTCATTTACCAAATTATCTTGAGTGAAAATAATACAGAAAGGCTTAAACATTAGAAAAGAATCGAAAAAATGAGTTTCACTCAAATCAATATTTGAAAACCTTTTTACATTTTAAACACAAAAAAAATGTTAGTGAAATTTTGCTTGGCATTGTTTGTGTTTTATTGTTTGATTTCTTTGAGTGAAAGTTCTATAGGGATCAACAGATTGTTTTAAGTGATTTTCTGTTAGAAATTATTTTTTTTATTTTAAAATTATATCTGATAATTCTCTCTCGTTGGTTATCATTGAAATTGCGATTTCCACTCAATAGTTTAAATGTTAAATGATTCATATACTATAATTGTAATCGTGAATTAAAACGATTAAACACACTAACTAACTCAATTGTTCTGTCACTCAATTGAATATTTCGAATTGGACAATTTTTTTGAGATTTCCATTTATATTCAAAACATAATTTGAGTGAAATTAAAAATAAATATTAATCCGTTTATTTATTTTTTACAACTTTTTGAGTCAAAGTTATATGCAAAAGTTTAGTAAAAAATTAATGACTTTCTGAATAAAATAATTAAAGTTAAAAAAACATTCCGTGCATTTTTAAAATTACTTTGAGTTAAAGTTATACAAGATTTAAGTAATTTAATATTTGATTCAAATAGTATTCGAAATAATGAGTTTCACTCAAACTAATACGTTTAAAATATTTGTTTACGCAAAATGAAGGAACTCTAAATAAAAAATATTATTCCACTCCATTAGACGCTTCACTTTTTTTTTGAGTGAAAGTTTTCTAGGGCTCAAAAAATATGCTATTCACTGTTATTTTATTATTTGAAATTATCATTACATTTTTTTAAAACCAACTCTCGTTTGTCATAACTGGTGTTCATGGAGCTTTCAATTTCCACTTAAATGTTAAATATTATTTTATATAATTCTAGAAAGCGTTAAAATCTTACAAATGTCTTATTTCTCCTAAAACAAAACTTTAAATTAGATTAATATTTTGAGTGGCATTTATTATTTCATAAAAAATGTGTTCTATTGAGAAAATTTATTATTTGTAAACTTTAAGAACTCTGATTCAAATAAACGTGTCAAATAAACTAATATTTTTACTATAACCAATTTAAACAAATACCACTTGAGTGAAACTTTTTTAAACTGAGATCTGTTTACTTATAAACTGCATTGAGTGAAACTTAAGTTGAAGTGTTCTGAAGTTCGATTCAAAAAGAATTCGAAATAATGAGTTTCACTCAAACCAATATTCTAAAACAATTTTTATTTACATACTTAATTAGCTTGAGTGAAAATTTTATGAAAGGACACTTAAATATATTTTGAATGATTTAATGTTAAAAATCTTATTTTTGTATTTTAAAATTATGACGAAAAGGGTTAAGACCAATTATCCTTTATCATTATAACTGATTTTCACCGAACTAAAATTTTCACTCAAAAGTTAAATTGTGTAATTTAATTGTGCATGTG
Organism: Tipula confusa; assembly: GCA_963556175.1. Taxonomy (NCBI): domain Eukaryota; kingdom Metazoa; phylum Arthropoda; class Insecta; order Diptera; family Tipulidae; genus Tipula; species Tipula confusa. The sequence goes on from OY744476.1 coordinate 35,679,408, forward strand.
GTTAAAAACAGTTCAACTTCCTTAAAGTCACTTCGTCACATTCGAATATAGCAACACTAAATTAAAATCATTCAATATTTTATTAAATTTCACTCAAAAAATTCTTATATTTTAAAATTATACAACTAGCACATTTAATACTCCATTATTATTCTGATTTCTGAAGGCAAATTATTTTGAGTGATTTTTTTTAAATTTTAATTTGTGTGTTAATCCCCGATAGTGTTATAAATGATTCTCGACAAAACTTTGCTTTATTGCTTTTCACTCAACCGAATATTTTAATACTTTTCAAACTGTTTTCAGTAAATTTCAGTGAGGTTTTCATGATTAATTCGTTTTAAAATTAATAACTTTGAGTGAATTTAATGGCAGTTATCAACAGTTACTTTCCGTAAATTTAGCGTAACAGTTATTGTATTTTATATTTGCAAAGTTTCACTTAATTTTTCTCAAATAAAATGTTCACTTTACTGCTACAACTAAATCACTCAAATTAAAAAAACATTTGTTTATTGTAAGTTTATTAAGGTATAACGTTTTTACTCTAATTTAAATTGTCACTCAAATTAATTCGACTGATATCAAAACTTTTTCTGAAATAATAAAACAAATATGATAATTTTAACAAATTTCCCAAGACATATTTTAAATTATATTGCCAAATACATGCTCTATTTAGCAAAGTAATTACTTATACATACATACATACATACATATATACATATATTGCTATAAACTTATTTCATTTCAAATTTATAAGTTACTTTTAAAAACTTTACACACACACTTACATATATATGTAGAAACCTATATGAAGAATCATTTTGTTTGGTCCTTAAACGACCCAAAAAATTTGAGTCAAAAACGAAACATCACAGAAAATACAAAAATGAAAAATCGAAATTTTGTTTTTGTTTTTCCAAAACCGAAAATAAAAATTTGTAATACAAAATTACATGAAAATGATTTTTATGATGCAGTTAAAAACAAAAACAAAAAAAAAAGTTTTCTCATTTTATTTTTGTTGTGTTTGGAGAATTATGGAAATAAACTTTTTTTTTTACTTTTTTGCTAACTATGGATATACTGTATATACTATACTTTGCTAAGTTCGTCATAACGTCTTAATATTATTCCAACTTTTCGTTTTTTTTATAATTTGAATATATTATTGAAAAAAAAAAGAAAATTCGTAAAGGAGAGGAAAAAGTTTTTCTTCTTATAATTTTTTAAAATTAGTTTTGTCATAAGCAAGTAGTTAAAGTTTATTTTAATTTTCTTTTGTTTCTCATTAAATTTTTTTTATAGCTACTTTGCTGGTGTCCTTACGGTTTTCGTGGGATTGGTAGTGGAAATTTTTGTGCAGCAAATTATTTTTATTAGTTTTGTGTTTAATTTTAAATTCGAAATGTAGGTCTAATTTGTTTTATTATGTTTGCATAATTATTCTTATTGCAGTTTGGTTGTGTTGTGATAATTTTTTGGTTGGCTTGGTTTTGTTTCGTTTTATTGTTCGTGTTTGTAATTTATTATACAGTTTTAACGATAATGTAATACTAGCTTTGTTGCTTTTACCATGTGGTATTAAATTGGGAAAGAATTATCTTAATTTATTAAAAATTTGCGAAAATTTTAACATTTTTGCATTTGTAACATTTTACATATGCAAATTGGTAAATGCAACTAAATCAAGCTTTAATATTATATTTTGAAAGCTTTTTTAAACTTAAGAAAAAATAAGTTAATATCAAAAGCTATCATGTTTATTTATTAAAAGAACCCTAGTTTTAAAAGTTTCAAAGCACCTTCCATCCAATATTACTTTGACAGCTTGTTATTGTTTGTAATAGTTATAATAGTTATAATAGTTTACTACTTATAACAATAAATATTTTTTGAAAGCTCCAATTTAATTTTAACCGAACATTTAACAATCGAAAGCTTTTCATTTTTCTGGTATTAAGCTGAAAGCTTACAAAATAATTGTTTGTACTTTTTATGGTTCATAATTTCCGGATTTTAAAATGGTATGAAAAGCACAAACATATTAATGATTTTATCATTTTAAGCTTCAAAGCTTTTATGAAAATGTTACATTTTCAAAGGAATAATGAGTTTTAAGCTGTTAAAGCTTTTAAAGTTATACCATTACATTTGTTTGTTTGAAGCTTTTTTTCCAAAGTATAAAAAGTTTATTATACTTTGATGCTAATAAAGCTTAGATTGGCTTAAGTATTGCACTGCTTTAAAAAAAGCTCTATAAAATATGTAATCCAAAGCTTAAAAAGTTTAATATACTTTGATGCTAATAAAGCTTAGATCGGCTTAATTATTGCACTGCTTTAAAAAAAGCTCTACAAAATGTGTAATCCTATAATAGTTTACTAATCAAAATAGCTAATTTTTGAAAGCTTCAATTTAACTTTCATCGAACATTTGTCCATCGAAAACATTTATTTTCTTTTTACTATTTATACTTTTTCGTATTCAAAGCTTTCGTGTTTTAAAAATTGGTATGAATGATTGTATAAAACACAAACATATTGATAGTTTTAACATTTTCTGCTTTTAAGCTGCCACATTTAAAAAAAATATAGCATTTTCAAAAGAATACTTTAATTTTGTTTTGTGCTTCCTTTGCTGACGTAGCTTGTAAATTTTAAATTTTTTGTGTAAAGCTTATTAAAAAAGTTTTTGGATAAAAGTTTGATGTAATTTGATGCTTAGATCGGTTTAAGTATTGCTCAGTTTAAAAAAATCGTGTTTTTATATTTTATGATTCAAAGCTTTGGTGTTTAAAAAATTGTTTGAATTATTGTGAAAAATAAATATTTTAAGCTTCGAAGCTTTCAAATTTTAAAATGAATTTATAAATAAATATTAAAGGCAACAACAAAATAAAAATACTACAAAGTTCTAAAACAGTTGATGTTCTGTGATTCTGGTTAAAATTATAGTGTTCAATTGTTTAAAAGCTCTCTCTAAAATATAGGTACTTAGTATTAATTTATAGTAAATCTTAGTTTAGCCAAACACTTAAGCTTTTATCATCAATATCTAATTTTTTTTGTAAAAGTTCCTACAAAAGCTTTTTATTTTATTTTAAATGAATTTTAAAAGCAAATAATTTTAGGGTGCTGCCCTTTCCATTTAAAATCAAATATTAGTAAATTGAAATGTTTCTATTTTCTTCTCTGTTCGAGATTAGAGAGGAGCGCTTATTGAGTTAAGCAACATTCAGCTACGTGCAGCCCAATTGCTGTGTTTTCAAGGTATACATGATAAAATATTTCAAAGTATTTCAAATAGACCGCATCCTATAGTTCTAGCAGAGAAAGCGTTTGTGTCTTAATTGATCCAATTGTTGTCTTAGATGAGAATACATTCCTCATAGAAAAAAGTAGATCATCCCAATCTAGTTTATCAGCGTAAAAATTCTGCATAAATATCTTTCTGTTTAGAACTACTGGAGTTATCCACCCCATGCGTATTTCCGCTTAACATTACGGATTGGTTTGAACAGAAAATTTTTTGATAGAGAGTATATTTTGACAACATGACAACTTCTTGATACATTTTGTTCGGATATCCGTGGAGATAATTATGCTGAAGCTAGACTAAAATCGGGTAGACCGCCAATTTTGAGATATATTTCTGAACTTTCCTCCACAGAACCATCGAATATCACAGGGACGGTTTATAAACATTTCTGATGGCATAAAATAAGACTCGTAAAAGCTTTTGCAATTCAATTTGCTTGGAAGCTTTTAATGGTAGATTCACTTGCGGATTTTTAAAATTTTATTTGACGAATTTAACAAAGTCTTTTAAAGTTATCAGCCACCATTCGCACGAACTCAGCATATAACAATTCAATCTACTTCAAACACCAATCGTATAAAACGAACACACCGCACATAAAATATTTCCAAATCTTGTATCCGAGATAAATCTTCGAACAATAGCATTTTGTCACCTTTACTACATACGGTTCGAACAACAATACAAGACACACAGATGTTAATATCATTCGATTCAATCACATCTTCAGCCAATAAATAAAATCAATGATTCGGCAAAAAGTGAAATTTTCTGATTTTGAATCAAAAATTATCGAAGATACGATACATCGTGTAATCTTAAGAATTTTTTTTTCTTTTTTGTTGCTTTCTTATTTTTTCACTGATTTTCTTTTTGTATATCAAGTTTACTTCAGGACGAACGAAAAAAAAATATTCCGAGATTCCTTTAAACAATAAAATATTACACAAGAGAAGATAAGAGCTGAACGAGGAAAATATTTTTCTTACTCTTAGGTTTGGTCGTTTTTTTTGTCATTTTGTGAGGGAGGTAATAAAGATGCTTATCAAAAATGAAATTCAATTCATTTTTATGTGTATATTGTAGTTTTTTTTTTTTTTGGCAAATGAGATTTTTATTGTAGTCTTGGCACAATAAAAATAATAATCGAAATTTGCCCAACGAAAAATTTAAATATTTTTAAGGATAGACGAGGAATGTGTGTGTATGCTGAACACACAACAAAAAAAAATCAATACAGATTTCGTTTGGCCGATTGTAAAATGTTTTGTCGCTTTATCACGTGGCAATGAATTTAATGCAAATGCGGGTACGTGAAATCGACTTGTTTTGTTGTTGGTATTTTTGGCAGAGGGTGGTTTTTGTAATGGTTTAATTTTGATCAGACTTTTGATAATGATGTCTTTCTTCTCTCGACCTTTGTTGTGGATGTAAAAAGTACCACTGTAATCCACTCTAATTATAGACAAAAGAGGTGCATAGCTGATTCTCTGCGGTGGCAGGTTACCCAATAAATGAACAGTGGTTCGAGCTTCAGTTTTAAACGTCTGATGCAATATTGATACGTTTATACATAGTCATCGGTCGTATAGTGATAGTTAAGGTGTTGGCTTAAAGACGTCGCTGTGTTCGATTCGCTTCGCTGACCACAACGCTGTGACTAATTGTGTGTAAAATCGTTCGTTGGGCTGAACACTTACAACAGTCACCAATTATAAAAGTATGGTCTGAAAAATCTTGTAAAAGATTTCAGTAATGGATCAACTTTGGCCTGTAATGGTGTTGATTTTAATGATATATATTGCTCGCTAGTTTGCGTCCTTTCAATGGCGAAAACCTCTCGTTGATTGCTGTTAAGCTCGAAAAATGAAACTATTGTGAAAGGCTGGTTAGATGAAAGTATGATTGGGTGTTAGATCAGAAAGGTAGAGCAGATTTTTCAACTCGAACTCGTTGGCGGCCGGTTACAAAACAAAAAAAATTAATGATTCGGATCTGGCCCAGTAAAGAATGATGGTTGAATTGGTTCAATTGAATGTCACGCTTACTTCAGATCAACGTAAAGCTCTAAGCGCAATTTGATTGAAATTGATTGATTTAGAATGTACGGCCAAGTATTAAGCAGGATATCCCAGAAAGCGCCGGACCGTACACTCTTTTTTACATATACTTGGAAGGACTCGGTTACAGACACCTTGGTAGACCATAGTTAGTAAATGTTTGTGGGGTAAGGAAAGGAAAGGTATGTCAGAATGACAGAATTGATCCAGTTTCCCTGTAACCAATATTCAAACTACTGTTAGCAAAAGACAACCACAATTTTCTTTAAAAAGAAAATCTATTAATGGGCCAATTTCTGCAAGCCGTATGCTGTAATAAATTGGATTTGATGTTGCTTGAAATTTCCAATTTATTAATTTATTACATCATTAAAATTATAAAATTATAAAATTATAAAATTATAAAATTATAAAATTATAAAATTATAAAATTATAAAATTATAAAATTATAAAATTATAAAATTATAAAATTATAAAATTATAAAATTATAAAATTATAAAATTATAAAATTATAAAATTATAAAATTATAAAATTATAAAATTATAAAATTATAAAATTATAAAATTATAAAATTATAAAATTATAAAATTATAAAATTATAAAATTATAAAATTATAAAATTATAAAATTATAAAATTATAAAATTATAAAATTATAAAATTATAAAATTATAAAATTATAAAATTATAAAATTACAAAATTATAAAATTATAAAATTATAAAATTATAAAATTATAAAATTATAAAATTATAAAATTATAAAATTATAAAATTATAAAATTATAAAATTATAAAATTATAAAATTATAAAATTATAAAATTATAAAATTATAAAATTATAAAATTATAAAATTATAAAATTATAAAATTATAAAATTATAAAATTATAAAATTATAAAATTATAAAATTATAAAATTATAAAATTATAAAATTATAAAATTATAAAATTATAAAATTATAAAATTATAAAATTATAAAATTATAAAATTATAAAATTATAAAATTATAAAATTATAAAATTATAAAATTATAAAATTATAAAATTATAAAATTATAAAATTATAAAATTATAAAATTATAAAATTATAAAATTATAAAATTATAAAATTATAAAATTATAAAATTATAAAATTATAAAATTATAAAATTATAAAATTATAAAATTATAAAATTATAAAATTATAAAATTATAAAATTATAAAATTATAAAATTATAAAATTATAAAATTATAAAATTATAAAATTATAAAATTATAAAATTATAAAATTATAAAATTATAAAATTATAAAATTATAAAATTATAAAATTATAAAATTATAAAATTATAAAATTATAAAATTATAAAATTATAAAATAATAAAATTATAAAATTACTATAAAATTACTATAAAATTATTATAAAACTATTATAAAATTATTATAAAATTATTATAAAATTATTATAAAATTATTATAAAATTATTATAAAATTATTATAAAATTATTATAAAATTATTATAAAATTATTATAAAATTATTATAAAATTATTATAAAATTATTATAAAATTATTATAAAATTATTATAAAATTATTATAAAATTATTATAAAATTATTATAAAATTATTATAAAATTATTATAAAATTATTATAAAATTATTATAAAATTATTATAAAATTATTATAAAATTATTATAAAATTATTATAAAATTATTATAAAATTATTATAAAATTATTATAAAATTATTATAAAATTATTATAAAATTATTATAAAATTATTATAAAATTATAAAATATATAAATATATTAGATTTTAAAAAATTGATTAAACATTACAAATCAAATGAATTAATCGTTTTATGACAAATACGTCATATAATTTCCGAAAATCTAATTTAAATATACTTTATTTGACACAAAACTTTAAAATGAATTTAAATAAGATTTAAAAAAAATTGATAATGTAATGTCGATAAAATTGATAAAATTTGTAATGTTCAAAATCAATTGAATTAACGTTTTATGATCAATACCAGTAAACCCAATAAAAATTAATATGTTATAAAATCCAAATTACTTAACTTTAAAATGACTTTGCCATGCTTTTGGTAAGTACCAAAATATACCTTATCAACAATCAATTCGTTATCCAAATTCGCTTTGATTGATAATTTTTGAATAAAAATGTTCGTGTTGTAATTTCGTATTTTGTATTTTATTGATAAAAATCATAATCCGATTTATCGTCTGGCTTTAGCTTAAACTTCCAATCAAACACATCAGTAACTTGATCGTCAATATGCATTTCTAATTTTGAGTTTCGGTCATCAATTGAAAATTTTATTTTCTTCAAAGATACTTCTGTCCCTTCAACAAGCACGATACTAAGCGCCGTACCATTAAAACTAAACTCTTTTAATTTTGATGCCATCAATTCGTTCGAAATATATTGAAAAAGTATTAGTAATGTATCCTCATCCTCTTGGATTGTGGTAGACTAAAAGTTAAAATTTGTGTTCGATACGAATTTTTTTTAATTTTATGGGTTGAATAACTTACTAAATAGCTCGGTTTACGAGAGTTAATTAAATTGAAGAGGAGCTCCCAATTAAGTGTCGAATTTTCAAAAGTACAGTGGTTCATTCTAAGATTGTTAATCGATTCTAAATTACATCTTTTCAAACCGTTTAGCATGTGTGTATCAATTTTAATTTTTGGAAATTCGATCGCATTAATTTCGATATTGTCAAAAATTGAATAATCGTTTAAGCTACAATAAACGACTAAAGTAATATATTTCTCCTCTGGAAATGTGACCGTTTTAAAAGATGATATAAAATCTTCGACAAAGTTGTATTTATTATTACCAATTAAATATACCTTGACCTTACTGGAAGCTGTCGACACCGATTGAATAAGATTGCAGTGATTTGAAAACCACATGTAATTTGTATCTAAATGAAGTTCAACAACATTTCTAAAATTTACTAATTGCACAAATAACGATAAACTCATTTTTTCGTACCCCTGGCAATCGACAATGAAGTTAACATTTGTTTTCACTTCTATTGTATCAAGAATGTTGATTTTTCGTAGTGGCATGATAGAGGTATGAGCTCCACGGTCTTCAAATGCGGATCGACTACTTACAATACCCATAGTACAACAAGTTTTAAAATACATTTGAAATACGTATATCAAATAATCGATTAATAATTGGTTTTCTTTGTAATTTATCGATATTAAATATTGATCGATGTTTAGATGGTTATTAATAACGATTTTAGCTAATTCTCGTTTTACCATAAAATCAATTTCGATTTGTATACTACTTATAGCGGGATAAATACAAAATTCGCATAGTGACAATCGTAATGAGATCAAATCAAAAATATTCAAATCGCTATTATTTTTAAGGGTTCCAAAATGTTTCAGAAAAATACCAAATGATATACAAAAATCGTTTTCTAGAGGAGTGTTGGAAAACTTCGTCATAAATTCTTTTTGCCACGGAAAAACTTTTGTCATGAAATAATATTGATTAATTGTTCGATACGTTGGAGTGGTTTTCAAATGATCTTGATATTTACGAAGTATATCTGATTCATCTATACTGGATTTAAATGTTATTACTTTTATGAGCACATCGTTTGCGGTAATTCCGATTTGATCTTCCACTTTTGAAATGCTTGTTGCCAGGTCATATTTTTTAATAAATTCCTAAAAAGTTATCACTAATCTAAATAAATAATTAATTTACATAATATTACAAACATATAATTTACCTCTAAAATAGAAAAGTGATCCAATTCTATAAATAATGTAAGATTATCCTTCCAAGGAAATGAAAATTGGGAATTTTTTATATCCGTTGCTAGATAATACCATTGATGACATTTTAAATATTTGACAGTAATTATTCGCATATCATAAGACTTTTCGCCAATTTGTAGATTATAATTATCGAAAATTGTCCATTTATTTTTCATATAATGTTTATCCATTAACGGCTGTAAACTGTCCACTATTGTTGCATGTACCATAAAAGACCAAAATATTTTATCTTTGTAATCTAATGTAAAAATTGATTTGTACTATTAACATAATAAATATCTTAAATCATTTTATTACCTTGACTCAAATCACAATCATGTCTAAGTAATGTGTTTATTAACTCAGTTGGGGTAGTTCCCATTTTAACCACAAACTTTTTTGTGATTACCTAAATAAGTTTCAATAATCACTGAAACGAATTTAATAAAATTATAAAATTTTTTGCTAAATTTAAATATAAAATTAATAAGATAATTTTATAGATTAGACAGTATTTGCTACTATATACTACAATCAAAATTAATAACGATTGTGTCAAATAATCTTAATTGCTTTGCTATACATAACACACAAATACGGATCCATGTGTTGTATATAAATATATTCGGTAGTTCTTTCCTAGTAGACAAAAGACCTCCTTAAACCAAGGGTCTTGATCCTTAGAACCGTATTCCGTTGCAATTTTCCTGTATTTCTGTCTACATGCACGGATACATCTGCACTCGAAAATTTTTATTTTACCATGTAACTAAGGTTGTGTTTGGCCCTGAATAACCTGTTTAGATTGAATGATGCGCGATTACTTTTTATAAATCATATCGATACGGAAGGTGGGGGCATAATTAAGGAATTAAAGTCAATAAGCAATAGCTATGACATTTTTATGTTAAAACTTTTGTTCCCATTTTAGTCCATTTTATTAATCAATCTGTTGTAACAGGTTGCGTTTTGATGCCAGTATTCAAAAAAGATGATAAACTATGTAAAGATAATTTCCGGCCGATTTACTTACGACCAATAAATAATATTAAAAGTTATGGAAAAAACACTAAAAGCTCGAATCGTTTTCTTAATAAATTTAATATAATTAGTAACAGATAATATAGTTTCTGGCGCGGTAAAAATACAGAATCAGATCTAATTAAATTCTTAAATGGAGTTCATTCTATTCTCAATTAGAATCCGTTTATTAAAAAAGCGTTTGAAATGGTTGATCACGGACTACTATTACATAAGCTTTTGATATTGGGTGTTAGAGAAGTGCCGTATAAGTGGTTTGCTTCATATCTTAGCAACATATTTTATAAATTAAAAATTGGCAACACTTAAAGTTTTTACCTTTTAAGATTGAATTTGGTGTCCCCCAGGGTATATAAACTTACCACGTGTTTCTTAATACTATCAATTCCAATCGAAACGAACAATTTGGGACCTGAACCGAACCGATTAAATAAAATTATCAGTCTGTGTGTGAAAATAATAAAATCAGTTTCTCTGAAACAAAAAATATTGTGGTAATTACAAAACGGTGATAAATTAACGTGATAACAAAAGTGTGAACCGGTATTAGAACAATTATTTATTACCCAGAATTGGATATTGCAGTCTATTTACAAGCAATTGAGGGTCAAACTGATAACATGTTAGATGAAAATATCTCATTCAGCGAATATTTGCAGAAGTTTGAGGAAAGTTTTTTGGCAATGGTGACGAAAGAAAACGATACTTTACAACCTGAATATGAAATCCTTGAAAAAAGAACTTGAAGAGCTAAAAAATAAATTTAAGTTAATGGTTACGAAAAACGAAAATTCAAAACATAAAAGTCATAGTGAAACAGGTATCCAAAATGGGGGCGTTGGTCAAGACAGTATCGAAAATCAAAGTTTAGAAAATGGAACTGTGAATTCAGTTGAGTTAAATAAAAATGGCTCTACCGATGAAAATCATATTAAAAATGGAGATTTACAAAATAGTCAAGGTCGTATTGGATTAGAAAACCATGTTCCATTTAAAACAGATAGTCGTTTCATTCGTGATAATAACATCGCGTTAGGTATACAAAAGTACCGTTCAGAAGATTGTAACCGAGATTCTTATTTACCCGACCGACCCAGAAGGCAGTATCCCTAATTATAAGTCAATCCCTAATTTTTCTGCGGAAATGGTAACTTTAGAGCTGGAGCATGGATCAACGACGTACAAAATTCTATTCAATTATTTAACCTAGATCCTATTCAAACATTAGTGATGACGAAAAACGGTTTAACAGAATCTGCCGCTTAGACTCTTAAAGTCTACCCAAATATAAAATCATGGGGTGATCTGAAGTCAATATTAACCGAAGAATTTCATAAAAAAAGTGAACAGTGCCGAGATACATAAGCGAGAAACTGAGCTAGGTGAAGTAGATAATTCAGCTTTTATCGACTATTTTGTAGAAAATGTCCATGGTATCCCATCCAATAAAGTGATATTGTATGGTGCTGGCTAATTCGAAGAATTTAAACGGAAAATTAAAACTTATCAAAGTTTTGTGGAAAAGTACCCATCGTCAGTAAAATCTCATGAAAAACACAGTTTTATAAGACCCTTTAGTACCACATCATCATCATCATCAAGAGACTTGTGCTTCAATTGCGGTAAGCCAGGACACAAATCAACATTTTCCTACAAGAAGTTAGATAGGCCCAAATGTTTCAAATGCCTTCAGTTTGGAAATAAATCAACCGAGTGTTCAAATAAAAGTGATAACTCTCACCGAAGCAAACTTCAGGAAAAAAATATCTTGGAAAAAAAATCTTGTCTAGCGCATGTTAATGAAAGCTCTAATGAATTGACTGTAATTCTATAAATGGTAACACAAAAGACGAAGTTGATACTGGCAGTGATTTTACGATCATCAGAGAGGATGAATTTCTTAAACTTGGCTTGACGTATAACGTGAACGATTCTGAGACTGGGGAACTCATTGGAATTGAACATTCCAGGGTAAAGCCTTTGGGTACTTTTACTTCAATCTTAAATATTGATGGTGAAAGTTTTGAGGCGCCAATTAAAGTTAGGGAATCAAATATGTTACCCGTTCGATTTTTATCGGGTACTCTGTTTTAAAACACGCTACTATATATACAGAAATTGGAAAGATAACCGTATGAAAAAATTGCAAAGATGGCTTCCCCTTTAACTGCTTATTGGTAGAAAATGAAAATGAAATTGAAGTGTCGATTTTTATGTGCACCGATCGAGTATTTGGGTTTTTTTGAGAAAGATGGGAAAATAAAACCATCGGAAATTAAAACAAAAGCAGTTGCCAAATTTTCTGAACCAAATACTTTTAAAAATATTCAAGCTTTTTTAGGACTCACCGGATATTTTCGGAAATTTATCCGCAATTATGCCTTGATAGCTAGACCACTTAGCGAATTATTAAGGAAAGATGTAAAATTCGTATTTGGTACAATCCAACGTAATGCATTTGATGGATTAAAAAAAATATTAATGCAAGAGCCTATCTTGCTGTCTTGCTGCAAAAAGACAGTGATGAAAGTAAAATGCAGACCGTAAACTGCTACGGCCGGAAAACTACTGATCAGGGGGAATCAGGGTACTGCAGCTATGAGTTAGAGGTATTGGCAATCGTCAGAGCTTTAGAGAAATTGGTATTTCTATTAGGTACAATGTTTAAAATAATAACAGATTGTGCGGCGTTTAAGCTAACTATGCTAAAAAAAAGATTGCAGCAAGAATAGCCGGATAGCTATTCTTGCTGCAATCTTTTTTTTTAGCAACTGGAGGATTACCAATATATACTAGAACATCGTAGGGGTACAATGATGAAGCATGGATGCGATGAGCATCTCATGGATGCGATGAGCAAACCTTGTGATTTTAGTTGTGCTCAGTGAATTTCTTAAACTTATCTTAATAAGATGCGCTCAGGAACAGTATGATCAACTGAGGATCATTAAATTATTATTGCAGCATGAACCCTACGAAAATTTTGTAATAAATCAAGGAATACTATACAAGGGGATGGCATTTTGGTCCAACAAAAATGACGGAACTAATTGAACGCAAATATTACATTCCCAAACTTCACGATAAATGTAGCAAGTTTTGTACAAACTGCATTGAATGCATATTGAGCGATCGAAAACAAGAAAGGGAAGAATGTTTCCTAAACCCTCTGCCAAAAGGGTTTAGGGACAGTTTTACTTCTCAGCAGTCCGAGATTATTGCTGGAGAATCAAATTAAACAGACACTTATTACAACGGGTATGCCGAGGCCAGGTAAAAAAGATAAATGGAGTTATCATACTTGTATTAACGAAACTGTCTGAAGGGTCATATATGAATGACATATTGGCAATTAAACGCACACAGTTCGGAACCGGGTTAAAAATCACCGCCAAATATTTGGGGCCTTATAAAATTACACAAGTTTTACCAAATGACCGGTACAAAGTGGTGAAGATTGGAGAGCATGAAGGCCCATTATCGACTTTTACAGCTGCAGACTTTATGAAACCTTGGGGTCACAGTCAGTATAATAACTATACTAGAGACGAGTTTGGTGAAGAGAAAGAAACAGAAACCGTTGCAACACATACAAGCACCCAGTTATAATCAGCAAACTATGTCATAATCATAAAGATGTTTACTACAATTACTTACATGAAACAAAAGAGTTACAATATTGAGTTAAGTTACCTACAAATAACAATGACGTGGAAAATAGTGGGTTAAATAAAAAGAAGATGATTAAGACGAATTATTCGTAAAATGAATTAATTAAGACGAAATACGAGTAGTAATTTTTTTGTAAGACGTTATAAGTTTATGCAATCAACAATTAAATAGATATCTGAGATGAAAGTCAACACAAAACCAATCAAGACGTAGTATAGTAGAGGTTTAGAAAGTCGTTTATTTCAAGACAAATAGCTTCATCGAGACGCCTAAATATTTAGGAAGGCCGAGTGTCGGAATTGATCGCCATTTTTATAAAGTTATATATATATATATATATATATATATATATATATATATATATATATATATATATATATATATATATATATATATATATATATATATATATATATATATATATATGTATATATATATCTGTACCTCGGAGGCTACATGGACGCTATCTGGACATAAATTTATATACCTCTGAAAATTATATTTTCATATAAAACTATGTCTATTAGGTGGCGTTGAAAACTGGAATATAAAATAACAGTTGATTTAATCTTGTCTTTGTTCATTCAGTTAGATGTGTTATTTTGCCATAAATTATTTCGTTCCTGCCGAATGAAATGCAAAGAAAAAATATCTGAGAACGAACGGTTGGCAATTTTAAATGCATATTGGAATATTAAAACCAATAACGATCTAAAAAGGCAATTTATTCGTACATGTGTGGAAATGAAACCTACAGCTCGTTCCAGGAGCAGAGATTTCATTAGACAAAAGCAAAACTCATTAGTATATAAACTTATTGTTAATAAAAAAGTATTAATAGTATGCAAAGTGATGTTTCTAAATACACTTTGTATTTCCAACACGGTAGTTGTAAATATTATGAAAAAGGAAAGATTAAGAGGGTTAATTGAACAAGATAACAGAGGAAGACCAAGCTACCAAGTAACAAAACCCCAACTATGGTGATTGATAATGTCATAAGTCATATTGCTTCTTTTCCAGCGTATCAAATCCATTATATCAGAGAAAGAAGTGCAAACAAATTTTTAGGACCAGATCTGAATATTGCAAAAATGTATTCTTTATATCTACCATTCTGTTCTGAAAATTCTGTTGAATCTCAAAACATAGCAAAAAATGGGTCTATATAGATATCTTCAAAAAAAAGTTTTAAGTTATCTTTTAAACCACCAGGTATAGCCACATGTGACACATGCTAAATATTTAATAAGTAACTGCAGGATAATTTAAACCATCCTGAAAAAATGGGCTAACTCTAACATTCCAAACTCACAAGTAGAAGAAATAACTATATGTGTGCTGATAACTGTTATGGTCAAAATAAAAACACCCATATGACAGCGGATACTGTACATGCTCTAATTGAAAAGAATAGAAAAAAAATTAAAGCGTTGACTATCTTAACACCTTGGGACTGGCAGCAATTGGTACGCCAATGTTCTAAGAGGTACAGTGTATACAACATGGAACTACCGGATTTCAAAAACTTCAAATCACTTTATAATATACCCTATACATCACCACTTTTATTTAGAAAGGTAGACACGCATAAACAACCAATATTGCTTTCCAAGTGTATTCATCTGCAAGTATGACAAGAAAATAATGGTACTTTGTACTTTAAGACATCATTTGATGAAAACTGTAACTTTAAAGAAGTTTGTCTTAAGATAAATGTCAGAAGAGCGGTGGTTGATTTCCCAGAAACTTTGGAAATATTAAACCAGTCATCTAAACCATTTCCACTAAGAAATATAAAGATTTAATTTTCACTTCTTCCTTTTTAACCAAGTGATTGCCATGCTTTTTACAAAAGCCTAAGCCATGCAAATGTTATTCTAGATTACCCATGTGATGATGATGAATTGTTTTTTAATCGCTAATATCATAAAGTTAATTTTATAAAAATAAAAAAATGTTTGGGAGTAATATTTTAAGACAATCTGATGGGCAACACTAATTATTGTTAGTTTATATTATTATTTCCATTTAATTGTTTATTGTATAATTATAATATAAAAATATAGTTGATCGTAATAAATCAAATTAGTCGCATTGTAGGTTTTAGCAATCACATGGTGTTGTTGATTAAAAACGATTTAATTAAAGGGGTAAAAAACACTATGTCCATTTTAAAATTATAAATATAATTTTGATTTGATTTTTAAACATACACCTATATTTTATTCGAATCACTATATTTATTTAAAAGCAAGTAGTGAAATAACATTAATGTGAACTATACATTTTTTTTAATATATTGATTAAAAAATCTAAAATAACGAATTACAATGAATTTTATATTTGTGACATAGTGTAGTATGCGTACGAGGTACAGATATATATATATATATATATATATATATATATATATATATATATATATATATATATAATATCGATTCGCGCCTAGTTATAAATCTCGGACTAGACACACTACAGCTAATTTCGAAAAAATCACTAATCATACTTAGCTAATCCCTAGTCTGTCAGCGGTATAGGCTCACTTTATTAATAAAACGATTTACTAGTTTTAATAAAGCATCAAACTTTGCTATCTTAAAGAGATAACACGTAATTGCCCTATCTTTATAACCAGTCATTACATAAGCACTTCCACATTATATATAACCAAACAATTTTACAAAAAATTTCACTGTACTAAAATTTTGTTTTCACAGCATCTAAAAATAGCACATAGCACGTAAACTTTTTAAATATTTTACCAGCAAAATAATTTTTTTAATATTGTGGTCACTTTCTTCCAACTTAGGGCTAACTGATCGATGCAAAATTGTTAACTTCACTTATTTCAAACATACACTTTTTAATTAAATTACTGCACTACGTCTGGTATTCATAAACACTCGACATTTAATATTCGATAAACTTTGACAATAACAATCTGACACAAAAACCAAACAAAAATCAATCCAAACAATCGTTTTAATGACAATCGTTTTGACGACAATCGTTTTGATTAAACAATTATTTGAAACATTAGCAATTGTCACGAGTATTTCGTATATTTGCGTATTTCGTATATCGTATTTTTAACGTCTTTCCTGATTGGTTAAAATATTTTTAACATTTATACAAAAAAAAATTTAAATTAACAAAATAAACTCGCTCATAGGCTATTTATTTGTGATATTTATTTATTTTCGTAGTTATGTGAATGGCTACTATGTTTTTAAATTTTTTAAAATTTGTATTCAAGAAGAGTAGAATTTCTGATGTATGCCTTGTGCCCGGTTTCACAAAAATTTAAGTTGACAGCCGGTTAACTAACGCTTAGTTAACTTTTGTAGGTTCGATTATTTCATGACAAAAACTTCAAGGCAAACTGGATCAAACTGATTTATTTATATGACATAGATCGTGACCCCTAACAATCTTGTTAACTGAAAAAAATTGCTTGGCTAAATATTTAAACAACAGTTAAATATGTATATGTAAAAAAAAATTTGTTTAATCAGGTTGCATTGAATTTTTTGTCATGAAATAATCGAAATTACATGTACGAAAGTTAACTAAGTGTTAGTTAACCGGCTGTTAACTTAAATTTTTGTGAAATCTGCATAATCCTATGAGCCTACTAGATGGCGGTTCTCTCAGAAATCACTGCACCAAGAATTTTAGGTCGTTCCGTTTGAGGCCTATATCATACTTGAGTCTTCTCAACGCTTGAGTCTTCTCTTTTAAATCGTTCAATTATATCTTAGCTCTTATGACCAAATTATATCCATCTTTTACTCCAATTCGAGATAGCTCAAAATCATGCCGGAATCCGAATTGGTTGTCCGGTATGAGATAAAATCTCATGCCGGTGAGTTAAAATCTCACACGCTCAGAGTGCTCGTATATATATTTTGTTATATATAATAATCTTATAGATCTCACCTAGGTTCGAGGGCAGATTTAAAGGTCCATAACTTTTCGCATCGACCTACAGTTTACTTATCTTAATTATGGAAAAGATTCGTGCAGTTTTCTTATACTGGAAAACCGTGTGATTATTGAGAGCAATCGCAGAGTTCTACAATAATTTCGTTTAGCTCGGCAAAATGGATGAATTTCAAATTTTTATTTTATGCAGGATGGCTTGCTGTATTTGTAATCGTTAATTTGTTGCTTATTTTGTAATTATGTCATTTTATTGAACGCATGTGTAGCTTTTATTCTATCAATTGCCTCGTTCATGGTTTTCTCTTGTTGTGTCTGGTCTTCCTTTTCGTTGAATTTAGTGGTCCAAGATGTTTCACCTAACCGATGTTCAGGTCCTTCATTGAGCTGTTTCAGTTTTCTCGGCATCCAGGCGGTGGACGAATTTTAACCTGGTTTGATTTTATAAAATTGTGGTAGAATAAGTTTTGTCAATGCGTGCACATTGATCTGCGTTCAGCGTTTTAGAGAATTTTACGCATATATATCCGAGGTTGTATAGGTGGAAGCAACTCTTGTATTACATAATCACATATGTTTTTGCAACGCTCCCACTGCACGATTGGATGACTAAAAAGAAATTCAACACAAAAACTGCCGAAGTCATTTCCACTGTAAAGCAAAAGATATTGCCTTGGAACACATGGTTTCCACTTTTTAGCCATCGAGTTTCATGGAGGACAACGAGTTCGTAGTGGTACTCCTTCATGGCTGATAAAGTTTCATCAAAAGCGAATGGTTCTATAAATGATTGCACGTTCCATGTACCGATCCTAAACCTCGCGTTTGTAACATAAGCGGGGTTCTTGTTAATTTTTGGCGGTTTCTATATTTTTAACAATAATCGTTTTTAAGGTTGCAGGTATGGCCAGTGCAGTGATCCAACTTTTGTTTACTCCCTTCCAACCACAAACCAAAGATGCTGTGGTAGAACTCTAAGAATAACATTCTCATGTCGTGGGTGGTATGTCATCGTCCGTATTCTGCGAGAACTTAGCAGATTTATTAGTTAGAGTTTGCGCTTTGTATTATGATATTTTTGGTATTGTGATTCTAATGTTTTGAGCTCGTCATTTGATTCCTGAAGAGAGGCTAATTTCTCTAAATCGAGAGCAGTATGACAGATAGTAGCCATATCATCTGGTCGTGACAAAGCATCAGTTACCACGTTACTTTCTCCTCTAACATACCTTATATCCGATGTGAATTGGGAGACGTAATCGAGCTGGCAATTCTGCCATGGACTACGCTTCGACTTTGACGCGAATGCTGTCGTCAATGGTTTGTGGTCGATGTTGATGAAAATATTATGCCCTCGACGAAACATCGAAAGTGCTTAATGGCGCTATATATAGCCAGGAGCTCGCGGTCGAAAGGAGAATACTTTTGTTCGAAAGAGGAAAGCTTTTAATAAAATAAACTAAGGGTTTCCATCTTCTAGCTTGTTGCTTCTCCAATACAGCATCCACAGCAATACTAGAAGCATCTGTGCTGATACGTAGATGGTACTTGTAACAAGCTGGTGGTAGTCATCACATGGACGTCAGTCGTTGCTGTCACGTTTTGGTACCAAGTGTAATGGTGAAGCAGCGCTGGATGAACTAGGTCTACTTAAATTGTGCTGACAAATAGCTTCGTAGAAGTATTTATGAACCGTTTGTTTTAAGACCTAAACTTTACCAAAAAATCGGCACCAATTATTGGTTTAAGGACTGAAGCAACAACGAAAGGATGTCGATAATCACGACGCAAACCTAAGTCTATAAGTGAAAGAGACGAGTTCTAAACGTACTAATGGGAGAACCATTCGCTGCGACTAATCAATCGACTTTCTGGATCTTTCGTAAGATTTGTAAAAATTGTTTTGGGTACAACGGAAATATCTGCCCATGTGTCAATAAGGAAACACAACTTAGTTTTGGGACACTTAATAGGCGACGGTTGTGAAGTGTCACATCGCTCGTTGCTAGAACTACGGGACGGTCTAGTTTTTCGGATCCACTACTTTTGTTTTATTGTACATATTGTAAAACATCTCAGTAGAGGTCAACTCTTGTCTTTGTTCAGCTTTCCAAGAATTAGTTGGGCTTCTTAAGAAATTGGAAATTCGATAACATCTCAAACCTAAATTTTTTTTCCAATTAATATTTTTATTTGCAAATTTAAGTCGCCAGCCACAATTCAGCTAATTAAAATTTACGATCGTATCACTAATTTTATTTCTTCGGTCAAATTTCAACAATTATTGTGAAATTATATTTCTTCTAAAAAAAAAAAATTTAAATTTTTTTTTGATTAATGATTATTTGATTGATTTGTCTGTACACATAAAGTTGATTGGAAACAAGTTTTTCAACAAAACCGCGTGCGTGTGATCAAACGATCAATTTCCAAAAATAATTTTAAAATTTTTTTTTTACATAAAATTGTTGTTGTCAGATTTCTCCTAAATTTTAAATTTGGTTTTGTTTATGTTTTAAACATTTTTAAGATATTTTAATTTAATTAAATTAATTTTAAACCAAATCGGAAATGGAAAATAAAATTTTTCTTGTAAACAAATTTTCTGTTTCTTGAAACACAGGGGGAGGAGCTACATTAAATTTGTCGCTGGCGCCATTTAATCATGAATCAAACGACCAGATGTTTATAGTGTTAACAATTTTGATTAAACCTAAAAATGACAGTAATTAGACGACGATTTGTAAACAAAATATAAAATGTTCTTGATCTATATATGCGGTAAAAATATAAAAATTTTTCCTCCTTCTCACCCCAACCATAAATCATGTACGCATGCCTGAAACATGTGTATATATATATACGTTAAACCCGAGACTAGAAAATATTTGTAATTGTTTCTAATCAAAAACAGACAAAAACCTTTTTAAAAATAAATTAAAAAAAATATTTAACAGCACACAGCATGATTTTAAAAATTAATTTCGATTTTTCGTCGGAAAATGGAAAATTCAATTCACGATTTTTTTGAGCGCATCAACACGTTTACATTAATAAACTTTTAAGTTTAAATATACAAACCCTCCGTCATACGTGTACAATTTTTTACCATCTTGTTGCTGCGATGTCATATTAAATATTTAAAATGAAAAATTATTTTCCCATTTTCTGGTTACGATGAAAATTGTTTGGGTGCATTTTTTTTTCGCACACAACACGCGAAATGTGTAATAAATATTACACTCGTGGGTGTAATTTTAATGCCGCGCACCATTTACTTTATATACTTATACACTCACATATACAATTTTGTGTCGGGAAAAATATAGAAAATTAATTTTCTTATGTCCCTTAAAATGTTTTGGTTCGTATCATAAATATTTTATTTTGTAAGAATTCGGTAAAAAAAGTTAAATTAGAATATGAGTCCGAAGATAGTAACTTTTTAACAAAACCGTAAACGAAAATATCGATTTGATTTGGTATAATAGATTTCGAATGGGTGGCTGTTTTGGTTATTATTTTTGGGCAGGGTATTTTTATTTGTGGGATGGGTATCTTAGGTTTTAGGCAATTAGGTCGATTTTTTTTTACGTTTTGGGTATATCAAAGTTATTTTATATTTAAATAACTTTGGACAGTGGTTTTTTACAAGGTTTAAAGTTTGTTAAACGGAAATATGTAAGATATGTATTCAGGTTTTGAAATATTTGGTAGCTTTTATTCAATATTTGAAAATTGGTGGTGCCATTATAATATTATTAAAACATTAGGCATACGTCTACCGAATTTAAGTAACTAACATCGAACGTTCTCACAATAACTGCTAGGTAAAATAAATGTACAAATGATCTAGCATACCCTCCTTCACACAAAAAGATTTAAACTTAAACTATTAATCAAGGAAAGCTTTATACTGAAATCGGTTATGGGAAACGTTACAATTACTAAAAAATAGTGATAAGATCTTAAAAGATTTAACATTTTATTCACCAAATTAAAGCTTTAAACTTTAAACTTAAAAAAAAGCTAAAAGCCAAGTTTAAACATAAAACATTTAGAGCTTTTTAAGAAAATTCGTAAAATTAAAGTAAATGTTGACCTATTTAAAAATTTGAATATTAGCCAAAAAATAATTAAAAATTTTACACTTTAATTAATTTCGTGGACATTACAAAATGCGTGTCGAAATTGCTTTCAAAAAGCTCATCATTTTCTTTATATATGAATGCTTTAAACTTCAAAAATTACTATCAAAATTATAAGAGCTTTATACGTAAATCTGTTAAAAGTCATAGTATCTTAAAAATAAAGTTACGCAAAAAATATTATATTAAAGCTTTTCGCTTTGAATGTTTACAATGAAATACAAAAAAGATTTATTCTAAAGTCGGCTGTGAAGAACAGTAAAATAGCTCATTTTAGCTTCCAAGTTAGAGCTTTAAACTTTTAATATTAATAATAAACTATCGAAAGCTTTAAAAAAATGTATTGATTAAAAGTCTCAATAACTCAAATGTGACGTTTTAGTATAAAAAAGTTGACATTTCATTTACCAAATGATAGCTTTTAACTTAAAATATAATAAAAACGTACTGAAAGCACAAAAATAATATAATAATAGTAAGTTACATAAAGTTTACTTTAATCGGGTATGCAAAAAAATGTACTATTATTTCCCTTAAAGTTTAATAAATAAATTAAAAACCCTAAAAATTTCGAACTCGGTTCTATCAGACTTTAAAACAACTCATAGTAAAAATTGAGCTTTAAAAAATTTTAATTTTCCATTGTCTAGTTAACAAAAGCTTTTATAGGAAAGTACTGATAGTAAAATACTAAAAGCTTTATACTTAAAACTACCAAACTATAAATGGTTTAGTAAAATATTTATATACATATAATAAAATTTTATACATATAATAAAATTTTAACTTTCAAAAAGCTCATCTTTTGTTTTGAAATGAAAGATTTAACTTTAAGTAATACTTTTAAAATAAAAAAAGTTGTATACGCTAATCGGTGAAATGTCACAGTATCTCAACAATAAAGTTAAAAATCAAAGCTTTTCGCATAATAACAATGAAATATAAAAAGCTTCATACTAAAATTGATTGTGAAGAAATGTAAAATACCTCATTTTAGAAGTAAAAATATCGAATCAAATTAAATGTTTTTAACTTTTCTACCGTAAGCTTTCAAAAATTAATTGCGTAAAGGTTTCAATAATTCTCGTGATCTTACAAAAATCTTAAATACAACTTTTAAAAAATCTGATATTTCATTTACAAAACGAAAGCTTTATACTTGAAATATTAAAAATAAAGTACTGAAAATACAAAAATTAGCTTAAAGTTTCAGAAAATTTCAAACTTTAAATATTGACAATGAATTACTAAAAGCTCTTTACTTAAATCGGCTATGCAGAAGAACTTATTTTTACAAGCATTGTATTATTAACGAACCAAATTGGTGAAAAGCTCTATACTAAAAAGGTGAAACTTAACTTAAAAATTAAATAAAATATAATAAAAGCTTGCAACATTTTAACATTTTTAGAATATTATCTACCAAATCAGAAACTTAGAATCTTAATTAACAATAACTCATTTAAAGCTTCATATAAAAATTGCCTGAGTATAACAATACCAAAAAATAATAGAAGTTCATTTTAACCAAAAACCACAGTGTATACAATCGCTAAATCAAAGCTTTGTAATTATAACATTTAATGCTAAAGTTTTTCAAATAAAATTGGTTCGGTAGAACAATACAATAACTTATAGTAAATTTTACCTTTTAAAAAGCTCACCCTTTGTTAAATAAATGGAAGCTTTGAACTTTAATTATGTACATTAAAAATTAAAATGATAAAAGCTTTATACTTTATCCACCAAATCAAAGCTTAAAGCTTAGAATATTAATAATGAATTATTAAAAGCTTCATACTAAATGCATGGTTTGAGTAAAACTTTCAGATCATCGAAATCATAATTTTTTTTTCGGAAAGATTGTATTATTGTAAATTAAAGCTTTATACTTAAAATATCAAAAATAAAATAATGAAATTACTAAAAGCTTACTTTATTCGATTATGCAAAAAAATATTATTATTTGCCTTAAACTTCAAAAATAAACTTTAAAACCCTAAAAGTTTTAAACTCGATTCTGTAAGACTACAAAAACTCATATTTAGTAAACTGATATATAGTTAACAAAAGCTTTGATCGAAAAATTTTGAAAGTCAAATCCTACAAGTTTGAATATACTTAAAAATATCAAAATAAAATTGGTAATGTACGACATTAAAATAATGCATGTATAAATTAAGCTTTCAAAAAGCTCACCCTTTATTTTATAACTGAAAGCTTAACATTTGAATTATTATTATTTAAATAATAAAAGCTTTATACTTTAGTCGATGAAATGTCATAATATCTTAAAAATAAAGTAATTTAAACAGAAGATTAGGCATATTATCAACCAAATCAAAGCATTTTGCTTAGCATATTAACAATATAATACAAAAAAGCTTCATACTAAAATTGGTTGGGTAGAACGGTAAAATACCTCAGTTTAAAAGTAAAACTATCTAACCATATTAAAGCTTTTAACTTTTAATGTAAATAATAATCTACCGTAAGCTTTGAAAAATTAATTGCGTAAAAGTCTCAATAGCTAAAATGTGACTCAAATGAAAGCTTTATACTTAAAATATTTAAAAAAAAAGTTCTGAAAGAACACAAATAAGGTTTAACTGTCAAAAACATTTAAAATATTAACAATGAATTAATAAAAGCTCCTTACTTTAATCGGCTATGGAACCAAATTGGTGAAAGCTTCATGCTAAAAAAGTTTATGTTGAAAGTTAGAACAACTTCTAGGAAATACTAAATTATTTATAGATCAGGAATAAATTAATCGGATCACTTGTGTGAAGTGTCACCATCAGTTTTAAATAAAGATACCATTTTGTATGTTAGGCACCATCCTAAAGCTTTACACTTTTAAACAAAATATCAATACAAATTCAGAATATCAGTTTTATCTAGCAAATCAAAACTTTTAACTTAATATATTAACACAAAATCATTTAAAGCTTTATACAAAAAAGCTTTAAATAAAAAGCTTTTAATTTGTCATAGCAACCAACAAATGCTTAAACTTTAAAATACGGTTTTGTAGGGCTTCACAATAATTTATACTAGGATTTGAGCTTTAAAAGTCTCATGTATTGATTTTCTGGTTAATAAAAGCTTAAATAGGAAAGGATTTAAAAAAATACTAAAAGCTTTATACTGTAATAGGTAAACAATTTTAAATAACTTAAAAACTAAGTTGCATGATTATCCACCAAATATAGTCAACCAAGTTAAAGCTTCAAACTTTGTATTCCTAAAAGCTTCATACTTAAATCAAAGCTTAATTTAAAAATCGATTGCTTATTTTACACAAAACTATAGTTTTTAACTTAGAATATCAACTTGTTAAATAATGAAAGCATCGTACCAAAGGAGTATATCTGGCTAAAAATAATAAAAGCTCCCAACAATTAATTCAGTTGTAATCATCACTAAAACTGAACGTTAAAATAGGTTTACATATAATTGGGTATATTGTCCACCAGATGCTTAGAATATTACCAATGAATTTAAAATATCCAAACTAACCTTGATTAAGTTAAGCTTTCAAAATATTGGCATATAATCTATCTTCCTTTAAAAAGCTTACGTTTTGTAAAAAACAAACTTTGTAGTAATAGAAAATATTCTGTCGTAAATAAAAGCTTTACACCTAGAATATTAAATATTAACCATAAAAAGCTTTAAACTAATAAGTTTTATGAATGACACAAAATTGTTTAGCAGAATGTTGATAGTGTAGTTGAATTTTAGCTATTAAAACCACTAGGTTTTTATCGATTAAATTGAAGCTTTCAACTTAGGATGTTCTGAACAAAATCTTCATCACTTCATACTTAAAACTGTTATTAAAAAAAGTGTGAAATTTAGCTTTTAAAAAATAAAAATAAAAAGTCATATTATCTTTCTTTTATGTCATTAGTCAAGTATTTTTTAAAAGCTTTATGTAGTTTTATTAGATCATAAGTAAATGTGAAAGCTAAGTTTTATGATGCCATGCAGCACGGGTCATGATTAATTTATTTCATTAACTTTAAATACATAAAGCTCATAATACTAACAATATAAAGCTTTTAGTGTTTAAATTAATTTAGCAAAAACAATTAAACTTTTATTATAAAAGTTTAATAGATTTTTAAGAAACTTAAAAAGCTTTTTTTTTATTTTTATTGTTAAAACAGAAAAAATATGGTTGTAATGTAATTTAGTTAATTTTGAAAAAAGTACAACACTTTTTATAAACTTTTAAATTAAGTTCCAACAAAACGTGCTTTAAAAGAGGACTGTCTTAGTTTGCATTCAAGAAAAAATGGTTGAAAACTTACCAATAAAAGGTAGCAGTAACGAGCTTTCATTCAACTTAATTTTACTTTATTTCTGATATTTTAAAAATTTTTAATTTAGATCTTAATTAAAATTTTGGGCATTAAAAACAATTTTAATTCAACCAATTACTTAACAGCACACATTCTGTATTTATTACTCATATATCAAACCAATAATTTACGCGAGTACATCATAAAAAAAAAAAAAAAACCACAAACATGAGTTCACATCATAAAACAAAATAAATAAAAACAAAAGTTCGTACAATGAAAATGGGAAAAATAAAAACAAAAATTATGAAATTTCCATTAAAATAATCAAAAACAACAAAACAACCGAAAAACAATAAAAATTCAGGTAATTTCGAATTGACTTAGCTTTTTATGTTTTAAAGACAACGACGACGAACGTTGAATGAATGAATGAACATAAAATTCCCGAAGCTACAACAACAGCAACGACAGTGGCAGAATAACAACACAAAAAATTAAAAAAAAAGGATAACGATTTTTTATATATATGGGAAAATGGGAAATACATAAAAGCACGCGTTTAAGCTATTATTGTTATTATTATTGTCGCGGGCAGTAAATAAAGATAAATTTGATGTTGTTCGTATTTATAAAAACACACACACACTCATAATGTATATAACAAATCGATATTTTATTTACTGGTTATTCGTTGTGTCTATTCCTGTATGTGTTCTGTACTTTATACAGTCGCGCGAGTTTTCCACCGCTTGGTGTGCTCGATTCAATTTCGAAATGGGAGAGACACAACAAAAACAATTCTGTTAAAAACAATGAAGTTGAAAATTGAAATTTAATGACTTTTCTTTTTTTTTTTTTTTGTTATTGGTATTGTTGTGGTGATTTTCATTTTAGTGATTTTGATTTGAGGGGATTTTTTTTATTACGCATTTTAAAGCCTATCAAAATTAGTTTTTACTTTAATTAAAGGTGAATTTAGTTTAATTACTTTTAGGTTGGATTCGACATATAAAAATACCATCACAGGTATGATTAATCAAAATATTGTAGTCGATTCGCTTCGGTAATAATTACCAATTGAGGTACTGTGCATTTTTATTGAAAAAACGATTAGTGGATTGCTTTTTGACATTTTGGAAAAAATTTAGCAAAATAAGCACATACAAAATAAGCACATACAAATGAAAGTCCTAAATTTTAAATTTGTGATTTTGATATGACTATTAAGTTAGCTTTAGTGGTCAAAAGCTCAGTTTTAGCATAATATAAATACACATAGTAGTACCATGGTATGTTAGCCCATTAACGTGCTAGATGTCGCTACTGATATCGTTTTAAACTAATCAAAATATTTTTATATGTATAACCGCTTAAATGTCATATATTTTTTTTAAATGTTGACGTTATTCTATCGGCCCGACATCTGGAACATCAATGGGTAAACTATTTAATTTGTCTTATCATGGTATAACTTTATGTATTTATTTTATGGATGCAGACATTAAACAAAAACTTGAAAAACAAAAACTGAGTTTTAAAGAAACTTCTATTGAGTATTATAACGAGATTTTGTCCCTGTCATTACCGTTACAGACTATAATGCTGAAAATAGTTTAACTTCACTATGATGTCCATTTCCTGATATTTCTTCGTTAGTTAATAAAGAAATAGCCGTTGAAGACAAATAAAATCGGATATGATAGGTACCAAAGTTTTCCTGTCAAAACCGAAGCCAAGTTAATGAAATTATCAGACCATGTGAATTTACAGACGATAATAAAAATCAATATGCAATTGATAGACCCGAAGTGCAGAGTCAAACTGAATTCGTGTGCGCCTGCTTAGATAAAAATGCGTGTTGGAATTGTGGAGATGTTACTCAGTTATTCAAAGATTGTAGTGTGACTATCACAGCAATGTTTTGTTTTGGATGTATCTCTAAAAATACTATCAAGGTAAATTGCCAGAAGTGTCGAAACAAACGTAGCTCAGAAAACTTTCCAAATGATGTCAACAGACCTGAAAGCGTAACGCATCGTTCGCCGAGAGCCAATAATAGATTGCACACCTCTACAACAAGCTTAAAACTCCAAACAGACATATTCTCTCCAGAGCACATGTGCCAATAAAAGTCTAAAGTATTTCAATGCGAGACGAGCAATCAAAAAGGTAATAGCAAAATCTGTGATCCTCACAAATTGTGATAAAATTACCTTATGCCGAAGTGCTTATAGGTGGAAGTCTGTATACAATGGTATATTTGTACTAGTAGCGGGTGCCAAAGAATTTCTTAGACAAACCAATTTTATGGTTAACTAACTTACGTTATTACTGTCAACCGCTAGTAGTAAGAATCAACTTTTTGTCGGGCACATTTTGGCGAAAATTTTACTTTATAGCTTTTGATTTCTAAATTGAGTATCGGAAGGGGAAATGTAAGTACGTTAATTAATATATTGTTTGTAACTATAATGCTGCGCTTACCAATTATGGCCCAGAAAATGGCAATCGATAAACACCGCAAATATTTAAGATTTTTAGTGCCTCTCTAAACAACAACTAATTATTCCGATGAACATTGAACGTGCATTCTTCCGATATTGCGCCAGTGATCCGTTTGCGAAAACATTGCTATATGTCTCGATATTACACATGGAATGCATCGTCGAAGAAATGGTTACGCAGAAAGCAAGGCCAACCAGTAGATGGATATTTAGGTGTGTTTTCAACTGATGCATTTGGACTAATTTACACAATCCATCCAAAGAACGACGATTGCTTCTACATTCGGTTGCTTTTGGTTAATGTGTGCGGTTCAACTTCATTTGAGTCATTGCGGACTGTGAATGGTATACGGTGGTGCAACTTTCAAGAAGCATGGCAACAGTTACAATTGGTTGAACACGATAATCACTGGAATCAAACGATAGACAATGCAATAGCTTCTTCGCCTGCCAATCAAGTTCTTACACTTTTCGCTATGAACATTTCAACATGTCAGCCTTTAAACCCACGGCAATTATGGGATATCAATAAGGTGTCTATAATGGAAACGGTGGAC
The DNA here is from genome assembly GCA_963556175.1 of Tipula confusa. Taxonomy (NCBI): domain Eukaryota; kingdom Metazoa; phylum Arthropoda; class Insecta; order Diptera; family Tipulidae; genus Tipula; species Tipula confusa. The sequence goes on from OY744476.1 coordinate 35,708,773, forward strand.
AATTTTTCCTTAATGCGCCCTGCGGAACTGGAAAACGTTCATGATATATTGATTTTAGCAGCAATATGTGCTCAAAAATGCGTTAGCTCTCGCATCTATTGGAATTGCTGCAATACTATTGGAAGATGGAAGAACGGCACATTCAGCCCTGAAGCTTATGTTAAACCTGCAAATCAACGAAAATCCTATTTGCAACGATTCAGCCAAGGCAAAAGTGTTGAAAAATTGTAAATTGGTCATATCATGAAATGGAATGTAAATAGATGTAAATAGAGTGCACGATGGCGCACAAACGATCATTAGAAGCGCTCGATTGAAGATTGAGAAATTTGCGGAACAATCGTCGTTTTGGTGGCGTCAAACACATCCCGAGATTCCGAAATCAACTGCGGTGGATGAATTAAACGCATGTCTCAAGTCATTGTATTTGTAGCAATACTTGAAAACCATTCCATTGAGTATGAATAAGCGAGTGTTCTTGCAACAGGATAGAATAGCAGAAGTTTTCTCCAAAGAACTACTGAGAATCGGAAATGGCCAATTTCCGGAAGATACTTCCAGTGGTTTAATATCGATTCCATCTGAAATTTCTGAAAGATGAACTCATCACAAACTCATCAAACCAGGAGAATTGTGTCCATACAAATCGACCGATCGCATTGAAAACGAAGACAAAACCGTCAATTATCCAGTGGAATTCCTAAACTCTTTGGATTTGCCTGGCATGTCGCCTCATCATTTGCGTCTTAAAGTTGGATCTGTCATCAGTATGCTACGAAATCTGCATATCTCGAAACTTTGCAATAGAACCCGACTGATTTTGCAAGGATTTGGAAAGGGCCGTTTAAGAGAGAAGAATGGCTTATTTCGCGAATTCCCGAGACTTCAACCGTTTTGCCGTTCCAGTTCAAACGCATTTAATTCCCAGTGAAACTTGCATTTACGATGACCATAAAAAAGCCAGAAGGGCAGTCGCTGGAAGTGTGCGGCATAAATCTGGGACTGTCATGCTTTTCACACTTTTCACACGACCATCTTTATATAGCGTGTTACCGCGTTGGGAAACCATCTTCTCTCTCGATTTACGCTCCGGAGCAGAAAATAAAAGATGTTGTGTATCATGCAGCCTTAAAATATAGTTTTTTACTATGGATTTTGATAATTAATAATTATATAACGTACACCAAAAACTATAATAAAATACGAAAATCAAATCAAAAATTGCTTCCTGAGAAAATCGTTATATTCATGATACAATATTTGAGTAATTGAGAATTAAATTCTTCTAATTTGTAAATCTGATAATCCATATGAATCTCTTCATATGGATTATGTACGTAGATTTTTGGTTGTTTTTAAAGTTTTAAGCGGGGAAAAAATTGTTTTTTACATTTGTTAAACGTTCTTAATAATTGTGAAAACAGTGTTAAACTTTTTTTTAAAGATAATTCATACAAAATTAAAATTTTGTGTCGCCTCATAAAATTAAAGGGAAGCAGTCCCTTGTTTCCAAGATCGCTACGCCACTGATATATATATATATATATATATATATATATATATATATATATATATATATATATATATATATATATATATATAGCGTGGAGCAAGAGCTTTACATATATAAATAACAAAATTCAGGTCACAATACGGTCACCTGTTCAAAAACACTATTATTTATAATCCTATTAAGTTTTAGTTAGTTAAGCTTCTTCTAAAAAAAAAATAATAATAAAAATTTTACTACCTAAACTAAACTAATTTCCTTATGAGGTGCATACACACACATTCACTAAAATTATACCAATCCATGTGCATGCTAATACACTTTGGCTATTCACGTTACAATTTTCACATTTTCTAACCTTCAACTCGCTGTATAGTTTTATATTTTATAATCTCGTTATAATAAAATTAAAAATCACACACTCAAATGTATATATGGTTTCAGTTTGTTAATTGTAAAATGAAATAGCGCGACAAATTTTATTTCATTTTATATAAATAAATAAATAAAAATGAAAAAAAAAATTAAAAATAAAAAAAAATCGCGTAAATTACAACCAATTTAAATAATCATAAATTGGAATTAAAATCACACATAGAATTTTTTTTATTTTGTTGTTGTTGTCATGATTTTCATGCGAGTATTAAGCTTTTTAGTTCAGCGCTTTTTGGTTTGATTATATAGCACAACACCAACAACATTATATTTAAATACTAATGAAGTTAGTAATAATAATGAAATTGTGTTTTTTTTCGGTCGTATCGTGTGTGAATAGGCTTAGAGTTTTTAGGTGTACACAACAAATAAATCATGACAAGGGCCGCTCGCGCTAAACAAAAATTATCGAGCTTTGAAAAAATTAGTAATATTATTTTGTATATATATATATATGTGTGTGTGTTCTTAATTATAAAATTACCATATTTTATTATATGTATATTCATAAAAAAAAATTAGGATCATTTTATTTTCCTTAACTTACGTACACCACCACCATCACCACCACACGTATTAAATATTTAATGCTATAATGAATAGGAAAATTTTTATGACTTTTCTTAACGATAGCTTAATGAACCGTAAAATTTTATTCATTCACTCGAATTATTAATTTTGTTTTTTTTTTGTGGTACGTTTGTGTCAATAATTATTTGCCAAATTTATTTTTATTAAGATGGGATTATAATTCTTTTTTGTTTTTTTATTTTATTTTCTGTTATTGTTAAATAAGGCCATTGTCGTACGACATTTGTGCGCGACAATCAGGCGACTTATAATGTGAATATTAAGATATTAATTTTTCTTTTTATAATTTGTATTTGTATGTACATTTATATACACATCTGAATATGTAGGTTGCGTTAAAATTGTATAAAATAAAAAAACTCATGATGGATTAAAATATAACAAAAGGTGTTTGTTGCTTCCGTTTACGTTAGTCTTGCCGTAATCCGGCTTAAAGCATAATAAAAATCTAATTATCATAATTATGTCGTAATACTTTGGACATCACACGAATTTAACTATAAAACTACTAAAAAAAATTATATATATATATATATATATATATATATATATATATATATATATATATATATATATATATATAATTGTTTTTAGTATTTAATTCATAATAAAATTCATCTTAATCTTTAAAATGATAAAAACACTCGATTTTCACCGAGTCAATTTTTTTACTGTAAATTAAATTTAAAATTTAAATGATACGTATTAACGGTTTAATTGAAAATTAGAATTGGTTTAAAATACTATGTAGGTTCTAAGTGCAAAAAATAAAAATATAATCTTCTTACCAGATGTTATTATTAGTATAAAACCATAACTGAACCAATACGCTTTTTACCGGTATTATATGTAAAATTCGTATTAACTGGTAATACAATAATGATTTAACTCAAACCTGTTAATAAATTTTGATAAACTCTAAATTAATGTAAAAATTAAAACCACAAAATTTGCAATACAATACAATAATCTGCATAATGTATTAAACTTATGTTAATAAGTACTCAAACTACGTATTAACCGATTAATCAAGTTTTAAAGATTTTAAAGGTGTAGATTTAAATTGTATTAATGTGCTTAATTTAAAAGTAAACTTAATTTCAATTTTAGCTAAATATCGGTTATTTATTATTATACGTATTAACCGGTTATTCAAATTTAAAAGATTTTAAAAATGAAAATACAAATTGATTTAATCACAACTCTGCTAAAGAAATCATTAAGTAAAAAAAAATGTTCCTAATACATAATAAATAATACATAATACATAATAAAAACAATTCATATTAACCTATAATAAAATAGAAGTTTATCTCACTCAAGCTTGTTAATAGGTGATATTTTTGTATAAACCAAAATTAATGTAGAATAAGTAAATCATATTAAAATAGTTTGTAAAATGTATAAAACAAACGTTATAAAACACTCAAATTACGTATTAACCGGTTAGTCAAATTTTAAAGATTTAAGAAGGGTAAATTTAAATTGATTTAATTTTGGCTGTATTATATATATATATATATATATATATATATATATATATATATATATATATATATATATATATATATATATATATATATATATATATATAAGCTTAATTTAAATTAATTTAAATTTTAACGAGTTATCGGTTAATGCGAATTATTCGAATTACGTATAATTATTACACGTATTAACCGGTTAATCAGATTTTAAAGATTTAAAAAGTGTAAATTTCAAATTTACCACTCTGCAAAAGAATCCATTAGTATCAAATATCGGTTAATACGAATTATTCATTATGTTATTCATTTTTGGTATTTAATTAATAATAAAAACCATTAAATCTTTGAAATAACAGAAACATTCGTTTTTAGAAAAGAGCAAATTATTTGTCATTAAATTAAATATTCCTGTATCGTATCTGTAAACTTCGGGCATATTACCGGTGTCATATCTGTAAAATCCATGTTAACCGATAATTCAATAGTAGTTTAACTCAAACTTGGTAATAAAAAATATTTTTGTTTGAACTAAAATTAATGTAAAATATTAAAACCCAAAATTTATATAGTGAGTAAAATATATAAAACAAAGATCATAAAATACTCAAATTACGTATTAACGGGTTAATCAAATTGTACAGAATAAAAAGTGTAAATTCGAATTGATTTATTGTAATATGAAATATGTAAAACCAAGCTGAATTTTAATTTTCACTAAATATCGGTTAATACGAATTATTTATTATTATACGTATTAACCGATTATTCAAAATTGATTTCAAATTGATTAAATGACCGCTCTGCAAAACAAACCATTCAGTAAATTTAATTTCAACTTTTACCAAATATCGGTTAATACGAATTAAGCTATTCAGTTTTATTATTTAATACATAATAAAAACCATTTAAATCTTCGAAATAATAACAAAACTCGTTTTTAGACGAGAGCAAATTATTTGTCTTTAAATTAAATTTTAAAAATACGTATTAACAATTAAATTAAAATTTAACTAAAATGAAATTAATTTTTAACCGATATTACAATTGTAGTTTAACTTAAGCACAAAAGATATTTTAGTTTAAACCAAAATTAATGTAGAATATGTAAACCCTAAATAGTATATAAAATGTATAAAACAAATGTAATGAAATACTCAAACTACGTATTAACCGGTTAACACAAATTTAAAGAAATTAATAAAAAAAAAATAAAAATTTACATTCGAATTGATTTAATGTAAAAAAAAGGTTAATTTCAAATTAAATTGAAAATTCAAATTTCAATTAACTGAACATCGGTTATTACGAATTTTTCATTATTATACTGATTAACCGGTTTAAAAATAATATGGTGATTTGATGTGTAATAATAAAAATATAAGAACCATTACCCCATGGTAATACATATTGGTAAAATCTTGAAAATACGTATTAACCGATAATACAATAGCGGTTTTTATCTCAAACTAGATAATCAGTGATATTTTTGATATAACTGAAATTCGAGTAAAAGTTGTAAACCTCAAAATTTAAATATTGTGAAAATGTATAAAATAAATGTTTTAGGTATACTGAAACTACGGATTAACCGGTTTTTAAGTCTTTTTTATATACAACGGATGAAATTCATATATTTAATGCTCATGCTGCAAAACGAAAACTTTACATTTTTTGACTACTATAAAACATTGATCATACAAAATGAACAATTTGAAAAAATCTTTTGATGGTAATGTTACTATTTATCTAATATCGGATAATACGAATTACTGCAATTAACATATTCCATCCCAATTAAAAACCATATAATCCTTTAAAAATTATTTGATTACTATAAACCGATATTTGGATTGTTAAAAATACAAAAAAAACACTCAATTTCAATTTATGGGTTTAACATTTCAGTGAAACATTGATGACTGAAATAATTGTGAATTTCACTCAAACTTCATAATAAGCGTTATTTCTTTTAATCACTTTATGGTATGCATAATTAACGATACATTTTGTTGGGGTGCCAAATGCTTTAAACAAATATAATATAATATATAACTCAAACTGTGTATTAACCGGTTATTTAATATTTTAAGAATCGAACAGTGTACATTTAAATTGATTTAATGTCCAATCTGCAAAAAAAGCCTTGAAGTGGCACCCACCTGAAATAATATTTATTAGTAAATTTTAATTTCACTCAAGTTCCGTTACAAGCAGTTTTTTTTTAATTAAATTTATATTATGGTTTTTTACCTGATCGTAAAATATAAAGCGAATAAAAATAAAACCCACTTCCAAGAAATTTGTAATAAGCGATAATTGGATGTTTTTGGCCATTAACCGTATATTAAACTGTTTGTCTACTATGATGAATTTTAAATGCTAAAAAGCGCAATACTGATATAAAATGCTTTGAAAATATCGGTTAATGCGAATTATTGCAGTTTGAACCTTTTATTCCTTATAAAAACTCTTTGAAACTAAACCAAATACTACTTTAATCGTATAAAACGATATTTTAATGATCAAGTATAAAAAAATCACTCAATTACAATTTATGGATTTTATGTTGTCAATAAAGCATTACTAATGCATTTAATTTTTGCATTTCACTCACACTTCGTAATAGGCAGGTTTTGACTTTCTGAAATGATATTTGTGTTTTTGTAATAAGTTATGTTCTTTAGTTATAACTCTAACTATTTAGTTGGTGAGTTAAATGTGTTGAACCATTTCTCATATACAACTCAAACTACATATTAACCGGATAGAGTAAACATTTTTCGACTTATGTTTAATTAATTAATTAATCAATTAATTATGAGTTGAAAATTATATATCGATATTAAATAAATCATTGGTTTATTATGAAGTTTGTGTGTGAATACTGGATAATACGAAGTTTGAGCAATATTTTACATGATGAATACTAAAAATATGCAAATTTTAAAACATTATAAAACTTTAGTTATAATGTTAACTCTGTTTAAATTAAACCAAAAAATCTTTTAACAAAATAAAATTGTTTATTTAGTAAATAATTTCATTTAATTTTAGTTTATGTTCGTTACATTTGCAAATGCAAATTTTACTCAAAATTAACCGTATTAACCGATAATATGGTTACGGTTTTACTTAAACTTGTTGGTAAGCGGTTATTTTTTATAGGACCAAAAAATAGTGTAAAATATAACAAATATAATAAAAACTCAAACTACGTATTAACCGATTCATTTTGATTAATAAAGTGACTTAAGCTTTGTACAGTGGAAATAAAAAATATTTTTGAAATTAGTTTTAAAATGTCTGGAAAACGTAGTTCTGGAATTAATTTTAAATTTTACTCAAACTTCGTAATAAGTAGTATTCCTATATGAATAAACATAATTTTTTTAGTACTAAAATAAATATAATTTCTGTAAATAAAATTGGGCGTGTAAACTTTTTTTACATTTGTAATTTTTAACTCAAACTACGTATTAACCGAATAGTACAGTTTTCATTAAAATCATATGGATTTAAGTTTGTATACTTGTACAAAATATTACAAAATATTGGCCAATATGAATTATTCGTTATTCGCTTTAGTTTTAATATTTAAATACTACTTAAACACATTATTGTGTTAAAAAATACGCACTAACCAATAGGTTTTAAACACCAACTAAAGCAAACTTCTTGATTGGATGGCAAATTGCATATGTTTGAATAAAACAAACGAAAAGTGCTATACATAAACCTTTTTTGGCACCTTTCAGCCGATATGATGACGTACATTCACAGAAAAATGTATTGTGTCAGACTGTTCCAATCGATCGAACAAAATGTTGACTCCTAAACCAAACATCGGAAGTCGAATTTCCTTTTGACAACAAATCACGGCTAATCGCCAAGATTCTGGTCCCCTGGAAATTGTCACATTCCGTTCAGTGATGGGGCTTGTTATTTCTTGAATATTTGTTTCGCAACAAATATATTCCAATAATTGAACTCTGCTTGAAACCTGCAAAGGTAGATCTTTGAATTAGATCAAAATTATCCCGAGCTGGTTCATATCTCAACTAACACGTCTTGTTTCAAACGAGCGACGAAATCTCACAATTATTTTGTCGCTAATAACGCGAGTAGTTCTTCAGTTCAGATTTTGGTTTGAGCAACCATAGACGTAGCACACAATAATCTACTTGTACTCGAATTTATCAATTTCATAAAAATTTTATTTCACTCAAACTTCATAATAAAAAAAATTCACTCAATTGTATTCGTGTAAATTGCAGTTAAATGTTCCAAAATCCTGAACATCTCCTATTTGTGACGTCATTTGTATAATAATTGAAGATTTGCATATAGTATTGAGTCCATTTATATTACAAAATTACCCAACTCTAAACGTTTTGGACATTCATTTTAATTACTCTTGTTTCACAAAAAAAATGTTTTTGAATTTTGTAATGTATAAATTAGAAAATATATGAGCAACATTAAAATATTTATATAGACGAAAAAAAAAGAACACACAGCAGAACCACAAATTAAAAAATAAAAGCAGCGCCTCATAACCCAAATATAGCAACTCACAGGGATATTTCAACATTTTGCCATTTTTTTGTCGACATTTTCGTGTTCTTCTTCATTTTCCCGTAAATAATTTTTTTTATAGTAACCTCATGTTGCCTGTTTTTCCGGCATTTTTTTTTAAATTTTTTATGATTTTTTTTATTATGATCCATCCCAAATGCTTTAATGTGTTTATGTATGTACATATAAATACTATGTGGTGCTCGGCGCTGTTAGAGGTTTTCCGTATATTTGCTAAATTATAATTTACTTTAATTAAAATTTATGTTTTCACTAAAAAAAAAAATGTTGCTGTGTGAAAAAAGATTTATGTTATTCGAAGACGTACCAGTAAAAAATAAAAAAATAAAAATCTAAGAGTTTTTGGTTGTAATGGGGAAAAATATGAGAAAAAAATTACAAAATTTTCACCGCAGGGAATTTTAAATAGTTCCAACATAATTTTTATGTTTTATGATTATTATTTTCCGTTTGATGTTTTTCACAATTTTTTTTTTTTTAGTTCTTGGTTAGGATTCATTCAGTGTGTACATACCAGATTTACTTAAAGACTTTTTTTTTTGTTGTTATATTTGACTTTTCGCAGGATTTTCTCACCTTTTTTTCGCTACAGTTTTGATACTCTCGTATATCGAACATGAAAGTAATTTGCATACATTTTTTTTTAATTTAAGATAAATAATTTATGTTTTTCACTTTGGTTACATATACATACGTACATCATAAATTATGTGTTTCAATTAACACGCGGTTTAATGGAGTTTTTTTTTTGTACTCAATGTGTGTGGTGATATATCACTTAAAACGCACAATTTACAAGGTGTAATGGGGTAATAAATCTCCCGCTAGGTGTATATATGTGTATAAAATGTAAATTCAACTTTCCAGATTTTTTCAATCAAGGCCTGTACTGTCGTAAATCGTTAATGGTAATTTATAAATGTAAATTAGTTCATTTGAGGCTTTTACCATTTAATTTTTTACTGTACAATTTACAAAGTTTAAATGAAAACATATATTTAAAATTTTTTTAGTTTAAACATTTAATAATTTTGTTTATTTTCTTTTTTCTAGGTAAGTTCAAAATTGTTGATGCAAACTACAAATAAAATTTAAATCGTAAGTAGCTGAATTGAGCACTTTAATATCTTCGCATTGATGGTTGATTTTATAAATGTTACCTACAAATTGAAAGCTTCAATTTTCGATTGTTAATTGCTCTATCGGGCTATTACCAGCATAGTTGCTGGTTTCCTTCGTTTTAATATTTAAAAAAGATCAAATATATTTTAAAATTAAACTCAATGAAGTAGATACGGTTGATTGAAAAACCTAAAAGCACTTCTTCATGGTTGCTTAAATTGTATGTCTAAAATCATTCGTGTGCATAATTTTTACTGAAATATTAACTAACTTTGTATTTAAAGCTTGATGAAGAAAACCCTAAAAGCTGTTGAGCCTAAAGTTTCTTGTGAATATCACATTCTTGTCTTGTAAGCGTATAAGCTTTACTGTATAAATAGTTTCTTTTCTGTTTTGGATTTAAATAAGTTCAGTATTTTGCTCAAATTAAGCTAAATTAAAAAGATAAATTTTAAATAAAAAATAAAACAAAAGCTCTTTACAAAAAAAAATACATCGTTTCTAATTACATATGTTCAATGACTCTAAATTAAAATTTTGATTTTGAAACGTGTAATTAGTTTATCTGAAAGCTTTGATTTTTTTTCTATTTAAAAACTTTGTTTTTATAAAGTTTTCGAGTTTCAATTAATTTTACTCAAAAGCATAAAAATGTTTGATGATTGTAGCTTGTTTGAAAGTTGAAGGTAAGGTCAAGTTAGAATTTAGTATTTTAAACTTGTTAAAAATGTTTGATTTTACTAAATTTAGCTTTCCTTAGGATCTTTTTTTTAAAGTATTTATTTATATGATATTCAGAAAATATTTAAAAAATCTGAAATACTAAATTTTAACTAAAAAGCAACCTCCTGTACCCAAAACTTTCAAACTTAGTTTTAGAGAAAAGCTCATTTTGTAAAAAGCTCGATATTTTGGAAACCAAAACAAATAACTTTAGAAGGAATGTTAAATGTTTTCAAGATTAAGCTTTACATATTTCAGTTATAATTTTTTTAAACTATAAAAGCCAAACTAAAAGCTTAGATCAATAAAGGTACTAGCATGATTATAAGAACTTTTAAAAGACTAATGATTTGCAAAAGTCTTACTTTAAATAAATTTTACAACAATCTCGAGCTTTCTAAAAAATATTGGTTCATAATAAAAGCTAAAAGCTTGGAAATGATTTTGTTTTGTTTAAATAAAAAATTTTTACTCCGTTTATTTGATTAAAGCTTTATTTGGCCAAGTTTGATTATCCAAACCGGTTTCATTTCATAAATTAAATCCAATCGAGAAAGTAAAGCTTTTTCTATTAACTAATAAAAGCTTCCATTTACAAAAAAACAAATTTTGGATGCCACATGTAAAATTTTCATGTAAGTTTTTCATGTTAAAATAAATATTAAAGATGTGAGCTTTAGGTCTGAAGATTGGGCATAGCTGAAACAGAACATACAAATCAAAAACTTTTTTGAATACACAACTATTTAATGGAGCTTTTAAACTAAACTAAAATCGATTTTGTTAAAAGCTTATTTATAACTCGTCAAGATTTAGAATATGTTGTAATGTTTTGTTCTCATGAAAAAAGCTTTTGTTCTAAAGTTGAAAGTTTTTCAAAACATGATTTAAAAAAATATTATACTGAAAAACACTCTGATAATGTTCTAGTTCTTTAGTAAAATCTTAGTTTAGTTTTCAGCATGTTAACCAAAAGCACATTTCGATACATAATTTTTATGACATCGTCATTTTCATTTGTTATAAAAGCTTTACGTTTAAATAATATTGACTTGATGTCAAGATTTTTTTTACGTAGCTTAACAAAAAAAAGCAATTGGTTGAGTTGAAGAAACCGCTTGTGGTTAGACCTTTTGTTGTAAAAAATAAGCTTAACTATATTTTTAACATGGCAAAGCTCTTTAACATATTAATTAATATTATCTGTAACTGAAATTGCTCAACAAGATATTGATCTTTATTTGTGGTTGCAAAAGATTTTTATTAAGAGCCCTAAAAAAATAATATGGGTTGTTGAACAATTATATTGAGCTATAATTAAGTAAATTGATGTGATTGAAGCTTTCATATTAACATATGAAAACAGACAGCTTTATGAATAACATTTAGTTTCTTGCAACAATTAAGTAAAAATTTAAAATACTACATTTTTTCAAAACCTACTCAGTCTCTTATAAAAGATAGCTTTTTTAAATTTTAGTTCCTATAGTTTGGCTTTTAATAAAAGCTTGTTTTTTTTCTATAAACTTGTTCAATGATTTATATATTTTATTTATGGCAATAAAAGCTTTTTCCTTAGAGTTTTAACAATCAATAAATTTAATATGTTTTGTTGAACAATTAAAATAATACAAAAGCTGTCTCTTTTTAAAAGTTTTAGTTTTAAAATGAGCTTAACTATATTTATTTTAAAATCAATAAACAAAAAAATCTTCATTTGTTTTATTGAAATTGAAACTAAAGTTTTATTTAAAAGTTCATATAATAGAAAGTTTTAATTTTTTTAAAAGATGTTAACGCCAGTTAACCTTGCTTATATGTATTTTCGATTTACTGAATCTTGGAAAAATAATATTTGAATTTTTTTTGAGGTTTTTGTGAACAAGTTAAGTTTTTGTTTTTAATTTATAGTTTGTTTTAAAATTTGCAAGTGATCGATGAACTTAAACGAAAAGTCATATCGAAAAAGCTTTACATTTATTTACAAATATTAAAGCTTCCATCATAGGGTTGGCTTTTAAAATTGCTAGGGCATGCACCAGCAGTCGATAAAACATAAATTATACATTAAAATAAGTTTAACCAAATTGTGTTGATAGAAAAGCTTAACTATATTTGTTTTATAATCATGAAAAAATATATATTTTACAAAAAGCTCATCACAATTTCAATTTTAGAGTTAATGATTAGATTATGACCGTCATATCTCAAAATCGTTAACATTTTTTATTTGAAACCAGTTAAATCTAAAAAAGCTCACCTTAATTGGACATCGGCTAATAAGTGGAAGTTATAGCATAAAATTATTTAAACTTTTATGATAATACATATTTGATTTGATTAAAAACAGTATTAAAGCTTTACTATGATACAAAAAGTTGTGAAGTTTTAATACAACTTTAAAAAACAGAAAGCTGTGCTTTTAGAAAGCTTTTATATAACATCGAGCTTTAATATACTCGATCTACGATTTTTTTTACCCTATAACATCATAGAAGTTAGAGCTTTTAGAAAATAAATTTCTAAAATAGTATCTCGTGGAAAAGCTTTACAATTATAAAAAAAAAATTATTTATTGAATGATTATTAATCCAAAGCTCATTTAAATTTATTAGGTTTAAGTCTAACTAAAATTGGTCAATGATTGTCAATATTTTTGTCTGGTTATAAAAGCTTTCTAATGAGCACTTAAACACATTTTTTTAAGAAACTAAAACTAAATTAAAGTGGTTAATCTAATGTTATAACTAAATGTTTTATCTGTGTTTGTAACGTTTAAACTAATTTGAAATAAAAGCATAACAATTTTTTTTTAAATAAAAGATTGCTTTTTTTATGCTGAAGAGAAAGCATTAAGTACAATGTTTGATTTCTTTATTCATTCCAGTAAACATTAAAGTATTTAATTTTTTGCTGAAGCTTTCTTTGTTGTTCATAAATGAAAGCTTTTGCTTAGAAATATTCTTAAAGGAATTTGGTTCTTGTTAACAATTTACTATGATGCTAAACTTTTTAAAAAAAGTAAAAATCATATTATTAAAAATTGTATATGAAAGCTAAAATATCTTTAAAGCTCATTTAAGCTCATTTAAAAGTTCGTTTTAATTAAATCTTAAAGCCAGTTTTCTAAATTCAAAAAAAATTTATTAGTAATTGATTAATGTAATAGATTAATGTTATTAATTTTATAATGTTATTAATGTTATAACAGATAAACCTTTTGAGTTGAAAGCTTTTTATAAAAAAAAATTTAAAATGTTCTAGTTCTTCATTATAAAAACAAAATTCAACTAACGCAAACCTCATACGAATTTTATTAAAGTTTCCTGTAAATAAAATTGGTCAGGAATTTTCAATATGTTGATTTAGAGTAACAAACCCTTTTTTCGTTTGAAACTTGAAATATTCTCGGCTCCTGAGTGAAGCTTTTATATTTTACTGAAAAAGTTTTTCCGTTTAGTTTCCAAGCTTATAATAACTGAAAATTAGTAAAGTCGTAATTATTTTTAAGGAGCATGCTATTTTTTGCTGATAAAAAAGCTTTTTGTAATTTTCGTTTTATTAGTCAAGCAAAACTAATCCTGGTTTCTAATAAACGATATTTTTTTGATCGACCATCTTGACTAAACTCAGGTTCTTACTGAAATATTGTTTAAGTTTTTTTATGTTAAACAATTTACTTTGAATTATCAATTTTAGAAAAAAAGTATAAATCGGATGTTTAAATTTAAATATTAATGCTTACAACTTTAAAGCTTAAGTTATTTGAACGTACATTTCAATCTTAGAGTTATCTTTAAATTTTAAAATATCATTCAATTTCACATGTAATTCATAAAGCTTTAGTTGCACTTTTAAAAAAGTTACGACATTTTTATATTAAGAGCTTTTATTAAAAAAAGCTTAATATTTTATTCAGTTTAATTAAAAGCTTACCAAAATTTTATTGAGATTAGGCGAACAATTTATCAGAACTGTCAAAATTTTTATTATAACTTAGTTTAATTTTAAAACAAAAAGCTCACTTTTATGGGATATAATTTATTCATTAAAAATTGTTTTAAAGCTTTACTACACAACGGTTTAAATTTATAAATTTAAAAATGTTTAAAAAAGATCTGTAGTATTTTGTTTTAATTTTATACTTATACTTAGATCATTAAACAAAAGCTCATAAAAATAGATTAACTGTAACTAAAATTAGTTAAAGATTTTCAAAATTTTACTTCGTGGTTCTTAAAGCTTTATATATAGTGTTTAACAAAATTTAGCTTCATTCTCCATGGCTTATACTTTAATTCATAATTATACTCTTCTATAGTATAGCCTTACATCTCTTCATTTTAGAGTTGTTGTTTAGTGACGTTAAAAACCAAATAATTGACAGATTTCATTTTCTTTGGCTGCGTAATTTTCTTGTCTAAAGCCCTAGACAAGATCGTGATTGGTCTTCCAGTTTTGTAAAGTACTGCACCTGGTGCAAAGTACGAAGTGTCCGTGGTTAATTAAAATTCGTTTTAGAGATTGTTGCTTAGTTTTTGATGCTGTTTTGGACACATGTTCATCTTCCCCTCTTAAGGGTGCAGTCATGGGTTTAACTAGTTAGTCCTTAATGAAATGGATATAGAATCCAGCCATATCCAAAAAGGATCTAAGCTTTTTTACTGTTGTAGGTGCAGGAAATTCTGCTATAGACTTTACCTTTTTTAATTTGCTTTGATTCCATCTTTGGTGATGACGAACCTTAGAAATTCGACTTCTCCTTTGAAGAGTTCGCATTTGTACGACCCCTCGTAAAGAAATTTAGAAAATCTATTTACTCCATTTGTCAATAGCTGCTGGATTTGTTTTCCAACTTTATCTTTAAGATATATAGGGTAAGGATATGGTCGAGAGTATGCTGGTTCAGTGTTTTTGATTCTAATTCCTCCCTTTATAATCGTAAACGTTAGTTTTTCTTCGGAGTCGGCGAATAAATTTGGATTTTCGTAATTATCTTGCCCAGTATTCTTTTTTTTATATAGGATGGAGGTGTGATACCCTTAGATTTAAGCTGTTAGCAGTGTCCGACATATGCTGTTTAAGAGGAATCCTAATATTGGGATTAATGGTCATAAATCCACTATGCACCAGTTTTTTGATTTTAATGACTGATTAATCGAAAGCTCGCGACACAGTACAAATACTGCAATAAAATATATTTATGATTTTTGTGAACAGGTGCTTGATTTACGTGTTTGTATTTAAATTTTAAAAAATGCATAGGTCACAAAGTTCATAAGAAATAGCATCTTTTGAAAAATGAAAATTAAAAATATTTTCTAAAGTATATCCTGAAAGATTATTAAACGAAAAGCTCATTCCAATAATATTAAAATTAACTAAAACTAACAAAATTGGTTCAAGATTTTCAATATTTTAATTTGAAGTGCTTAAAGCTCTTTATGTTGAATACTTTAAAAAACAATTAAATTTTTGAAACAATTTAAATTAAACAAAAGTGGTAAGTCTTAAGTTATAACTAAATGAACTTCTTTTGTATGCAGCTTTTTAGCATGAAATAAAAGCTTTCCATTTTAGTTCCAAAGCTTATAAAAACTGAAATTGATATTATTTATGAAGAGCTTGATATTTTGTGCTTTATGTATAATTTTGATTTTCTTTTATCACTCAATTAAAAGTTTAAAGTACGTAGCTAATTTTTGGCAAACTTTTAAACTTTTACTTAAGTGTAAAGCTTAAAAATCTCATGTTTACTTAAGCTTATTTGAACATTTATTTCAATGTTAGAGTCAATTTTAAATTTCAAATTTGCAAATAAATTCAAAAAAAGTTAATAAACTAAAAAACTTAACTTACACCTTACAAAGTTGAACTTTCCGATTTAGAGCTTTTATGGAAAATGTGATTAGTTATTTTTGTTTTAAAATCATGATTATGACTTATATTTCACTGAATTTCCAATATTTTAACTGTGTTTTGTTTATTAAAAAAAAAAAAAAAAAAAGCTCACCTTTGGTAGACTTTGGCTAGTTAGTTAAAGTTCTGATACAAAATTATTTTGGACTTTTTTGTAGATAAACATTTGGAAAATAGTTTAAAATTGCTTTTTTAGAAATTAAAACAGTTGTGTAGTTAAAAAAAGCTGAAAACAGCTTTAATTTTAAAAAGCTTTTATTTTGAACATGTATTTTATGTGCGTTTACACTAAATTTAGGATTCCACGAATTATACTATTGATAGAACTTTAAAGATTCTATGACGACCAATGAATTGTTGTAATGCTGCTAAGTACGCATCTGGACGTTAGATCGGACACTAGTTTGAACATCTTCCGTGGCAAGACATATGAATAAACAAATATAGCTCTTGACGGGTTTCTGGCCATATTACACGCCTAATAATGGTATTAAGTGCTTTTCAAGTTTCTACTACGCTGGTTTAGTTGAATCATCTCGCCATATTATCGTTTTATATCTGATGTCACTGTCTACTACACGGACCTTGCGAAACATATTTTCAATTCCCGCCGTAACAACAACTTTGAATTTTCTAAAACGAGACAATATTTGGTATAACCTGTATTTGGTATGGTCGGTCCACCCGCTAAGCAATCATTCAACGATCGCCGGAGGTGGTGCTACTTGTGGTTTTGATAACACCATGATGTGGTAAATAATAATATGGTTGATGGACTTTTCGGTTCTGGACTCTGCTTCATTCATATGTCCTAAAGTTAAGTATTTGTGCATACAATTTTTATAAAGCTTAGCAAAGTTTGGTTTTCTGGTGAATCTTTGCTTGAATGAATTCATTCTCTGTAATAAACCTCGAGTGCTTGTAGCTGTTAAAAGATTATTATTTTTCTTACAAAACTTAAAAGCTTTTTCTTTTTCCTCCACTGAAAAGTTTTACGTTTATTGCTAAATTTCTTTAATCATTCGTGTTAAAATTTTAAGCTTTTATTTTTTGTTAAAATTAAATTTTGTGCTTTTGAAAAATTTAATTTTAACTGTCATGAGCTTACCTAAAGCTTGTTTTAGTTTTTTAATCTATTAATTTATTTTGATATTTTATTTTTTTACCATTTCAGCTTTGGTTAAAAGCGTTTGATATTAATAATATTTAACAAAAAAAGCTTTGTGTTTCATTTGTAAGAAACAAAATTAAAATTAAGTTTATTAATATTAGATATTAGAGACATATTTAAAAGTTTTACAACTTTCTATGGAATTTAAACTATACACCTAAAAAAAGTTGTACTTTGGAAGCTTTTATAGAAAATAAGCTTGTCCTAAAATCATAAAAAAAATATCAAATTACTGCAAAAAAGTTTAAAGTTTTGAAGAAAAGTGGAAATCAAAAAGAGCTTTAATTTAATTCTTGCAGATTTACTGAATAAATGACAATCTTTTTTGAGCTTTTAGTAAAACAATTACAAGATATACGTTTTTGTTTTTAAACTTTAATTTTGTTTGGTGTTTAAAGCTTTTATAGGGATAATTAATAAATTGGGTATTTTCGATTTGCTATGCTGAGAGCTTTAATGATTTTTTACTGTTAATCGTCTTGTTTTTTTTTTTTTTGGAAAAATTGGACTTTACCAAAATAAATTCTATCCATTAAAATGAACAATTACACATCGATTTCCCGTTGTGACGTGACTTTCGACAAAAACCACAATTCACGTACAAAAACATCACACCTATTTTCCTGTACATGTAAATTAATTTGCATAAATAAATAAAAAATAAAAATGATGACGAAAAACATATACCAACAGTAAAAATAAAAAATAGAAAAAAAGTAAAAATAAAAAATTGGAAAAATTAATTTTCCGTTTTTTTTTTTTGTGTTTTGTTTTGTTTTCATGTGTAATGTTTTTTAAATGATGTGATTGTATGTCGCGGCATGATGTCTGCCTTTTATATTAATAAACGTATACATAGTACTCAACATCGTTAATAACCATATTTCTTCGCGTTCGCATATTTTTTTTTTCGTATTTCCACCGCCATCATCGTCGTCATGTATTTCGAGTTGTGTATAAATATAAATTGTAATGTGTGTCACGTCATATCATAATTTTTTGTTAATGTTGTTGTTGTTGTTGTATAAGAACTAGTTAGTGTTAAATATATAGAAATGTGTCGCATTTATCCGACGCCTGTTTTTATTCAATCAACTCACCTCAACAAAAAAAAAACATGTTGATGATGATGATGGTGATCATCATCATAATAAAACATAATAATAATAATAATTGAAAATGTTGGAAAAATGTTGTGTACATTTTTTATAAATAATGAAAAATGAAACCACGAAACATGAAAATTGCGTGAGATTTTCCGTACTCATTTCCTTGAAATATTCTACCATGCACATACCAAAGACGAAAACAAATAGTTTTTTTTTGGTGTTGTTGTTGGTGTATTCAAAAATCAATTTTTACAAACCTTGTATACATGTGTACATGATGCGATTTTTTATGTTTTTCTCTTTTTTTTTTTGGAGGGAAATGTTAAGTTTATGTTATACACTCAAGGGAAATGCGTACGTTAGCGGGAAGATGTCGGAAAATTATAAATGTTGAGTAAACGACTCAAACCGTTTTCATTCCCATCAAAGTAATAAAATATGAAATTATTTATAATTTGTATGCTTCACTCCGTACACTGTGTATGTATGTGTACCTATATATAGTGAATTCTGGGAATGATTCAAATTTCATGATGCGTGTGCTATGTATATACAGTTGAATTGGGAATATTGTAATAGTCGGCTCGAAACTTTACCATATAAATAGAATGGTGGTGTATGTTATAAATAAAACCGGCAAAATCAATATCCGATTGAAGTGCCATGATTTCTTTTATCATAATTGAAATATACAAGACGAACAAGAATACCAACACTGATAAATACATTTTTGTCGGTTTATGTTGGTTGTGTGTACACATAATATACCGGCTTGATTATGATTATTATCAGGTGAAACAATATAATATTTGTTCACATTTAAATATTTCGTGTGACGATAAAATTATTAAATTGATTTTTTATGTTTCCTATATACATATATAATATATCATCGTCGTGTTGACTGTTGTAAAAATATAAAAAATTTGTGCGAGGTCATCATTATAAGTATATATGTGTACGTTTATTGGACAAATTTAGCATTTTTCCATTTTCCATTTTAATGATGCTGAATTTAAAAAAAAAAAAAAATCATAAAAAAATAAAAAACTCGGAAATAATAATAAAGACGATAGAATTATGATTTACTTGCGATGAAGATGAAAATGCAGAAGAAAATTGCAAACGAAATTAAATTTATTTATATTTTTTTTTGTTAAAGAACGAGCAAAATGTTGATATAGAAAGTATTAAAGTACTAAAAATAATTAAAAAATTTACTTTTTGCATTTTTATTTTTTTATTTATTTATTTAATTTTAGTGCTAGTTGTAAATTTAAATGTAGGATAAAATAGTAAAGGTATTGCACTAAAACCGTCTTGGAAATTATATTTTTAATGAGTTTGAAAAATTAAATTTTTAAATATAAAAACTTCAGATTTTATTTTTTATAATTATATTTTTGTGTTGCTCAATTGTGGCTAAAAAAATATAATTCAGTGAAAATATTAAAGACAAGTTTCCAGGATTCAAATATTTCAAAACTGTCAAAACGCTATGTCGAATGGTTTATTAAAAAATATTTGTAACTTTCGTTTTTCATTCGTTTTTTTTTCAAATTTATTATTGTTTTTATATGTCATTCTATAAAAGATTCGGTTTGGCAATTTGAAAACAAAAAAGTAATAGATTTTTATACCTTTAGTTTTATTTTGATCATTGAGCTATTATTTTGTAAGAATTGTGGAAACGCGTATTGTTTTTTCCTCAACTTAGAGTGCTTAGAAAACAATTATTTGAATTATATAAATACAAATGTTTTTTTATTATTTTTCTCAGTCTGAAATACTCAGTGAATTATATTTGAAAGAATTAAAAAAAAACAAAAATAATTTTAATAAAATAATTTGCATGTTGATTATAAATCAACATTTGCATCACAAATCGACGAGGCATGAAGCCATAAAGTCGCTGTAATCAGTATACATGAAGCCGAACAAAAAATCGTTACACCATATCAAGAGTTTCAAATCTCACTAGTGACCCAGCCCTCAACCATGTTGAGCTGTTATCTAGTTTTAGGTCTTGATTCACCTTAATCAATAGAGAATCATTACATTGGTCGTTACAAAAGCAATGAACGACATCCACGATCTTGAAGAAGACATTCGCCAGATTGAAAAGTACATCAACAAGCTCACAATAACCGCAAGTCTTCTACCCAACGTCGCTGGTACTAAATCATCATTCACCAGTAATATAGAAACATCATCTCCAAGGTCCGATACAGCACAAAAAAGTTTCACGGAGCCATTGCAGCAGCCCAAACATCAAGGTTCAATTACAGATCAACGAAGGAATATTCAATCCTGGTACGAAAAATACTCCGTCAACAAGACATCGGAATACGTATAATTATTGATTTTATTTGATTGATTAGAATGTACGGGCAAGGACGAACCCGTAACTCCCAGAATGCCAGGGTGGGGCCCCCGTATTACATATAACAAAACCGAAGAAATGGAAGGACTGTTAGTTATGACAGACTCGACCCGGTTACTGACACCTAAGCGATCGATAATTAGTATTTTTTTATTTGTAGTGTAGGGAAAGGAAAAATAAGTTAGTAATGACATCATTGGTCCGATTTCCCGGTGGCAAATGTTTAACTATTATTAGCACAAGATAATCACAAATTTGACTGAAGTGCTCTGCATTCTGAAGTCTCTTATGAGCAACTCCAGTGTGCCACCATTTAACTGTAGTCTATAAAGGTTCTCTATGAACAAAATCTATTAATGAAATAATTTCTTCAAGCCTTAGGCTGTAAAATATGGCATTAGTTTTCACCAGTAAATTACAAATTTATTATTTCAGCTTCATGCTGCTTAAATTTATTAAGTGTTAAATTTGACACACAAATTTAAAATTAATACAAATTAGATTTTAAAAAAATTGATTAAACATTACAAATCAATTGAATTAACTGTTTTATGAGCAATACGTCATGTAATCGCCGAAAACGGAAAATTTAATTTATATACACTTTATTTGACACTAGGGTTTATGCGGTGGTATTTACCGGTTTAAACAAACTGGTAAATCGACCAAAATTCGGTAAAGAAATTCGGGTTTTTTACTTTTTACCGAACAATACATTATATGATTTACAAATATCTGAAATTAATAATTTAAGTAAATCAAACGCCTCTCAATACAAAATATTAAATAAAATAAAAAAAAATAAAATTTATGACACGCGAAAGTTTTCCAAAAAAATTCTGTTGCTTGAAATTTCATTGAAAAATCTAACGCTGAAGAAGCGAAATGTAAAGAATGTTTAAAAAAAATTAAAACAAGAGGATCTTCAAAAAGTGTTCTGATTTCTCTTCTTAAAAATCTACCTGGGATTAATTTAATGAAAAATAAAGCTGATGAAAATGATAGTTTTGATACTGGGCCTAACACGTCAAAAAAAATATTAAAAGCCAAACTGTTATTTTAAATTATGTCAAAAGGCAGAGTTTAGATGAAATTGTAGCTAGATTAGCTGCCATAGATGTTTTTTCAATAAATGCTATTACAAATTCTGCGTTCATTAGAGAAGCTATTATTAATAAAGGCAAAATATCCAAAAGGGGTAATGAAATTGGTAAACAATTTTTTTGATCGAATAAAACAAAAGATGGTCGAAGAAATCTACAATATAAATCTACATGACGGGAAAGGTGAACATCGAAATTTAGGTTTGGTCCCGATTAAGGGATCTTGTGGTTCAATAACTACATTAGCCATTGTCAAGGATCATTTGAAATAATTTGGGATTAATTTTGAGTGTGATGTAATAGCAACAACAAACGATGGTGCTGCAGTTATGGTTAAGTTATGGTTAAGAATTTCTCCAACTGAACTTCAACGTTGCCTTAATCATGCCATTCATTTAGCAGTCATTGACGTTTTATATAAAAAAAAAGGAAACTTCAAAATCTGAACAACAAAGTGAATGTGATAGTAATATTGACGAAGATGGAGATGCTACTGACGAGGATCTTGAGAATTTGAATTTAAGCGTAGTCGAGTACGAGGAAAATAATTTAGAACCATCAGTTTATATATACGATGTTCTTACAAATAGTCGAAAATTAGTGAGTTCTTTTCGAAAATCGCCAGTTCGGAACAGAATTACAAAAATACGTACTGGAGCAGGAAGGAAAGGAATTGATTTTAATTTTAGATTGTAAAACGAGATAGAATTCACTCGAGCCAATGATCACTAGAATTTGCTTTATATCTTTGGAACGAAAAACACACAACTATTTTACAAGAAATTTCGGAAATTCTCAAGCCAATTATGCTGACAGTATAAGCTATTCTGTTTTTATTTAATGTTCTTTTTGACCTTCAATCAGAAATAAGCCGTGATATGCTAAGACAACTAAAGAAACGTTTAGGTGATAGGCGAAATAAAAACTTAATTTCTTTAGTAAAATATCTTCAAAATCCAGCTTCCGTCAAAAGATCAGATATGCAGTAAAAATTTTTCAACTTCCTACCCCACTCTGGGATCATAAATTTTGCAAAAACACTTGCAGAAAGAATATTTCCGAATATATTTCAGGGTGAGCAAGAGGAGAAGGAGACTAATAACAGGCTACTGGTGAGCGTACTCCTTCTTTAATACTAATTTAATGTTCAAATATTTAAAGCTTTAAGCTTTTGATAGAAAATGTATTAAGCTTTTTGACGATTTTTAAAAATTGAACTCAAAAAAACTTTAAATTTTTGTTTAACTGATTATAATTAAAAATATTTTAAAAGCTTAGATTTTCATTAAAAACTTAAAAGCTTGTTAGATAGTTGTTAAAGGTAGCTTGTTAGATAGTTGATAGCTGTTCTTTTGGAAGCTTTAACTATCAATAGTGTCTGGTTAAATATATTTTTAACATAAAGCCAAAGCTTTTAACTAAGAATTTAATAATAGATAAATGTTCATGAAACTTTTGAAACTTTCAGTTTTATTATAAGTTTTGTTGACTTTAAAATGGTAAATACTTAAGCTTTACAATATTTAAATGTTTTACTTAAAAATATTTTCCCATTACGCTTTTCGTTTAAAAATTATAAACTTTAAAAGCTTTAAGAGCTTTACTAATCTCAGGTCAAAACTTGAAAAATTGTTTTCCAGAAAAATTGATCGAAATTTTCATTTAACATAAGCGGTTTACAAAAACATACAATATTCAACAACATCGTATCACTGATTAATATTCCAAGTACAAAACCAAATAGAAAAACACTTTTCGCATTTACATTACGAATATTAGATATTCAGAAGAGAATATAGGACCTATATCTGAATACACATTTAGGACGAAACCAATTTATTTTTTTTTAATTTTCCACTTTGTTTGATTTAATTTAGATTTTCTATATATTTTGCTGTGTATATGTTTTCCAATTTTAAATTTCAATTATTCTAAAAAATTTTCAATAAAAAAAAAAAAAAATTCTCATGATGATTGATTTGCATGCAATGGTAAATAATTATTATATGTTTATAAACCATCAGGGGTTGAGGTTACGAACCAAAATGTATTCTCAACATTAATCTTATATAAATCGATATGACACGACACCAACAACAGTGACTAAACAAAGTTTAAACAAAACACAAAAATATGTCTTGTTGTTGTCGTTTAGTTAAGCCATCCATCAAGTATAACCATAAAAATTTCTTTAGTGTTCTTTTAGTGCTGTTGTTATTGTTGTTGTTGTTGTGTTTGAATGAAAAATGACATTTGAAAAAATTCAAAAAATTATAATTTTCGACTCTCTGTACTTACATATTTAAGACACAGATACATGTCTTATTATTTTTAAATTTTTTTTTTGCAGATCATGGTAATTATTATAATTTTATAAATAGTAATTTTCACACCCTGAATTTTCCAGAAATACTCGTACATTATGTTATTGTATATTTGTCGAGATTAAAGAGAAAATTTTTATGTAAAGTTAACATAAAAAAAAAAATAAAAAAATTAATTAGCGCGGGTAGAAGACAGTTAAAGATGTTATTTTTTGTTTGCCTCTTGTGAAATCCAATTATAAGATTCTTGTCATATAATTTTCATTTTTAATGATAAATTATGTCAGAATTATTATTGTTACTATTTTTTATTTTTTTTTAAATTAAAGAGTGAAGAAAATTAATGTACATGCGAGATGTGTAGTGCCGTTTGACAAGTATAGATGCGGAATTAAATTTATAATTTTTAAATTATCTGACAAAAATTGTATAGACGGTGGCATGTCATTGGACTTTTCCAACTATAAATCGTATTTCGGTTATATTATTATTTTTTTGTTGTTGTTGATATCGTGCCAACGAGCAATTTATACCGCCTTCTAATTTGCTAATTGTAAATGTCAAATTATGGTTGACAATCTTTTTACAAAAGATAACATGTTTCTTTGTAGGCAAAGTATAAATTATTTAATTTAAACGTCTTTGAAGTTCTTAGACAGACAAAACGTGTTTCGACGTTGTATAATTTTTACATAAATTTGCATAATTTTATGTTTTAGAAAATGAAAATTTTAAACGAATGTGATCAGAAACGTATTTTCACTTTTCCCAGAAACCTTCTTATCCTATTTCAACACCCTTTTTTTAGTAAAATGCAGATAGACTTGAAAATTAAATTAGGAAACACAGACTGCTGATAGTTTTACATTTTTAACTGCCATGCCTTGTAGAGTTTTATCCATTTTCTGTTTGAAATGGTTCCTTAACTGTGGTCTTAAAACGTATATTCAATTAAGGTGTGCATTTGGTATTTCTAGAAATCCAGTTTAAAATTTTTAATAAAGATACACACATTTAAAAATTTCGTTCGCATTAAAAACCAATCACTCAGATTTATGATTATTCCGCAATGCAGAGCAGAAAACCAAAAATAATATTTAAGCAGCACGTAATTCGAATAATCACTCATCTCGTATTTAGATCATATACACACACACAAATACACATACCGCACCAACACGAATAAATAAATCATTCTTTATGCTTTCGTGATACACGTTTCGTTCCAATTGAATTAGTCGGAAGAGCAAAAAAAAAAAGCCCAGCAGGAAAATAAAGACACCGACACCATCGCAACAACAACAACAACAACAACTAGAAAAAATGTAAATTTATCCCTTAATTAAGGTAATTTATCATTTAAATAATTCCGTCTTATGTCGTTTTCGGTTTTATGCTTTTTATGTTTTTTAAACATATATACATATAAATTATTTATTGTTATTAAATAATTTTTCCAATGAAAATTATGTCCTTTTTCCGAGAATTAATTTTTCATTTTTTTTTTTTAATAAATTATCATGAGAAAATTAACACACAGTACAAAAAAAAAACCCTTAAATTTGACGTTTCAAATTCTATATAATAAAAATTAAATTGTAATTCGTGCACGATAGGGTTAGACATTAAATATATGATATTATGTCGTAATAACATAAAAATAAAAATTTAGATATGTTTTATTGTTGTTGTTAGCATATACCGAGATACATAGATAATAAAGACATTGTTTGGTTTATGATTATTTTTGCATCTACACCGACATATACATAAAACAAGGATAATTTGGTTGTCTGTAAATATATTTCCCCATATGTACTTTACTTTGCTGGATATATAGAGATGGGAGACACTATACATGATAAGAACAATGGAATTTAAAAAAAAAAATTATGTTAACATGAATTTTTCAAAAAAAAAAAAAAAAAAAAGTAAAAAAATGTTTAGAAGATAAGACATGTTTACGTTCTTATCAATAAATAATAATAATTAAGTATTTTATTGTTAAGTTTGTTAACTAACCGCTATTATTGTATTGTTTCGTGGAAATTATAATGGAAAATATTTTGTATATGGATCTAGTTTAGATAAAGTAAATAGTATTACGGGTTTATTGTTAAGTCGGAAAAATGAAATTTTATAAAGGGAGGACCAAATTATATTTCGAAAACAGTTTTAATGCTTTGTACTATGATCCTCGTGAATTAACGAGCTTTCAAATTTTTTTACCTTTCAGATTTCATTCAAACTCGATTCAATTCGGTTTCAAAATAGATTCAAACTATGTTAAAGTGGTGTCGTTTGATTACGATATTTGTGTAATTAAATGTAACATTAACAAATTTGACAGCCAAATTTGTGAACAAATTAAGCTACGTTGATTTATTTTGTAATTCTATCAAACTTATATGTCCAACCAATTAAATCAGTTCAAACAGTGTTCAATAATGCGTCGAAGAAAAACTAAATGTTATTCCATACTTTGTACTATGTTTCTCGTCGGATTAATGACTTTTCAATTTTGATTGCTTTCAAATTTCATTCAAACTTAATTCAATCATGTTTTAAAAATGTTAAAAAAAATATTGTTAAAATATTAACATGTTACTTGGATTCGTTTTGTAATTATATCAAACTTGCTAACACTCGATATTTTAAAAATTGAATACGTCCAACAAATTAGTTCAGTTCAAACAAAGTCCAATTTTTTGTTGAAGTAAACTTTAGGTAATATCCTTTAATGTGTATCATATTTTTCGTAAATTGACGAGGTTTGCATTTTTTAACTTTCAAATTTCATTCAAATCAGATTTCAATTCTGTTTCAAAATAGTTTTGAACTATGTTAAGGTTGTGCCGTTTGATTACAATATTATTTTTGTGAACGAATAAATAAATGTAGCTAAAATGAATATAATAACCCGATGGATGAGAAAATCAAGTTAATTAGAGTTATTTTGTGTTCTATCAAATTAATAAATACTTTTAAAAATACATTACGTGTAATAATCTAACTCAGCTAGAAGGTTTTGATTTTAAATTGAAAAAAGTTTTTGTGATATCCATACTTTGTGCTATGTTTCTTGTCGAATTAACGAGCTTTTAACTTTTTTGGCTTTTAAATGGTGTTCAAACTTAATTCAATTCGGTTTCAAAATGGTTTCAAACTTTGTTAAAAATGAGAAATTTGATATGATAATATTTGTAACAGCTACATTTAAGCTTAAACGAATTTGAATCATTTTGTATTTTGATCAAACTTGCTAATACTCGTGCTTTGAAAAATTGAATACATACTTTTGACGAATTAGCTCCTTTCAAACAAACTCCAGTTTTACATTGAAAAAAAGGCTAAGTGGCATATTAAATTTGTACTATGTTTCTCTTTGGATTAACGGCCCAATCAATTTGGTTTGCGTTCAAATTTTATTCAAACTTAATTCAATACGATTTTTCAAATGTTTTAAAAAAAAATTCTTAAGGTTACTCTTTTTCCAAAATAAAGTTACGCAAAATTTAAAACTTTTAAAAAATTATATCAGTTCAATTCAAGCCCAATTTTACTTTGAAGAAACATCTAGGTTATATCCTTTCATTTGTACTATGTTTCTCGTGAATTGACGAGCTTTCCTTTTTTTTGCTTTCAAATTTGATTGATACCTAAAACAATTCGGTTTCAAAATGATTTCAAACTATTTTAAGGCAGGATTGTTTGATTACAATAATATATGTGAAAGAGTAAATAAATGTAGCTTTATTGAAATTAACAACCAAATCGTTGAAAACATTAAGTTATTTTGATATATTTATTTTGAAGTATAAGTCGTTCAACAAATTAGCTCAGCTCAAACAGGTTTCAATATTAAGTTGAAAAAAGTCGCAGTGTTATCTCTTACTTCGTACTTTGTTTTTCGTGAATTAACGAGCTTTAAGTGTTTTTTGCTTTCAAATTTCATTCAAACTCAGTTCAATTCGGTTTCAAACTCGGTTAAAATAGTGCCCTTTAATTACAATAACATTTGTGTAAATAAATGTATCTAAAACGAATTTGACAGCCAAATGGGTGAGAAAAGCAAGTTACTTTTATTTATTTTGTAATACTACCAAACTTTCTATAACTTTGAAAATTTTTAACGTTCAACATATTAAGTCAGTTCAAACCGGGTTCAATTTTAGGCTAGCGGTAAGTCTAGTGGTATCCCATACTTTGTACTATGTTTCTTGTGAATTAACTGACTTTTTAACGAGCTTTCAATTTTTTGTTGCTTTCAAATGTCATTCAAACTCAACTCTCGGGTTTCAAAATAGTTTCAAACAATTTTAGGGTGATGCCTTTTAATAATGATAAAATTTGTGTAAAAATATAAAATTAATCTAATAGCCAAATGGGTGAAAATCAAGTGAGCTTGATTTATTTTGTAGTTCTATCAAACTATCAAAGTACTATAGCATTACTTTGAAAAATGTAATACGTTCAACAAATTAAATCCTTTTAAATAGGGTTCAATCATAAGTTGGAGAAGTCTCTGGATGATCCCACACTCTGTTCTATGTTTCTTGTCGAATTAACTAGCATTACATTTTTTTGCTTTCAACTTTCATTCAAACTTAATTCAAATCAGTTTTTAAAAAAGCTTTAAGTAATGTTAAAGGTTTGTCATTTCATTACAATAATATTTGTAACAGCTAAATTTAAGCTAAAATGAATTTAGTTTGATTGATTATCAAATCAAGTTTTTTTTAGATTTGTTTCTTTTAAACTTGACGTTTCAAATTAGAAGTTTTGTATGTCTGCATTCACTGCAGTTTTAAAACATTTTTTTTATAATTAAGTATCACTTAATTATATTTCATGCAATCTTATTGAATGATTATAATCAAGCTTCTTTGATTGGTTTTTGCATCCAATTGCTATCAATCTTGCTAATACTTCATTTTAATGAAAATGATAAGCTTTTTAAAAAAAATAAAAGTTTTCAATTCAATTGCAATATAAAATTACTCAATCAATTTAAAATAAGTATTCCAACTTGGACTTGGATTTGGACTTGTACTTGGACATGGACTTGGGCTTGGACTTGGACTTGGACTTGGACTTGGACTTGGACTTGGACTTGGACTTGGACTTGGACTTGGACTTGGACTTGGACTTGGACTTGGACTTGGACTTGGACTTGGACTTGGACTTGGACTTGGACTTGGACTTGGACTTGGACTTGGACTTGGACTTGGACTTGGACTTGGACTTGGACTTGGACTTGGACTTGGACTTGGACTTGGACTTGGACTTGGACTTGGACTTGGACTTGGACTTGGACTTGGACTTGGACTTGGACTTGGACTTGGACTTGGACTTGGACTTGGACTTGGACTTGGACTTGGACTTGGACTTGGACTTGGACTTGGACTTGGACTTGGACTTGGACTTGGACTTGGACTTGGACTTGGACTTAGACTTAGACTTGGACTTGGACTTGGACTTGGACTTGGACTTGGACTTGGACTTGGACTTGGACTTGGACTTGGACTTGGACTTGGACTTGGACTTGGACTTGGACTTGGACTTGGACTTGGACTTGAACTTGGACTTGGACTTGGACTTGGACTTGGACTTGGACTTGGACTTAGAATTTTACTAAAGCTCCGCTCAATCTTTGATTCAATCTTAGACTAAGTCTTAAAATTAGTCG
This sequence comes from Tipula confusa, assembly GCA_963556175.1. Taxonomy (NCBI): domain Eukaryota; kingdom Metazoa; phylum Arthropoda; class Insecta; order Diptera; family Tipulidae; genus Tipula; species Tipula confusa. The sequence continues at coordinate 35,738,935 of OY744476.1, forward strand.
TGGACTTAATTTTTGACTTATTCTATGACTTACTCTTGAACTTAACTTGGAATAGAAATGGGACTTCAACTTAGATTAGAACCGAAATGTACTATTATATTTAAAAAAAATCAACTATTAATCGTATGAAAACCTACCAGTTAAATTATTAATCGTGGCTGATATTAAACCAACGCATTTTTTGCGCGCCTTTTTTATTTTAACACGCCTATTTCTACAAGTATTTTTCATCACTGTTCATTTTGAAATGTACACGTGCGTACAATAATTAATCTTACTATAAGTGACATAGTCTCAGCGCCATCCACTTGTTAATTTACATATAACCGCTTTGATGTTCAGCAAGTATTTTTTTTTTCATCATGTTGATATCCAAATTTCATCGACAAGTACAAATTTACAAAATTTTGGTTGGCATGGTGCCATTATAATTTTAAAATAAATTAGCACATAACATTTAACCATCTTCTAATTTATCCGATTTGTAACTGTCGTTTATTTCTTAGCAATCAAATGAACCAATGCCTAAGAGCTTTTAAGTCTTTGGTAAGTAACTAAGATATCTTGTTGTTGAGTTTAAAGTCGTTGATTTTATAGTGTTTTTGTCGTGTTATGATTTCCACCCTACACAAAAAAATACATTTTTAATTAGGTCAAAAACTTTGCCTCGGGATTAAACTGAAACCTTAAACTTAATTTTCTCTTTCCCAATTTGCAAAGTAGTTTTATCGAAACATTTTTTTTTAATTATTGTTGTTTTCGTTTCTACCTCTCCCTAAATCGAAAATTTAAATAATTAATTTTTTATAATACTTGTGTGTGTGTTAACAAATATGTAAATCGCGATCCCTAAAAATCAATAATGAAATTAAATTAATCGCATTCTTGTTTGTCCAACCGAGCAAAAATTCTATAAATTTTTCACGGTTTTCCAAGTTGTGTATTGTTATGTCGACGAACGACTTGAAGAAACCAAATAACAAAAAATTGGTTTGGTTTCCTTCGTATATTTTGTATTTCTTGTACGCATACAAAAAAAAAAACTGTTGTAAAACATACAAAAGAAAATGTTTCAATCCTAATTTCCATTTCAATGTTATGTTTTAAATAAACAACAAACCCATCAATCAAATTCCCCAATTCAATGTAGCTTGGCAAAAGTATTTTTGTGTGTGTACATACGAAAATTTTTTTGTAATATTTTACATAATATTTGGAAGGGATCGGCAAAACGATAGAAAAATTATGCAAAACTAACATACCATCGTATATACGCGCAGCAGTCCCCTAAACCGAATTTCCAATGAAATATTTTGACATTTCAAAAAGAAAAATAGAATTATGCAAAGGAGCCAGAGCACCCTAAAATTTGAGTTGCCTTAAACATTTTAAAATTCTTTGGTGTACTTCTTCGAATAATAACATTTTTATAGGCCAGTTTATGTTTACATTCGTTTTTTTTTTGTTTTTGTTTTTTGACAATAATAAAGGAATTTTCTCTGCGCGCTTACTTTATATTTTAAAGACAAAAGGAATCCAGGACACAGGGAGACGAAGACTTTATATATACGATAAGGAAATCCCATTACATTGTTTTCATTTTTGTTTGTCTTCTTAAAAAATAATACAAAACAATTAGTATTTTTATTTAAATAATATAACAATCATCATCATTGTCATTATCATAGTATAGTATCATCATCAGCATCATCATCATCATCATCATATATGTGTCGTTTCGTGAATATTATTTAAATGCTACTTGGGAGATTTCTGTAAATGCTTTGTTTAGGGATGCTTACATAAAAATTATGAGTGCTCTTTATGTTTATCATGCTGTTCAAATACATACCGTCAACGACAACAACAATACAACAACCTTATTATGTAATGAAGACATTATATGTTCATCGATCGCTCTGTATAGTCTATACACACACTATACTGGTATATGGCAAAATTACGTGAATTTTGAATATAAAAGAAATGTAATTTGCGTAAAGATGTTTTTAAACAATGCTGCTAAAAAAAAAATGAAATGTTCATGAGTGGTTTCATTTCGCTCTGTTCGTTAGCGATTATAATATTATTTATGATCTCATGTCAAGTTTTTGAGGAGGTTTTAGTATTCATTTTTATTGAAATGATGTCATCTTTGTTAATTATTTATATAGCATTGGTATAGAGAAAATATTTCAAATATTTGCGTAAATATAATTTAAAAGGACGTGGAGCTTATTTTTAGAACATCAACATTTATAATTTGAACATTAACATTTAGTACTTAAACATCAACAATATCATTAAATTTTGTTTGATAATAAGTTTAAATAATGTTCGTATAACTTAATAGCTTACTTTACGACTTTGCTGTTAGAACGGTCAAATCCATTGCACTTTAAAGCTTGAACTCTGGGCTGGAAAATTTTTGAAAAGTTTTCGAGCAATCATTTGCTCAACATTCGCTACAGAATGAAATTACTTGTATGTACTAGCAATTTTATTTGGTTCTGTATTTGTTTATGTATCTCTGAATGTTAACTCACATATTTTTGACATTTGGATTTTCTGTACTTTGAAGAAAATTGATACACGAATTTTTGTTCAAATAAGGAACATTAAAGAACTGACTGCACGCGCGAGACACTTCAGGCTCTGAAACCACTGGTAAAATAAACAAAAGACGCTTAAATCTTTTTATCATAGAACACAAATGGCAGTGTTCAGCCTTCAATGCTAAATAGCAAAGAAGGTCGTTTCAAGAGAGAAAATTAAATAGCTTAAATATGGTCACTAGACTCAAAAATGTAGGAATGTACAAGAAAATTTCAAACTATGTAAGAAATACGGGAACATATTGCAAAGACGCTAAGTAATTTTTTGCAGTGATAATGCTACTGAAGAGAACAGACATACGGCTAGCAGGTTAAATATTTCGCTATACAGATTCACAGACACATATAAAAAAGACCAGTATAATGGTGGAACACTTTAAAAGACGAGCTGTTTTCGTGCCAAGAATCGTTGTAAAATATTTTTACTATGGTGTTTCGACAACTACCTCGTATCATCGAACCAAGAACCGAGAAGCAAGTAGTTCTGTACATTGCTACTGAAGGAGATTCTAGCATGATACTAGAGCTCTGAGTGCGAAGACGTAATTAAAATGTAGATCTACTAATAGTTATACTTATACTCCCCATTTAACCAACAAAATCTCTGTCTGAACATTGCTGTAAAATATATGGAAGTTAATTTTTGCGTGGAACTTAATTTTTTTGTTAGTTTTTTTTAAATGATCCTACAGAAATACATACCGCTATCTAATTAGTCGTTTGTTTCTTTAAAGCTACAATTGGAAGCTATCTATATAACCACGAAACTATTGGCAAGTTTAAAATAAATTAAACTGTAATCGTTTGTAGACTTCCAGTATATTAATCAAATATGATAAAAAATGTGGAACCTATATTCACGTTTTAATATTAAAGAAAATTGTGTAACATACTCGGTATTGCTTAAACGTACCTTACTTACCATTTCAAAAAAACGGTGGAATTTATTTATACTTATTCGATAAAAATTGTGGAACCTATTTATTTATATTTTATATTTGTTGTCTTTTTAATTTCTGTTTTAAAAATATAATTTTAATTATATATATATATATATATATATATATATATATATATATATATATATATATATATATATATATATATATATATAACATAACATTTTTATATATCACTAATTATTTCAACTGATTTAAATCTATAAGTTGGCGATGTATATATTGGGATATTGTTATTCTGCAAAAAAAAAATTAAAAATAAAATAAAACATATTTGAAGATTACTTTTTAGTTTGCGGTTTATTCTTATAATTGTGGGACTTATTTAATGTTTAACTTTTCCGAAGAAGTTATGATCTTATTTTAAGATGGTTTCTATACCTCATGTTTTTAAGTGCTGTATTCAATTTATTTTGAAGCTTTATATACTTATTTACGTTTATTTTGAGTAGTTAAATTGTGGAACCTATTCATATTATTTTAAGCTTTTCTTTGTAATAATGAATTTTTTTTAATCCAAATAGTTATTTTTATAAAAAAGAAAAATGTATTTATATATATATATAAATATATATATATATATATATATATATATATATATATATATATATATATATATATATATATATATATAACATAACATTTTTATATATCACTAATTATTTCAACTGATTTAAATCTATTATTTGGCTATATATACATTGGGATATTGCTTTTCTGCAAAAAAAAAAATTAAGAATAAAATAAAACATATTTGAAAATTACTTTTTAGTTTGCGGTTTATTCTTATAATTGTTGGACTTATTTAATGTTTAACTTTTCCGAAGAAGTTATGATCTTGTTTTAAGATGGTTTCTATACCTCATGTTTTTAAGTGCTGTATTCAATTTATTTTGAATCTTTATATACTTATTTACGTATTATTTTGAGTAGTTAAATTGTGGAACCTATTCATATTATTTCAAGCTTTTCTTTGTAATAATGAATTTTTTTTATCCAAATAGTTAATTTTATAAAAAAGGAAAATGTATTCATTCAAAATATTTATGGAACGTATTTAAAAAAAATTAATTATGTAAACAAATGTGGAATCTATGTTCAGTTTTTAAATGTGGTTCAATTTTTTCAAAAAAATGTATAAGTTAATATTTATTAAATGGTATTGAAATATATATTTTTGCATTCAAATATGATCGCTAAAATGTGGAATCTATTTTCAAATTTTAAATGTAAAGCAAACTTTACAGGTTTACGTTTTGTTCAAAAATTATTAAACGTATTAATACTATAATAGGCTACATATTGGAACTTTCTTTTTTTTTATTTTACTTCTTAAAAATTGTGGAACTTATTTTCAGCTGTTTAATTTAAGTTCATATACTTATATTTAATTCACCGTTATACGTCAAAATCAACTTCACGTATGCTAAATTACATAATAATCATCATTTAACTTAAAATATTCATCTTCGCTCAACATTTTAATCACTTGTCTCGCGTTGTTATTCATATACATATCCATAGGATGTAAAACAAAACATTTTTTGTTGTCGTATCACATACCCGCAATCAAAATTTAATCCACTCAACAACAGCCAAACGTTTCAGTTAATTTTCATACATTATCTCGTATACCAAGAGTGTGTATATTTTAATCCAAAGCACAAAAAAAGCCACAAAATGAAACCGCGTCATGAAAAATGTTCGTGTGACATATTTGTCTGTATGTGTATGTACATAGCACTATACTACCTTGACAAAAAAAAAAAGGATATGTTGTTGTTATTATTTCGCGCAACATCTAAATATTATTTTTAAATCATAAATATTTATGATCCTGATTATTATTTTAATTTTTTGTTGTTGTACGTTCCCACTTCTGTGTTGAGCTGTTTAACATAAAAAAACATTAAACATTATATCAACATTGCCATCGTTGTTATTATTACTATTATTACTATACTCATGCTACTATCACTGTAACTATTTTTTTTTTGTTACACTTTGCTTTTGTCGTTTTTTTTGGTGTTTTGCGTTTTTCAATTTGTCGCGGAGAAAATGAACAAAAACCCAGAAACAATAACTTAGGTGATGTTAATGGTGATGGTAATGGCGGAGGTTGATTTTTATTAGGAGTACGTATATAATAGTGGCTGGCGCCTAACGCCCTTTGAAAAGCCTAGGATGCTATACTGGAATTATAAGGATAACTTGCTTATTTATAAGTCTTTTACGAAGTATGGGAGTACCACCCGACCACAGGAGCGTTTAATAAGTATATTAATTTGGAAACACACACACAAATATATACACATACCAGCAACATCACAAAAATGTATCAAAATGATAATAAAATATGTTTTTGTTGTGTTTCGTTCATTCTCATCATTCGTCGTCGTCGTCGGCGATGTCTAAATGAAAATGTCAAAAATCAAAAGTATGTGAAAAAAGAAAATGAGATTTATGTGTTCTGGTTTTTTATGTTGGTATGTCGCACTCTCTGCTTTTCCTGTTTTTTTTTTTTATATATTTGATGTTTGTATTTTAATTAATTTCTGGGTGATGATGTACTACGGTGGTATGTACGTATATATATAGTAAAGTTCATCATGCTCTCAGTCGGATTTATAAAATGTTGCTGCAAGTGAGGTACCAAAATGTCATAACTTTTTTTTTGTTTTTTGTTTTTCCATTTTCACAAAAACAGATATTAAATGTCATATCTAATACAAAATATTTATATCAAACACATAAAATCATACAAATCATTGAACATGGTGTGTGCGTTTAGTTTATATATAAAGGTAGATCAGTAGAATGGTGTGCACATTAAACCACAAAAAAAAGTGACATACGACAAGAAAATGGAAAATAAATCACAAAAAAACGTGAGATGAAATTCTCATTACAGAGATTCATCTTGACATTTATTTTTATTTTTTTGGTAGTGAATTATTTAATTTAAAATTATGAATAATTTTCATATAGTCGTCGTCATCATCGTGTTACATGATATTATGTATACATGAGATTGTGGTAGCAATAAGAATACGACAAATGGAAATGAGGAACAAAAAAAATGTTAAATGTGCAAGCACATAACAATTGGAGTTGGTTTATATGTAGAAATTTACTGCACATATCATATTATGCAGATATTTTTAGCGTGGGGACTCAAACAGTACTTTACAATTTAAATTTATTTATTTACGTATGATCAGTGCAATTTATATTTCCAACCAAGATAATTAATGTATTTTTGTTTACGTTTGTTTCAGGTAAGTGGAAGCAACTTTATATATTCAAATCGAGTGGAAATTGGAAGTAACTTAAATCGACCTCGAAACACTTTAAGTAATATTTGTTTAAATTACCATTTCGAAATTTTACTCATTGCTTCGTAGTTTACCTTGTTACTAATCTGCCAAAGGTATTATGTGTCGAAATGCAGTTTCCAAGTCTACTTAAGACTTGGTTTCTAACCAATTGATTAAAATGTGAGTTTATATATATATATATATATATATATATATATATATATATATATATATATATATATATATATATATATATATATATATATATATATATATATATATATATATGTATATATATATATATATATATATATATATATATATATATATATATATATATATATATATATATATTTCTATTTTTTTAATTATCAAATATCACTCAAACACATTTTAAGAAATATTTTATAGTTGGAGTTACAATTCAATTTTCATTTAAATTCTAGATTGAATGAAACTCCTTAAAAATTCTGAATTTTGAAACTATGGAACTAACTTTAAATTATAATCAAATAGTTTGCACTCAAAAAATGTCCACGATACGTTAACTTTACATAAATCAAAATTTTTATAAATAATTTATTCCCGACATTTTGTAAATATTTATAGTTACGTATAAATTATAAATTTAATTTTAAAATTTAGTTTTTAAAATTTTGTAAAGTTTCAAAATTTGTAGAGTAAAGTTAACTGTTTACTTTATTCATAATCAGAATAAGGATTTTTTTTTGTTTATTCGTAATCAGAATAATATCTTCCTAATCACTGCTTAATTTGTTCATTATATGAATACATATGGTTTGTAACGATATTGCCTGGATGTTTTAAATGTAAACGTTCGAATTTAACGATATTTATAATATGACGAAAATTTAGACTAAGTGATAGATTTGTCAGTATTAAACCTATAATTTGGGTGAGCTCAAGTTATAAAACTTATTTGATAAATAAGGCCGTATGACACGGGCCCCGAATGTCACGAACCCCCGAACACCAACTTTTAAAAATTAAAAAAAACACAATAACAATAATCTTAAAACTAAAATTATAAACTAATTAAAACAAAAACAAAAACTTTTTTCCAAATGTTTGTCCTGCTATCTTTGCTTTATGGATAGTCAAATACTTAAAACAGTTTGCTTACCGGACCATGGGGAATCCCTTTTAAAATAATTGTGCATCACCAATAAAATTGAATACAACCTATTGTTTTGACATTTACGCATTATATGTTAACTATTAACAAATTTAACCACTAATAAATGAAGAAAACTGTAAATGTGATTAGGAGTGCAGTAAAAAAAATGTGATTGGTTGTTTTGTGTTCCATGCTTTATATTTAAGAAAAGTAATGGGCAATCATCTGCCTTTACCACACAATCTGGTATAGGGATATAAATAAAGGATGGATAAAACTGAAAGATCTTGTATCTGACGAGAAGCAAAGTGACGGTTGGGTTTATGATTTTACAAGAATTAATGGAAGGATCAAGAAATTGGCGAAAACTACTGGAGCGGTTTCTCGAAGTATTTCTATTTTTATCCGAACGTGGTTTAGCTTTCTTTGGCTCAAACCAGCGAATTGGTGACAGTCAAAATGGTAATTTTCATGGGTTAATTGAGCTATTGAGTAAATACGACCCATTTTTAAAATATCACGTTCAGCGAGTTCGTGCTTCACAGGAAGAACATTCAAGATTACAAGTGCATTACCTTTCTCCTCGTATACTAAATGAATTTATTGAATTATGCGGATTATCTGTAAAGAAAATCATTCTTGAAGAAATAATAAAAAGTAAATATTTTGCAACTATCGTCGATGCCACTCCTGATTGCTCACATCGAGAACGAACTACGTTGATCATTCGGTATGTAAAAGTATGTGACAATTCTAAATTTAACATTGAAGAGCGTTTCATTTGCTTCGATTCATTCTCTGCAAAAACATCAGAAGAAATTGCTGCCAGAATTCTTGAAGTTTTGTCGGATATAAAATTAGATTTCAATGCATGTACTCCAAACACATAATAACGGTGCAAACATGATTGGCTTAACTAAATCCTAACTGTATTTTTTCCGGCTGTGGGAACCACGCGTTAAATCTTGTAGGAGTTGATTCAGCTGAATCTTGTAAGGAGGCAGTACAATTTTTTGGAGTTGTAAAACAAATGTTTAATTTTTTTAGCAGCAGTCCTCGAAGATGGAAGGTTTTAAAGAAACATATTCAAATGTCTCATTACTCAGTTTCCAGAACTAGGTGGTCTGCTAGAATAGATGCAGTTAAACCAATAATCTTTTCGTTTTTCTTTGGACATTTCAAAATTTGACTGATAAACAAATTGAAGCTGCAGTAAACAGTTTAAATTCCAAATACACGAGTGAGCTATCAAAGGAGATACTAGAGATGAAGTAAAATTCCTTAAAAATTGTTATGCAGCTAATTTCAATGCTCACAATATAATAATTATTAGTCACAATTGCAATAAATGACTGAATGGATACATGCCGAAACCGATTCGAGTTTTCATCTGTTAATTTAAGTTTCTGCTTTGCAGTAGTAACTTGTAGTGTAATATAGTTGAAAACCAATCAGAGCCCTTTCATCTGCAACATTAAAAAAAACATTTTTAAAATATCTAGGAATATTAGAGTCTTTAAAATGTAATTACATATACTTATGTTAGTTTTAATAGTTTGTAATTTTGTATGTTTTTGTATTTTAGCATCTTCTGAAATTATTGTACTAAATTTTAAAGGGAAAATTGACCATTTAACATGAAGATTCAGAGATTTTTCTTCACCAAATAACTGAATAAAGTCTAAACGTAATCTTTTAAATTGACTAAACAAAAGCCATTCTGAAAATAATCCGTTCGCAGGTTTTGTCAAAATATCCTGCCATCTTACACTTAAAGTCTCTTTCCACTTTTGATCTACAGCCAAGCAAGGTTGCGCGTCAAATTTCAGCCAGTTATTGTTTTGTGTTTCTGATAAAAGTAGATTTTATATATGTTGTTAATTTATTGAATATATTAGCTAATTTTTTATGTATAACTATTTCAGAATAGTTTAAACTAGTCTGAAAATGTTCTACTGTTTTTTTTAACATACCAAAATAGCTATAAGTAAATATTTATTTAGATGAAAGTACTATCTAAATAAATATTTAGTACTAATTTTGATGATGGTGCAGAAAGCGAGAATACACATGATGACGGTTGAAAAACTTGGTCGAATGGATTTTAAAAAAATTTTTTTTTCTATTAAAACACATTCTCCTGTCTGATTTACTATGACTTTATACTCGCCTTGGAGTACTGTTTTAACTATGTGTGTTTTCACTAATTGCTGATCATTTTTAGGAAATAAACATGAATTGAAGGAAACCAACCAAACTTCGTTGTAGGTAATCACCACTTTAAAAAAATTCACTACACTTTCACAAATAAGATAAGTAATATTTTAATTCCAAATCAAACTTACAAATTAAAATATACAGAAAAACTACTCAAAAGACAAATTACTTGGAAATGCTACATCTTTATTTTACAACAAATTCAGAAAAACTGATAAAATTACTCAAGGATTTTTCATGTGGTATGTTCTAAATCTGTAGTAAAATATAATTGTATTGTAGTGAAATATAATTGTTCTGTAATGAAACCCATTAATTTGTTATACGTAAAATGTTTTTACTACGACGCATAATGAAATTTACCACAAGATAGTTAAAGTAACTACCATAATATGCAATGATAATTTAGACAGCATTGTAATTAATTTTATTCCGGTAAAAATTCACAACAAAAAAGTAAAAATTACTATAAATTCACTAAAATGCAGTGAAATTTCTTTAGACTGGGGTTTTAGGCGGTTTGTCAATTTCACTACAAGTATAAATTAATATATATATATATATATATATATATATATATATATATATATATATATATATATATATATATATAAATATATATACACTTGAATCTCGATTATCCGGGATCCGATTATCCGTGAACCTCTATTATCCGGGAATTTTGCTACGCATCCGATTTCTTTTAAATCTCTCGGTTAACCGGTATTTCATCTGATTAACCTGGATATTTACATTTCTTTTTCATCTTTTTTTTTTGAAATTTCGATAAAAGTACTATTTTTTCTAATATGTACCGGTTGTGTTTTATGGAATATTGTGATGTGCATAAAAAAAAGGAATATGATTACCGTTACAAACCTATAACTTGAAAAATAATTTTAGATCATATTGCAGTTTAATCTAGTACAGTTTATATTTAGTAGGTGAAATTCGTTGCGTAGATTTACAGTTTTAATTTTTAATTACAATTTGATACATACATAAAGACCAACGGTAAAACCATTTCTTACACTTAATATAAATCCACGTTGGATATAAATTTGTATCTGTAGAAAACTGTTCTCATTTAGGTAACACTATGCTTCCATCAACATCAGCGTCATCTAAACGATCAAGAAAGGTTTTATCTATTAAGAAAAAAGTAGACATTATAAACCAACTCTAAAAAGGTGTTCCTGCAAAAAATTTATCGGTGAAATACGGAGTGAGCCAACGAACTGTTTACGACATAAAAAAACGGAAAACCGAAATTTTAAAATTCTTTTCTGCATCCGATTCCATAAAAGGATTAAGCGTTCGGAAAACTTTAAAAGGCGCCGAACATGAACAAGTAGACCTAGCAACGTACGAATGGTTTCGCCAACAAAGATTTCGAGGTTTACCTATTTCGGGAGCAATGATTATCGAAAAAGCAAAACATTTTCACGCAGCATTCAAAATAGAAACGACATGCCATTACTCGCGGGGCTGGTTGGGAAATTTCAAAAGTCGTCATGGAATTCATAGTCTGAAAGCGTCCGGTGAAAAAATGGCAGCCGATGAAAGCGCAACACTATTCGTCGAAGAATTAGACGATTTAATAAAATCGGAAAAACTAACACTGCACCAAATTTATAATGCTGACGAGACGGGGATTTTTTGGAAGGCGCTACCCCGAAGAACTTTAGTCAGCAGTAACGAATCGAGTGTAGAAAGGGTCAAAGAATCAAAAGAGCGACTGACTGCCCTTATGTAATTGGAAAAAGTGCGCGTCCAAGAGCTTTTAAAAATATAAAGCAATTGCCAGTTCTCTATATGGCAAATAAAAAAGCTTGGGTGACCAAAGAATTATTTTTGAAATGGTTTGAGAACCATTTTGTGGCTGAAGCCAGGAAAAGTTGTAAAGATTTGGAGTTGGCAAAAGATTGTAAAGTTTTATTGCTATTAGATAACTGCCCCGCACATCCGGATGTGACTAAATTTCAAAGCAACAACATAATCGTCAAGTATTTGCCCCCTAACTGTACGAGCTTAATACAACCGATGGATCAGGGTGTGATTCGAAGCTTCAAGTGTCATTATCGTAAGGGAATGGTAAGGAAATTAATAAACTTGCAGACAGAAGGCGACGTGACTTTTTTCATTAAAAATTTTAATTTAAAACACGCAATATGGTGCCTTTCTCGAGCTTGGAATGACGGTACGGAAGCTGTTTTAAAATCATCTTGGGGCAGTATTTTGTATGAAAATGATAATGAAACGTCGGAATATTTTGATTATGAAGCGGACAACATTGAAGACACTCTGATTGATGAATTAAATCAGGGTATAATGAGTCAAATGAATAGAGATGAATTTGTTAACTGAGTAGATTCGGACATTGAAGCACCCACATTCGCAACGCTAACTGATGCTGAAATAGTGGAAGGGGTATTAAATCCTAAGGAAAATTAAGAGGAGCTCAACAGTGATGACGATGTTGATGAAGAACTTCTAATAAACGTTAAGACGAACGATGCTATAACTGCTTGTTAAACTCTCTTAAATTACTTAGAGAATCATGACATCGACGAAATAAGTGTGCAAGATAAAATGCACGTTCACAGGATACAGGCCAATTTAATTGAGCATCGGCGCAAAAGTCAACGACAGACCAAAGTGATCGAATTTTTCAGTAAAATTTAAACTTGTTACACTTAATTCCAAAGCTGATGAAAGCAACATATTTTTTTGTGATACACATTTCTGTACATACGTACGTAGTAAGTATGTACATACATACATATGTATATGAATTCGTAATTACATACATATGTATTTACATACATAGTTTTGTTTTAAGTTATATATTTTTTTTTTATATTTTAATTTATGTATATGATTTTTATTCAATGTTGATTGATTTTATTATTAAAAATAAAAAAATTGAGACTACGAGGTATTTCTTTGTATTTTACTCAGAAAACGAAAAACTCGATTAACCGGGTTTTTTGATTATCCGGGAGGGCTCCGGTCCCACTCATCCTCGTATAATCGAGACTCAAGTGTATATATATATATATATATATATATATATATATATATATATATATATATGTAGATATATATATATATATATATATATATATATATATATATATATATATATATATATATATATATATATATATATATAAGGGATATTTTTAAACAATTTTCTTTTTTGCAACAGTGATTTTGACAGGTCACGTATGTTTCGTGTTTTGTGTCACTGTCAAACATCTTCAGTTTGGTCTATAACTTAACCATGAATCGTCTTATAAACGCTTGCAAATCATTGAATTTTATTATCAAAATGAATGCTCTGATAAGAAGCACTTCTTCCATTTTATGGTCAGTTTAATCGACCCACTGAAGCGGCTATTCGGGCTATTGTGACTAAATTTTGAGGCGCAGCCGCGGTCTACATTTGCATGAAATAATTTTCAAACGTTAAATTATATGGACCGTAATATCGATTCAAATAAAGATTTCATGCATTTTTCTTAATTTTATGTGTCTTTTTTTGGAAAAATTTCCTATAGCTATTAAAAAAATTACCCTTTATTATATATTTCAATAATAGTAGAGTGAGCCTTCTCTGTTTGTCCTTTCGACTCAGAACAAGATGCATATTCTAACTTGACGTTAAGTCTGTTTAGGTATTCCTTGAATTGTGCCGATTGGAATGTTGTTTCGTGATTCCAAAAATTGTGAAATATTTTGTGAGTGCAGATGTTACATCCACTAATTTTTTTGTATTGATTTAAATCATTTGAAGATGTTTTGAAGATGCATCTATTACTGAAAAAAATAAAAATTTATTGATACTAAAAATATCGATGTGCACTCTTTCTAGAGGTTTTTTTTTTGTAATTGGCCTCGGTGAAATTTTTATGTTATAGAGCCGGCGATCATATTTATGCGTGTTACACACGTTGCATGCATTAACATGTCTTTTGATTTTATTGGTCAAATTTTATTGGTGACGAAAACCATATGGCCATTTTGGGAGAATTCTCGTCTAAAACATTCCTAAATTTTACCGGAGATATGGGATTTCAGGTGCAAAGATTGCAGATTGTTTTCCGTTGTGGTATTTTTTTAAGAAGTCTGTAATATCTTCCAGTTCGAATGAGTTCTTTGAATTTATTATTCTATTAAAATTTGGAAATATATTTTTTGTAATTATTACATCTACGTTTGAAAGTTTAAGAACTAATTGGTTTCTGTAGTAACTCAGAGGTCTATCTGAAAAATGAATGAAAAAGCCATCCGATGTATTAGCAGAGTGCATTGTATCCATTTCGCTACTATTTTCTTGAATGTTTTCTTTGGTTTTCTTTGGTTTTGTATTAAAGTATTATCCGATGATTCTGTAACGTTAAGTTCAGTTGGATCTGACATCCGCATGCTAAGCGTGTCTGCCACGACATTTCTTGAAGCAAATTCTATAGGTCTCTCAATTTTATTTTAGATTTAAAATAGTACTGCATCTATAGCGAAGTCTGAAGCATCGGTTGTTAAAATAAAGGGTTTATTGAATACAGGATACGTAAGTATCTGATCTGTAGCAATAGTAGTTTTTAGTGTCTCGAATGACTTGTCATATCGTACTGCGTCATATGTTTGGCTATTTTGAAATAAGATGACTAGCCTGTAATATCCTGAGAGCCCAAGAAAGTGTTTAATTTCTTTTAGATTTTTGGGTAAGGGCCACTCCAAGAATTTTTGAACTTTGTCCTTGTTAAGTTTTACATCGTCTTGAGTTATGATGTGTCCTAAAAATTCTGTTTCTTTTTTAAAAAATTCGCATTTGTCAAGCTGAATTTTTAAATTGAAATGTTACAATCGTTTTAAGACAGGTTTTAAATTATTATATGAGTAAATTTTCTCCTACAATAACGATATCATCTAAATAGATATGGCATCGTTTTCCCAATAGTCCATGCAAAACGTTATTCATGGCTTTTTGAAAATTAGCAGGTCCATTTTTCAGACCGAAAGGCATTCGAAAAAATTCATAAGTGAAATATGCTGATTTCCCTAGATTATCTAGAATTTCCTCTATTTAAGGAATGGGGAATTTGTCATTAACTGTGTTTTCGTGAATCAATAACTGAATTTACGATAATCAATGACAACCTTTATCTTACGAGTTCCAGATGCATCTGCCTTTTTCGGAACTACCCAAATTGGTGAGGAATAAGGACTGCTTGAATTTTTTATAATGCCACTGTCTAGCATATCTTGAACTTGATCGTCAACGTCTTTCTTGAAGTGATAGGGATACCTTTAGGTTTTTGTATAAAATGGCATCTCATCTTTAGTTTGAAAATTATTTTTAATAACAGTAGTGTCAAAAACCTTTTCATTTTGCCGTATAAATTTTTTCTTCGTATTCAAATAAATGCTCTGTTCTTATCAAACCTTTTACTGTTTTTTTTACTAATAATTGAATCGTTCAAAACCGGTGTAGGTTGAATAGTATCAAAATTATTTATTTGTAATTTTAATTTTGGTTGACTTCAATTTTAGTGTGGTTGAGCGGCGAAAACTCAAATCTGTTTATCACTTTTAGCCCCAGACGTAATAGGGAATAGAATAAAACTATTTGATTTCCTCAAAACACTATCACGAGTTCACTTAATAATTGGTTTTTATTTACCAATTTTATATATATATATATATATATATATATATATATATATATATATATATATATATATATATATATAATATAAATTTATTTAATGTTTTCCAAATCTAATTAAAAATTAAAAATAATTATAATTACCACCATGATTGATGAGTTCCAAATGTTTTCACCAAATTGTTATCCCGTCATAATGTTTAACATTTTCCGTGCAGATGAGTTCCATTTTCTAAGCGATAAGTTATTAACGAAACAAAAATCAAGTCTCTAAATATCTACCCAATGCGTTCTATATATATTCTACTCGTAATGTCATCTTTCCAAACAACAAAGAAAGAAACACTAAATTCTCGACAAGACGTTGTGTAATTCGATCTTATCTCCGCTCTTCATTATTATAATTTTTTTTTTGTTATTATAAATAAATTAAAATAAAAATTCCATTAAATTAAATTACAATACAAAATTGTAATTTGATCGGTTATTTAATTTTTTTTTTTCGTTTTTATTTCAATTTAATTTGAAATATTTAATTTAGATTAAAAACGAAACGAAATTCTTATTAAAAAATAGTTTACGTTTTGTACAACAGTACAGAAATGTTGGTGGCCTTTTAGTCGGTTGCGCGGTTCACAAATTAATTGATTGATTTGTCTGATGAATTTTTTTCATGTTGTCTGTATATTATGTATGTGTCCATATAGTTAGTTAGTTAGTTAGTTGTCAGTCGTATATTGTTGTTGTTGTTATATAATTGATTAATTTGTTTAAATAAAAATATATCGTTGTTGTTATTTGGTTAGGTAACCCCTAATTGACCTGTTTATAATTTTTACTATATATAGTTTGTCGAAATCGTACGCTTACTATACATATATCTTTATAAAGCGATGAGTGTTAAATTGTATCCAGTAACAACAACAAAAACCACTATATGAAACCACCATGATGTATATATGTATAAATGTATGCACGAGTATGTTTGCAAAGATCGTGTTTTGATTTTAGAAATGCTGCACAGCATGAAATTAACCTTCTTTCGAAACGAGTAAGAAAAAAAAATTAAAATTTACAATTTGGTTATTAATATGATGGAGGTCCTGGTTTTGTGGTGATCTTTTATGGTATTACGTCAGTTCTGGTGTAGATGTGTATCGAATAACCATACGCGAAACCGACTACATCAAACGCAAAAAAAAAATGTTTACCATGTTGATTAATAATTTCATGTTTTATATGTAAATACAGTATTACATCGAAATGCGTGGTACACATATTTCAATATTATATTTCACTCTGATTCAAAATTATAGTCTTGGTTTATACTTTTAGAAATAATCGAAGTGGTAAATTATTAAAAAACGAACAAAGATCGCGTTTTACGGTCGACCTCTGTACACACCATAAACATGTATCTGCAAAAAATAAACTCGTAACTAATAATATTAAGAAATCAATTTTAATCGGTGGTCTTGTTGTTTATGTTTAATAAAATAAAAAAAAATGTTTTAATTTTATGCATAAATCTTAAAATTGTGATGTTCAATGAAGAGGTCAGAAAATAAGTTTGTACTCCTCTCGATCTTAGGTGTTGGAATTTAATTTAGCCCTTTTCGTATAATGAATTAAAAATCCTTGATTATGATTTAACACGCTTCCAACCTACAACTTTAAGCGGATTAGATAAAAATCAATTTGGCAAAAGAAGATTCAATAAATTGAGACTTATAAAAGACTTTAAATTTTTAATGACCCAATTTAGGTGTGGTCTTGAGGCGGCAGTGTAAAAATGTTGATTGATTTTTAAATGCCACACACAAATTTAAGATTAAAAACTAATAAATTTATGATTTGTCGGCTCAATTTTATGTTGATCCAATTTTATTGGTTTTAAATGGGTTTGAATATGAATTCAGTTATAAATAATAGAGTTTTTAAAATTATGTTAAATTTAAATGGGCGAGCATTCATACATTTTTATTTTTGACAAAATGTTTAAATTTGGTTATATATATATATATATATATATATATATATATATATATATATATATATATATATATATATATATTTCCTTATGTCAATTTTACTGGAAACTCGTGCAACATAGGTATTTAGGTTTCACTGATATAAGCTAAATGGCACGTTGTAGCGAGTCAGAATTTTTGTGGATTTTATATATTTTTCCCCCAATGCAGTTATCACTGTGACTCTGTTATTTTTTGCGACAGTTTCTTTATCTTTTGCTTGGAATTATTTTACTGTGACGTATATCGTTGTCTCCAACCTCGAATTGTTTTGGTTCTGGTATCCTTGAATTTTCTGTTTGTAGTTTAGTTTGATGAAAGGTTTGAATTCGTTGGATTACATCGGCATTTACATTATCCTTATAGTTCAACATGTTTTGGTAATTGATGTTGCACTGTTCCATTTACTTCACCTTTTTTTAATATGGAAGAGCTTCGTGAATTTTGAGAATTTATCTATACATGTGATGAACTTTTCTTTTTTAATATGTCAATAATGTCTATGTGGATAATCTCCGTTGCAGATAGGTCGGTATTGGTGAACGTTGAAGTTAAATCTTTTATGGGTGGCGATCACATTTATTTGTGTGGCAAATTTCGGTTCTTTATCAGGTTGGCCAAATGTGGGAAGTAATATTTTTCTAGAATTTGTTCTTTATTTTCTTTCCAGTTACTGTGAGCCCTTTTATGTTCTTCTTAAATAATCCTGAATTTATTATCCTTATTCCTGATGTCTTTCACGACTCTTTCGATTAGGCGGATTTTGAATCCAGCGAAGTATTCTGTATCAAAATTTGGATGTATTGTTCCGGAATCTTCACACCATTAATTGTTGTGGGGTTCAGCCTTTCTTTCAGTGTGTTCATCACGACCTCTTTAGTTATTTCTCGTAAATTGATAAAATGCCTTTGGTAATTCGGATGTGGTTCTTCATAGGCGTAAACATTCTTATTCTTCGAGATAGAGCGTCTGCAATTTTGTTGGTACAACCAGGTTTATTGATATTCGTGGTTGTATTTCTCAAGCCGTGACTTCCATCTTTTTAGTTTGGCATTATGGTTTTTGTTACTTAGTGAGAATGTTAAATGTTGATGATCTGTGATTTTTTTAATTTTTTCGCTCCATATAGGTAGTTCCGTAATCTATCCAAAGCCCAGATAATGGCAAGCACCTCCTTTTCATTAACGAAATAATTCTCTTCCGTCTTATTTAGTGACCTCGAGATGAACGTAATTGGTCTGCCCTTGCCAAGTTCGCCCAGGGCTAAGTTGTCCTGATATAGAACAGCACTAATTGCTATATCCGAGGCATCCGTTGTCAATATGAACGGATTTTCGAAGTTGCGAAAAATCAATATTTCTGTGGATGACAATAAATCTTTAATTTGTTGAAATGTGCGATGTTATTTTTTGGTAAGGGTGTTGTTGATTTTTTTTTTTTGATTGCTTGGCCTTGATTTGGGCGTTTTCCTCTCTTGTAATATTTGTCAATGTTTTTGAAGTAAGTCCCAAGAATGATTTTAGATCTTTTATATTTTCCGAGTTCTTAATTTGTTGAATGGCAAAAACCTTTTTTTTTCTGGTCTTATGCCATTGTTTGTTAAACCGGAGCCAAGGAATTCCGTTTTATGTTTTACGAATTCCGTTTTGTCAATATTCACTCGTAGGTTGGCCTTTTCAAGTTTTGAAAATATTCTGTCGATATTAGCCAGGTGTTCTTCCTCATTGTTTGTTATGCTGTAAACATCTGGATTAATGGTGCACTAAGATCAACCCTTCTATCCAACCTTTTATCGATGTTTGAAAGCAAACTAAAAGTTGTTCTTCCTTTCATCGAACAATTTCATCTTTCTTCCCATATTACAATGGATGTTTTCATCATCTGCCTCTTGAACGAACCAATAAAGTTTGCTTATATTTGTCCAGCTAGTAATATCACGTTTCATTATGTCACAATTAGTTTTCATCTTAATTTATTCCTAGCAACTCTTTCTTTCAGCAGTATAGTAATTAGTATTAGGCCAGCTAACTCAGGAACATCATCTGTAAATACACAGTTTTGTAAGCTTTAGTAATACCAATAAGGATTTCGCTTGATAAAGATCCCACTGTCAGCCACCCAACACAACCGTATTTAACAACTAGATTAAACACAAGATTTGCAATCGCTATGCCTTCGTATATAGCCTTGAGCGTCCTTTGATAACGGCCCCAATTTACTTTAGTTACTCCTCTCAGCATGAAGAAGACATTTTTACTGCTTTTTGCAATCCTTTTGTCATGTGACGTGACACCAACCAAGCCTTTCGTTGAAACTACCATTTTATAGTTTTTACCATCTTAATTCTCGCACCATTCACAGACACCCAAGGTGGCCTTCTGATATCGAACGATCCATTAAGTTTAATCATTACTATTTTGGCTGACGAAAGCTCCATATATTATAGCTGCAGTAATTTTATTTATAGCACTACGAGCTATTCCTGAAGAGTTTCCAGCAAATAGCATTACTTTATCGTCCACGAATGCTATTTCTTGAACATTGGCATTTATATTACTATTGAAAACAATGTTCCAGAGCTGTAAGCCCACAACAGATCCTTCTGGGCACCTTTTGGTCTCCCTCTTTTGAAGTGTTTGACAATAGTTTCAAATCTTTCAAAGAAATATTATGATTGCGTGAAGATTTTCTGAAATGCCAATTTTTTTTAACTCATTCATAGAACTAGGCCACCACTGTTGGCCGAAAGCTCCAGAAACGTTCTTGGTATATTCCAAGAACGTATATTTTTGCTCTGATTGTTTGATTATGTTGATCATTTTTACCATAGCGTCCTCTGTGGATCGATTTTTGCTGAATCCAAATTATGTTTCGAGTAATTTGCCCCAGACTGGTAGTAGCATGAATGGCTTGTAGGATTTTGGGTCGGTGAGATCTAGTTCTCGCCCTTTCTTATGATAACTACTTTGCGTTTTTGCAAGCTTTCGAAAAAACTCCACTTTTTAGATACTCGTTCAAAAAGCCCGTGCTACTGGGTCTAATTTTAGGTCACGCTCTTTGTATCACTTTGATCTCGATATTATCGAGGCCGAGATGTTTGCCAGTTTTTAATGACATTATTGTGTCCGTGACTTTCATTTCTAAATTCTTCCATTTATCCTTCTCTTTTTGATAAACCTCTTATATCTATGAACTAGTAACATTTCGATTATCGTATTCGTCATCATCTCAACTCCTAGGTGACGGTACAATAAATATCCGCTTATGCGTTTGGGTTGTTGGCTTTTATACCTATGTAGGTACGAACCTACTAACTGATCGCTTAAAACATGTCAAACAACGTTTGTTTCTCGTCTTTTTTCTGAATGGTTAAGTTTTCT
The DNA here is from genome assembly GCA_963556175.1 of Tipula confusa. Lineage (NCBI taxonomy): Eukaryota > Metazoa > Arthropoda > Insecta > Diptera > Tipulidae > Tipula > Tipula confusa. The sequence goes on from OY744476.1 coordinate 35,760,262, forward strand.
TCTGGAAGTTCGGTTGTAGCGTGCTCAAAATCCGTGGTATCTTGCACGGTTTTTAATATAACTTTGCTACTAGTACGGCACCCCACAATTCCAACCTCGGTAATGATATTCTGTTTTTCATATGAGCGACCTTTGCTTTTACGGCTATTAGATAAACGACGATGTGCCTTGGAAGTTTGTTGCCTTTGCTGAATCCATACAGTTCACTTTCTCCTTATTACCTGTATTCTATCCATCTGCTTATGGTAATATTTTTAATTTCGTTTAAACCTTTTCTGAATTGACTTCATTGTTGTTGTAGTTCAATACTTAGAGCTTCATCCCATCCGACACCAGCTATCCATAGTTTCTGCATTATTATCTTTGCTTGGATGATGATAGGAGTACACCATCCTAATTGATCCAATAGTTTAGCTAGTTCTGCCAAGGGGATGCGGGGGGGGGATGTATTTCTTCTAACCCCCAAAATGTTTCTAATTGTTCAGCTATCTCAGTCGATGAGACGTGTGAGTTATATTTTAGCTCTGTTGTCTTGTTGGGTTTAGATATTCTTTCTAAAATGACACATCCGAATTCTGTGATCTGTTCTGCTGGTTCATTTTTCTTCATTTTATGCACTATGGCTTCATTATCTGCGTGTAATAATCTGCATCCAGTAGTATGCCAATAGCAGCTCATCCAAATATTTCCATTTTTCAAGCTTACATTTTGTTTCACGAAGATTTGTACTTATTTTTGTTAAAGCTATTTTTTGTAAAGCTTCAGTTGCTATTGAAAATGTTGACGGATATCTTGGTTGTAGGTTGATATTTACAATACTATTGACTCTGCCAGAAAACTGTCCGCCTACACCTTGGACCTCTGCACTGATTTTTCGCCCTAATAGATTTAAACGTTGTTTGGCTTCTGTTGTCATAAATGACGTTTGTGAGCCGGTGTCGATCAGCAATCTTAAATGCTCTTCCCTCCCATCAAACCTGGTGGTCTTAACAAGGGCGGTTGCCAAAAGTTTGTCTCATGCATTTTCATCGCACTGTTGGTTGAAATGCTTCTTGAAGTTGTAGAGTTAGATTTCGTTGTATGTAGTAGATTGTGGTGTTTGCCATTGCATTATTTACACCTTGTTTAACTATTAAATTGTAGAAAATTGTGTTGATTGGTTAGGCAACTTCTGCATAGGTCATGCAAGTTGATAAGCTGCATTCGTTCTATGTGACTCATTTTGTTAAATTTGTGGCAGCATTCTAAATTATGATTGCTCGAACCCAAAATACATGATTGATTTTTTATTATTGTTACACTGAATGTTTGTTGTTTATGGCGATGGAAATCATTTGCCGGTGTTAATTTTGGTAGTCGTAAGGTTTCAAGCACTTAATAATTTTGTTCCAAAAACTTGAGAAGTTCGTTGGTGGATAAAAGCTTCTTTGGATTTTTTAATGGCATCTCATATGATTTGAGAGTTTCGCTGTCTATTTTTTTCGTTAAAAATGGCACTAACTAAGGACCCTAGTTCGCAATGTTGACTCCTAAATTTTTAATTGCATTTAGGTTTTCCGTGACGGTGTCATGCAATGTCCTAAAGGTAAAATACCTTTTTTGGTTGCTGGTAGTTGTTAGTTTCATTAATTTGAATCTTCTTGTGTACCGCCTGTTGTAGCTTAGCAGTACAATCTTCCGCACGGCTGCTAATCGTGAAGTAAAGGTTGTTTTTGAAATATCCTTGGTCTTCTATGTCTTCATTAGTTGTTTCTAAGCGAATTTCTTCGTGCAGCTCTTCTATTTTTTCCATCGTTGTATTTAGTTATTTAAGTTTTTGCTTTAGGTACTCAGGTTCTCCATTTTTGTTTGTGAGGCCGTATGCTTGCGTGACAATATTTTCCAAGTGATTTTTTTTATTAGCTACTTTCTGAGCAGCCTTTCTTTGGGATCATCGTTGTTACCGTGAATCACTTGAATACTAAATTTGTTGATGCCATAGTTGTGCTGGCTGAATCCAAATCATTCAGCTCTGATAGCTCGGTTGTTGCTGCTATCGGCGTTTTTTTCAATAGCGACGTGATCTTTTTTTCCAGTTTTGACGTTCTAGCCATTTTTATTGCCACTCTCTATGGTTAGGTTATGTTTCCGATCGTTTTGTTAGAATTGGTTGAAACTACAAAATCTGAAATTTTAAAATTTTTTATATTTGATAAAATATTCCCTCAAATCAATCGATCGATGTACCAAAGATCCATTTAAACACACAATTTAAAAAAAAAACACTTGACATCATTTGTTGAGTTCTAAAATTAACTAATATTATTTTTCAAACCGGCCATCAACCGTCTTCACGGAAGATACCAAAAAAAATGTCAATAAATAACAAAAAAAAATAATTTTCATTTTTCTTTTCTTTTTCAGGTAAGTGAAATTCACATGTTTGTTATTACGATATTACGGTAATTTGGAGACATGTATACTCGTACACGCAACAGTAAGTCGAATTCAATCAACAAAATAAAAAAAAAATTATAAATTTAATAAAAAAAAGAAAAAACCAAATCTAATGTGAAAGAAAACTTGATGATTGAAGATAAAATCGAAGAAAATTTTTTTTTCTTCGTATATAATAACATTTTTGACATAATTTTTCCGGCCCTCATCCCTCATTTTATTTTTACCACTCGTCCATGTCGATGACTTGTTTATCCGGAAAAGTTATATGTATATATATTCTTATAGCCAGCCCCTGTGTATATATAGTCGTAATATTTTTTTTTTATGTTTTTAAAGGAAAAATCCTTTATTTCCTTGACATTTTCATCCCATAAAAAAAGTGAGAGGGAGATCGGCAAAATATAATAACTTGAAATATATTTGATATCGATATAATATAAAAATGACATGTTTATATATATATATATATATATATATATATATATATATATATATATATATATATATATATATATAATTTAGGAAACATTAAACCGGAAAATCTAATATTTTGTGTATACACAAAGACGAGATGAAAATAGGAAAATAGATCGAACACTTGACAACATTTATACATAACAACGCATAGATTCTGTAAATTAAAATTTATTTGATTGAAAGTTTGATTAACTTTTTTTTTCTTCTTCATGTCGTTGACATTATTTTGTTGTGCTGATGCTGATTGAAAATGAAAATTTTCCAATGTTATTCGATTAACCCTTTTATACGATTTTGTTGTTGTTGTCGTTTTGTAAACGACTTATAAATTAGTTGAAAAAAAAATCTACGCTATAACTAAATACACATGTTCGTCATCAGGATTATTATACACACAGGCATGTCAATGTATGACATATTATCATCGTGCACAGTGTGGTAAAATTAATGAGAAAATATGTCAAACCGTTAAAATAGAATATGATAAGACTATTCAGTTTTAAAGTGGATATATATGTGTGTGTGTGTTTGCATAAAAAGAAACCTTTGAAAGATTCATTACTCACTTGGTTTTTATTTAGAATACATCATATCCCTACCCCATCAAAATTTGGCGGTAGACATGTCTTGAAATTGATAGCATAATATAGAACATATAAAAATGACAACAACAACAAAAACAACAACACTAGCAACGAACATCGGAAATAATGTAAAGTGATAAATTTTTCATCGTCATCAAGCGCTATTGTATATTTATGATTTCTTATCTGTTCATCTTGGTTTGATTACACACACACACACACACACACACACACACACACACACACACACAGTAGTCTTACACGATGTAAAATTCACAATAATAATGTCTTTGATTTTTTTATCTGGTTGTCTAGCTTGAGTATCTTTAATAATTGGGTGGTTCAAATTATATATATATATATATATATATATATATATATATATATATATATATATATATATATATATATATATATATATATATAAGAGATCTGCACAGGCTTATTTTTTTGGGGGAAACCCGACCCGACCCGTAGTAATGAAAGCCCGAGCCCGACCGAGCCCGATTTTTTTTTTAACTGTATTATCCGAACCCGACCCGACTCGATCTAATTACTATATTAACCCGATGATTTTTTATTTTCTAAAAAAAAAACATTTGTTTTAATTGAAAAAACATTTATTTTTGTAAAATATTTATTAGTAATAAAACTAGCAATTTATTAAACATAAATAAGAAGTCGCTTAAGTTCATTTAAAGATTGTTTATTAATTTGCTCATAAACTTTCTAAACTAGTAACTAAGACAGTTTATGAGCGAATTAATAAACTATATGTAATTTGAAAAAGAAAATTAATGATTTCATTATACAAGATAGTTATGTAGGAACAAAATACTGTCCACAGTATCACTATTCAGATTAGCTCTAAGTTCCTGTACCACTAAGCATAATAAAAATACACATATAGTACTACCATGGTATGTTAGCCCATTGACGTGCTAGATGTCGTTACTGGTGTCGCTTTAAAAGAATCAAAATATTTATATATGTATAATCGCCTAAATGTCATATATTTATACTAAATGTTGACGGTATTCTTGCGACCCGACATCTGGAACATAAATGGGTAAACTATTTTTTTCTTATGATGGTAGATATGTTGTCTGGAATACAAAATACCTGTTTCATCACTTTAGATATAGACATTTAAATTCATCGGCATGCTTTTTCTACCATTGAAACTAACATTTCGGCTCAATTTGTCTCAATGGGGTTCAGATCATATTCATCTTCAATTGAAGTAAAATCTAATATTTTATGATTATTTTTATGCCGCTATTCTGTGCAGCTTTTGAATTTCAAATTTAACTGCCAAAAAGTCACTAGCTTGAAATTTTTCAATTTTCTTAAATCAGTGTCTGAAGGTAAAATTTACAAAAGATTCGCCAAAGTACACCTAATAGGCAACTAATATTGAAGTAGTCTTACAGCTTCAATATTATGGTGATGATGAGGCATTTCCTGGTGTTTTTGAGCACATTTACTATGAAGTTCACTATTACGAGTGTGCCAAGGGGCGTTTATAATTCCTTTACTTTATTTTTGAATCGTTAAACTATCTGTTGATTGCTGGTTTTGGTGCATTCCTCTAGTTGGATACCATATGCCCACACCGGTTTCATACCAAGGTACTTTGCTTGATTTGCAAACGTGGCGGTAGTTGTATAGCTCGTCTCCGGTAAGTCGCTTGTAAAAAGTACGAAAAGGAATGGACCTAGGACACTCCACTGCGGGACACCTGCTTATGCTGGAGTAAGCTCCTTCCTATGTTTAACTGTAAAGTATGTTCTTTTCAAGTATAACTTTAGCAGTTCGTAATACTCAAATGGCAGAGTTTTCTCCAATTTAAATATTAATGAATATTATTGTCAAATGCCTGCGCTTTATCCAGAAATATGGCTAAACAAATCATTTTTTCTTCTAAGGATTTTTCTTTTAAATCTGTTATTCTATGTAATTGATCGATTGTGGAGTGTTTTTCTCTAAATCCAAACTGATGGGATGTAACAGCCGATTTTACAATTTCTGGTTTAATAATAGTCTCTCAAACAGTTTTGACATAATCGGAAGAAGTGATATTGGCCTGTTCGAGGTTAATCCACTTGGTGGCTTATCTAATTTAGGTAACATTATCACTTCCGCAAATTTCCAAGATAGGGGGACATAACGGAGCCTGAAGGAAGAATTAATTATGTCCGATATTTTTTTAAAAGCCTTATTAGGTACTTGTTTAAGAATCTCTCCAGTTATCAAGTCATATCCTGGTGATTTTTTAAGTACTACATGATTCTTTATTTCTTGTTTCACTTCTTTAGCATTAGTTAATGGGATTTCCTGTCTGGATAGTTGTATGATTTTATTTAACCTATTTTTGACGACTGGGTCTCGGGTACTTTGTATATATGGTATGGTACTTTTTGTATATATTTGCCGCGATTTTCCTTTTTGTTCTAATGTTTCTTCTGATAAAAGTTTTATGTTTAAAATGATGCTAACATTGGCTGCTTATCATTTGTTATTATTGTAGCACTTATTATCATTAAAATGTGAATGGTCAAATGTAGAGTCAAATCCTTTCTGCACTTGTAATCAACCGGGATTTTTCTTGTTATAAAGAAGTCAATTAGGTCTGGTGTTTTATTTTGATCGCTGGGCCAATAAGTTGGTTTTCCAGGAGAATGCCAGTTGCCAGTTGTTAGTCTTGATCTCCAGTCTGTATGTTTAACGTTAGCGTCTTTGCCTGCTTCATTTGTATTCCTGGTCGATAGCCCTTAACAAAATCGTAATCTGCTAGTTTTAACCACAGTCTTGGAATTCTTGAAAATGCGTCAATGACGCGACGACGGCTTTCAATTTGTAAGAATGGTACTTTTGTTCACATTGGGTGGTCTGTATGCTAAAATAGACCACAGGTAGTCTTAAATATTAAAGATTTTCAAGTTTTTTCAAAATAATCGCGCCAATTCTACGAACTGTCGTATCTGAGTTCGGTTCTTTGGCTGTGGAAAATTTACTTCGGCATCTGTTATTGATATTCGTGGTCTAACTCCAGATCCTAACACTATATAACCTAAAAATTCTATCTCGTTTTCAAATAAATGGCACTTTTCTAGGTTAAGTGAAAGGCCATAGCACTTTATTGCATTTAGCTGTGTTAGCAACCGCTCTAATTTTCCCATTTCTTCTGCGATTGTCTTAATTGGGATTATTATATTATACCACTATTTCCCCATTTGCCTCGTTATCTATTCTATTCATAATTTTCTGCAAAAAAAACTGGGGCATTGGCCAACCCAAATGGCATCCTGAGAAACTCATAATATCCATCAGCAGTAATAAAACCGGTTATGGGTATGGAATCTGGACTCAGCGGTGACCCTGGTGGATAAAAATGATGCGGATCAACAATTGTGCGTTCATTTTAGGTAAATAAATAAATCATTTATCGAGGTTCGACGTCATTTGCCGCTAAAAAGTCTTACAGAGACTACTGAGAGTACTGTGTGTAGCTGATACTCTATTTGGCATTCATTCTTGTCCTGTCACACTCTATCATAAAATCGTTCATAATTTCTTTGATTTGCCGGTCTTCTTGACCTCTTCATCCCACACATATAATCAATCCGTGTTTGTAGTGTGTCTCAATTTGGAGCATCAATGGAATATTTAAATAATTTAAAATATTATAACTTAAAATAATTTAAAATATAGTCTAAAATAATTTAAACAACTTAGGACTAAAATTTCCAAAATTTACTTACCTTCCAATGCCATCATGTTCTAAAATTCAACGAATTTCTAAAAATTTAGTTTGTAAATATTTCCAGCATGGTTTTTACCGGGCACAGAACTTAACTACACCTAGCTATGTTTCATTTAAATCAATTTTAGTACACAAATTAGTATGTACTAAAAATGTGATTTTTTTAGTACATTAAATATTGCAAAAACATTAACTCTGCGTTTTAATGAAAATTTGATTTGAATGCATATCGATCGATTTCAAATTTATTTACCATTTCAGTCACCAATTTATTTATAAACTATTCAGCCAAATAAATAGTTTTTTATCGTTTTTTTACGAGATAGAATGCGAGGGAAAGAGACAAGAGTGAGTGTCAAATAATCATAACACTTGAACATTTTGATTTATTTATTTATTATTTGTTTGTTCATTCGTCCAAATACGATATTGTGTATTGTACACACATATAAAGTCCATCAAATTTTAAAATTTTTGAGCTGGGGCGGCCTATCACTCTTCATCACACACACATGAATATCAAATAAAATTTTCTAAAAAAAAAAATTGAAAAACAACAAAAACGATTTTATGTTTGGTGAAAAGGGCATTAATCTTTCTCACGTGCCATCATCAATATAATTTTTGTTGTTGTTGTTGGTGTTGTTACTGCATGCAGTGGTAATAGTATATACGGTAGATACACAGTGGTTCCAATGCTGGTATGTGTTTATTTTTCCCGCAAACTATAAATGAAAAATTGGAAATATTATTCGTTGACAAACAGAGATTTATTTATTTTTATGTTTGGTAAACTAAATATGAAATTTTATGCTGTCTATGCTGCAATCTATTTGTATACATATGTATGTGTATATAACGTCCGTTCGGTAGCTTGACCAAACAATCATTTTGTGTGCACATATTGGATGGATGGTTTGTTTGTTTTATTTTTTTTTTTGTTTTTTTTTTTCGAGTGTGTGTATGGCTTTATGTGTTAAGTTTATACAGCTCACATTTTAACGAGTTGTCTTTTTATGAAATAGAGTAGCAATAGGTTAATGGATTACAGAATATAGTAAAGTGACCAATGGCCCTAGCATAGATAATAATCGAACAGAGAGTTGGTAAATGTCCTAAAATTTTGCTTTAAATGTTTTGAAAACCAATACTATTAGACATAGAATAATACTCCAATTATATTGCGAAGTATACTCGTGATTAAGTGTGGAAGATATAGATCCCAATCAATTGTAATTGATGTAAATGGTGCACAAACGATGCAAGAAGAAATGTAGCAAATTTCCGCTTTAAACGGCGTTCCTATATCTCTATAACATGTATTGGTGACCCATTATACATTTAATAAGAGTTTGCATGTAATGCATTCACCGGATATTTCTGATATTTTACCGGCATATTATCAGTTTTTGATGTTAAAAGTTATGTTTTAATACTGTTGTTTTATAAAGACTTGGAAATAATACGCCAACACGTGTTGGTCGGCTCGTATTAATATTTAAATCGTATACTTTTGATTTTGAACCTTTATTGCCATTTATTTGCTTACTTGCTGTCATCGGTAAAGAATATTCGATTGCAAATGTTTTGCAAATATTCTGTATTTTGCTTAGAATTTTGTTTTTGGGAATTTTTAAAACTAAACCTGGCCAAAGTATGATGATATGGAGAAAATAAAATGCTAATTAATAGGTAGTCAAATTTTATTTGTTCCATTAAATCCCTTAATGCTGTTTATGTGACCGAGCGGTGAACCTCCTACCTGAAACCACCGATAAATCTCTCAAATGACAAGATGGGTGATTTTAAACAAACTTCCAAAAACAAACGTTAGTATTTGTATTTATTTCAAATACCGTCACCTTATCTTCTAAATGAAGTGGAACCTATTTTCAGTTGCTTTATTTTTATTCAATATTTAAATTGTTTATTTGTGGGACGTTTAAAAATGTTTAGTTTGTTTTATAATTATTAGGCACAAGTTTTAAAACTATCCATTTAATGTAAATAAATATTGTTTATGTCTCTAACTGTAAAAATTCGTTTTTTTAATGTTTCTTATTCTGAGATAGTATCATAACCGTTTGACATTTAGTTTACTCTTGTGGGCTGTATGTTTAATTTCTTATTTACATGATTACTTTACTTGATTTAAAGTGAAACTAGTTATTGAACCACCAACCGCAAAACATGTTAATTTTAGTAAAATTTACGTTTTACTAGTTTGGAACTTATATTTTTTATTTATCTAGTATAAATATTTTTTGGAATTCGTTATTTTTTCTAAAGTTACTAATGGTTATTTAGTAAAAAAAAAACAAATTAATTTTCGAGAAGCCTTTATTTAGTTTCTTGCGTTTGATCTTATCCAAAAGTTGTTTAATTTTTTTTGTGGAACTTGTTTTTATTTTTTATTTAATTTATAAGTAAAATTTTAATATTATTTAGTATTACATTATTACTTGTATATGTTAAAGCAAGAAAAACTAGTAAACACGTAAAGTTTGAATTAAATTTACGATTTATGGAATCTATATTTACTAGATTTTTACAATTTTTATAGTAAAAACTTTTAAAATCTCTTACTTTTACTGGCTGTTTTGGAAGGTAGCACTTATAATTTAAGCTAACATGATAGTATAAATAATTTTCTTTTGGTATTCTAAAGTTAATAAAATTATTTTTTGTGGAACCTATGTTAACTTCTTTGAGTATGAGGTTAACCAGATTAATAAATTGTTTAATTGAATCAACGAAGTATTGGTTGAACTTCATTTGATAATATTAATATTATTTTCTTGTGGAACTTGTCTTTTTTTGAATATTATACTAAACGTTAACAAAATAAAGGTATAAAGGTTATTTAACATATTAAAAACGAAATAAATTTTGTGAATCCTATGTTTCGTTTCTTTCTTTTTGATCTTACCCAGATTAGGTATAAAGTTAAATCAATAAATAAATAATTTAAGTTTTTTCTTGTGGAACTTGTTTCTATGTTTTACATATTATAGTGAAACGGCAATATTATTTAGTAGGATGTATTTACTTTTATATGTTAATACATGTAAAATTAGTAAACAAATCAAGCTTGCATTTAGTTTACAACTTGTGGAATCTATATTTTACTAGATTTATTTTTATAATAGTAAATATTTTCAAAACTTATTTTTGCTGGTTGCTTTGAAAATAAATACAAGCAAGTAAACAATATTAAGCACTTTAAGTTTACAATTTATGGAATTCATGTTTAACTAGTTTTCTTTTTACAATTTATAAACAAGATATTTTTCAATATCTAAGCTATGCTGTTTGCTTTACAACGAGAACAACGAGAACTAAGCTGTCATACATTGCATAAATAATTTTTAGTGTTCATTATTCTTTTTAAAGTTTTAAATGGTTATTTAACAAATTAAAAACAATACAACGTTTGTGGAACCTATGCTTTATGTTCTTGCTTTTGAGTTTAACTAGATAATATAAAGTATCAAATTAAATCAACGAAAAAGCTGTTGCACGTTATTTGATCAAATTAATATTTTTTTGTGGAACTAATCTTCATTATTTCAAAATTATAGTAAAATTCTGTTAAAAGTACAATACTTAGTGGCATGTGCTTGTACATTTTAAAGCATATGAAAACTAGTAAACATATCAAGTTTAAATAAAGTTTACAATTTGTGGAATCTAATTTGTGGAAATAATTCGCTGTTGAGTTAAGTTTAAGTGTTCGAATTAGATCAAATCTGATTATTTTACATCTATAATACAACAAAGGTCACCATAATTAGTATAATGTATGACTCTCACCCTTATATACATATGTGTATAAGCGAGTTGTGGGAAAAAAATATGGCGACTAATTTTTTCTTCAATTATTTATTTAGCTGTGCAATTAGCAAACATCTTGCTACTATAAATACTATAAACATATACCTATATTGCTAAATATACGTATTAGCCGTTTATATATATTTTACCAATAAACAAGTAAATAATAAAAATTATCCCACAATTATAATATGCAAATAAACTATAAATTAACCGATAGTTATTTCCATTTATGATAATTTATTATTAATAGTTGTGTATACAGTATTTATTATTATTATAATTTTTTTTATTAAATTAATTGGCGATCATCATGATTTTATTTATTTTTTTGTATGTCGGTTCGTTAATGGATTTTGTATATATGGATAAATATATTATACACTAAACAATTACAAAATCGATTACAAAACTATTATTATACTGTACATAATAGAAAAAAAGTTATTTAATGAAGAGAAAGTACCTAAGACCTAACCTATAATAACCCATATAATAAGAAAAAAGTTACGAGTTTTTTAGAATCGATTCTTGGGTTTATTATTATTTTCCAAAGAACTCGTACGCCAAACATAAGAAACGGACTTTAAAAATATAACAACAACTAAACTATCAACTATCGTGGATCATCTTTATATATACTAAAATATTAACTTTCCAAAAACTTTTTTTTTTTACAAAACAACACAAGACACAAAATCGTGACAATATATATAAACACGAAGAGATGAGAGGAACAATTGTTGTAATAATCTTAAAAAGTATAAAAAAAAATAATAAGACGGTATATAAATATAATAAGACCACCATATAATTTTCCATTGTAAATTTTTTTTTTTATTTTCTTGCAAGACTATATAGTATATAGGGTCAGAAGAATCATCAACATCATAATTTTTCACCATTGATGGAATTAAACAATGCGCGCAAAGATATATTCAAAAACGAAAATATGTATGTTTTGATCGGTTATGATTTGCTTGAAACGCCTATTATAGAATATCTTGTTGTTGTTTTGTGGTTAAGATGATTATGTTGGACAAATTTCATTTTGTTTATATGTTGTGTGGAATGTTACGAATTATTAAGAGACAATTTAAACGAGATTTTAGTTTATTTACCGAAGACAGAGTACATTGTTAAGTTTGGCAATGAGTTTTATGTAACTTGCAAGAAAAATTTAAAAAAATGTAATAATTTTAATTAAAAGTGTGGAACTCGTTTTCACTTAATTTTAACAGTAAAATCTAAAAACATAAAAAAGATATCTTGTTAAAAATTAGTTCCACATACTATAAACTTAACATGTAAAGATATTACATTTTCTGGTTACAGCAAACAATTAAACATAGGTTCCACAAATGTTTTTTGTGAATTTTATTAAGTAACGCATCCGCAATTAAGTTTTGTAAAATATCTACTATACAAATTGTATCCGCAAAGAGTGAACTTTACCTTTAACTTAAAATTAAAGATAAGTTCCACAAAAAAAAAATACGTTCAATTAGTTTCTCTAATTAACAAACATGCCTCTATATTGCAATTAGTACTATAGTATTTGGATATCAGCTGCACGATTAACAACATATACATTTCACATCTTAGGACTGTTAAATTTTATCCAGTCCAATCCCTGTTAAGAATCAATGTTTTACAACTCTTGTCGTTAGTCTGGTGATTCCTGTGAAAATTTCTTGATGATGATAGTATTTTGCTTAAAAATATGTGGCGTTAAATTTTGCGTTAATCTCGTTTAATTGATCCAACTTTGAAACATTGTATTGCCATGACTTGATGGATAATTCTTTTAAGTTAATTTTAACGCTTAATTATTATTAATCTTGACGATTTCTGATATGCTGTCTAACCAGATTAGTCTTGAGTCGGCTTTTTTAAATTCACTAAACGCCTTTTCTAATAAATTTAACCGTTCGGTAAAACTTCGCCTTATTTAGTGTTTTTATATAAATTTGTAATTAAAGTAAATGATTAGACTCTTTCACCACACTTAAATATTTCTTCCTTGATCTTTTCAAACATTTGGAATGGGACTTAAGCCAAAAATTATAACCGAAGCATAAATTACTGTGTTGGTTAAAATTAAATCAGGATGGAGCAAAGAGTGTAGTTGATTAGTTTTACTAGGCAATATAAAATCATACTAACTTAACATAAGTAATTGAAATATTTAGAAATAAGTTCCACAGTAAATAAATATCAATTGAACCTATTTAAATTTACAGGTAAGACTTGACGGAATAATAACTAGTTTCACTTTAAATCATGTAAACTGCTAAATTTAAAAATTAAACATGGATCCCACAAAAGTAAGAAATTTCGAAAAATTATCATGCTATCTCCGATTGGCAGTTCCTATAAAAAATGTCGATATTTTACAGTAAGCATAGTAAAAAAATCACTTGCAGTTTAATAAACTAGAAAAAACAGAATATGTTCCACATTTTACTAAATGATTTTTATGGGTTATTTATATAGAAAAGTGACTTAAGCAATGACTATAATCTGACTGATGGTAAAACATTATATCTGATTCAGTAAACAGTGATTTAAAACAGACAAGTTAACATTTAAGCATAATGTTTAATTATTAAACCAAATCGACGTCATATGGTTAAAAAATAATAATTTTGATCTGATAGTTTTAAAAATTGCAGGACAAAATCAAAATAGTATAACAAGTTCCACAAAAAAAAAATTAAAATAAAACTAAACTAACAAATGTTTAGAGTATTGTTTGAAAATGTGTTAAGTGCATATTTCTACCTAATTAATATGTTCCACACATTTAATAAAAAATGTTGTCAATGTATCAAAATTAGTAGGATGTAAATATACTATTAGAAAGACTAAGGTTTAAACCACAATAATCAACTGCATATGAATTCCACAAACAAAAATTAAATTAATATGGTTTTAAAACTATAGTTTGACAAATAAGTTCCACAATTCAATTACATTTTAGCTTGAATAAGTATACTTAAGTTAAACGAGATTATTCCATTTTTTATATGTTATCCAATTCATAACAATATGTCCCACAATATCTATGTTCTTAACATATTGACTTATCTGAAATTTTACAATAGTTAAATGGAATTAAAATAAGTTCCACAGTCCCAAAATTCTGCGTTACCAGAAAAAAATCAAATTCTTAAATATAGTAAGTTTCATTTGTCTAATTTTTATGGGTTGGATATTTAGATAAGTGATTTTAGCAATGTTAATAATCTGACTCTAGTAACACACTAAATATGATTCAGTAAACGGTGTATTCGCTTCTTATGTTCAGCGATTTAAATAAATCGAAACTTTTTATTATTTAACAGACAAAAACTAATAAGCAGTTAAGAATAGGTTCCACAAATAAGTTAACATTTAAACATAAAGTTCTGTTTACAAATCAAAACGATGCCATATGGTTTATAAAACTTTAATTTTTATCGGATAGTAACAAATTTTAGAGTAAAATTAAAATTGTAAAACAAGTTCCACAAAAAAATATAAATAGAACTGTAAACAAACAAATGTTTAATTGTAAATATGTTCAGTTGGAATTTTTATAGCTGAAAATGTGTCTGACCACAGGCTTCAGCTAAAGCTCATGGATAATCCAGCTTTATCTCAATTTATCAAAATCAGTAGATAAAGTGAAAAACTCATAAATCATTAGAAAATCTAACCACAATAATTAATTGCAAATAAATTCCACTAACTAAATTTTTTACAATATGTCTCACAATATATATTTTCTAAACATATTTACTACAGAAATAAAGTAGTTTCCATAAACGCAAAACTTTCAACAATATGGAAAATCACTTAAATGAAATTTTACTAAAGTTAATGGAATTAAAATAAGTCCCACAGTCTAACATTTCTGCAGAAGTTTTTGGAAAGCGATTAATAAATTTGAAAATAAAATTTCTTTTCACAATAAGGGTTTAACTATACAAGAGAGAACTAAAAAGATTCTGGTTTATGAAGAAACTGGAAGGAATCTTCATAATGTTGTTAAACTACTGTAAGTGTTTTCCCTACCAAAAACCCCATAGATTAGCAGTTAATGAAGAAAATAATGAAATATTTCACTATTTTGGATTGTCCAAGACTAGAGTCTGGAACATTTTAAAATATCATAAATATCATGCTTGTCATGTTTATTTAGAAAATTTACAAGCAAAAACTGTAGCAGACCCACTTCTCAGTTGTGTACAATTCCCAATGTATAAAGACAAAATTCGCAATTTATAAAGGCAGTAGAAACAATTTTTTTTTGATTAAGTGGAAGAACTGTGATGGATTAGCGGTTATTAAAATTTGAAAAATAATTTTCCAATCATCATCATCACTTCAGTATAATTTTTCCCAATAAATATTTTTGATTTATTTACCCACTACATATGACTATCACTATATCTACTGTGTGAAGTGTTTTATAATCAAATTATAGAAAACTATTTATCGTTTTATACGTTGAGTGCACGTCACTGTCATATTTATTTTGATTGAGTGGATTTCTTGTTTTCGTTACCATTATAACGAATAAAATTGAAAAAAAATGTCAATCTGCTTTTCAAGTGGAAAATTATAAAAATACGATATATCTAAGGTACATAATACATAATCGGGTCCTCTCGATCATCTGTAAATAAATCTAAATAAAAACTATTAACTTTTATTTATTTAGATGGTGTACGTAAACACACGAGCATAAAACCGTAGAAGGATTTGTCGAAAAATGATAACCAGCTGTCAATATATTTTTTTTTGGTTATGATTTTTATGTTTCGTTTTATAGTAAACATACGACGAGTATATATATTATAGGCGAGTGTGACAGTATGTTAAAAATCTGTACACAGTGAGAGATCTGATGGAAATTTATTTGTTTTAATTATGAGAGTATTACGATTTAACTTTAACGTTTTTAATGACAATTTAATGACTCAAGAATGTTTCATGTAATACGATAAAGATTAATAAAATAGAAATGTCTATAAATATTTTATGGTCTTAAGACATTTTTTTTTCTGATTTGATTTTGAATTTTTTTTATATAGGAACATTTATTTTTATGATTTTGATGATGATGGATTTTTTTAAAATTCAATCTGTATGCGACATAATAAAAATAGCTCGTGTGGTAAACTCGTATTGTCAATTGTACGTGGTATAACATTTATAATTTAATTTTTGTGTGTAACAAGTATCGTTTTTATGTTTTTATGTTCCACAACCAGTTTTTGATAAAAAAAAACAATTTCTATGAACGGAAATGAATACATCTCCGAAAAAACTGTAATCTATACCTTTCTCAATCAATCAATCTATTTAAAAAAAATTAAATAGAACATGCCACATAATCGAACTTCACACACACGAACACACATCTTATAATAAACTTGTTAATTTAATATCGCATAACATAAAATCACTTTACAAAAAAAAAAGAATCAGAATCTCCAATCAGCACATATACCACACAAAAACATGAAATGAAATTCAATTTCCGTTACAACAACAGCAACAGTAGGCATCGATTATTACAAACCACGTCAACGTACGAACGAAACCAATCAACCAACCAATAAACTGTATTTTTTTATCGATGTGGTGTGATGACACTGTTATCGCATACGTATGTAGCAAACATATATCGATGAGATAACTTCGAAAATATCATATTTCCATTTGACAAGTATCATCATAACAACGTCATGTTTTGTAATCATATAATAATACAGAAATCTCAACTATGGCAAAATAATATGCACACACACACTAAATAGTTATAAGATGGTTGATTATATAGTATGTGTGTGTACAAGTGTGGTTTTGGATTCTTAAGATGAACGAGATCCAATTTATGTTTATCGATTTATTTATATATTTGTACAGGTATACCATGTAGATCGTGATTTTTTTTCGATTCTTTATTTTTAACGATTTCAAAATTGTGGAACCTATTTTAAATACGAATTTTTAAGTATATAATATAAATATTTTAATATTTTTGGTATTGGAACTGGTTTTACATTGAATTCGTTGTGGAACCTAATTTAATTTTTTAATTTACATACTTGTTTTGTGTGTGTTGTATTGGCAATATATAATAATATCTATCAAATTAAATGATATCTACCCGATGATAGTTCCAAGTAGATTAAATGTTTTGTAAGTTATTGAACTTAGTTTTCCAAAGCAAAACGAAAAAAAAAATATATTTTTGCCTTATTCCGGCAAACTGGGAAACAATTAAGCATATTAAGTTTTTCATTATGATGTTTTCATTATTTATGTTTAGATGGGATGTTTGCATTAAAAACTTCTAGTCTAATGTTTCTAACTAAGATTTGTGGATCTTATTATTTGTATCTTATTCAATTTATATTAAATTATGTGGAACTTATTTGATTTTCATGAATAAAGTCAATAACATTAATGTTCAAATTTCTGAAGAATCGTTCTACAAATCGTTAGTTTTACATTAATATACGTTTGATGATGAAATTTGTGGAACCTATCTAAAGGTAGGTAAAATAAGAACAATTATGTGGTATACATTTTTGGCTTTTTTTTATATATTAAGTTCACTGCCACAATAACGTTTAAGAAGGTAAACATGGAACTAATTGTTATCTTTAATCACGTATCAGCCAACGTTTTTGGACTATTAGTTATTCTTAACGTCACAGTTTTAGCAAAATCTTAAAAATTTGGCAGTAAATAGTAGTGACAATTTAAATTCACGATAGTCCGTTTCTAAGTGAAAGCATTAAGTTGTTTATATCTTGAGATAATGGTATTCCTGCTGATTGAAGATTTTAAATTTTTGTACGATTCCAGACTCGAACTCACACAGATCACGATCAGATGAAAAAATCGCCCAATGAAACACTCTTAACATACAAATTAAAAGAAGTGGCGTATAAGAACGCTTCAGTACCATTTTTTGCCACTAGATATCGCAAAATGCTAACATTCGATTAAAAAGACACTAATTTAAAAAAGAAGATCTCAGACATATTGCAATCTACGGATATGGAATTAAGAAAATGGTGCCTAAATTGCAATCAGAAATTATGAAGAATGTATTAACGGAATTTTTTAAATATCCTTGAAAATTAATGAAATTAATTTGATCAAAATACTGGAACATTCTTGAAATTCAGTAACCGACCAATTCTATTTTTTCAGCAAAGCCAGTAAAAGTAAAACGATCCAGAAGAGAACTACATTTTACAAAATCACTCGAATTGACTTATAAAATCATTATGGCAACTGACGTGGGACTGGAATACCAAAAAAGCCAAGCACACATATTGGCAAACTATTCGAGTAAGTTTTAACTTTCCACATTAGAAGATTAGCGCTACTCTTCGATGTAACTATGTAACGAGTTTAAAGTAAACAGGTTTAAGAAAAAATGGGTTCCACAACTTCTATCCACTTGCTAAAATGTTAAATAGGTTATAAACTAAGTTTTCTTAATCAAAATAAGCCCAACTATAAAACTAAACATACGTTCCACAAATTTTACTAATAACACATTTTCTAGAATGTCTGAATATGTTTCATAAATAGTATACCGTTAAAAACAGTAAGTATAAACTACTTTATACCATGGTACATCTGTAAACTCGCCCGAAACCAGTCCTCAACATAAAACTCAGGTTTCTTACTATTTTTTAACGGTATGTAATTTGTGGAACCTATTAACAAATTTAGTTGTTTTGTTTATCCATTAAAACTTACTCTACGAAAGATTTCAAACATACTAATAAATGTTTGACAAACTAAAATTTGTGGAACGTATGTTCAGTTTTATAGTTTTACATATTTTAACTGTGACAGCTTCAGTAATTACTTATTTAACATTTTGTTGAAAGTAGATAAAGGTTGTGGAACCTGTTTTTAATTTACTTGTCCATTTGGAGTGGAGGTGGAGCTGTACATTATTTTTGTTCATTATCGAATCCATAGGTAGAACCTATTAACAGTTTAAATTTAAATTTTTTTAAATTATATTATTAATTTTTTTTAACCTATTAACAGTTTAAATTTTTTTTTGTTTGTTTTATACCACAAAACTTATTAAGCGATATAAATTTTAAAACGAGTATATTTCAAACGTTCTAACAGATTTTTGTTAAACTAAAAATTGTGGAACGTATATTTAGGATTATAGTTTGACAACTATATGCACTTAATTTATAACTTTATTTACGTTTTATTAGTCGATAAATGTTGTGGAACTTATGTTAAATTTCCTCGTAGCCTGTGTTAGTCGATGTTCTAATGTACGAAGTACTCCAGAACTCGATAAATTTAATAGATTCACATCAATAAGATGACAAAATCCTTTTTATATCTATTTTCTATTTGTTCGCCTTAAACTCGTTACATAGTTATATCGGAGAGATATGTTAGGAAACCCTTTTTTCGATTGCTACAGATAGATTCTAATCTTGATAGGATTTTTATTTTATTTTTGTATGTGTCAGCCCAATGACATGGTGTATAGTAATCATGTTCTTTATGATTTCTTTTGTTATAGCCGAAAGATTATGTCGAGCTGGGATTGGTATTATATTATATTCGGATATGGATGTCTAAAAGACAAGTAGCTGTGTAATTTATTGTTTAATTTAAACATATATCAACATATTTAAATATCGGTGCGGTCGTATTTTATACGAGTCTATTGATTAGTGATTTGTGCGAGGGTTTATACATAACTTTTTTTTTGGTTCTTAACGTTGTCTCTTCTTATAAAAATACATACTAGCCGAATAAGTATCTTAACCTAAATTGTTATGTATCATCATGTCTGTGGTATTCTTTTTTTTTACTTTTTATGTAGCGAAAAAAAAAATTGTTTTCGGTACATAAAGTGGAAGAATATTTTTTCAACGGTTCAATATTTTTTTTTTTAGTTTTTCGTTATATTTATTTACCAACAAATTAAATTGAATTGAGTGGAAGAAATGGATGTTTGGCGAAAAAATCAAAAACTTTGAAAAAACTTCGAAAACATATAAAGTTATTTGTGATAAGAAATATTAATACTCAGTTGTCGAAAAAAAAAGTCATTGAACTCGATAGATTTAATCCCGCAAAAAATCGATACGGCTATATATATATAGTGACATCATGTCGAAAAGGTAGCTCTTTAAATTAAATTTGATACATTTAATTGGTTTGACATTAACAAAAAAAATAAAGTCCTTTTCGATTATGTTAAACACCCGACGACGATGATATTTCTACTCAATTCTATTATTAAATTCAATGTCCATTTTAATCCTCCCCGGTTTTTTTTTTTTTTTTTTTTTTTTTGATAAAATTAGTAAAATCAGACAGAACCGACAAAACAAATATACACACAACCAAAAAAATTGGGATAAAGAATTAAATTAAATTTCACAGATGTCCTAAATTTCACACTTTTTGTTTTTGGTGTAATTTTTAAATAGGAAAAATTGACAATAAACAGAGATTGCCCACCACCTATTTTGCCACCCCATTTTATTATATATATGTAGTATATAGACACAGGATCCTCGTCGGGTTTGTTGTGTATATACACATATTTTAGTTTTATATTTATAATGACACAAAAACTATTATTGTCCTCCTCCCTCGACACAGTTTTTTTTCACTCCATAATTGTGTGCTTCAATATAATACTGTCCCGAAATATTTTTCATGACCGCTTTTTATTAGTCGTACATGGTTGACACTATTATAGTTTTAATGTCAAAATTATTTTTAATTTAATTTTTTTTTTTTTTAGGGAATTCGAAAATGTTAAAATTGGAATTTAGACAATCGAAAATATTTTGAAATTGTATGCTATTACATTGTCTGTCGCCATTTAATTAATGAGCCAAGGTTTATATGCCACCTTGGTCGCCGGACTGTATTTGTGGCTATTTTGTTTCTAGTTTGTACTTACGGTAATAAAAACTTCGTTAGTATGGCAATAAAAAATAAAATTTAATTAGAAAAGACTAGAACAACATCTTGTTGTAATATCAATAAAAAAATATATATATACACAAAGACAATCGAGTGTAATAAATTTTTTGTGTATATAATATGCGGGTGACAATTATTATGACAGCCAAGTGATGATGATAGTTATCGTTTTAACATCGTTTTAATTTTTTAATCTCGTTTTCTGTAGAATATTTATATGAAAAAGGTCAACATTACGAAACAGTAATATAAAGCAGGTCTGTGAAAATGTTTTTGTGGAATCTATGTTCAGTTTTAAGGATTAACATGAAACAAAAAATATACACAAAACGTATATAGGTTAAAGTACTTTTCATACCGACGACTTCGACTTTCGACTTTGCAAAAAAATTAAATTCCACAAATACAAAGCATTGATATATTCATACCGACGGCGTTGACCTCGACTTTGTTTGACAGCTGTCATATTTTAATATTTTATTTGTAAATTGCATAGACGTATAATAGTTTTAACGTCTTTAGTGAACTGTGGGTTGTATCATGAGTTGTCTAATCAGTATCTGACAAATCATATAAAATCAAGTTTCATTGCACCTCAAGGATGAGACAATTCTCAAAATTATTGTCACAAAGTTTTCTTCACTTTCCCCAATATTTATTTGATTATTATTTATATTTTCATTATTTTCGTCCTCATAATAATATTCCACAGAATAGTTAAACATATCATCGGCTGCCATTTTGATGTTTTGTTTATCCATTGACATTTCAAAATGAATGAAATTGCTTTGTACAACTTCAAATTGGCAAAAAGGAGAAGTGGAACGTATCGCACTTGCTTTGCAGCTAACTTCATTGCACTATATTTTTATTTTCTTAGATTTATCACATAAAACTAATTAGTTTTATAACTATTTTGATTTATTTCAATAAAACTTGACATTGTTAATCGAATCAACCTAAGTTTTATAGTTTAAATGATTTTTAAAAATAATTCATTTAAGTACTTTTCATACCGACGACTTCGACTTTCGACTTTGCAAAAAATTTAAATTCCACAAATGCAAAGCATTGATATATTCATACCGACAGCGTCACTTTATTTGACAGCTGTCAAAATTTTGATATTTTATTTGTGAATTGCATAAACGTATAACAGTTTTAATGTCTTTGGTGAATTGTGAGTTGTATCGTGAGTTGTATAGTCAGTATCTGACAAATCATATAAAATCAAGTTTGATTGCATCTCCTCAAGGATGAGACAATCCTCAAAATTATTGTCACTAATAAAGTTTTCTTCACTTTCCCTAATATTTATTTGATTGTTATTTATATTTTCGTCCTCATAATAATATTCCACAGAATAGTTATACATATCATCGGCTGCCATTTTGATGTTTTGTTTATCCATTGACATTTCAAAATGAATGAAGTTGCTTTGTAAAACTTCAAATTGGCAAAGTCGAGATGTGGAACGTATCGCACTTGCTTTGCAGATAACTTCATTGCACTTTATTTTAATTTTCTTAGATTTATCACATAAAACTAATTAGTTTTATAACTATTTTGATTTATTACAGTAAAACTTGACATTATTAATCGAATCAACCTAAGTTTTATAGTTTAAATGCTTTTTAAAAAAATTTCATTAACGAAGTCCAAAGTCGAAGTCGTCGGTATGAAAAGTACTTAAATGTAATATTTTTGTGAGTTGTAGGATTTAATTAATTTATTTTTTTAAATGTGTGAAACGTACTTAGCTTGTTTAAGTGTGGAACTTGTTTTTTGTTGTGATTGATTAAATATTAAAAAGTGATAAGCAACATTTTAATCGAGTTGTGTAACTTATTTAAACACAATAGTTTGTGGAATCTATGTGCTGTATTGATTTATATGTTTATATATATATATATATATATATATATATATATATATATATATATATATATATATATATATATATATATATTTATATATATATATATATATATATATATATATATATAGTTTGTGACATAGTTTGATTTATTTACGGTAGGTGGCGCTGTTTAAAATCTACGAAATGTGGAATTATAGAACTTTGCTTTCGCATTAAAAAAAAAATTTTTGCAATTTAGTAGGCCATGATTTTTTATTGTTTTTTTAAATTTTGAAATGTCAAGTCAAGCTGACATAACATCTGCTGACCATTAACGATTTAGCAATAGCCCTTGAAAGAGAAGAAATCTAATCGTGAAAGATAATAGTTCATCGCAGGAATGATCGATTGGAACCGTTGGAACCTTTTAAATGTATATACTTCAACGTGTCTCAACGGCTCATCGCTCTTATCTTATGATTTTTTGCAAGAATCGTTAAAGTTTTGACAAAGAGTAGATGGTTATCATTTTAACAAACCGTTAAATGGTAAGTACAAACATTTCTCACAAATAAAAAATCGCAGGTGAAGGAACAAAAATACTAAGCGCGAGATAGTACTAAGCGTACAGCGTAATCATCCGAAAACTGAAACATCCCACATTTTAAAATTTCGAATTCAACAATGTGATCGCAGTGAAAATTCCAAGGCAAGTAATCTATCCGGAAATGTTTCAGCTGTTACAGGCAATGATAAATACCCGTTTTATATCCGCTTTTCCGTCGATTTCAGAGAAAGATCAATTGGCAGAATTATGGTAAATTGAAATTCATGAAATACTGATAGTGTGGAGGTAATGAAATAGCTTCATGCTTACTTCGTTATGTAAAGATAATTTCAGACGACTGTAAACATCTAACCGTATACAGCATGCTCTGGTCAAAACAAAAATAAGTATTTGCAGCCATGTTCATTTTGTTCATGCAAAATGCATATGCCATTGACGTAATTGACCACAAATTTTTGGTTCCTGGTCACACTCACATGGAGTGCGACGTGGACCACTCTGTAATAGAGTGAAAAAGATAAAAACACGGCCATTTATCACCCAAGGGATGGGTGCCAATTTGTGCGGTCCGTTACCTCTAAACGCATTTTGAAAGTTGAAGAAATGAAACAGAATATGTTTTATGGTTTATCATCTGTTTTCCAAGAAAAATTTGTTTGGAGGAAAACAGATGAAAGTGGAAATAAGTTCGTGTGGAACAAAGTGGAATGGCTTCGATATACTAACAAATTTGGACTCATTGAGTACAAAAGTACCCTAGATCCGTTGGAATCTTTTAAATGTATCAACATAAAAAAACGCGGCATTGCTTCGTTAAATTTAAACATTTTAAAGCCATGTTGCAATCGTCCAGTGAATACTAGCAGTGTTAAAAAAAAGATCTACTAGAGTTACTTAATTTGGTAAACCCTATTTACTATGAATTTTACAAAAATTTGGCTACTGAAGATCAACCGAATTATCATCCAGACTTGACTGAAAATCTAAGACTGAAAATTTATTTTAAGAATATGAACCATATCTTGTAATATTTTAATTTTAAAGTTTTGTGTCAAATAAAGTGTATATAAATTAGATTTTTGGTAATTGGATAACGTAATTGGATGACATGGCGTGTTGCTCATAAAACGGTTAATATTAATTTCATGTTCTGTGTCACGTCAATAGTACACATAATAATTTTTAGCAGCATGAAGGTGAAATAATAAATTAGTTCATTAAAAGATTTTGTTCTTATGGATACTTTATAGTTTACAGTTTAATGGTGGCACACTGGAGTTGTTGATACGATACGGCAGAATGCAGAGCAGTTCAGTTAAATTGTGATTGTCTTGTGCTAATAATAGTTAAACATTGGCCACCGGGAAACCAAACCAATTCTGCCATTATTAACCAACCTTTTCTTTCCCTATACCACAAAAAAAAACTAATTTTTAAAAGTGAAGTCCATGTGAATCACTGCTTTGAAGGCGATCCTTCAAATTTTTAATTTCTATGAGCTGAAAGGGAAATGCTTTTCAAATTCCGGAATTCAATTCCTAAATTATTTCCTGAATTTGGCAGTTAATTTTTCTTTTCTCCATTTTTCCAACAATTATTTTTTTGTTAAAAATCTCTTTTTTCGTTTGCCTTTTTAATAATAGGCTTCATTTTGGCCATTATATTCTTTCAACGAAACTATAGACGATTGACAAGCCAAACACATACGTAGAAGACATTTGGATTCTTTACTGCAACACGCAGAATTAATAACTTGACTCGCACTTTTTTCCCCAATAATGTTGTTGAAATTTAAGGAGGAAACCAGAAATTCAAAATTAGCATGTGTAATAAATTTGCAAGTTTCTCTTTAATTGGTGCTCATTTGTTTAACCCAAAAGGGACAAGATTTATAGAAAAACTATAGCTAACATTTATGTTTGGTGAAGTTTGCAGGAATTTTCGGTTTTTAAAGTATCATTTAAATATCTTTTCTGTTTTATTTAGGTCTTGTTCGAGAAACCATTTAACTGGTTCTCTAGAAGAATAATCTGACCTTTTTTTATCATAGCGAAGATTAAATTCCTTAAATCTCAGAGATGTAGTTCGCTAGAAAACTCGAAAACTTTGAGCACTGATTTTGCATTCTATATTTTTTTTATTATTTTCCCGCATATTAATTTTGTTTATATTTGTCAGAATTTGTGCGGTTGTAATTCGTTATTAACTTTTTTTTAAAAACTTCGAATAGCAGATTCCTAATATTTATTTCGTAATTATTTTTAGATTTCTGAGTTCGGCCTGTCCTGGTTTTAATTTTTTGATTCTAAATTATATATATTATATTTTAGAATATATATATATATATATATATATATATATATATATATATATATATATATATATATATATATATATATATATACATATACATATATATATATATATATATATATATATATATATATATATATATATATAAATATATATATATATATATATATATATATATATATATATATATATATATATATATATATATATATATATATATATATAAATTGGTGACAAACTTCTACTGGTACTTCTTGATAAAAATTATCCGAATCAAGCTCTTTAAACACACACACATAGCCCTCTCCATCAATATCAATGATCACAATAAAATTATAATTTTAACATTTGACCAGAGCACTTACCTGTTGTAAGTCACTTGTGTTTTTGCATTTGACTATCAACTAATCTAACTTTATCTTCATAAAACTATCCCTTCACAAATGCTTTCGGATTTTGTCGCATTAGTAAAGCTAATTTTTTAAGTCAGAATTTTTATCTGTTTAACAGTTATTTCATTTAATTTCCGTGCTAAATATTTCTTTTATTAATTTCTAATTTATATACATTTTAAAATTGTGTATGTATTGAGAGCGAAAAGTTTTGTGTTACCGCAAATGTTTTATTCGAATTTTAACATTTCTAGACGCTTTTGAAAATTTCGAAGGTAAAAAAAATTCAGTTACCAAACATATTTTATATTTGTGATACAATATCTGTCGAAAAAGGTATTTACTCGAAAAAGGTTTAAAATATTGAAAGAAACCGTTTACCTAGACAAATATAAGCCCCCATATATCGGATACCTCCCAATTTGTGGAAGGTAAACGAGTATATTATAACAATAACCGACAGAAACTAATTAATATCACACAACTATTTCTTATTTATTGTACCAAACAAATAAAATATTTTTAATTATAATTTTTAAAAAGTTACCAAAAAAATAAAATTTTGTATTTTTCATATTTTTCCACAACTCTATACCTGATTTTGAAAAATGGTATTTTTACCTGTAAATATATATATACAATATTTTCTATTTTCCGTATCCTATATATACATATATATATATACCTATTTATTCATAATAATATTGACAATATTATTATTATTATTATTTATATGATATACGTTTTTGGAAAATAAATTTTCCAAATTATTTTTTATTTGGTTTTTGCAGAAATTTCGATACGAGAGTATAGAAGAAATTTGTTATTGTTGGTATTCGTACCCAATTCGTCGTCGACACAATTCGAAAAGTAGAAAATTTCTAATTTGAATCCAATTTTTGGTTTTTATGTACGTTTCTGGCCATTGTGTTGTTGCTGTTGTTATATAATATAAATTTGCTTTGTTTACATGTCAAAAACACTCGCAGGAGTAGTTACGATATGAGCTAGGCAAAAATAAAACAACCGAAAACATTGGGAATGGATAGAGGATATTTTTTTGTGTGTGTTATGTATACATGAAATACGTTACTTAAAAAAAAAAAGGTTAACAGATATATTGTAAAAAATAAACAAAATATATTTTAATAATATGTTGCCATGTCCAAACCATGTATGCCTGTGCTATCAAAAAAATTTTGGGATCGATCGACTATTTGATGTAGATATTATGTTGCAAATACGATATTTTTCAAGTTTATTAGCACGTGGCAGAGAAATTTTTTATTGTATATAGTTTTATAAATATTGAATATTTATGTTCCACATAATTTCAAGCATAACACAACATATATTATATAAGTATTTAAATTAAACATAACTTGAATAACTCTCTGTCTTGTTATATTTGTGTGGGCATTTTGAGTGTTGGTGATTATATGAAAGTATGAATAACAAAACCAGCAGATATCTTCAATGTACTTTTGGTTATTTCTTGTATATAAAAAATAATGTGCAGGCGTACCTTGAGCCATGTTAATGTTAAATTATATATATATATATATATATATATATATATATATATATATATATATATATATATATATATATATACATATATATTCGTCTAGTTAACCAAAGGTCCAAAAGTGGAAAAATTCGTTTTAAGAAATTTGCAATAGTCTCTGGAAGGTTTTTCTGTGGCGCAATATATTTGAAATCTACATAACATACCAATCATATTGAGTAGATAACTATTTTTCTCTTTTTTCCCCAAAAGTTTTTTCGCAAAACTAATTTTCCTATGGTTTTCGCACACTCTCAGTTTATGCGGCTTTGAATAGTTTAATTTTCAACACTAAAATTTCTATTCACTACAAATGTCACTGGAACAAGATATTTAAAGCTTTTAATTGTTAAACTGTAAAATATCAAAGCCTGTTATATTCCTGATCAGGTTTAACTTCTCGAACTTGACAAGTAATATCTACATTCCAATTATCTGAACCAATAATCTTGAAGAGTGGTTGTTTACTTAAAAGGTTAATAGAACGTTCACCTTTTTCCTCCATGGAAGAAAAAAGAAAAAAAAACACATTTTTTGATTGAGAAAATATAATTAAAAAACCGAGCAATTCCACGTACAAACGTCTACAGATGAGAAACTTTGTGAATTCATTCAATTAGTGTATCCACTAAGTGTCCGATCTATAAAAGGTGGATGTGTAAACAACTATAAGTTTAGACAACTATGGCTAGGTAAAAGAAAATCGTTTTTCTGCCGTTTTTATTCTTTTCAATAAATCCAGTTTTCCCGATTCGTATTTATTTGCCAAACATAAGATTGTGGAACGTGTTTTCAGAGCTTAATTGGAAACAAATATTTTTTTGCGTAGTTAATCATATTAATCAAGATTATGGAACCTATGAGTTTTTTTATAGTTAATTGTTATATAAAATGTGGAACTAGAATTTTTGTACTTGCTTTAATTATTGTAATACTCAAAATGCTCTTTATTTGTAGTACTCTGATGTTTATGAAATTATCGATTTGATAGTTTAGGTTGTTAAAATTATTAGCATGTCGGTTCCGTCCCACTCATCGTTTTAGTTTATGGAACATATTTTTAAATTATTTTTTTTTTTATAAAAATATTAAAAATTAGTTAATTAAAATACGCTCAGCTAAGTTTAAACCTTTAAACATTAAATTGTGGAACCTGTTATGAAATTAAGTGTTATTTGGGATGTTTAGGAAAATAAAATTTGCTCTAGAAGGCGTTTTACTTTGTTGTTGAACTTATTCAAAACACCTTATTGTTCTTTAAATAAATTTACAAGAAAAACGGGAGCCGATACTTTGAACAATTACGATAAGTGTGTTGAATGATAAATTAAAGGCCGTCGTAGTTTAAATCCAAAACACAATCGAAAGAAACTGATGGATTTATGGTCATTATACCTAACGTTCAACAGATTTCTATTTATTTAGCAGTAAACGCCAAAATTTGGCAAGTGACGATTATAAGAAGATTGTGGAACGTGTTTTCGAAACGAAATCTCATTATTTCTTGAAATATGCTATTTTTTGCGTAATCAAACAGTGTAACTTATTCAAGAGTAATTTATTCTAGAGTATGAAACGTATGTTTTTTTTTATAGTTAATTAATGAAATTTAGAATGTGGAACTAAAATGTATTAATTGGTTGAATTTTTGGAGCAATGTAAATACAATTTTAGTTTAAATTTTCATCATGTTGTAGAATCTAAATCCACTTTTATTTTAGATTGTTGTGACGTACAACTTCAATATGAAATAATTAAAAAAATTGCAATAATAAACATTTATTAAAGTGTGGAACATGTTTATTGATATATTGGTTTCTTTATATATAATAAATTAAAGTTTATTAGTATGGGTGTTGTAAAAATTTTGTTTAACTTTAATTTACTAACATTATTTTAAAAATTAGAATGCTTAATACATGATTTTTGGTTGTGGGACATATTTCTATAATAGAGCTAACCTCGGTTTCTTTGTTTTGTTAATTTGCAAATGTTTCAGTATTTTACTTTTACTACACATTTGTGTATCGCACATTAATCAAAGTAAATATGTAGCCAAAGTAGCTAAAACATTATTACACAGACATGTTCCACAAAAAAAAATTTGTATATATATATATATATATATATATATATATATATATATATATATATATTATATTTTTAGAAATAGTATTTAGAAGAAATAAATATCAAATAAGTCACGTTCCACAAGTACTTATTTCATTTCGAATACACCAAAATATTTACACTTTTTGGTGTCTAACACCAAACTTAATTTGAAGATATTACAAATAACTGACAATTATAAATAAGATTGTGGAACGTATTTTCAAAACTTAATCGCCTTTTATCTTGAAAACGTACACTTTTTTCGTTACATAAATTTAGAGTAAATATCTTTTTATAATCAAGAGTGTGGAACATATGGAATTTAAAGTTATTTTTTGTAACATAAAGTGTAGAACTTTAGTATACTTTATTTTAGTAAACATTGGCTTAATGGGAAAACATGTGGTGAAGGTTAAATCTTACTAGATTTTAGCTGTCGAAATAAACGTCAAATGATAATTTTGCTTTCACTGCAAGAATTCATTTTAGAAGTATTTTAATAAATTTAAAAAAAATATGGATAAACATAATACTTTTTGAAAATTGTTAAAATGTCATAACAAATTTTAATTGGCTGAAAAATTGCAAAATGCATTTTGTAATGTGGAGCTTATTTTTTATTGCATTGTTTAATATTTAAATATATTTTAAGTTATCAATGTTCGAATAAGTTTAAACTCGGTTATGTTTTTTAAACTGTGGATCATATTTTACGATATCAAAAACGGTTCTAGAATGTTTACTTTTTAAAACTGTAAATTTAAAGTATTTATTCGAAGTGGTGCATTAGGAGCAAATATTATAATTTTTATATCTGAAAAGATACATTGTGGACCATGTTTATAATATACTGTTTTATTAGTCATAGAACGAATACTATCCAATAAATGTGTAAATACCAACTAAGATACTTTAGTTGGTATTTACACATTAGAAAGCCTTATGAATGTAAATTATTTTATCTGTAAACGTTGTCACTGCATAAAAATAATGTGATATTCTCTGAAGAACTTAAGTTTTCTTATAAAACCGATTAGCAATGTTAAATAAATAAAAGCTGTCGAGTTTTAAAATATGCTTTATGGAATCTAAATATTGTGGAACTTAATAATTTTTTTATTAAATTGGCACTTGCTAAGCACTCTAACGTAAGCAAAGTGAAAAAGTTTAACAACACCCATTTTTTAAAGTGTGGGACATGTTTTTGTCAATAAATTGTTTATATATATATATATATATATATATATATATATATATATATATATATATATATATATATATACTAAGTTTCATAATTTAATAAAGTATGTTTTGTTTTTTTGCTTACTTAACTAACGATTTTTGGCTGTGGGACATATTTCTTTAAAATGATTAACGCGGTTTTTAGGTATTTTGATAGTTTGCAACTGTTTTAATATCTTGAATTATTATAAAATATTTTTTATTTGATATAAGAATTCGAAATAATTATAAAAAATATTTAGTAATTGTGGAACGTATCTTAAATATTTTAACAAACTGTAAGTCTAGACTAAGTATATTGTTTAAGTTGTTATATATGTTTGTATCAACATTAAACAAAGTTATTATGTCCAAAGTAAGCAAAACATTACTACACCAACATGTTCCACAAAAAAAAAGCTTTGTATATACATCATACATGTTTATATATCGTTTCATTGTGTTATAATTTTCTATAAAATAATCATTGAATTGATTGCTTGAGTGGTTTTTCAATGATTTTGCGAAGGCGTACGAGGAATTATGTTACCTTTAAGTATCCAATGAATAAATATAATATCGACGAGAGCATTTTATATACCAAATATCACGAAATATCGTTTCTTAATCTTTTAATTGTATTGATTTAAAATAAAATCGAAGTAATGAAATAAAAAAATCATCATCGTTCGTCGTGGATAAGAAATCCACAAAATAATACAACCGCGAACGAAATAATATTGAATTGTAACAAATCAAATTGGATATATATATATATATATATATATATATATATATATATATATATATATATATATATATATATATATCGTATATATCGTATATATCGTAAATTGAACGTCTGAAGATAAATTTTTATTGTTTTCGTTTTCTTAACGATTTTATTTTATTTTATTTAATATTTTACAATCATAATAACTATAATAATATTATTATATTACATTATAGTTTGGTTTTTTGTTGCTGTATTTTATTATGAACAAATTGAGTTGAAAAAAATGCATTATATTCGTATCCATAATATATAGAACCAAGTACTTATGGATTTATAAAAAGTTGCGGGTGTCCAAGTCGAGATAAGAGGAAATTTTGAATGGTTTTTCCGAAATAATACAATTATTTATTTTCTCTTTTATAATATAAACTAGTCCTTGATTTTAAAATGTTGGTAAAGAGTACAACGTAATGCGAACACGTTAACTGTACAAATTGCAATAAATCTAATTTTTCAATCGATTTCTGATAGGGTTATTCATTTTTTTCTATGCATCAGATGGTAGAATCCTATAGTTGAGATCAGGTGCTTTTTACGAGACCTACGACAGGTTTAGAATCATATGTTAGCAAATATTAGAAATAAGGATATCCGTGACGCTTTCCTCCTTATAAATTCAAGTTTGAACCCAAATAAATCAATTACTGTTTCCTAGTTGGTCGGTGATAGTAAATAAACACATAGATCACCCAACAAGTTCAGTCAAGAATTGCATATGAAATTCATCGTAATTGGGGATTGTAGCAAGACGACAACTGTAACTTTGACGTTATGAACGCAATGGTGAAGACACAGCTACTCATATGGTTTCATAGGTGAAAAATCTATAATTAGTCATGCAATGTTTGATCACATTTGATTAACGACCAATATTTCGTAGAATTGTTCTCACCACATATGACGTCCAACCCTCGAAATTATACTGTAAAACATGAATTTAAATTACAAATTATTTGCCATTTTCCAGTCAAAATATTCAAATTTTCATCATAACTTTTTTTTTTTTAATTACTATGAGTTTTCCGCAATTTACAGTTTTCATCATCACAATATAATATAGGGTGATCAAAAAAATAATTTTCCAAGTGCCATTATATTTGGTTTTAGTTGATAAGGAACTTTTCGCTCACCCTGTATATACGAGGACATGTACGATGAAATGTATGATTTTTCCCAAAATAATATGAATAATAAATGAAGCCGCGTATATCGTAAATAGTAACAATATTATTGCTATTGTTAATGTCTGATGAATTGTTATGATCTGCAAACAAGTATTTGAGTTAAATTATTTGTGGCATAACGCTTGTGCATGCGACCTGAAAAATTATTATTTTTTTCCAGTGGTACGAGAATAATATTTTAATGAGATTTCTGGATACCATATCAGATTTTATCGAGTTATGCGGTTTTACCACTCGATTCCGCATCATGAAATTTAACAATGTGGTTTTATCTCTCTAATTGGCTAGCTGTAATAATAACCAATCGTGTCAGTCATTTTTTCATTTTTTTTTTCATGAATCAATAACACCTGAACCAATTTTATGTAGCTGCCTAGC
Organism: Tipula confusa; assembly: GCA_963556175.1. Lineage (NCBI taxonomy): Eukaryota > Metazoa > Arthropoda > Insecta > Diptera > Tipulidae > Tipula > Tipula confusa. The sequence continues at coordinate 35,793,753 of OY744476.1, forward strand.
AACAAAATAATTAGTTCCAAAAAATTCAATTATCTCATACTGTCAAAATATAAACATTTTCATTGCAACAGTGTGTCCAGATTTTTTTTTTTTCTATATTGTAAATAGATAATCTAATTTTAAATTTTTTGAATTGAAGAGAAATTTTTACTCTGTCCACATCCATTGTAGACGACAGAATTTTTTTTTTTTTGTTTTTACCAAGTAAATAATTTTAACAAATTTTTGTCATTCATCCATGATTCGTCCATCTGCTGCATCGAGTGTATAGAGTCGAGTGTGTGAGTGCCTATATGTTTTATATATAATATGTCATATACCACAAATTATAAGTGCCAGTCACATTTTATTTTTATTACTATGGGTTTTTGGAAAACTGGAAAAAAGTTAAAATTATTATTATTTTTTTTAATTTTAACTTTTTGTTTTGTAAATTAAAATTAATTAGAAAAATTGTTTAACTCAAATAATTTTTTTTGTTTTTAATGAAAACGAAAACTTTATCCACTCACATCCGTATAAATGATTACAATAATTGTAATTTTAAAACTGTATTTCCAAGTTATATATAAATATATACATTATACAAAACTATTTTAAGTTTCGTTTAAAATTTGTATCCACTTAAACTGGAAAAAAAATTAAATAAGAAATTAGAATAAATATTAATATTTGGAAGAAAACTTCAAGTGATTATATGTACCCGAAAATTAAGAATGGAAATTAATTTTAATTTTGGATTAAAAATAGTTTTTAAACCAAATTTAATTTGTTATTACACAAATTATTTTAGTTTTAAACTAGATTAGTTAGAGATAATTTTATGGTAGTTGTTGTTGCAATGACACGTTCTAAATAAAACTGATATGGACGACAGTAAATTGATATTTTATACATGAAATAGCCTCACAACCGATAAAATGATTAATTGTAATGGAATACTTTTCGAAATATTTAAAAAAAAAATTATTTGCTACATGAAAGTTTTGTTAAATATATTTGCAGTCAAACCTCGAACTACCCGTCAAAAATGAAATTAATCAAGGAACCTGAGGGAACATCAACTTCACCTGCTGACTTGGAATAATTTCTATATTTCTACCTTCTATCATTCAAAAATCGAGAGAAATAGAACGCGAAATTGATGGAATAGAAATGCAGTAGTTCCTCAGCAAAAATAAGACTGGTTTCTTGTAGTTTCGATGGCAAAAAAGGTACAAGAATTTGGTTATGGCTGTCTCGCGGTTGGACTGAAAGAAATAATAAAAAGAAAGAAATAGTCTATAATTTTTTTCTGTATAGAACATAAAATTATTTCCACTCAAAATAGAGTGCGGGATATTAAACATATTTGAATATAAGCCCTAATTAATAAGCAGGTTGTAGGATTCTTGAAGTTGCAGTATTTATGATAGCCACATATATATTTAGGAAAATTTCACTCAACATTAAAAAAAGTGTTAAATTAAAATGTCACTAAAATATTCAACTTAAAACATTACAGTTTTCTTCAAACTTAAAAATGTTTTGAGTTAAGGGACATTTGTAAAGTAATTTTAGCATTTCTAGCTTGCTTATCAGCAATAATTTTAACTACGATCTAAAATTAAAACTAATAAAGGTTAAAAACTAAGTTTCACTCATAATTAAGTGAACTTTAACATATTTGTAAAGAGAAACCTTTACAAACTTTCTGGTTTCACAGTAAATAAATACTGACAGTAAATAATTTACTGTGAAGAGCCGGTATAATTGACAGTTTTTAGTTTATACTAATTCAAGTTGCAAGATAAATTAAAATTAGCAAAATAACACTCACAAGTATTACCAATTATAATTTTAAACTCTGATTTGATGCTCCCTCTTTGCAAACTATTATATTGATAGAAAAAGGTACTAAAAGTTCAACACAAGAATTTAACTCAAACTGGAAATAAATTTAACTTTAAGTCACATTTCAAGTAAAAGCATTTGAAAAGTATTACCGTTTTATTTCTAACTGGTTTTTCGAAAATCAAAAAAAAAATATATAAAAATAAACTAGAATTGTTTTCAAAATTAAATTTATTTTCACTCAAAATAGAGTTGAATACATAACATATTTGAATATAAACTCTAACTAACTAGCAGTTTTAGAATTCTTAAAGTTGCAGTACAAAAAAGGAAAATTTCACTCAAAATTAGGAAAAGTGTTTAGTTAAAATTTAACTCAAAACAGAGTAAAACATTGCAATTTTTTTAAACTTTAAGATATTTTGAGCTCAGTTACAATTATTACGTATTGCCTCCATATTTCTAGCTGGTTTATCAGCAATAATTTGTACTGTAATCTAAAATTTATATTTCACTCAAAATATGATAAAATAAAAATTTTAATTTTAACAAAAAAAGGAAAGAAAATGTTTTTGCTACATTTGTACGAAGTTTTTCAATTCATTTTAAAATTCGCTATCTTTCGTATTATGGTTACATCTTACTTGATCTACTATGCATCCTGATCAGTTTTAATAATGCAGAGAATGTTATGCACTGCATTCTAAAGGACAAACAGTTCTTGATTAACAGTTTAAAAAAAATTGTATCTTCATAAATTTGGTGTTTAATGTACCATACATTATTGGTCAGGACATGAACGAGACTTGCTCGCTGAGCATGAATGAAATTCAATGGCTAAAATTTTTTAACCTACTTACTAGATTTAGCAAGCATTTTTCCTCTGCACTTTCACAAAAAAATTGTCTCTGTACTTCTACAAATTCGTAAATAGCCTAATGGATATACTGCGACCATTGCTAGCTTACAATGCATTTGATCCATAAAGTTTTCGATTTCTCTGATAATTGTAAATTCAGCAGCAGCCCAGGTTGCGCGGTAAAGTACATTTACTGTGCACTTTTTTTGTTTTCCATCTTATAAATTTTCTAATAATTTGAATTTAAAATGCATATCTCATAAACAAACATAGAAAAATAAACAACATTTTTGGATTGACATTTCCAGCCCTTCTATTTATTGTCCCTGCTCATTAGATTATTCGAAACTAAATTTAACACTGAAATTGTTTTTAGGTTATGTTTTCTGAAATTTGTATTCTGCTATGAAAGGGTGAACATTAATGTTCAATCAAAATAGAGTGGAATATCTAAAATATTTGAAAATAAGCTCTAATAAGCGAGGTGCTTGTATGTTGCATGGAGCTTGAGTATTTTGATAACTAGGTTAAATTTTAAGCAAATTTCACTCAAAGTTAAACTAAAGTGTTAAATTTAAATTTGACTTAAACCAGAGCAACCAATTCTTTTTAACTTTGAAAAGTCCATTGGGCTTTGACGTAAAAAGAATCAAAAAATCACTCAATCAGTTTCTATAAATATATTCGTTTTATTACGGATATGTTAATTTTTAAAAGTCTAAAAACAAACAATAACTTATTCAAAGAAATTTTAAATTTAAATTTCACTCAAAATTAAAGATAGTTTTGAAACTTAAATTCCACTCAAAACTAAACGATAGTTTTAAAACTTAAAATTCACTCAAAATAGAATAAATAATCAAGTTTTTTTTGGAACGGTGCACCAAACGTTCATATATTGTTTAATATTTTCAGTTTGCTTATTAAAATGTTTTTCAGTTACTAATTTAAATGTAATTTCACTCATATAATTTCAAAATAAAAAATTCCTTTTACATTATTTAGAATGACGCGACTAAATTGATCAGAGAAATATTAAAATAATATTTCACTCAAAAGTTAAAAAAAAAAATCTGAAATTTCACTCAAAATAGAGTTAAAACCCCAGTTTAATTTGGAATCGTACAACAATCTTTACTACATTGTTAGATATTTTTATAAAATTTAAAAAATTTTAATGACTAATTTAAATGAAAATTCACTCATTTAATTTTAATATTTAATTAACTATTTTTAATAACTATATTAACTATATTTAATTAACTATTACAATTTTTGTTCAACTTAAGTCGCTTTATTTAAAGTGACGCCAATAACCTGGTCAAAGAAATATTAAATCGAACTTTTACTCAAAGTTTAAAAAAATTTAAAGATGAATTTCACTCAAAATAAACTGAAAAATCCAGTTCAATTGGAACAGAACATTAATCTTCGGAACATGTTTAAATATTTTCAGTTTGTTTATTAAAACGATTTTCAGTTATTAGTTAAAATGAAAACTCACTCAATTAATTTTAAGAAAATGTTCTTTAACTTAGGTTAACATATTTAGAATCACGCTAGTAAATCAAAAAAAAAATTAAATCACTTAAAAATTACAAAAATTTTAAAGTTCAAGTTTCACTCAAAATAGAGTAAAAAACCCAGTTTAATTTGGAATGGTACATTAATCCTTGGAACATTATTAAATATTTTGTTTAACTAAGCGATTTACACTGAATATTTTTAATGAACATTTACTCATTTAATGTTAAGATAAAAATTTCGTTTCACTTAAGTTACATTAATTAAAAATATCAGTTTGAAAATCGTAAATTCAGCATAAGCACAGATTGCATGGTAAAGTAGATTCATGCAATGTGCACTTAGAGAATTTATTTGTTTTCCATCTTATAAATTTTAACAGCGCACTGCCTTGAATCATTTGAATTTTCAAATCTCCTATTTGTATTCTGCTACGAAAGGGTGAACATTAATTTTCACTCAAAATAGAGTGGAATACCTAAAATATTTGAAAATAAGCTCTAATAAGCGAGGTGCTTGTATGGTGCATGGAGCTTGAGTATTTTGATAACTAGGTTAAATTTTAAGCAAATTTCACTCAAAGTTAAACTAAAGTTTTTAATTTAAATTTGACTTAAACCAACCCATTTATTTTCACTTTGAAAAGTCCATTGACCTTTGACGTAAAAAGAATTAAAAAAATCACTCAATCAGTTTCTATAATTATATTCATTTCATTGCGGATATGTTAATTTTTTAAAGTCTTGGCACGTTAATCTAAAAGCAAACAATAAATGAGTCAAACAAATTTTAAATTTTAATTTCACTCAAAAAAGAGTAAAGGTCAAGTTTTATTCGGAACAGTACATCAATCTTTAAACGATTTTGAGTGACTAATTGAAGTGGAAATTTACTCATTTAATTTCAAGATTGGAACTTCCATTTACATAAGTTACATTATTTAGAATTTAAAATTTCACTCATAAATAAAGATAGTTTTAAATTTTAAATTTAACTTAAAATATAATGAATAAACAAGTTTTTTTTTGTATATTTATTTTCGTATATTATTTATTATTTTCAGTTTGTTTTTTAAAATGATTTTCAGTTACTAATTTAAATGTAATTGCTCTATTTCACTCATGATTTCGAAATAAAAATTTCCTTTTAAATAAGTTACATTATTTAGAATGACGCGGCTAAATTAATCAAAGAAATATTAAATTAAAATTTCACTCAACATTTAAAACAAAAATAAAGCTGAAATTTCACTCAAAATATAGTAAACCCACCAGTTTACTTTTGACACCGTTCATCAATCTTTTCTACATTGTTAGATATTTTTAGTTTGATTAATTATAAAAATTTCAGTGATTAATTTAAATTAAAATTCACTCATTTTATTTTAAAATACAATTTTTGTTTAACTTAAGTTACTTTATTTAGAGTGACACCAATGAAGAAATGTTAAATTAAAATTTCACTGAATATTTAAAAAAATTTTAAGACGAAATTTCACTCAAAATAAACTGAAAAATCCAGTTCAATTTGAACAGAACATTAATCTTCGGAACATGTTCAAATATTTTCAGTTTGTTTATTAAAACGATTTTCATTTATTAGTTTAAATGAAAACACACTCATTTAATTTGAAGAAAATGTTTTTTAACTTAGGTTAAATTATTTAGAATCACGCTAAAAAATTGATCAAAAAAAATTAAATTGCTCACAAGTTTCAAAAATTTCAAAAATTTTAAAGATTAAGTTTCACTCAAAATAAAGTAAAAAATCCCGTTTCATTTGGAATAGTACATTAATCCTTGGAACATTGTTAACTATTTTGTTTAACTAAACGATTAACAGTGACTAAAGATAAAAATTTCGTGTGATTTCACTCAATCACATCCATCTTGCAAAAAAAACTTAAAATGCTTTTAAGTTTAAAGAAAAGCTTTAAATAATAATAAATAAGTAACTCGGCCAAATAAATCAAAAATTTAAATTTCACTCAACTTAGAAGTAATTTAGAAAAATTATTGCAATATTCATTTAATTGTTAACACATTTAAGTTGCACAAATTCTTTAAATATTAAGATTTGTTATTAAGAAGTGTTACTTAAAGCCAGTGGTGATATATAAAACGAAGATGTTACTAATTTTATGAGTATTATTTCGAAATAATTTGAATAAAATATTTTTAAATTTCAAACAAATTAGCTTAAAAAAAAATACGATTACCAACAATAAATTCCAGATAATCACCCGCACACCAAAACACATCATCATTCAATTAGCTGGCACTCTCTCATAAATCCATAAAATGGGTACATGATTAATTGATCTTCACCAATTTTTTTTTTGTTAATTTTTTTTTTTATACATATAATTTATTATTATTGATCAATTAAATTTAATGGTTCCGTTTGATCTCGGAGCACATACATAGTACGTACATACCCTTTTAGATCTAAGAATGGTGTTATTTTTTATTCATCTTGAGTATTTTGCATGACTAATCGGAAACCAAAATACAGAAAAGAAAAACAATTATTTATGGTCAAAAGGCTAAACATCTTCCATTTACTACATACATATATACATATATACATACATATATTCATATGAATACATAGAATTTTATGTGCAAGTCATTCGATGTTTTTTTTTTTTTTTCGTTCAACATGATTTATATCAATAATCACCAAACTAATAAAATTAATTAATTTTTTTTATTATACACGCGATTCGAAAAGAAAATTATTTTTCCATTATAATTATTATTTTTATGATACGAATAAATCTGGAAAATGTTACAAACAAAACGTTAAGTTTTTCTTTTGATAAAATTTAACGCGAAAAATGAACAAAAAAAAAATTACCAATTTGATTGATTGATTTTGAATTAATAGAAAATGTAATTTTTATTTAAAATTTATAATTTAGTGGAAATTCAAGTTTTTCTACAAAAATTTTTTTTATTATTTATGAGTGTATTTTCAAATGTAAATTGTGTATACTATATATATGTAAGCCGAATCGATATAAGCAACATGAAAAAGAAAATTTTTTGTACTTTCTTTTATAGGTAAGTGGAAAATTCTTTAAGTACTGTCTACTTGAAATATAACGATTTTCATTTTTATTTTCTATTACATAAGTAGGTAGAACTACCTGTTATAATTTTATTCAAGAATTTTTATGTGAATGTATTTTCTTGTCTGTGTCAGTAAACACAACTTAACAGAGCCATAATCAACAATCATCCCATTTCGGAAGACAAAAGATTGGAGCCACTTTTACAACGAACAGACATCGGCAACCGCAAACTGTCTGTCATTTTAGAGCAACAGTAAAGGCATTCGAAACTGAATAATTAAAATATCTCTACCTGCTGTAGCAGCGGCTTACAGTCAGAACTTTCTAAATCGCGGCTTTTTTATTAAATTCAACACAAACCAATATAGTTCCTATGTTAGATATTCCACTTTATTTGGAGTGAAATAAAGTTCATGTAACCTTGCCGACAACTGCACAACATGACCTTTTTTCCATGAATATCAGCATGGCTGTTTATACTAAAGCATGGACAGAATCATTTTTTGTCAGGAGTGGTTATAAAATGCAAGAAATTATTTCATTTATGTCTTACAAGCAGCATTCCACATGGAATAATTGCAATTTTTAATGTAAGTTGCATCTAATAGTGCTTTTAATTCCGCATCTTCGTACACTTTTTGCCTTCTGCTTCGTTATTTGTCTTCGACATCAAATTCACCTGTCTTAAGCTTTTGAAACCACCTTCGACTACTTTTCTCATTAAAATCATTCTCACCATATTCTTCTGCAAACAATTGATATTATTAGTGGCACTATATTTTGTCGAACGGAGGAGACTTATTTGTATACCATAATTTGAGTCATATGTTGAGTGAAATTTTATGTATAACACTTTTGTGTAACTTTGAGTGAAACTTTCTTATCTAATAACAAATTGAGTGAATTTGAAACGGATTCAAATGTTTTACATGACTATACAAATACTAAACTTAATGAACTTAATCAATCGTACGTTAAATAGAGTTTCCGAACGAATATATTAAATGTTCTACTCTATTTTGAGTGAAACCTAGTATTTACTCTTTTTGCAGAGTAAAAATTTTGAGATTTGTCCGGCAAACTTGTTGATAATAAGTAAAAAGTGTTCACAAATGTGACACAAACTTATTTTTATTCGTTTTAACGAAATCTACATTGTTTTTCTGTCCTTATTGATTTTGAGTGAAACATAAATTTTTGATTGAATGTCATCTTATTGTTAGAAATAAAAATGTAATAATCTTAATAAATGGGCGCTACCTAAAATGTAATACAGCTCTTTATATTATTTTCAAGATAGAGTAAAATTCTAATGTTTAACTTACACTAGTTCCTAAAGTTAATTAGTCTAAAGAGGTGCTGCATTGCAGGCATTAATTTGTCTACCACTTTAATAGTCCTCAAAGAGAGAGCATCAAATCCAAATTCTGATAAAAGAACCCGATAAACTTTTCAAAATTAAAATTAAATGTTTTGCTTTATGTTGAGTGAAATTTGAATTTTACTCGTTTATTTAATTTTGAGTGCAATGTTTCCAATTACCTATATAAATTCATTACTTTAAAATAAATTTACTAACTATTTACACATTTGAAAATCGGTTAATTTTGAACAGATCACAAATATTTTACTTACCTATCTTAAATACTGCAGGTCCAAGACCCTATAAAACCGGCTCGTTAATTACAGTTTCTTTTCAAATAAAAAATATTCTGATTATTGCTCCTCTTTTTGATTTTGAGTGAAATCTAAATTTTCGATTATAGATTGATTTATTGCAGGGAAACGGGTAAAAAAAAGGAAGACTTTTTCAATATTATTTACCTGAAATGTAACTCAGCTCTAAATATTTACAAGTTTGAGTGAAACTCTAATGTTTAATTTCTTGTACTACTTAGTTTTCTAAAGTTGATCCGTTTAACGGGTCATACATTTTGCTGTTACTCTAATATTCCGCGAAGGGAGGTAATCAAATCCGAATACCAGAAACTTTTGACTTAAGTAAAACAAATTGCACGCTGAGAGAAAATTTGAGTGGAATTTATATTTTTTTTTCCTCGATTTCGGTTTCTTTCAAAAAAAATGTTTTGTCCAAACTATTGCTTAAAAACTTAATTTTGAATAGACTAAATATAATTAGCAATCAGTGCAATACACATTTGAAAAATATTGCCATTGCTATAGGCGGTCCAGCGATCGTTGACTTCAAATGATTTACGTGGCTATCCAAATACTGCAACATGATAGATCCTATCAACTGCCCATGAATTAATATTTCTTTACAAATGTGTAATAAAATTCACTTAATTTTGAGTGAAACTTAGTTTTTACTCTTTTTGTTACTGAAAAATAAAAACTCATTACAAATGTAACACAAAAATATTCTTCTCTATTTTAAAATAATGTACAGTGTTTTCCTATTCTTATTGATTTTGAGTGTAATGTAAATTGTAGATTCGGGTTCAAATTATTGCTGATAAACAAGCTAAAAATACGAAAGTGATACTTAACAAATATACCTTACCTCAAAACATTTTCAAGTTTGAAAAAATTGCAATATTTTACTCTGTTTTGAGTAAAATTTTAACTAAACACTTTTTTTAATTTTGAGTGAAATTTTCCTTTTTTGTACTGCATCTTTAAGAATCCTAAAATCTGCTTATTAGTTAGAATTTACATTCAAATATGTTAGATATTTCACTCTATTTTGAGTGAAAATTAATTTGAAAAAAATTCCAGGTTATTTCTATTCTTTTTTATTTTGATTGTAATATAAATTTTAGATTCTAGATCATCTTATATTTTCGGAAAACAAGTTAGAGATAAAACGGTAATACTTTTCAAATGCACCTCCTTTAAATTTAACTTAAATTTAGATTTGTTTTCAGTTTGACTTAATTTCTAATGTTGACTTCTCGAGTAAAATTTAAATTAACTTATTTTAAGTTAGACCAGTTTCTTGGTACATTAAGCAACACGGTTAAAAAAACAAAAAAAAATATTTTGAGTGAAATTTGAAGTATAAACAAATCTTCGATTTTGAGTGAAATTTAAAATATTGAATTCATAAGACAATTAATTTTGAGTGGAACTTAGTTTTTACTCTTTTTGTTTCTGAAAAATAAAAACTCATTACAAATGTAACACAAAAATATTATTCTCTATTTTAAAATAATGTACAGTGTTTTCCTATTCTTATTGATTTTGAGTGTAATGTAAATTGTAGATTCTGGTTCAAATTATTGCTGATAAACAAGCTAAAATTACGAAAATGATACTCTACAAATATACCTCAAAACATTTTCAAGTTTGAAAAATTGCAATATTTTACTCTGTTTTGAGTAAAATTTTAATTAAACACTTTTTTTAATTTTGAGTGAAATTTTCCTTTTTTTACTGCATCTTTAAGAAACTTAAAATCTGCTTATTAGTTAGAGTTTACATTCAAATATGTTAGATATTTCACTCTATTTTGAGTGAAAATTAATTTTGAAAAACACTCCAGGTTATTTCTATTCTTTTTTATTTTGAATGTAATGTAAATTTTAGATTCTAGATCATCTTATATTTTCGGAAAACCAGTTAGAGATAAAACGTTAATATTTTTCATATACACCTACTTTAAATTTAACTCAAATTAAAATTTGTTTTCAGTTTGACTTAAATTCTAATGTTGACTTCTCGAGTAAAATTTAAATTAACTTATTTTAAGATAGACCAGTTTCTTGGTACATTAAGCAACACGGTTAAAAAACAAAAATTTTTATTTTGAGTGAAAAGACAATTAGCAAATTCAATTAAGAAATTAGAAAATATTTTTGAAAGTTAAACATCTAAAATAAAATATCTTAAAATTAAATGAGTGAAATTTGATTAAACCTACTTTACCTGCCATGAATAGGTTGTAAGCAAAAAAATGGTGTTAGTAATAATCCGGCTCACATTTTTACAGTACCCATTTTTAATGAATGCTCATGCACTAATAGAAAATAAAAAACCACTCAAATCAAAATTAGCGCAAAAATACCAAAGAAGAACTAAAATAGAAATAAAACAAAACATTTTTACACCATAATCGGTTTTTGCCATGCCATCGAAATTATAATTTATTCAATTAAATATAGTTTCGCTATAAACTACTATACATTTGTAATGTGGGCAGTTCAGGTATAGCTATATTTATAATAATGTTGATCCACTGTGCGCATAACAACTCTTTAAATTTTAATTTTTTATATCTTAATATTCTATCTTAAGGACTTTTCTCTCGTATAAACATAAATTCCAAGAAATAATCGTAAAGAAAGATTAAACAATGATACAAGGATCTTAATAATTTTTAATTTTTGTTTTTTCAGACACAGCAGGAGTATTTTATCCAATTAAAATTTTGTTTCTCGTTTTTTTTATCTTTATCTAAGAATTTTGTTTTGTTGTTGTAAACAAGTAACGAAACAAACAAACAAAATATAATATTTGATATAAATCATAATCATTTTATGTGACTGAGACAAATAATAATAAAATAAAGATTACATTGTTTGTTATCATTCTTCGTCTCAGTTTATGTACAAGATATATATATATATGTGTGTGTGTGTATTTGTGTGCACTCAGGAACTAAGAAACGATGATAATTTGTCATTTTAAATGTCATAACGATTCAATTTATACGAATTTAGTATTAAATTGATTCAGTCTAGTTGTTTTTTTTCATAATACATATACATGTTTTAAAAAAATGCATTTTGTTGCAATTTACTGTGCACGACACATAAATTGCGAGGATAAAACATTTTATAAATGTGAAAGAGAGATTAATGGTTATTTCATTTGTTGTGAAGGTTTTCTAATTTTATTGTTACGCTTATTATATGTAGATCGTGCAAACCAGACAAATGAAGATCAATTTGGTGTATTATATTGACTGTAGTACTCTGTTTATTAAATTGCTCGATTTTATAATTCACTATTGTATTTTTTACTAATATTGTTTTTTTTATTTACTTTCAGGTAAGTGGAAGCACAACTTAAACAAAATAATCAGGGTTTGTGTAAGTATAGTGAAGTGTATACTAAAATACTCTGCCACGAGCTTAAAGTGCTTTGACTAGTAAAAGTCGTGGTTTTATGTCTACGTATGTCTTCCATTTATAAGTAGAAAATTTTTGCGAGTATCCGTTCAAACAAATTCTGAAAAAGGATCCTGAAGGACGATTAATACTGAAACTGCCATTTAAAACCTGTCCACTTGCTTAAGGGAAATCATTAGTTTGTCTAAGGGGAATCTAGTTTATGCACTATCATCTTGCGATTTCGAGAACACAAAATTGCCTTTTCCACTGATGTTGAAAAAATGTATCCCCAAGTGCAGGTCAAAACCAAGTACCAAAAAATAGTTTGGAGATCAGACCCTTCTTAATCCATTCGTCATTTTTGGCTCTCAACAGTCACATACGAATTGGTATCTGCTTCATATTTAATCATAAGAGCGATTCAGCAAAATTCTCTTTTGCTTATCCGAGGACAATTACGTGGATGATGTAATGACAGGAGCTGATGACGAAGACCATGCATCCCATATCAAAGACAAGATTATTGAACTATTTAAAAGCTACGGTTGCTACCTTAGAAAATGGAAATCTAACAACAAAAACATACTACTGAATATTTCAGAAGCAGACAAGGAAGCAGCAGGCAACAAGATAAAAAAAGTCCAATCAGCTAACAGCATCCATCAAGGTGGTGGGAGTGAAATGGAATCCTCGAATTGGTTCGATTTCATTCACTTTGCAGATCCGAGATGGGTTGACCTACACAAAACAGTTCTATCAGAAGCAAGTCGTTTTTTATTAGGTCGCTCCGGTAATCATAATCTTTAAATATTCTTACAACTGCTTGCGAGACAAATATCTAGTGTGGAAGAAGATAGGGAAACCCCTAAACCCAATTAATACCATTTGTATCTCCAGATTTCTGACTACCACTAACTGTTCTGAGGTCGAAATGCATGGATTCTGCAAAACGAGCTAATCCGCTTATGCCGCCGTAGACAATTTTGAAACAGCCAAGATTGGTGGGGTTTCTATGTGCGGCTCAAGCTATAAGCTATTGTGCAGCATAGTATTGTTGACGCACTCTTAATCAAAGTGATTAAGAAAGAAACTACTGCTACCATAAGAAAAACATATGCACCTGGACAGACTCTCAAATTGTGTTTAACTCGTTGGGAAGTACTTCTAGCGAAGTACCTTCGTAAAGAACCGCACGGTTGACATCTTATCCAGTTTGGATTGAAAAAACTGGAGACACGTTCCATCGGCGGAAAATTCCGCAGATTGCGCTTCTCTTGGCTTATCACCAAATAAACTTCAATCTCACGCGAAGTGGTGGAATGGGTCAATTTGGTTACATCTATCATCAGAGTCCTGACCACCTAAAAAAAAACATAGAGACCAGGTTGACAAACCTATCATCGCTCTTACAAGCATCACGACGAACAAAGAGTTCGATGAAATTATCAACAAATTTTCCTCATTCGTCAAACGTCAAAAAGTCATGGCTTATCTCCTAAAAAATTAAACAACATTGCCATTGCAAAAATTGCAAATCCGTGTCTATTTACTTGAGCTGGTGAAAATCCTGAGTCGTTTCGAACGAGGTCTATTTTATGAAGTCAACATACGATTATTACGCCAAAAAAATGAGGTTAGCCCAACCAGCAGTCTTAAATCATAAAACCCAGATGATCCTGGTCTACTACGCATTAAAGGGAAGCTGCAGCACTCTACATCCAACTAAACACCCGATAATTGTTCATCCAAAATCTCTCTACTGATTCTCCGTGACAAACATCTTAAAAACAAACATGCTGGTAATACAAGGCCACCTAAACCATTCGAAAATGCATCATCTGCACAAAATTTAAGGTGCAAACAGTTGATGAGTAACTTATAAATTTTTCGATTAGAACATTAAAAAAAACTGGCGTGGATTGCACTAGCCCCATTTCAATTCATTTAACAACGTGAAGAGGGTACAAATCATATAAGGCATATATATATGCTTATTTATATGTTTAAGCACGAAAGCTATCCTCTTGGAGTTGGCAGGTGACCAAGCTAGCGATTCGTTTTACATCTGACATCAAATTGCAACGCAATTTCAACAAGTTGATCAGGGCTTCAACTAACATTACCAATTTCTTTGAATACCACTGCAACCATATATTAACCCTCAAGGAAATAAACAATTACTGACCGAGATCGCGGGTATCATCAATTAGTCTTGCTGAGAATGAAACTTTTAATTTCAAATGTAATTGAGTGGAATTAGTAAATTTTTTACTATTAAAATCATAATATCACTCAGTTTTTGATTCCATGACGTGTTTTATACTTTGTAATCAATATATCTACGACTTATGGTTTTCATTCTTAATTACTCAATATTTTTATTTTAAAATTGTATTCGTTTATACATTAAATGTTGAGTGGCATTTTTAGTTAATATTTTTAATATTTATTTACAAATAACTTATGATTTAAGATTACACAATTATTTATTAAAATTTATTGAATCAAATTTGTACATCTGAATTTTATCCGAAATAACACTCAAAATAATTAACACTCAGAACAAATATCACTCAAAACTATTGATTATAATCCAAAGCTATTTCAACGTATCTCAATCGAAATAACACTAATTATCTGAAGTAGAAATTAATTCAAACCCTTTGTTAAGTTAACATAACAACTTTGGCTTAACTAAGTTTTGAGTGAAATTCATTAAAACCAAACAAAAAAGCTGCATTTATACATTTATTTCTGCTCAATTTGGTTTACTTATCCGTAATATACGGATTCACTCAATATTTGAGATAACATAAAAGTTGAAATATTATGAAAGAGATAAAACAATTTTTCACTCACAAACATGGTTAGTTCCAAATCAGTTGAAATATTTATATTGAGTGAAATTTAGTTTAATAAACTTTAATATCGTTGTTTTAAAGTAAAATGTTGAGTGAAATTTTTAAGTAAAATATTAAAAATGCTACAATATTACTATATTATTTTTAGTTTACTCAAAATTAATATTTTTGAAACCTTATTCCGTTGCCAAAATGACCCTACTAATTCGATATTGATTCCTTCCCACAGACAATGAGGTATAAGCCAACTTGAAAGTTAACGGGGAGAAGAAAATGAAAACTCATAGCATTTCTTGCACTATTTTATGCTTTTCGATAGTTAGATCAATCCTCGGCCACCAACAACGTGTTGCTACTTGCTTTGTCCATTCTATTCACCTGAGGCGTATATGTATGGTATATGCATTAAAAACTGGAATTTGATACCTGATGTCATTACTTGTTTATGCGTTATAGTACATCATGGACACATATGTCAATTCACAGCCATATTCAATACCTGTCAAAATCAGCTAAAAGTTTTTGTTTTGCTTGTGCACATCCAACCGATTTCAACGATGGAAAATTTATCAAATTTGCGAAAAAAACAGCATTTGCGGGAAGTTTTATTAATTCACTTTTTCGCAAACAAAACTGCAGCTGAAAGTCGTCGTTTGCTCGAGGATTTGTATGGTAAGCATGCTTTTGCAAAAAGACAGTGCTTTGAGTGGGTTAGTCGCTTCAAAAGTGGTGATTTTTACATTAAGGACAAATAGCGTCCTGGTCAGCCAAAAAAGTTTGAGGATGAAGAAGTGGAGGTATTACTCGATCAAGATTTATGTCAAACGCAAGAAGAACTTGCAGAATCATTGGTAGTTGATCAAGCAACAATTTTCAGACGTTTGAAAGCATTGGGATTCATCCAAAAGGTAGGCAGAGCGGCCAACGTATGCGACCAGACACGAGGCAATCATTTTCCACCACAGACCTTGCTTCTTCCGACTACCACCTATTTCGAATCATGCAAAGTGCCCTATCAGAAATACGCTTCACTTCAGTTCAAGGTATCGAAAATTGGCTCGATTCGTTTTTGGCCGCCAAGCCGGCGCAATTTTCCTGGGATGGAATTCATAAATTGCCAAAAAGATGGGAAAAAGTAGTGGGTAGCGATGGGCAATACTTTGAATAAAAAAATCTTTTAACGTTTTTTCACAATAAAGGCTCAAATTTCATAAAAAAACAATTCCGGTTTTTAATACATACACCCATTAGTAACGCAGAAATTGTACTAGCAAGTTGTTCGGAATGACAATTCCGGTTGGCTCATTCTAAAATAACATTTTAAAAATCAGTTCTTGAGAAGAGCGCCGGGTCAACCGTTTTGATTCACTTGAACGACCCTTTCGAATATTTTCGAACCCAATTGGAAAATTAGCATTCTTTTATGCATAAAATTCTTCGATTTTCTAGGAACGTTTTGATCCTATTTAAATTTGAATCTGGTACAATTTACAGATAGGCCACTGACGAGTGTCTGACGTATTTGAGTTATAATGTTTTGTTTTTGGTCTATGGCAGATTGTATAGTTTTATCAAATAAACTAACAAACGGCTTAGATAAAGAAATTGATTAAAGATTACTGCGTCTATCAAGTAGTTAGATGCGTAGGTAGCTAATACGAGAGCTACCTATCTATAGCTATGGTCGATCACAATGCGAAAATTATGGTACAAAATTGAAAGTAGATTCAATAACACTAAATTAATATTAAAATAAATTGTATTAAATGAAATTAAATATTTTCAAGGTTTACCATATACCGCTTTAATTCCCATTCCAAATCCGGTTCTGTAATAATCCATTAGTTATAGTAACGTCCACTAAGCCATAACAAATCTCCCTTATTATTGTATTTCTTCGTTTAGTGTTACAGATTATGTTTGTTCTTTTATTTGTCGAATACACATACACACACACCGACACTAAACATCCAAACAATACAAATTTAATAGTTATAGGTGCAAAGTAGCAATCAACTAATCCGCAACATTATAGAAATTAAATTAAAAATCAAAAGACCATAACTAATCCTCTTAAGTTACAAATAATCACAACATTTGAACATTGGAAAAAAATCTTCATGACCAATTCTTCCCCATATATGTATGTATTTTATATATTCCTTTTGCTCTGTTATCGTAATCCAGTTCAATCTTTTTGTTCTATGTATACGATCATGCATTCAGTGCCAAGGCATAACAAAGAAAAAAAACTTATAAATTAACTTCATTAATCGTAAAGAGCAAAAATTAATTTTTTCTTGTCAATTTTTTTTTTCATCTTTCTTTCCATTCTCATTGCTAGTTCGAGAAGTAGATATGCTGTACAACAGAATGTTGCTAATATGCCTCTACACTTTCATGTACACTGTAGGATATTAATAATTATAAAAAAATAATAAAATGATTTTTTACAGGCCATTGCTGGCTCGTACCGAATCAAGAATCCGCCTCCATCGGTCATAACCCCTTCCTTGTTTGTTGATTTGTTCTATAGGTAAAATAAGAGAGGCAATAGCTCTATAGCTTTTTTTCGACTTAAAGACAACATTAAGGCTACATTTCTGTCATTTTACATAAATGCCCATTTTTTGTAGGTATTCCTAGATATTACAATGCAAGGATGGCTGGCTGAAAATCCAGAAACACAATCTTAAAAGCAAAAGCATTAATGCAAAGAAAAAAATTAAAATACTACACATGACAAGTTTATGAATGCGCCTAAATGACCCACCAAAACTCAGAATAATGTTCCAATTATTGGATGTAGAAAATCTAAATCAAAATCGTTCTAGGTTAGGATCAGTTTTGCTTAAAAAAATATAAGCACTTTTTCACAAAAATATTTTATGCACAAAATTCGAAAAGACTATCACAAATTTATGATTGCAACTAAATAATCCGTTGAAATATGTAATTGTACAGTAAAAAGGCGACAGTAAAACACTTCGATTTCGATTTTACCTTTGTTTAGTCACCTCGTACGACAAGTAAAGGATACTGTGGTGGCTTTCTAAGGCTATTATACTCGTATATAAATACTTCATTAGAAATGCGAGTGCCCCTCGACTACAGGTGCCAATTTAATAATGATAAACGATGGATATTAAATGACCGTAAAGTTACAACACATACAAAAAATTGTTTCTCTTCAATATCATCTTCGTTTTGTATACGTAAAGCTACCCACAGCACTGTAAAAATTGAATAATTATTTGAAAATGATGAAACATGATATTTCCCAAACAAAAAAAAAAAAGCTTAAAGCACATAATCGATAAGTTTCGTTGAAATATGATTATAAAACTTAACGCCCAATTTCATATATTATCCAAACATTGAATATAATCTTAAAGCACACAAAGCACATCCATTATATTTATATATATATATATATATACAGCGCGCTAAGAATATTGGAAAATCAATAATTTTTATGATTTTTAAAGTTATTTGCAATTTTTTAACACCAACCAAGTGAAACATAAAAAAAAATTAAAATAAAATTAGAAAATCCACCCTCAATACGGTTTTATTATGAATTTTATTTTAATTTAATTCTTTGCTTTTTGCCATCCATCCACCCTATATTGTTTTGTGAAAGAAAACTCATTGGGAAAATTAAAGCTCTTCTCTGCGTAAATATACATATTCGAATATATTAGGGATTTAAATTATAGATTCTCTTATTACACAGAATGTAATCAATTCTATATACTGTATATATGTATGTATGTGTGTTTCTGCATATACTGGCAATATGGAAAAATTGTTAAAAGAAAATTTACATTTAAATTACATATTTTTCGTATCACAAAAAAAAAAGGATTAATGCTACATATGAAGTTGTTACATACATATACATATTTTTTTTGGGACAATAACTTGGGACCAAGGTTATAATCTCTTGATTGGGTTTATAAAATGTCGAGAGACAAAATTCGTAAGTGGATTTAAAATGTGTGCTATTCGGTTACGAAACAAAAAAAAATGTAATAATCTGTGTCGACAAATGAGTGATTTAGGTTGAAAATTAATTGGTACATTGGAAGCAGAAAAATTAGTTTCGTTACCATAATTTTCTAATTTTGATGATTGCTAGGGTATCTAAATAACAACTATGCCTAACAATATTTCCACCGGTACATTAATTGCTTGCTCTAATTTTCTCTTATCTTTGGTAACGTCAAAAGTGCATCTTCTTAACACTCCGTCCTTTAGGTGGATTGAATTAATGTCTCAAGGTGGCATCCACACATTTTGGAGCTAGTTAAAACTTATTTAAAGCATTACTCACGTGGTTTGCTTTTCAAATTATATCGTTTGGTATTCCTTTCAAAATACTTCCTTTTCTAAAAATTTACAAACTTTCTAATCTAGGGCATTCTTAATGTGTTTAAGAAATGCATTTTTTGTATAGTGATCAAGTACAAAAAATAAATAAGCATATCCATTCTTGGGACGTGAATATGGTTCCAGGGAATCTATATATAGACGCTACGTTGCTCTTGTAAAATGATATCTCTCAATGTAAACTCTAAATTTGTTTACACTTAGTACCGCTGCAAAGCATGCGAGCTCGGTAACGGAATAGTTTCTTTGAGTAGTGTTTTTGGGACATATAGGCTATCGGATGTTCCTTTCCATCTTTACCTTTTTTAACATAATGTAAGCGATTGTTTCAGTTGATCGAAGGCATGTTGTGCTTTAGCAGTTCAATGAAATGAATTACCCTTTTTTAGAAGATCGGATAACGGAGCAGCAATACTTTAACATTTCTTACTGTATTTAGGCCAGCAAACTCGGTTTAAATAGATGAAGATGCGGTTGTGTAGTTCGAGCGAAACTACCCGGCACATATTAGCCGACACATAGTTAGTGGTGCGTTGCACAATCCAAAAGACATGACCGTAAACTAATATACGAAGGACGGTATATATATATATATATATATATATATATATATATATATATATATATATATATATATATATATATATTTATACACGGTAAATGCTGTTTTATCCCGCTACTCTGGTACCAAAGGGATCTGCTAAAATGCATCTTTAAAGTCTAAACGTCTAGACTAGAGATAAATTTAGTCCGATCCAATCGACCCAGAAGTCCCTCAATTATAGGTAAAAGGTACACGTCCTTGACCGTCGTCACTTCATTCAATTTACGGGCATCAAAACTAGTGTCACCGGAGAGCGCCATGCACTGTTCAATTCTTCTATTACCCGTAATGGAACCATTCGGTCAATTTCTCCATTGATTTTGGATCACTTTAGTGATATAGAGAATATATTGATAATACTCTAACTCTTTCGATGAGGGTCCACCTATCTGATTAAACCTTTTGACATTTGGTTTAACAGAAGTTAGTACCTTATCTTCAAACTTCCCGAGTAGCCTGGATTTTTCCAAAAAAATTTCTTTGAAAAAGAAAGTCAAAAACCCCGTCCTAAACAATGTAGCATACACACAATTGATCCGTAGCCTTCCCACAACAATTATGTTCACTACTCACTACCTACTGGAACCATAACGAAGCAGTTGATATCCCTGATACTCATCCAACTAAGGTCTGACAGATCACATAGGAGGCGAGGTCCTAGAAACTTAAGTCTGTATCGAGCCAGGCTAGGGCAGGTGCAGAGGAGATGTAGTATAGTTTCCTGCTCCTCCTCCTCCTCCTCATCCCAACAACTTCTACAGTAATCATGCGAAAGAACACACCGCCTACGCGCATGCTTACCAATGAGACAGTGCCCAGTAATGATACCCACGATTTTACTAATATTACATCGTTGCATGAATATTAGTTGGTTAGACCTGATCAAGTCTAGTGCCAAATTTGCCCATCTACTGTTTGTGATTTTCTAAGCTTCTTCCTTTAGGAGCAGTTTACTTATGGCAAGATGTACATAGCAGCGTGACATGGTCAATCGTCACCGTTTAAATTCCCCGTTATATTGAAATGGCCTGGCACCCATGTAAGCTGAATGTTGAACTGTTCTGCTACTCGTTAAGAGATGAAATACAGTTCCAGGCTACTTTCGACGTGATAAAGCCTAACTGTAAAACTTTAATGGTAGCCTAACTGTCCGTAAAAATTACAAATTTTGTTTAATTTTTAAATTTATGTTCCTTGCAGAACACCCCACATCCGACCCTGTTGTCATTTCTCGATCAATGAGTAAAGAAGTTAATCTTACCGGGATTCCGAACTGCTTCGTCCGCTCAGTCCTCTCTGGAGGGAATAACAGTCAGAAATTTAACTTCGAGGTATGATATTGGGGTGGTATAGTCAATGGCTTTAGGGATAACCTTATTCATTAGAATAAATGAGTGTCCCTTATTACTACAGGTCTACAGATAAATTAATTTAAGCCTAATAGCTGTACACGCAGCCATTTGTTTAGTTAAAATATCAAGAGGGACTAGATAAAGGAGAATCTCTAATGCCTAAATTCAAGTAGACCTGAGAGCACCACTAATGCAGACAGTTCTTTAACCCTTCATCAGCAGCTTTTGGGTTGCCACTATATTTAGAGCTGGCCACCAAACTATAACTCCGTGCAGTAGAACAGGTCTAACTACAGAGGTGTACAGCCAATGTACGATGCGATTGTTTAGTCCCCATCCTTTCCCAATGGTATTCTTACAGGAGTATAGCGCTTTCTTTATCCTTTGCAATATATTAGGTTTCCAGCTTAGTTTGCTGTCCATAACAAGGCCAAGGAATTTTACTTAATCTGTGATATTCAAGCCAACTCCGTTAAGAGAAGGTGGGTTGAAAAAAGGAAGTTTGTACTTCCTAGAAAAAAGGACCAATTCAGTTTTAAGTGGATTAACACCTAGACCGCAGCTATTGGTCCATTTGAAAAGGATACCAGGAGCATTTTGCATAAGATCTCTGAGGGTGCTAGGATTTTTGCCGAAGGTGGCGATGGCAACATCATCTCTATAAGCGACTACTTTATAGCCAGACCCCTCTAGGTTTAGTAAAATCCAAAGAGAGGGAAACAATACTCCACCCTGCGGTGTACCTCTAGTCACAAATATCCGGCGGATGCCTCACCAAGATTAGCCAAAAATTGTTTTGTTTATTCTTTGCAAGAATACACGAACAAATCCTACCTTCAACCTGCACAAACAGTAATTTAGAGTTACTAGCCCTAAGTCCAAGAACCGGATCCTTATTTAACCATAAGTTATTGAACCAAAACGACATCAATGTCATCCTTTATTACTTTGAGCATGAGCGCAGCTGACGTTGCTTTACAGTGATGTAGACTTGTATTAGCTTTAGCATCTTGCTGCTTAAAGATCAATCGACATCACAGTAATATCGGATCCTTCAGAATCCGAAGTCGTGAAAAGATTGCAGAGTTCATCCATAAATCCGGATAGCTCGTTAATCAGATTTGACTCCTTTGCTTCTTTTGTTTCTACAGTTGGACACTGCTCGTCTAAAGGACAACCATCCTCAGCCGAGGTTCCGTGCAAAGCGGAAGTTCCCCCAACTAATTCTGAGATGCTTCGACTAACCAGCCCTATCCTTCTTATAAACTTTCAGCGTGACAGCGCCAAAACTATAGCTAATTAAGCCACCAGTCTTAGCCAGCAATGCCAGTGATTCGTTGTTAATTATGATTATACCCGACCTATAATCATTTTTAGCCTCCTCCACCCTAGCTATAGGTACAGAGAAAACCACCGTCGCGACATGTAGAACCAGTTCCAGGGTTTTCTCGCAATATTTTCAGGAAGGAAGAGGCAAGACCCTTTTTCACCTTCTTCCAATAAGCGGGAGTGATACTAACATCCTACTGTACTCTATCAAAAACCCGTTGTTGCAGTTGCCTGCTACTTTGACTTTTTAGTGGGTTTTGAAGATTCATCCGAAGTGGGGTACTTTCTTTTGAACATGGAGCTCAAGGATGAACTTCCTGGCTTCGATTCTACCGTTTTAGTAGCCCATTCCAGTGTGGCTCTGTCCTTATCCTTCCTATCCACCAACGAAATTGTTTCTAGCTTTTTAGGGTTTTCCATGCTCCTTTTAGCATTATAGGTTGGTTTGAAGGGAGCTGCATTAACGGTGCCGGTGTCCCCTTTTCTAACCGTGATGAGAGAAGGCCTACATAACTGGTTCTCTACTTTTGGAGTTTCCGGCATTTTAAGAGTGCCGGCCTCTATATTATTAATTTTAATTTTCATTTAAATCCCACGAGTAGCGGAGAAAAGAATGTCCATCCTTGAGATCCGCAATGCAAAGATAAGGCTAAATACATCTGGATGTCGCCTGATATTCAGAGGCTCCGTTCGAGACTAGGCCATTTGAAAAGGCCCCCAGCCAGGTTGATCATCAGCACGGCTCGCATGACACCTTATTCCGGTCCTTAATTTATAGTGCTAACACTCGCATCTAATATTTAGCCGACCTTAGTCATTAACCTTAGCTGTTGCCCGAGTGGTACCACTTGGAGGTATATTAGATGCAATTGGTGGACTCTACATAGTTGTAACAATGAAGAATGAGTGACAACTAGTTGCTATCATTAGCCATTACCTACCCAATTGAGTCACTACCACACCAATCTCTCAGAATCAATCAGTCTAAAATCAAATATATGATCATTGATTTTAGAGGCCAAGACGAAATGGATTTTAGTACTGGGGACCACACATTTGAAGGAGTGACAAATTTCCGATACCTCGGGTCCCTTGTCACTTATAATAACTGTGTGGGAGGGGATAATGAATTGCGTGTTGTCTGGTAACCGTGTTTTGTATGCCTTACGTCCACTGCTAAAGCCTAAATAGGTGCCAACAATTCGCCGAATAAAAGAAGCACCAGATGAACTACTGATATAACTATACACATAAGAGTATAAACTAATTTGTACACTGTAAAACATATATATTCACTTCACCATTAAAACTTATATACAAAACTATCAAAAACACAAACAAAAAAATTGCTATTTCCCCAAAAAATAAATTACATCCCATTTTCCTTCTTTACGACTGGCGGTTGAACGCTGCCATGCCATACATTTTCATATCCATTTTCACATATATAAATTTCACTTTATCAATTATTTCGTTACCAAAGGAAGTTGATGTCAAAAATATAGAAAATTTCCACCGAGTTTTCTATTATTTATATATTCTTTATGCGATATTCTTTTTTTGAAAAATTAATTGGTGAAAAATGGAAAAAACAGTTCTTTGGTACTAAAAACGCCAGGATAACATACATACAGTTGAAATATAAACATATATATGGAAAATAAAAAGTTTTAGTAGCTAACTACTAAAACTAATTTGGTATGTTCTGTGCTGTGTATATAATATGTTGTGGATGTATTGCTGCATTGCAGAAATATCATTTATATAGGGTGGACAATGCGATGCAGTGTAACAATCGATACGAGATATATACTGAGAATTTTCTTGTGAAGGTTTTACCCACCCTGTTTTTCCTGGAGTTGTTATCCTGATTGTGATCGTAATTTAATTTTTGTTCTTTTTTTGTGCATATACTTTTCTTTTATCTCCAACCTGTACATTATAGTATGTATATGTACATCGTACCTTTTATAACAATTTATATTGTTTCTACCTTTTAATTTTTAGGAAAATGTTTTTCTTTTTGAAAATATTCAAATTTATATATTTTTCACTTTGATATGGTAGACAAAATTTTTACCACAAAAATTCTTAACTCAATAACTTACGTTATAGATAATAAACAAGTGTGTACACACACACACACACATCTATTACAAGTTGAAAGTTAAATATGGGAAAATATATCAAAAAAATAGTAAAAAATGTAACCGAAATTTTTTCTACCCATTTTTCGGAAAATGTTAAATTTTCCGATTTTCTTCGACTTCTTAGAATGCGGTAAGAATGTAAATTCTTTTCTAAATAACTACACCACACACATATATACACACATATACAATTAATATCCTAAAGGTGAATTTTTAATGAAATAAACTTTGTTGTTTTATTGCTTGGCACGTCGATCGATTTATTTGAAAAATGTTAATATTTCTTTTATCTATTACACACAGGGTGATTCATACGTATCTTTTTTTATATCATCTGGTTTTAATATAAATATGTGTCAGTCATCTGTCAGCCTAACTATATATAGTTTTATTAAATTGACATTAGCACATGAATTTCTAATTAAATACAATGTGTCTCAAATTGTATGTCATCGTCGGTACACATAGCTGTCGAGCAATGACTTAATTTATTAAATTTCAATGCAGATGTGATATGTATATAGGGTAGTATTTGTGTATAATCGGTTTATATATTTAAGCAATGAATAACTTTTTTTTTTTTTTTTTTTGAGTAATTTTTTTCCTAAATTTAAACTGTTTATCGTAATAATTTAAAAACGTTTAAAATATACGTTTAAAAATGTTTAATTTGTAGCCCACAAAACACATAAATAATACTTACATTTTTCTATTTTAAAACATTTTTGATAAACTATACTAAAAAAATCAAAAATATGAAACCAATTTAAAATTTCACTCAAACTGCGTAATAAACGATAAATATATTATTAATTGAGCAGGAACCAAACATTAACTTACTTAAGTATTTTGTTAAGTTTCTGAAGTATAAAATTAAATAAAACAAAAAAAATCGTATTAACGAATAATACAAATAACGATTAATACAAAAATTGGTGATAAAATATTATGAAAATTGTAAATTTGACTCAAACATGTCAATATTCAAACTCGGTTAAATTTGTACAATTTGTTTCTGTATTTAGTGTTATCTGGGTTTAAAAAAACGCTCAATGTACGTTATAACGAATCATATGTTATTTTATTGATAATGCAATGAGCAGTATAAACAGTTAATAGTATGAATAGATTTTTTCTATTTGAGGGATTTTCCAAGCCTTAAACTTGTCATTGTATTAAAGACCTTCGAAAATGTACTCAAACAGCGTATTAAACGATATTAGTAGACCCAAAACGTCAAATTATTTAAGTAAATATTAGCATGCTTTTGAACTCAGTAGTTAAAAAATGCATAATAACGAGTAATATAGATTACTTACATTTAATATGAAAATTGGACATTTCTAAGTTTTTTACTCATGTATTTATGCATCGAGTTTATCACATTGTAACAAAATATAATGTTAATTTTAAGTTTCACTCAAAGTCTTAAACATTACAGACACCTAAATTAATTAAAACTCATACTACTATTCGTAACCGTAATGCTATACTAGCCTTTTGAGTACAAATATAACTCAATGTACGTTATAATAGATGAACGTCTAAGTATTCTATTCATTGGGAGAATTTCTATTCTATTCATTTTCTATTCCACTCAATGTACGTTATAAAAGATTGTTACTGTTTGAGTTATTTTCCATAACTTGAGCCAAAGTCGTAAAAATCATAAAATTCGACTAAAACAGCGTAATATACAGTATCAGTAATTGAATTGACATACATAATTACTTAAGTATACATTAACATACTTCAGAGTTTTGTTTAGTTTGCATTCTAAAGAGGGTAGAGCTAACTAGGACAACAAAAGAGCATATTAAATTAGGTACCTCTAAGTATTCTATTCATTGGGAGAGGACTATCAAGTTCATCATGACATCGTAACTATATATCCGAAACCGACTAGAATCCGAATCTGTAATAAAAAATAGAGGTTCCGATTTTAATTTCATAGTTACTCCTGCCCCAACTACAAGGAGGGGATGGGCTAATTTTTTTTAGCACTAATGTATTTCGTTCGGGGAGTGATTAAATTTTGGTCATGGAAATTTTGTTCGTAGAGTGCTGATTTTGAATATATTTAAAAGTTTCAGCTTAAAAATATTACTCGGTATTTAAAAAAATGAATGATCAACTATTTTTTTGAGTGATTTTTTTACCCAATCATAAATTATTTACCGTAGTGACTCAAAAAGGTTTAAATTGTGAATCTTTTAAAAATGTTTAATTTGTAGCCAACCTAACTATAATGCCAATTTAACTCAAACTGCATAATAAACGGTAAATATATAATTTTACGAAAATAGAAGGAACATTTAGAATCATTAACAGTAAGTATTAATATTTTTTTACTATTAGTGGTTTTCCATAGGTTTTAGTAAAAGTTATGAAATTTTACTCAAACAGCGTAATAAATGGAAACAGTAATGGGGTAGGAGCAACATTTCCTAGTTAAAAGTTTTGTTTAGTATGCTTTCTGATTTATCGTAATAAAATATTAGGAAATGTATAAATTTCACTCAAACATTCAATTTACAAACTTGGCTAAATTTTACTATTTGTTATTATAACACTAAATGTATTTGATTGCAATATTCATTAACAGTTTAAACAGTTAGTAGTATTGAATAAATTTTTACTATTTCAGTGATTTCCAGGTAGTACATTTTTAAACAGGTACAAAATTTTGATTTACCTAAGTATTTTTTTAAGTTGTTTTTTTTTGTAAGGTGACTCTAAAATTCTTAATAACGATTAATATAATTTATCTACATTTCACAGTACCATTAATTCATCGACGAGAAAACAGTTTTCTGGAAGCGCGAATTTTAAGGTGTGCTAATGAGTGTAAATAATCAATACTAAATGATTGAGGGTATTAATATCCAACGAAAGCTCTTCTGGGAAGCTAATTTAGAAAAAACAGGTCGCTACCACATTATCTTTTTCAATGATGTTTCTCCAGGTGTCGAGTTTGTCTAGGGCTCCATTCAGCTTTTGAAATAAT
Source organism: Tipula confusa (assembly GCA_963556175.1). Taxonomy (NCBI): domain Eukaryota; kingdom Metazoa; phylum Arthropoda; class Insecta; order Diptera; family Tipulidae; genus Tipula; species Tipula confusa. The sequence continues at coordinate 35,821,815 of OY744476.1, forward strand.
GGCCTACGTGAGTGGTATATTTAAACTATAAATTTGCCGTTAGTAAAAAAGCTGAAGTGTTTGATAACTAAACTCTTAAGAATTCTTTGTCAACAGCTGAGTACTTTGACGACGCAGCAAATAAATATTCGTATTCCGTTTTACAATTTATAGACTCAATCTTTTAAAAAAAATATTTTTTATCAATGACTGTGATTTACGTCATGAGCCTCTCGTTTTTACTTTTACCATGGTTTGTAGTTTCTACCAAATATTATTTTTTACTTCATTGTTGGAACTAATTTGATCACATTATCAGCTTCTATTTCTCGTGGTCGAGTTCAACAGGTACAGTTTTAAAAGCTTAACTTTCCAGAAATGGCAAAAAAGCTTAATTATCTCAAAATGTAAATTAAAATTTGTAAATTAAATTTGTCAAAATGGTAGTCTTAACATCGGCTTATTATTATTATTATTTTAGACAAATAAAAACTATGTATGTAATTCTAAAGCTTGGCTTTAAAATTGTGGATAACTTAACTATAACAAAAAAAAATGTTTTAAACAAAATGATTGCAAAAATATAAGTAAGAAGATCCAAAAATGTATGCGAAAAGCTTAAATTTCAAAAATTTTAATAAAATGCTTTAATTTGTAAAAATCGGAAGTCAAAAAATAACTTTAAAAATTTAAATCAAAACGCTAAGATTTTCAAATTTGAAATGGAAAGCTTAATTTGCTGAAATTATACGCCTAAACCTAAACTTTTCAAAAAACAGAAGAGAAAAGCGATTTGTTTTCTAAAATTAAAATAAATCAACTTTTTAAAAGTATCAGTCGAAAGCTCGGTTTTTACAAAATGTCTTTAAATCTTTCTTGTTTAAAAATAAATATTAAATGCTAAGTTTTCAGAAATAGATTAAAGGCGGCTGCACGTATGCGGCTCGTACCAACCAATCAATTCAACACATCTAAACCATGTGACAAGATTTACCAATCAAATGACTCGTTTGCGGAACAAAACTAACAAACTAAAAAACAAAAAAATTATAAAGAATAAAAACAAAGTAAAAACAGAGTAAGCACATTTTTTACTCGGTTTTTACTTCGTTTTTATTCTTAATATTTTTTTTTTTAATAATTTTTATTGAGTAATTTGATTGGTAAATCTTGTCACATGGATTAGATTCGATTGGCTGATATGCGCCGCGCACGAGCTTAAAAATTAGTTTTAAAAAATGAAAATTACAAGATTAAACTATTCAAAAACGTAACTTAAGCATAAACTTTTAAGGTCAAAAATGCTCGTGCTGTTATTATTCAGAATCAGTCTTTCAAGAAAAACTTTCTAAAAGAAACTACTGATGTCAACGTAAAGTAAAATGTGTTGGAACTCACAGTTGCAAGGAAAGTAATAAACTGATGTAGTGAATTACATGTTAATTTGGGAAAGCTTAAATCGAAAATCAAGAAAAAAATTGTTCATGATATTAGAACATTCCATTTTCACAAAAAAATTCTATCTTGTAGTGATTTTATTTTACCTAACGGTGAAATCTATCAAAAAATTAAATTTGTGTAATTGTATTGTCTGCAGTCTGCGATGATACGAAATAATTTTTTTTTTCGTGTTGCGCATTTTTTTTTAGTTCTCTATTAACCATCATGGGTGGAGTGTGTGTGTAGTGCTACGTAAGTTTCGTGAATTTATAGTGAAAATTGTAAAATAGTGGAAAAAATCAATAAAATGTGAAGTGTAATCAAATAATCCAAAACATTGGTAAAAAAAACCTATTCAGTTTGATGGCTTTCGGATAATTTAAAGGTAATAAACTATATTGGCATGATGTGGTACTTGTTAATCCTGCAGAAAAAATTATTTTATTTGTCTAAGTGAACTTATTTCGATTGTTTCGTATTTTAGCAACATTTTTTCCTAAATCTTAAACAAAATTTTCATCTACGCTGCGTTTTCAACAAACCGGAATGAGCATATATTTTTGGTTTGGTTAATGTGTTTTATGGTGTGTGTAAAGCTTAGTTCACCAAAATTTCTTTTTTTCTCTCGTTTCAATTTTACGGTCAAGTCGTGGTATGGTTCGATTCGACTTAACGGATTTTTAATAAATTTTAATCGTTCAGCTGATACTATGTAATATTTTTATTATTTTTTTTAGTTTAAAATAAAATTAACGGATGGACACCCAAACTTAACTCTGAATCAATTGTATAATTATGTGAGTGAGCATTGCCTTAAAAACGTGATATTATTTCATAATTGCGTAGGTCGTGGGTGATATGTCTCTTTAACTTGTGCAGCCATCTCTAATGAGTAACTTGAAAATTTCCGCATCTGTAGAATAGTAATAGGCACTTGTATTCATGCCAGACGCTCTATTGTTATTTTATTACTGGGACCTTAATTTTTCGAAAATTTATCGCAAAATACTATACAAACATTTAAAATCAAAATTAAAGGTTTGCGACTTCAGTAATTGGTTAGAGGTGGATTGATGATCCATCCAGTAGAATACAGCTGATTTAAACATGTTTTTGTGTTTTCAAATGAGCTTTCAACTTCGAAAGAGACAAATATTGGGTAAATGTTGATGGAAGAGTATTTTCTACCATTTTGCTAACTACAAACTGATCTTGGTTGTTGTACGGATTTTACAAGTACCCTTTAAATCTCAGAGTACAAGTTATGATTTTAGAAACCTCTTGGAAGTTAATAAGAAAACCGGGTACGACTACATTTCACCGAGCGGACTTATATATTTAATAAAGGTTTTCGGTGCAGTATTTTTCCATATATTTTGCAGATCTTCATCATTCATCCAATTATTAATTCGAAGTTCGTAACTGCCGTGCAAATACTTTCTGTCCGTCTTACACAAGATCGACGAATTGATGGTCCAAAAGTTCTTGCCTTTCTTTACATTAAAACATTAACTTACAAATACATTAACTTACAAATTTTTGATAAATTTTTTGATAAATTTTTTGATACTTTGATAGATTTGGTAACTGGTCTATTAACAACAAATTGCTGTTGAATTTGAGCAAATGCAAAGATTTCTTATTTTACCGTATATGTTCCTCAATCATACAAGAGCATTTATTGTATGACAATTGCCAACATGGTTAATAGTGTTGAGGAAGTACATGTCAGACTTAAATGTAACCTTTCATTGTAACTTAACTGTCCCCAGGCATGTAAATTCTATTATTGGCAAAACCAAATCTATGTTTATGTGTAGATTAAACGTTAAATTTTGACACTTCATTCTCAGGTTCCCATAGTGATCAAATTGTTCTGAGGAGGGCATGTCATTTCCATTGAGAACTTTTCAGATTTGGACTCTTAAATTATATGTAATACCACTTTTGAGCACCGTTTTTAAAGAGTCATGGCTCCTTAGTGAAGAATCGTTTCTTATTTAGATTTTATTTGTTTGGCCTATGTAGTTGAGTTTGCGCCAGCAAAGTATAAACAGATCGTTAGTAAGTTTTTAGCACCTCTCAGGGTCATCACGCCATTAGATATATTGATAAAATCAGTCATCATATTTTTTGTCAATTTATATTTAAAATTTGACAAAGCATGATTGTCAAATCAAAAAGACCTGATACGATAAAAAATAAATCAGTATAAACTCGGGCTCTACCGATAGCAAATATGTCAGTGAATTACCACTTAAAAATTTAGAAAACTACTCGCCCTTTGACCTCTTCGGTAGAGCCCTTTGAAAGTGTAAATGTTGGACTTAAATTCGCTGTATGGTTTTGACCAATAGTTGGTTAGTTGAATTTAAGTTTCTGGAACTTGCTTCATATGGAGCCAAATATTAATTGATATTTCATCTTTTCGGCGATATTCGTCTTATTCGATTATGACCTATAAGTACCAAATTATCAAATGAGCTTGCGGAGTGTAATGAACTTTTCTGGAGGGATCAGTCATTTGAAGATTTGCAAGGATGTTAATAATCTGATAATCTGTTGTGCCCCATCAACCATTGAGTTGGTAGTATATCGTTGTCATGGATAAGAACAACATTGTCGATCTGTAAATTTGGTTTCTGCGCTTTTGCCATTTGGTTCATTTGGTTCAATTATGGCTTTTGCCATTTCGGGCTTATAGAAATTAGAGCAAGCTAAATTGATAGCTTCTAGCTCCTTTAAGTAGCAAATATCAAAATTGAAGGAAGGTAGCAAAGACGTAATCTTTGGGTCGATAATTGCCTTCAAGAAATTAAGTAGCCCTCTGTTAAATCTAGATGTCAGCTGTAATACTGTATTTCTTCGAGGTCTTCCACTGCTTATTTGACTAACTCCAAGCTATCAGGTTTCTGCAGTTTGTGCGGAAAAGCCTAATTTTTGAACTAAAGCTTCGGTTTTGAACAAGGCTTGAGAAGCTGTGTCCAATAAGGCACGGCATGGCCTACGTAATCCAAAATTATCAATAACAGTTACTATTGCTGTGGGTAGTGCTGTTTATAATATACATTTTAATGAGTTATGTTGACCAACCTGATGCAGTTTCATCTTTATTTGCATGAAAAAACTTAGTAGCACCTTCTTCATATAATGTCCTAAATTTAAGCAATTAAAGCGTTTGTTATTGGTACCCATTAAATGCCTTCTTTCTTCCATTCTCAATTTGTTGAATTGATTACAATCGAATAATCTGTGCTGTTTATTCTCGCATACTATGCAGTTAAAATTAGTGGAAGCAACGAAACTATTTTTAGACCTACTAGGGAATTTTGCTCTTCGCTTAACCAAAAAATCAAAAAAATCGATTATCATTGGAAATTCACTGCCTGTATTATCTTGAGTCCACAAACTTCGAGTTATCGTCTAATTTTTGAAGAAAAAGGTATATGAGCCAAGGATCTCCTGTTTCTGCTTGATCACCCAATGCCTCCAATCCGCTTACTATCTCATAATAATCTCATCGGTCGCGGTAACTGACATAGAATACAAGACCTTACTTTACGCTCAATATCGACCAGACGTAACTTAGTGCTAGTGCCGTCATCTGTACGATTTCTGGGGGACAATAATGTATTATTTTGAAAGTGGTATCTTTCCAGCAGGATCGTTTTATTTTCCCAAAATAAATCACAAAATAAGAGTGGATTTTTTTTGACTCGATATTGATCGATTTTAAAATCGAGAATGACAACTTCACCATAATATGTAAAGATTCTAGAAATACCACTCAGCAAAGTCTCAAAAAATTTCTGGAAGATGTTAGGCGATAGAGTTTCCTTATTATAACCTGGTCATTCGAAATGCTACTTTATGTGTCTTCAAAGGAATTAGTGAGGATTTTTTATCGCCAGACAATTATTGGTAATCAAAACATAACCCCTAGCAAGTGACGAAAGAGTGCTGTTGACAGCAATCTGAAAATAATGATGTTTAGAGACCTTATTCCGAGTTGTCTTATAGCCGCCACAGATCCTGATTGATCCGTATCTTTTATGCTAGAATTCTTTGGGAATAGTCCAGTCGAAACACTCCACTAACCTCTTTACCTTATGTTCTAGTTTATCAAGCTCTATTTTCACCATTCTCTTCATTGCTAAAAGAAAGCGGCACTATGAACCTTACAACATTTTTGTGTACACGATCAATGTATATATTTTTTTGAACCCTTTGGCAAAACTATATGTTAAATTCCTCAACACAATAAAATTATTAAATAAAATGTTGATGACCTTTATGCACAAAAATGATAAATTATTTTGGTACATCCATAAAACATATACACAATGTACACCAATGCGGATTACGTCTATAAATCTTTGGAACAATGCAGCATCAAAAAATTCTATCCCAATAATAAATATTTTCATCTTCGCAAAAACTATAAAAAAAATGTACATTCAAGCCCCCCCAATAAACCAAATCTTTAAAATAAAATTATAAAATTTATGGCTAATACAACACTATGCACAGTGTATTTTATTTTATATATAGGCTAAACATTTTTTATGATAATCGTTATGGATGATACTTTTAGCACTCACCCTCGAAAGTTCAATGAAAATCATAAAAGCCGCATCCGCATACATAAAACTACCGCAACTTTTATATGAAAATAATTTTCGTTGTTATTGTTGTAAACGTGATCTTAGTGCGGACAACGAGTACTAAAATGACTGATATAGTCGCACGCAGCATGATACAATAAAAGCATATATATATATTTTCAAAAAGTCATTCGGTTAAATTAAATTTTCATGTTTTTGATTTTTATAGCATGAATCACAATATTCTCGTGGGGTATCGATTTTATATGACATGTGAGGTTTTAATATGGAATATTGGGTCACGTTAATTTTGTGTTCGTATCGAAATTTTTACTAAACTAAAATCGATCCAATAAATTCCAAGAACAATATTTACTATTTAAATATTTGATTTATTTATTTTAATTTTAATAAAATTTATCGTTTTATTAAAAAATTAAATTTCGAAATGAAAAATAATTTTCTACATTTCCACTTTCGTTGAAAAAAAATTTTTTTTTTTATTCCTTGTCCAAACAAACAAGAAATATAATTAAAAATCGAAAAACGAAAAGTTTTTTTGGAAAATTTAATTATTTTTATTACACCCACCATTGAACCAACCCCATTCTTAATCGAGATAAAATTTCACCCCAAAATTTGGGTAATGGCAACAAAAAGCCGCGATAAAAAGTTAAATTATTTATATACATGAAACGATGATGATGATGATGAAGCGAGATGATTGTGTGCCAAAAAAAAATATCTTAAGTACTAAAATAAAAAAGGGTTCTCCGGTTTAGGTTTAACAGAAGAAAAACAACAAAAAAAATTTTTAAATTCTTATTGATTAGCTGATGATTTGTTCAAAATGTTATGTATAGTGGATGGATGAATGAATCTTCCAGCTAAATATTATGTTGATAGAAGATTTGGAGTGTTTTTGTTTGGAATTTTGAATTTTTAAGTTTTGTTTTTTGCACTAAATATACAAAATTTTAATTAAATTTTTTTTTTGTTTATGTTTCTTTTCAGGTAAGTTTCTGGCGATAATTTAAATATTTTTTTTTATCGAACGTGACAAAAACGGTGAGCGTTTTTTTGTTTAAATTTTTGTATAGCGAATGAATTATTAAAACTAAAACCTAGGTGTTAAGATTAAAGCTTATTGAGCTTATGACTATTTTTTTTTCGCAAGGCTACATCATACCTAACGACATTGTACATACCATTTTCTAACCGAAATCTGATCTTTGTTTGTTTCTGTTGGGAATAAATTATAGAAATTAAAAAACTGGTAGTTCGGGAAACAACACGTTTTTAATTATAAGTAGGTTTTTCTGTACATATGTATATATATATATATATATATATATATATATATATATATATATATATATACATATATATATATATGGGATAAGTCTGAAATATCTCATAGTAGAACTATTAGGTGCACCAACAAAAATACAAAAATAAATAATTTTCTCGGTAGTACCTGAGATAATGCAGTTTTTCTTAAAATGTCGATTTAAAGTACCGAAACTTTGCTACAAATAAATGAAATCCATCGGTTTATCGGCAATATAATATTCTTCATAGGCCATACCAACAGATATGCAGCAAATCATATAAGTGGCTGTTACTTTTTTTCCTTGTCTAAAACTGTACCTAATGATAAAGGCTTCATAAAAAATTAACTGGCACTGTGAAAAAACTTTATTTGAATTTAAATTAAATGCTTAAAATGTTTGCCACTGACTCTGATACAAACGCGATATCTACGGGCGGAAGACTGTTTTGAGTAGTCGCGCATAACGCCGTTGTGTGTTATTTTTGAAGCGGCTTCCTGGTCACGGGTAAACAACTTTTGTAATTGTCTGATCTACTTTGAGTAGAACTCTTCTTTAGAGTCACAATAATAGAAAAAAAATCAACGGATTTAAAGTCACAAAAAAGACCCCAGACCGCCAAACTATTTATTTGGCACGGCCGTTTACTTCGAAGCACATAGGACATTCATCATTCTTAAACCAATAAGATTCTCTTACTTCCTCGGGCACCTCTTCTAATAAATTTGGAATATTACCACATAAGTTTTCGGGCTGCTCAAATGTGGAATCGAAAGTTGCCAGCTGTGCATGTTGAAAATTCATCTCTCTTAGCGTTGAGACATTACTCCACATAATATTTTTAAAGAATTGTAAATCTACTTCTATTTTCACAAACATATGTTGGCACAAAAACAACCTTGCGTTTTAGTACTTGGTTGCACGGATGTAATATGGTAGGGGTGGAACTTATTTTTTTTTTAATACACGGTTTACACTCGATTTTGCAATCTTAGGCCATCGAGCTATTGCTCTTGCAGAAGTAGACGGATCTTGCTCAATTATCTTGGCTTCGGTATCAGTATTATTGGGTTTTACAGTGCTGGTACCACAAACGATGATGTAAATGCGGTAATCCGGGTGACGCAAGAATTTTAGACTTTCTACAAAAAAGTTCATATAACGGATTTTCCAATAAGAGGTTTCATTTTGATATTCAAGTAAAAAACGAATATTTTTTAAGAGAAATCAATGAATGTTTATTTCATTGTAAAGAAGAAGGTAAGCCATTAAAATTTGAAAACGATATCAGCCAAATGGCCGCCACGAGTACGCTTGCAGCACCATATCCTTTTCATAAAATTGTCCATGACCAATTCGCACATTTGCGGCTATATGTCCGATAACTTCACGAATTCTTTAAGGGTTTGAATCGATTGTGAAGCATTGGCATATACCTTATCTTTCACGTGACCCCAAAGTAAAAAGTCTAAAGGTGTTAAATCACAAGATCTCGGTGGCCAATTGTGATCACCTCTTCGAGAAATAACACGGTCAAGAAACTTTTCTTGCAAATTTGCGATTGATTCGTTGCTTGTATGGTAGCGCCGTCTTGCTGAAAATAAACGTCCCTTGCATCAAAATCTTACAATTTTGGTCATAAAAATTCATTAATCATAGCTTGGTAGCGCAATCCATTCACCGTAACAGTTGCACCAGCCTCATTTTTGAAAAAGTAAGGTCCAATCACACCGCCAGCAATCAGCAAAGATACGACGTTTATGGTGATCGACCGGCTTGAGTTCTTGTTAACTGAACTTTAAAAGCCTTAAAACCTTATTCTTTATGCAAAATACGGTGTAATGTCGTTTGTGGAATGTCCAATTCCAAAGATCGACGAGGAATCGACAAACCTGGGATTTCTTCAACACTACGGGCTACAGCAGCAATATTCTCAGTTGTTCTTCAGCGACACACGTGGTTTCGATTCTTTACATCTCTAACTTGTCCCACCATCTCAAATTATTTTCAAATTCCACCAGTTCCACTATTGCGGGCAGAGTAGATGCTCCACTACGACCAAAAAGTTATTTAGTTCTGCGAACAGTGACTGCAATATTTTCACCATTTTTGTAGTGAATTTTAACAATTTCATTGCGTTGTTGAAGCGTGTATCTTACCATTTTTAGTAATGGCGTAGTTTTTACTTGTCAAATGTCAAAAGATGACAGCTTCAAAATTGACAGCTGCCCAAATAGCAGGCTATTCAAAATGAAACTTCTTATTGGATAATCCTTTATATTTGAAAAAGGTAGCCTATAAGACTGTTACCGTAAATGAGTTCGGCACGCGATGATTTTTAATCTTTTTTGACGGTGGCTCGTATCCCGAGCAAGATTATTTAATTATCCTTGCCGGTACACAGAAAACCTGCCGATTTTACAGCTTCGTGGGGAGCGTTAAACCACTGTATTATCGTAATAGAGATATGTACCTATCCACTTTTTTATTTTAAATCAATGAGTAAATCGTAGTTCGAGATGAAATCGGAGAAATTGCCAATCGTTTGGTCGTATTAATTCTAAGTCTACAGCAGAAGCCTCATGTGCCAAAGGCTGATAAAGATGAGCTGTTTGCAGCATAGAGTTTAATTGTTCCAGGAGTTAATTTGATTCAGTCCTGGATATGTTTTCAAAACGCGCCCCATTTTTCAACTTTAAGGGTGGATGGTTGTCATCAAACGAGACCAGAAGTGCTGATGCAATTGCGGGACATGGTGCTACCACTTTGATTGAGGTATCATTTCTTCTTTTAATCTTTGGAGTTGTAGTTGTACATCTTCCTTAGTTACAAGTATTTAGCGGTACATTTTACAAATATCTGCGATGGACATACATACCTGCATGTCTTAAATCTGATTAGAATAGAGAATAGGTTTTGTTATAGCATGGTTCCTACCATAATGTAGATTTCTCCGATTACACCAATCATTTTGGTTTAATCCGTCCATCGAGAACACGTTTTTGTTTTGATATTAACAACGAAGCCTTTTCCTTTTTTGCGAAGAACTTTTGCTAAAATTTTGTTTGTTAATTTTTTAAAAGTCACCGTGGGAATTAACATATTTTTTGTACAGCCTGTAGCCATTTTGTTTTGATTAAGGTAAATTTAATTTTCACACCTGATTTCTCTATTCCCATGATCAATCAATTTATGAACAAGTCCAATTTATGTTAACTTATGAGCAGCTGCTTCTCGACTTAACAATTTTTCCGCATGAACACTTCCATATTATGCTTATATTTTTAAGGTTAGTAGAAAAAATCGATTCAACATTACAGCAATCACCTTAGCGCTTGGATCTGGGTGCTCCATGTAAACCAAAAAAAAAAATGATGCAGTCGAAAATATTCATCATGCTTCACAGAAATACGTTAAAAAGTTTGTAACGGATCAAGGTGCGAGTCCCATTAGTGTCATTAAAAAACGACACCATTGAGATCCGCACCCCGATGGCGTTAACAGAATTCTTCCATTAGAGGCCTTGTTGCGGTATAGTAGCCGGCTAGAGCTCAGGAGCAGATAGGGGTGGGGTGTGCAAGGCATAATGGAAGCTTGAATAACCGCAGGAAATGATAAGACGGGAAAGCGGGGTCACTTGAACAAGCCGGCACGCAACCAGACTTATAACCATCACATCACCAGAAAAAAAAATCAAAACAAAATAATTGACCTCCTTACAGTTACTTTAATAAATAAAATAAATAAACGAAAGCAAAAAGAAACAGAAATGAATTTCAGAAAAACAGAATACACTAAAATCTTAAATAATTTAACTACACAAAATTTTAATTTAAACTACAACAAAAACAAACTTAAATAACTTAAATAAATTCTTACTTAAATTTACAAAAAACACAAACTTAAATAACAATAATTTTTTTGCACACACACACACACAAATAAATAATAATAAATATAATAAAAACAAAAATATTTAACTTAACTAAATTTGTTTAGATATTGTTGATCCATTCAAAATGACAAAAAATATCATCCTGCCTCTTTCTCCGCATGTTTATTTTTATTTTTTATTTTTTTTTAATAAAGATAGTATGGACAGGAATAACGGTGATTCCGTTGATTATAATGTCTATTATTATGATGATTATTAGTATAGTTTGAATATGGTGGACTTAGCGGTGGGGGTGTCGATGAATTCGATGATGTTTTGTAATTTGTTTCATCAACTAAATAATTAATCATTGATATCTTATTTACATCCAAACGTTCCACCCGTTTCATGTAACTCTTCACCACCGGTTGAATCTCACTGGCTTAACTCACTGTTATTTTTTCTTTTCATTTAATGTGTAGTTGATAATTATTTTTCACTTGTATATTTTTTTGTATGCAATTAACAGAAAAAATTTATCACATCAATTCTGTACTTTCTTTTTGTATTATAGAATTATGTGTGTTTGTGGTTATCGTACGATAGTATGAATTTTTGTTGTTTTTTTTTTGTTTTATTAACAATTTTACAATTGTTTCTTTGGATTTTTGTTATTTTTTTTTCTTTCAGATTACTTCTTAAGATCACAATTTATTATCATACATTAAAACCAAATTAAAGAAAATTATTTAAATAAAAATAAAAACTTATTATTTACTAAAAACTAATGGCTGCTTGCTAACAAGTTCCGTATTTTCATCCAAATTTCTGCTCAAAACTCTCTCGATTAACAACAAAACACGGCTTTTTATACATACTCATTTCCCGTTACCTCATTTAAAAAAAATTAATGTAGGGGAAATGAGTATGTACAACATAAAAAAAAATAAATTTTAAAATAATTTAAACAACAAAACAAAAAATTCTGGGGTGGACACATAAATAAATTTACCACAGGGGAACGAGCACAACAAGTCGCTCGTTACAAGTTGTGGGCGAAATGATATACCTGCATAACTGTCAAGATTTTGAACTTTGGCAACTATAAATCTTGTACACATTTACTCGTTGCAGCCTTTTTGTAATTTTTCTTTTATCTTTCTTGCACCATTCACAATATATCAAAGTAGGAAACAAAAGTTTGCAGTTCATTACAATTATCTATTGGTGTACCACATAGTCCCAATACTGACTAAAACACTTTCATTATTTCTCATAAACTAACCACAAACGCTGCACCAACAAATTGACAACCTAAAGAATAATAATAATACTCGGTTATGAGAGGCCATTTAACTTCAAGGAAACTGCTTTATTGGCTATGTCTGTCTTTTATGAGACGTTAAGCAATCAATATATCACCTTTTTCAGATGTTCTAGAATTATTGCTGGACCATTTGCCACTCGACTAAATGGGTGGGTTTAATGGATATGTTGCCAAGTAGATTAATAGCAATAGTTTTGTGCCAATTTAAAACAATAATCCAAAAAAAAGTCTTCAATTGTTTTATAATCTTTCTTGATTGCGCAGCACTGTGCTTGGATTAACCATTTGCCTTTCTTTTGAAGCAACCAATCTATAGCCCTTTCCTCCAAAGTCAATTTGATAAAATTTCCACCAGATTAGGCAGACTAATTTGTTAAAATGGATAGGTTTCAAACCTTTCTATGGTTTGAGTTCTTGCATAAAGGACTGTCGCATATGCCCACTTATAACCGTCGTTATAGTGGTTATCCACCTTGGTAATTCGATTGTTGACGTACCATTTAGTTTATTTCTAATTTTAATCCATTCTGATTTGGCCTCGAGTGGCAAATTCTTGATATTTCGAGAAATTTATTTCTATGAAGTCGAGGCATAAATCACGCCGTTCATCCCGCCACGTTGCTCATGTTTTTAATGGGCAACAGCATGTTGTTCATTAGGTTTTCGTTTGGGAAACACTTGCCATAACATTTTGCTACCGAGCAATTGGCGCAATCGTTAAAGCTGTGGTGTTTGAAACGAGAGGTTCGAAGTTGGGTTCGAATCCCAACGGGGGGAGGGTTGCAAAAGGAATTTCATCACTTGGTTACGATCGGTGATGTCGATGAACACAACTATGACTCCCTATTGGGGTTCATAATCCATGGACCGAACCATCGTCCATACCAGTACAGGGTGGTATGGAGCAATGCATTACGCACATAGATTCAAAGCGAACCTAGCCTAGCTTTGTGTTCCACGCTACAAGGTTGATGTTTCCAATTTCTGGCGGCCATCGTCCCAAAGTTGAAATATCACATCAGCGTCTAACAAAATGCGATTGAATTCCCTGTAATGCATTGAGTTGGTTGATATGCACTGGATTAGCAGGTAGTGACGATGTGGCCTTGGAAATAATGAATGGTTTAATTAGTGGTAATGGTTTATCGCAGAACCGTACTGTTAAAAATATTTGAGCTACTATATGTGGTTTTTTCGTGTCTATTTTCCTAATTTATTTTGCCTACATATCTTTTGCTATAGATGTCATCTGAAGTAAATTATCAGTGTTGTCGTTGATTGGTTTTGTCCATTTTCGGAGAAGGAAATTGTGTTTTTGAATTTAAATTGCTTGTTGCTGGCTATTTGCATCTGTCATAAGGTCATATATATACAGTGAGGATCCGTTAGTGGCAAACTGAGTAGATTTTATTTTTGGAATTCTGTGTCGATAACGATAACTGCATCTAGTGCGACATTTTTTCTAGTTCCGCCCAAAAAAACGATGGTGTTTTCGATACACCATCTAAAGCGTGATAGTGTCATAGAGCCCCCTAAAGTTGAAGACACGAAAGTGTTAAATTCTCAGAGGAGCAGAGGAGGTGCTATGGTGGGAGATTCTTTACAAGGTATAGGCGATATTATTGTATTTTTACATAATTACATATCACAAATGGTACATTGATACCATGATAAATATTAAATCGATGTTCACATCGTTTCCCATAACCTCGCGTGCTAATAATACATGTATATGTGTATGTTCTCATCACACCAAAAACCAAACAAAAAACCAAAAAAAAACTGTAAAAATTTCATCCGGGAAATGACCAACCAACCAACATACATATTTATTTTGGTAATGTTCCATAACCAAATGTTACGTATAAACACCATACCGTACCGAATACGTTAAAAACCAGACGATTTTTAATAATCTCGGTGATAAATAGACATATTGTTATAGGTTCAGTACCGTACCAATATTAGAAATTACGTCTAATGGATTTTAAAAAGAAACTAAGTGTTTAAATCATGGTCACAAAATTCATCTCTGCCCTGGCCGTACATAATATTATAATCCGACTTAATAATTTTAAACCATAAAACATTTATAACGCATTAATCACAATTTTGATTTATTTATCTTTCGTAAAAAACTTTTGATTATTTTCGTTTTGTGTTTATAAAGTGTTTAGGTTAGAATTTAGATACTCAAATCTATATAGAGTTAGAAAAAAGACAAAGACAAAAATAGTTCATTAACTTTATATGTTCGATAAGGTCAATTAAATAAGATTCTATATCTAGACTTTCTCGACTCAATCATCAGGTGGGATTTAAATTTTTTGTTATCTAATTTTTTAGATCGTGATGCATGATGGACACTTTGTTTAAATAATTCTAAGTAGATTTAGAGACTGAGTGTCAAAATAATTTTTTTTATTTAATAGACTTGGATTTAGACAAATTTTTTTTTTTAATTAAATTGGGTAGCGACAGCTGCGTGAACATCATGATTTTATTATACGAGTATTTAAGGTGAATGTATCGGGGGCACCTTCTCGTAAATCACTTAGTTAAGATGTATATATAAAAAGTTGTTTGACCCATTACTATATTTTAATACTTTTTTTTTTTAATTTTTAAATACCCCGGCTGTTATGGCATTAAAAAGGGACTTAACGTAATTAACATGACAAACAGAATGTAAAAAAATATTCTGAAATTCATAAAATTTATAATCCTATTACACTGATTATTCATATTCATGTCTGATGATAGAATACACAATTTTTACTATATACGGTTGGTAATTTCTTTCTAAATAAACATGGCTGGTTAGTAAGATGGCCGCGAGCTTATGGGGCTATAAGGATTACTCAATTTTTAAAATTTGTAAAACTTAATTTTGAGAAGAGAAATTTCAAGAATACAGTTCCAGAACATTCTTCTGCTTGTAGTTCTTTCTTAGGGCTGTTAATTTTTTATTCCTTTGGTACCATTTAATGGAATTTTTATGGTGTTTTCTTTTTTAAATCATCATTTTCCTCATTCGTCCTTTTATAACCACCTCAATTTGTTCCAGCTTCTCTCTTTGATTTTGTTTTTTTGGTGAAGTTACAATTTCATTTTTTGTTACGGGTTGATCTCTATAAAGTTAAAGCGACCATTTTGATGTAACATATTCTAATTTGCAGTATCGGTGGAATGATTGTTTTCTTAACTAAGCATTTGACATTTTTCTCTCCTCACTGTTTACGAATCGGCTATCTTTATTCATTAACAAAACCAGTCTATCTAGCCGAGAAATAGAGAAATTTAGTATTCAAATTGTAATTCCGGCAAAGGGTGACAAGAAGACAATTCAACGAATGACGGCTACTCTGAAATTAGCAGTAGATAATCGACTCCGGATAGATGGGCAGCTGAATTTCCGGCTAAAACATTGACCCGCAACAAAAACGAAAATATGATCGCTCTAACTGAAAAAATAACAACCAGAGCAACTTAAAGGATGGCAGGTTGGTATTTTCTCGACCACCACTACTTTTTCATCCAATTTGAGTACACCACAATAAGAAAACAGTTACCGCATCATCGGTGCGTGCAAGGACAATTCATGGTTGATTCATACTGTCCCAGAGGTTTGTGTCCTCAATATTTACACAAAACATAAACAGTTTTTAACACCCAAACTGGACCTTGCAGGCGTGGTTATCACCTGATTTATTGATTACTGAACTGTTTGGTTAACTCTGGCTCCGGAATAGCTACCAAAAGTTCTCTTGTCAACATATGCCCATAGGCGTAAGAACCTGTATATCATCCATAGTGTCATAAATTCGACGTAAGGGGCAAGTGTTGAGTATGGCTTCGATTTGTTTCGTTTTGTCAATACTCTCCAATTCGCTGTTAAAATGCTGATATAGAATTAATCGAATTATCATGAGTTCTCCATTGGTTAATTCTTCCATCGTCACTTGGTTACTCTTCGGTATATGAAGTTTCGATGACATCTTAAAACATTGAAGTACAAAAACCATACATTTTTTCAGTTTGAAATATGATAAATAGGCCTTTAACATCGTATCAATTAATGACAGCATAAAGCGCCGCCCAGGAAGACATTAGGTCGGGTTTCAAATACTGAATCAGTTTGCTGATAGTACTTAAGTTCGTGAACGCGAACTGACAGTTGGAATCACACTCTCCAAATTTTGATAGATTTATGCGTCTCGTTATCAGATCGGCACGATTAGATTTGATCAGTACATGTATTTACTAACGTAAAAATTTAGAATAAACGCAGTGCAATAAATGACTTTCATCTTCTAGGGATATCGGCCAGCCATGTCAACTCTACGATGGAATCAAACCATGCTATGCATTCAACTTGTTCATTGGTAAATAATTATTGACCTTTGATAATCTCGATCACTTTCGTTAGGAGGTAGGCCCCACATAAATTTGTTTTAGCGGCGCACACACAAATTTGTTTTAACGGCGCCATTTTTCCTTTTGCACATACGATATTAGCACTGATTTTCCCTTGAAGGCTCGTACGCCTTTTACGACGCGTCACAAAACGCGTAAAGTTGCAACTTTAGCTTGACAATTTGTAATATCATCGTGGAATCTCGATTGTTGTCCCAATCCAGTTCCAGTACCCAAAGGCGTTGAATAAAAATTGTAAAATTTATGGTAATAGGAAATAACCACCCTAGTGAATCATAGGTTTGGAATATGGAAGGAAATATTTTTCGTTTGGTCCTACTTGACATATAATCCAGTAACTCGACGTTAAAACTGAATGCATCAATAGCTGATTTCAACAAAACACCTAATATTTAAGTGGTTTCATTGTTGGAGGAATCAATTTAGGAGTCTTATCGATTTCCTTTCGTGAAAAGCAGTTTAAAATTGCTGGGAATTTGATCGCCACTTTCGAAGGCTAAACCCATTTTTTTGTAAGACGTGAACCACCTACATTTGCTTAGGTTGCATTTGGATAATTTTTCGAATTTTCAAAACCACCTCGCAATATCCAAATCGCCAAGAACGCAGAATACGCTAGGCCATATGCAATAGTTTGCAGTTGGTAAACTTGTATTGCCTCATCTGTTGTATTGCGCCAGAGGATTAATAAAAATTTTTGGTCAGACGAATAAACCAATATTTGACGGTACATTTTTTTAATGTCAGCCACAAACCCAATTTGATATAGTCTGAAATTTAACAAAGTTTGAAAATAAATCGATTTGTAATTTTGGAACTACGTGTAAGACAACATCGTTTAATGAGATAGATCAAACTTCTGGATGTGATCTTGAGATACAACTGAAATGGTGGAACTAATATTATGTATGTCCAGTTTTATATATAATGGATGATAAAGTCCCATTCAAATTTACGTATCATCGCCAAAAACCGAGTCTTTGAAGTTTCGTTTAAGAAACGGGTGTGTAAGGAACCTTGAGCATGCAAAAAACTCAACCGAGTTCCCGGTTGAGTTTTTTGCATGCTCAAGGTTCCTTACACACCCTTTACGTAGACAATCAGAAAAATTATGCCTTTTACGTAGACAATCAAACCAGATGTTTTCCGGCTTGACAAATTCGTGTCGAACACCTGGACTTCAATTGCGAAAGCTAGCACATTTATAGAGCAAGTGGTCTCCATCACACGAGTAACGCTATGACATGCTATTTCCTTTGGGGTCTGGGGGGCTTATTGCTGTTATATGTATTCAAAGTAGTAATTTGATCCACTTTCTTAACCCTAATAACTGCGGAGCCATTGTAGGGATAAGTCTATAGTATTATAATTTATAAGCTATAGTCCTATTTCCTTTTTATCAGCGATTCTTAAGGTGTTTGAATATGTTGTGTGCGGGAGGTCTTAGACGGTATATTTGGAAAAAGTATTTAGCCTCAGCAGCATGGGTTCGTTCCAGGTAGTTCAACTAACGTGACAATTCGTCAAAGTTGGTGACCGTATTTCTGATTATTCGTTAGTAAATTCTGATGTTCGTCAAGCAAGACATTTACTTTTCTTTATAATTAAAAATGACGTGGTCGATTCCAAGTACCTTCAGTACTTTACGCCAATAATCTGAATATGTATATTTTTTTGTGACGTTTTTCCTACTTTTGATTTTGTCCTGTTATAAGTTTCCGGTACTAAATTTAACAAAAATTAATTTAACGGAGAAGCTTTCAACGTACCTGTTATTTTTAGCTTTAAAGTGACAATTCTAAACTTATTGTTGCTTGCACATACGATTACCGACAATTTTGAATTTGAGAACGGTTATTTTAATTTCTACTTAAAACCAAATTTCCGTGGCAATAGTAACGAAATCGGAATCCACTTACCGATACTCTTTCGTGGTTCAAATAAACTGACGGCTTTAGTAATTATAAGTCCAAACACGGTTATGGAGTATTAGAAACTGTAGTGATAAGACTACAAAACCGTGGCTTACTCTTTGGCTGTTTCAATACTTACAAAAGTGACTTTCATAATGCGTTCCTTTCTTATGTAAATCTTCGAAGTCTAAGAAGGACATGTACTGATGAGAGTTTTTAATCGATACATATAAGAATATTAAATCCTTTCATAAATTAAGGTTCGCAACTTTGCTTTGTCAATTCACTTTTATTTTTTTCAACTATTTTTCTCTCTTAAGATACGGATGACGAATTTCGACAAAAGTCCTGGTAAACACTTGTAAAATATAAATAAATTTTAATATAAGTAAATTTTAATACGAAATTTGGTAGTTCAGAATTCTAATTTTGCATTGCGAACATTTAAATTAAAGAATACTTCCGATTTGCAAATTCCAACGGATTCTAGAATTTAAACATTTACATAGTTGAATTTCCAGTAAAATCTGTTAAATTTTGTACCGAAGGATTAGAAATTTCAAATTTTTTTGACACATAAAATTCCTCAGCATGGAGTGCTTATTCTTCTTAGAGCTGTTAAGTTTTAACTCCTTTGGTTCAATTTGGCCAAATTTGTTTGATGTTTTCTTGTTCGAAGAACAATTCCTCTACCAAACTGAACCTTGGTAGAGGAAATTGATTGCAGTTTTCTGGTAACCCAAAATCAGGACATTACTAAATATAATTTCGTGTCATTTAAAATTGGAGTGAATCCTTCGAAGTTCAAAGTTCGATTTCGTTCTCATTCGTGAGTTCATCAATAATATAAAAGTATACGAGGTTTGCAAATACCAAAACAAACGAATTTTTTCTAAACGTTGTTGAATGTGAGTTTGACGTCATCGTTCTAACCGAGACGTGATCATTACCTAATTTATTGAATAATGAACTGTTTGGTTCAGATTATGCTATTTATTGATATGACAGGCTATTTACCTGGGAGTCTGGAGTGATAATTGCTGTTAAATGTATTTTTACGTAGTAATTTGATCCGCTTTCTTAACCCTAACAACTGCAAAGCTATTTGGATAAAAATTAAAATAAAATCCAACATTTTTATGCCTGGAGTTCATTACGTTCCTTCGTCTGCCTACAGTGATTTTCATGTTGTGCTTACTCAAATTATTGGTTCAGTGATTGAGAACTTAATGATTAAAGCAAAGTTTTTATTTTTAAAAATTTCAATTTGCCAAAATTGAATGGGTTTCTAATCGGAATCGTATTATGTTGCCAAAAAACACATTTTCTGTTACTTTTTTCACAAGTTCTGCGACTACATGACAAAAATTAATTATTTTCGAAAAAAGTCAGCTTATCCGCGCACTGTGGAATTTAATGAAGCTAAATCCGAAGAGGTAAAAGAGACTGTAAAAATATTTTCTACGATTTTTAATTTCGGCTTTCTGTCCTTTCCATCACTTATTCGTTTTGATGACAGTAAAGGATCTTTTGATTTGGAGCTAGGGTCTGTTAAAGTTTTAAATTATTTATGTAAACTAAATAATTCTCTTTAAGTTCTATACTGATAATTTTATTTAACAGATCACTTGAGGTTGGTTATTTTCCAGCTTCCTGGAAAACGTCACACATAATTAGTATATTTGAAAGTAAAGATAGGCCTAGTATTATAAACTATATAGACCTGTTTCCATTTTATCAGCGATTCCTAAATTGTTTGACTGTATTGTGCGGAATGTCTTGTTGGTATGTTAGGAAAGAGTATTTCGCCACAGTAGCATGGTTTTGTTTCAAGTGGTTTAACTGTAACTAACCTCGTAGGAACTCTCACGAGATCCCTTTTTTTTAAGTTGCAGAAAATTGGAGTTTACTCTAGCATGTTATTGTGGTATTTCTGATTATTCGTTGGTAAATTCTGGTATTCCTTAAGGGAGATGATCTAAAAATATTTTGTCAAATTAATTGCTAAGATGAATGCGTACTACTTCTATTTAATTTGGACATATTCTCTTTGTGTAAGACGTTCAATATCTTCTGCTTCTTTCGTGTTTGATCACCTAAACAGAATGCCGATTCATTTTTTCTTTTCTCATTACATGAATGCTAACAATTTGTCGATTTGTGATCGAAACTACTTACACTTCCCATTTCATATAACTTCGTACGGTAATAACAATCCACTCGAGATTGCTTTTTAAATTTTAAAATTCGTTTGACTTAAATATCGGTAAGAAAGTTTTCAAGTCTTGCATTTTAAAAACTATTCGTTTTGGAGATTACGTCTATACAAATTTTAATTTAATCATGGTTATAGCTTTAAAGTGACTGTTCTGAAGTTATAGTTGCTGGCACATACGAATACCAACCAGTTGAAGTTTTATAATTTCCACCTTAAAAATAAAATTTAGCGGCAATATTGAGGAAATCAAAATCAGTAACTCCATAGTCTTTTGTGGTCAAGTATACAGTCAAGTACTAGTAAAATGTAATGGCGGTAGTACACGACCTCGGAAGTTGAAATACCTGTTTTGACCAAGAACATGTATTGATGAAAGTTGTATGGATTGTTCAATCGTGATTCGATTTATTTTGATGAGGGTTGTAGGAGGTTCATCTTGTTTTCACGTTTCATAGTTTCTTTTTTTGTTCGCTAGGTGCAGGTAAAATTCGGCCATTAGGAATTTGTAAATTTCAACTGTTCTAAAAATTTAAACATTTCACATTGTTAAATTTCCAGCGAAATCTGTTAAATTTTGAACGTAACGATTAGCAATTTTAATATTTTAAAAATTCGAAATTTTGTTTTGGAAAATTTTGTGTTTAAAAATTCTATTTTTTTATATTTATTAAAAATTTGTAAAATTTGTCCATTCAAAACAATTATACTCGTATAACTGAATTTTTTCATCAAACTTAAATAATTACTGATAAATTTATCAATATTTCAAAGAATTTTGAGGAAAATATATTTGTAAAATAATATTTTAAATATTAACCAAGTGTTAAAACAAAATCTTACTAGTCTCAAAATTTCATAAGAGTCAATTTCATAATTCAACAAAATTTTGTTGATTTATACAAAATTTTAAAGAAATTCCTAAATTCATAGTTTTCAAGTTCCATAAAATGTAATATGTTAAATCTTAAATATTACAATATTTTCAAAAAAAAAAAAAAAAATTTTAATATTAAATAAAATTAATAATATATTTGTCATAAATATTTGAAACAGTAATTTAAAAAATTGGAAATTTTTAGCTATTATTTAAAAAAACTTGTTAACATCATAATAATAATTCAAAATTTATAGCATCAATTTAAATTTAAAAGTAGGTCAGACCTAAGTTATAGTGTCCTAAAATAGTTAACTTTGTTTGTTTTTAAAACGAAATTTAATAGTTCAGAATTCCAATTTTAAATTGCATTTTAGTTAAATAAAAATTCTGATTAGCAAATTTCAACTGTTTCTAAAATTTAAACATTTTACATAGTTCAATATTGAATAAAATCTTTTAAATTTTGTTAGGTTAGCAATTTTAATTTTTTATTTTATAATTCAAGTTTTTATTTGCAAGAACTGTAAAAGAATCAGTTGCAAGGATCCAATTTTAATAAAATTTGTAAAATTTTAAAATCATGGAAAACTTTTATAATTACAATATTCAAGCAATTTTTGAAATTTTATAATATTTAAGGATTTTTGATAAATTTTGAAAAATTTTTTAATTTTTAAAAATTTAAACATAAAATTCTTAGAAATAATAATTTAAAAAATTCATAATTTTCATTTAAAAATTTGTTTAACGTTATAAAAAAAAACGATCCATAATAAGTAAGATACTGCCCAGCCCTGATGCAAACACTAAGCGTGTACAAATATCAATAATTTCCTCTTTTCGTTTGTGTTGGCAACCAAAAAGACCATAATTCAGATTATAATACATAAATACATATTTTATAGTTCGGTAGTTTTATGGTTTCACTATATGTGTCAATGACCAGATTGAAGTAAAAATAAATAAACTAAAAATCTCTTCACCATAAAAAAAAATATATTGAGCTTTGGTTCATTAATTAAAAAATAAAATCATAAATCTAATATTTCACCCTTAAATTTTATACCATCCCCTATTCTTATACATAGAATATCTATGTAACAATAAGAAATTATTCTTGTATATACCATTATAACAAATGAAGTTTTTGATTCAATTTGAAACGTACCGCCGAGACATCGTATAGTAAAAATATTTTTTGTGGTGGTTCATCTACGTCTAGTATCATATATTTATAGCCCCCGACCAAAAAAAAAACCGAGAGATATTATTTTTAATAACTAAAACTAACATGAACTCAGCCGTACATAAATATATAAAAAAAAATTGGGGTTGAATTCGAAACCAACCGAATTTATGAGCGAACGAACAAAAAAATAAAAGGATTTGTTGCGCCCTTTATATATACGCATCCTCTATTATGTTCGGGTTAACAAATCTATAGTTTCCTATTTATGAGAAAATTACAATAAACAGATGCTGGGCCCTATGTATGATTTTTGATATAATAATTTCACGTGTGTAAACAATTAACATAATGTGGTGTTTTTGTGCGTACTCCGCATGTTCTTGTTAATTGAATATACGGATACTGTCTCTGTTGATCCCTTAAGCGAGTTTTATTTTTTTCGGTTTTTTTAAATTAAATAAATAATTTGAATGGGATTGAATTTAACAAGGAATGAATATAAAATCCATTATTGCTTTATTATGATGTCTCATTTTAAGTAAGATGTGTGTTTACTTTTTTAATTTATATACATATAAGGGCCCGAGAGGTTAATACCGTAGCAAATTGTGTACAACATCTATGGTTAAAACCAAAAGTTACTATAGACTACTCAGTAAAATAAAAAAGTTCACGTAACGATTTACCTTCAAAAATGGGAACTCATTAAATGGGAAAATCATTAAATTCTTATCTTATCTTAGTAAAATTTAAAAAGTGTTGAATACAAATACATCCAAAATTATGTAAAAAAGTTTTAAAAATATTCTAAACCGTTAAATGCAAAAAAGTGTCAAAAAGTGTCAAGTTCGGTTATTTATACTAAAGTGCACACTTTTTATATTTTAGTGTACCACTTTGGAACACTTTTTCTACACCTCAAAAATTATGTTAAAACGACACATAATTTTCATAACAAGTGTTATTTTTGTCCAGTAATTTTCGAATAATTAAAATTCTTAAATTTTTTTAAATCGAAAATATAATAAATTTCGACTTTAATATATGATTTGTAAGAAAAATGGTTAAAATAAAGCCCGCCAGCCATACAAAACATTTTGTCTGTCCATTATAAATGTATCTCATCACTCAACCATCATCAAAACAAAAAACCACAAAAACCATTATCTGATTTTTATCTAACGATCATTATCTTCATTTTATACATATATCTGTATACCAAATCTCTTTCAACAACAAACAATACCAAAAAAAAAAATACTTACAAATCTAAAGATGATAAGTTCAAAACCAACAACAATTATCTAACATACTATTGAATTTTTTTCTTCTACTTTTCTTCTTCTACATAAAAAAAAAAAGTTCACATAAACAAAACTATCTAAGTAAATAAATTAAACTAAGATTAATTTGGGATTATTGTACCGTTAAAAATTATTCGTACAGTGCACAGACATGGATCGGTTGCGGCATGTAGATCGGATATGTAGATACAATTTTTTATTGGTATTTGCTTTTTTTTATAAGATCTCAATGCGACTTTTGACGTTTAATAATTTAGGTAATAAAATTTGGCGCCAGTTATGGTTTCCGCTTCTTGAGTTTTGTTTACATATTGACTTAAAACTAAAGTCCAATTCACTGTTTTTTTCGACGGTTTTTTTTTCATTTGTTTAGTCTTAAGTACATGCTGTACATGTTGTTTAACGATTTTTTTTTTAGTTTTAATCGTCTCTAATTCTACATCTTGCGAAGCCAGTTCTATTTCTAGCTAAGGAAGTAGAATATAATAAGAGTTAGCTTTTTGTTTTAAATGTTTACTATGAAGAAGACTATATGTGTATAGCTACTCGTAGATAGAAATTTACAAACAAACACACACACACACACAAGCAACAAAATAGAAAGTTCATTTGGTTGTAACAAAGTCAAAAATGCAAGAAGATAAATTTGTTTCTTAATTTTCTTCGACGAGTATCTTTGGTATATCTATCGTCTTGTTTATAAATAAAACATACACACACATATTTATCGTATTTAGACTTATTTATATTTGTTGTTTGTATCGGTAAGAAAAATGGATTTCAAAGTACTTTTCAATGGTTTTGATGGTCAAACAGAAATTTTCAGAACTAAACTCAAACGAACGAGTCATAAAATGTCGACAAACTAACAAGTATATAAACATAAAAATGTTAATTAATTGTTATAGTTTTTTTTTTGCTTTTGGTTTTACTTGTAAATAACTAAACTAAAAATTAATTACTTATAGTTTAAAACTGATGATGGAATAAATAAAAAAAGTACTGTACAAGATCGGTGAATATAAAGAAAATTTTTGAATCATAAGAAATAATACTAGCGACTAGAAATAACTTAAAACTCAATAAAAATTCCAAATCTAAAATTTTTTTCGAATTTTTTAAAATTTTGAAAATTCAAACCAAAACTCAGAGTTTCAGTTATGTAAAGATACTTTATTTAGCCACGTTGTATGACCGATTGAAAGCCAATACGTAAGAAAAACTCTTGATTTCTTGAAAAGTAGAATACTTAATGAAATTAATGTTAAAAATCCAAATAATTAAGTTTTAACATTTTAATATTCCTGTGTTTAAAATGAATTTTTTAAATAAAAAGTTGGTTTTATAAAATTTCTAAATCCCTAAACTTGTATATGTAATATCATATTAATTTTAAAAATTAACTTTAAAAATATGACAAATTCTTTTTTAAATTTTATGAATTTCAAAAATTAATATTTAAGTTTTTCAAAAAATAAAATTCAATAATTTCAGAATTTGATAATTTAACTATAAGTTCTCGAGGATTAAACTATTTTTGAAAGTTTGAGTTCTCAAATTTCAATTTTAAAATTCTCCAAATTTAAAAGTTACTTTGAACACAGTAAAAGTAAGTTTTAGAAAAATATCTTTTACCAAGTTTTTAAATATACAAAAAAATAAAAATTTGATTTAAATTTTAAATTCGGTTTTGACAATTTTTAAATCCCTAAAATGTTATATTTTATGTTTTCAGTTTAAAAATTAACGTTAAGAATAAAGCAAATTTATTTTTTCAAATCTTACAGTTTTAAAATTAATATTTTAATTTTCAAAACATAAAATTTAATATCCTTATTTGATAATTGAAATATTTTAAAACTTTTAAACTAATTAATTTCAGAATAGAAACCTTTACCAAAATTCTAGTATTTTAAAACGAAGTATTGTTTCAATATTTAAAAAAATGGATTTTAAAAATTTCTCTTTCCTCTAAATATAATATTTTAAATAGTATTTTAACGTTTTAGAGAAATAACGTTAGTATTTTAAAAAATTTAATCGGCTGTGAATTCTAGAATTTAAAAAAAATTAATAAAAGTTAAAAATTCTATAGTTCGAAATTTGATAATTTGAAATTTGATAAAAATTTAAAATTCAAAATATTTAATAATTATAAATTTTATAAATTTTAAGCTATTAATTTCTTGTGTTTAAAATAAATTTGAAAATATAAAACAAGGTTTTAAAATATTTAATATAAATTACAAAGTCTGAAACAAAATTTAAAAAATTTAAAATTTTAACAATTTTTAATTTGTCAAATTGTAACTTTAAAAACTTTAAAAATGGGAAAGTTATTGTGTCCAAAATATATTTCTAGTTTCAGACTTTAAAAATTTAGATTATGAATATGATTCGGTAAATTTTTTTTTTTAATTATGAAATTCGTGCGCTTAAAATAAACTTTAAAATAGTAATCTTTACCAACAATCCAAAATTAAAAAAAAAAAAATTTGAAATTATTTAAATTGAATTTTGAAAATTTCAAAACCCTTTATACTGTGCAGAAGTGGTTATTTGTGAGAGAACTATAGATTGGACTTATTTAAATTTTGCTTTCCAAAGTTCTGCAAAGTGCGGTGAACATTCTCTTTTAAGATAACAATTCATTGCTTATTTTGAAGTAGTTTTCAGTAGCAAGTAACCAGACCAATTTTTCTTATTCCTTTCTGCAACCCACAAAGTTTGTGATATTATCCGATATAGTGGCGGTAAATGTCTCCTCTTCACGATCAAACGTTGAATAATGCAGCAATAAATGATGTGGCTATATCAGTGACTAATTCATTATAAGCTATACTTTACAAGAAAATTACATATTTGTTCATACTAAATTTAAACATAAAATGTTTAAAAAATCTAACATTTTCTGTTAAATATTAAAATTTAAACCATAAAAGTTTTAAAATTGTCCATAATTGTTCTCAACTCAAAAAAAAAACATAAGAGTTAGGTTAACTTTTCTTTATTAAAAAATCGACCGAATCGAAGGTGTAATAAACAAAATTTGCATTGTTCTTATAATTCACTAGAACAACGTGATCATACGAAGTATAAAAACCTAGTATGTAGTTTAGTATGGTCGCTGCAGCCTGAAGAGAGACCAAATTTTTAAATTTCTATATCAAATATAATTCACATATTCTCATGAGCTCGAAGCGGAACTACTACTACATACAATGAATCGAAGCAAATTTCGTCTCTTTCCATTGTAAACAATGTTTATATTCCTTTTTTTTTAAATTAATTTGGCAATATTTCAAATTCAATGGTGGAGGTGGAATGATAGAGCTATTCAACAAACCAATACGGATCTGATCAATTCAGGAAATTACTCACTTGAATTCTCGGGCTTGTTTAAAACCACTTTTAAATAAAAAAAGCTTTTTCCAGACTACAAACTAACGAGTTTATATTTTAAACCTTTTTGAACCAACAGATACTATTTTACAGACATTTTTGGTTTAAAATTGTAACGTTTATAACTCAGAGTAAAACTTTTTGAGTATTAGTTTTAAACATAATATTGAAATTTTTTAAATTTCTGATTGCTTGAGTTATAAACTCCGATGTATCTCCATAAAAGTGGCAAAGTCCCTCGAATTATCAAAAGTTCATTAAATCTTTTAAACAGCCCGTCACAAATAAAGATACTACATTAATATTGTGTATATGAACAACTCATTTCGGTTCGGTGATCTCCACTAGTTCTACTTATTTTAAAAAGTTATAATAATTCAAAGTCATTTTAAATATTATTGTAAGTAGTTGTAATAAAATCTATAGAGGTAAAGATCTTTTCAAAATCGTATAAAAACTTTATTTAAGGTTTTCGATTATAGTGGAAAAAAATAATTTAGAAATTTACATTAACCGCATTAATTAAAAGCTTAGAATGACGAAAGTTTTATCTTAAAGCTTCCAAATTAAAAATCAAAATTTTTTAGAACTATGAAAACTATAAAAAATGCTTTTTAAAAAGCACATTGGAAAGATACCTTATTATATTTGCAAGATGATTAAGATTACTATTAAAGCTTGCAAAACACTCAAACTTTATAAAATTTTAACTTACAAATCAATGCTATACACCGAGCTTTTTCTATATTTAAATTTGAAAGCTGTTTTTCAAAATTTGAATCGGGCATTTAAGTTTTTAAAATTTTTTGTCATATTTTTATATTTGATTTTAACTTTGCCACAAAAAACTTTGAATGTGATATAATATAAAGCTCTTTCCACTTCAAAAAGTAATTTATAATAAGCTTTACAATCAGTTGACAAAAGCTTTTATAGAAAAAAATATCATATAAACGTATCGTTAAAACTGGGATATAGAATTTTTTAGGTTTGTAAAGCTTTTATGGTATTTTAAATATCTTATTTTTAAGCTAATTGCAACAAACGTTTCTAAGATGCTTACAAATGCAGACAACCCACATTAATAAAACTTTCATAAAACATCAAGATAAAGGTTTTAAAAATTTTTTTTAGTTTAAAGTTTTTAGGTAAAACAAATTTAGCTTTGAAGCTTTTTAACTAAGTTTAAAAAGCTTACTTTGATTTGTAGCTTATATAAAATATATAAGCTACAAATCATATTATTACCAGTTTTCAAAGCTACTTTTAAAATTGTTATGTGATAAGCTTTGAATTTAAAATATTTATAAAATTTCCTCTATACATAAAAAAAGTTTTTAAAATTTTGTACTTTGCCATAGTTAATTATATTGTAAAAAGTGTGTTTTTTATATTCCTTATTTACTCAAACCAAAAGCTTTTTAAAATGTTATTATTTCAAAATTTTATTTTATTTTATTTTAGGTTAGAAAACCTAACAAAGTATGCTTTTAAAGAACAAATTACTAATAAAAATTTGTTCAAATTATATACAATATTTTAAAATTTGTAATGTGATGAAAATTATTTTTACACAAAAGCTTCAACATTTTACATTTTCTGATTTGTATTTTCTATTTATAAAGAAAATCATGAAAGCTGTTAAGTTTCTGAAAGTCAAAATAATTATCAGTTTATAAATGTATAAATATTGAAAAATACTTTTTTTAAATGTATAATTTTTTTTTTTTAATTTTAATAAAAAATATGATATTTAATGTTTCAGCAAGCCCAATCTAAAAAAGCTATATAAATAGTCCGATTTGCTACAAATCTAAAAACGAAACAAAAATATCGCTGATCCTACACAATAACAAATTAAAAATCGTGCGAGTTTTTCAAGTTTTATACTTCATTAAATATAATAAGAGCTTTTTAATAAAAACCAAGCTTAGTTTTAAAAAAATGTCTAAAGAGAAAATACTAATTGCAAGGCGTTTTGAACAAACGTTATAAAATGGAGCTTTAACCCTCTTAAGATATTTGTTAGTTTTTAATACTTTAAAAATAGTTTTAAGATTTAAAAAACAAAAAGCTTTAGCATTAATTATAATTAAAAATTTTTAAAGTTTTTGGCTTTTCTAAAACAAATATATACTTTCTATGATTTTTGTAAAATTTTATTAAATGTTTAATGTTAGTGGAAATTATATCGACGAAAGCTTTGATATTAAACAAGTTTGGATTGTATGGATTGAAAGCTTTTCAAATTAATTTATGGTTTTAGAAGAAACTGAATTATAACTGAAAGTTTATGGTTTTTAAAATTTGATTTAGGCTTTTATTATAATTAAAACAAAATTAAAAGATTTAAGTTTTTTCAAAATAAATATTTTTTTTTTATATATGACAAATTATGAGGTCGGTTTTTAGCATAAGACATTTTTGGTAGGAATATAGATATATTTAAAATATAATTTAAAGCTTTTAGCCTTCACAAAACAATTGTAAATTTTTTTTATGATTTTTGTGAAACTTAAATTTTTAATTTGTATGAAAATTATTTTTAAGCTAAAGCTTGAAGTTACAAATTTTTGTTTCTTTTTTAATAAGAAAAGCTATTGGTTTATATTCAGCATCTCAACAAATTTTAAAAAGCTTTCATGATAAAAATTAATTAGAAGCTGAATATAAACCAAAAGCTTAAGCATTAAAAAATTTGGTTTGGATTTTGGTTATATTTAAAACTAAATTAAAAAAGCTTTAAAATTGTATACAAAAAAACACCAAAGAAGCCATGCCATTTAGAGGATGATGAGCTTAACCAGCAATAACATGTTGCGACCCTGAAGTTTAAAATGTCCAAAACCTTTTGCATAGTTTGGCCAAAAGTTTTGCAGCATACAACTTAAGCCGAAACATGGTAATCTGCTTTAAAGGAGCACCTAAAGATTTAGAACACATTTAGTTAGCTGCATAACCTTTCAGACCTAAAAAAAAACGTACATAATTAAATGCAAAACCGTTCAACTAAATTTTTGGATTTTTCTCATTAACGTTAAACAATGGACGTAGAATATTTAAAATTTTAAAAGTTCCTTAAGAAAATAAATTTACTATGTATGATATGCCATTTAGACGCTTTCATCCCAGCTAAATTTTAAAGACCATATCTTTTGTAATACACTACTACTATCGGAGACACTACTCCAAGATAATCAAAAATCTTTGCAACTTGCGATATAACTTTTTGTTTAGTGACTGTAGAAGTACATGTTTGTACATACCTAGAGTTTTATACCAGTGACGATAAACAATCAGATATTGAACTCCACAATTTTTGTCTGGAATATCATTTAGAAGTTCGTGAGTGTTGGAGCACTATTACGTAAAGGTAATTTGGCATTTGCTAATTTGATGTAATAATTTCAACATTGCAGCATCTTCTACAAAATCTCAACCAGTCAACAAATCGTCTATATAAAAATCACCATGAAATGCTGCACTAGCTGGTGGTTGCATGAGTAGTTGTCTACTCATGTCACTATAGCTGGTTTTTGGTCAATGAATAGGGCATAATAATTGACATGTTTAATATGTCTAATAACATGTCTAATAATAATTTGATGACGAAGTTGGAGTTTCTTCAGCTTCAATCCAACCGAGTATCGTTTTTGTAGAATATCAAATTCGTCTTTTAGTTTAATTTGACAAATGGATTGCATTTTAAAATAAATGTCAGCTCCAAGTAGTATATCTAATTCATGAGGCTCATTAAATCATGGATCAGCTAGATTAATATGGAAGGAATATGCCATCTAGAGGACTCAACTTCTATTTGTGGTGGCGTATCTGAAATTTTCTTTAAGATGTACACTTCAATTTTAGCAGAAAATGTTAACGGAAGGTTTTAGCATTAACATTTTTTATTTAAGCTTTGATTTTTTAAATTTTAATAAATCTGAAAAAAGAGCTTTAAAATTAAAAATTGTGTGGATAGTATTTTCGATGTATAAAAAGGAACCATGAAAGCTATTAAAATAAGTTTAACATTAAAAAAATATGTGCGGTTTTTAAATAGTTCAAAATCGTTTCTTGCAAGTTTTAAATAACCCAACCTTGAAAAAAATGATGCACAAATCGTGATCAAACTTTTCTTTAAAATTCACATATTAACTAAGAACAAATTTGAAAATAAAATTCAAAATTTGAAGTATTATTTTTATGTATTTAATTGGCTAAACATTTCAAGGGGCTTAATAGATTTAAAACGATTGTTGAAATGTTAAAATGTTTATTAATTACCACAAATCTTAACAAAAATTATTTGACAGTTGTTTCCAACTTTTGAAAATTTTGTATAATTTATACAAAATTAGAACCAAAGTTACGAGATTTTACTATGTTTGCTTTTATTTGTATCATTGATTGCTTTAAATATTTAACACAGTTAAATGTTTGATGATTATATATATAATATATATATATATATATATATATATATATATATATATATATATATATATATATATATATATATATATATATATCATGCAAAATTTAAATGTTATGAAAAAGGCAGTCAGAGCAATCTCATCTCCAAAACCCAGTAAATTTTTTTTAAAGCTTGTTGGGCATTTTGGTTAAATAACTTGCTTCTGAATGATTCTTGATAGTTCATCACAATGTATACATGTATTTGTGTCGGGAAATTATTTTATTACCTCTCATTTTCCTGGTATAACATTAATAACTACAATAATAATTATAACTTTTCTTTCCTGTTCACAAAAAAAAAATTTATATATAAAATTAGTTTTTCCGTTAGCGCAGTCGGAAAAAAATAAAATATCCCAATAACGTAAAATTAGTCAAAACATAAATGGAAATGGAAAATGTTTTTTTTTATTATTTTATGTATATAACTATAAAGGCACTGTAGACTCATTTATATGATAAATTTACTCGAGTTGTACATAAAAATTATACGGTGCGAAAAGAATGAGAAAATTATGGAAAATTCTTACAACACATACATACACATAAAAAGGGTTAGCACAAAAACAAAAATTTAATGAAGAAACATTATTTTGTTTATGGAACCTCATAAATTTCTATGTTTTTGTTTATATATATATATATATATATATATATATATATATATATATATATATATATATATATATATATATATATATATAGTAAAAAATAAATAAATATAGACAGTGTCGGTGTGTAGAACACAGTACAATGTTTAGAATTAAACAACAAAAAGTCATTTCGCTTTTTTTTTTGTCTTTGGCGGTGCTGATAATGATAATGGTCTGGGATAATAACAATAATAGTCATAATTTAATATTTATATAGAAGTTCGTAAAACTTTTTGTATATTTATATTTGTGTTTGATGAAGTCGACGACTAATAATAGTATAATTTCCTAATGGCAACATGATTTATAAATTAAAAATGGTTTGATGTTGTCGTCGATGACATGTACAGGTTTTTTTTATAGAGGCTCACGATTTATCAGATTTGTCGATATTGGTGAAAAATATCTATACACGAGTATACTTAGTATAACCCCACCCATCGTAAGTTTTGGTTGCCTCAAAAGGTAACTATGTAGTTGTATCTTGTACCTAAAAATTGTTTGGTAAATTGTTGGCATACAAACGATTACCTATTTCCATCAAAAAAATAACCAATCATTTAGCAAATCACTTAAAAACTACAAAAATATAGTTGTTGAAACCTATGACTTTTAATTAGTATTGGAGGCAAATTTTTCATAATCAATTCAGTAAAGTTCCTCTTGAAATCAAATCGTCTGGGTTTAAATTTTTACTTTGGATCGAGATTTATATATGGTCAGTGATTTGTGATGATCTTAAACAGCGTGTTCAAAGTCATGTGCAATCCTTTTGCTTTCGTCACCCAACATTGCAATAAATTTATGACATCGACTTATGGAATATCCCAATTAATTACAGAAGGCACATTTATATCTCTTAAAAGATTTAATTGCCATTCGTTTAAACGGCTTCGGTTGAATATGATGAGATTTCGTTACTTTTATTTCTCTTGAAGGGTTTGATGAATGTGAAGATTCGTGAAAAAAATCCGTTTTATATACTTATTTTGTTTTGTAACTTCCAACATCATTCCAATAATATTGAACTGCAACGATTATAAATTTTAACGAATGTGTGAATTAAAATCGTTCAATATGTTTAAGCGAGAATAACGCCTTTATATGTTCTTCAGCGATTTGATTGAGTTTATCAAGACACTGAATTAGTAGACGTCTGGCTTCAAGGTAGTTCGCTAAAATAAATCTAGGTTTCCTAAACATTTAGCAGTGCAGCCTATAACTAGGGTTACACTTAGAGTTATTATCTACATGATTACAAATGACTCAATAAATCCTTTCCAATTTGTAATCTCACCATTATAAGTGTCTAACAGATTTTCTGGGAATTTATAAACCTACGCTGGTATCCGGAACTGCCTTCCTTTTAACAAAATCAGCAATTATTTTTTCTAAGGCTGGTTGAAGAGCATAATATAATTTATCTGTGGTAGTTTGGATCTTAGAATCAAATTGTATTTCATCTAACGTTTCAAAACCATTATTTAGAAATTTTGATAATTTAGGATTAAAAAGTTTAGCCTTCAAAAAGTTCTCAAAAGTTGTATTGTACTGTTTGCACCAATTTATTGTATTTCGAAAGACATATTGGAATAAAGATATAAGAACAACATCATATACGAGGAATAACAGATAACTACCGTTTACGGCCAAAAAAAAACGTTAATTATAAAATATCAATTTTTGGATATTAAATTGCAAAACAAGAAAAAAACACTGAAAATTTACTTTAAACTTTTAGCACAGATAATTATACCAGATAAATATCTTGTATGGCTCAATTTTACACAACTAAATTCATGCTACGTAAATTAAAGCAACCGAAATCTAACCAAACAAAAAATCTAACCAAACGCATATTTTCATCCTTTTCTTTTTTTCGCAATTTTTTGTTTTATTTTTATAAAAAAAAAAGAAAAGAAAAGAAAATATTCGATTTTATTATGTAAGTAGATCTATCTTTTGTTTGCTGAGATTTTGGTTACATTAATTTGCATAGTAAGAATTTAGTTGTATAAATTTGAGCTATACAAGATTTTCATCTGTTATAGTTATTTGTGCCTTTAGTAAAACTGAAACTCACCTGAATAGACTGCAAGTCGCTTAACCAATCGAATACTCGATCACTAAATCATATCAAAATCCTTTATCCCACTTCTGACACTAATGTTAACGAATCGAAGCGTTCCTTATGCTGTTCTTTATCAAAAACTTTAAAACCGTAACCTCTTTAATATTTCAAAAATTTGATTTTTCATCATAATTCAGGCTGTGGGTTTTGAGTAATGCTTTAGCCAATTTTCATTATATTTTTTGCTTTTTAGGGAAAAATAAAGTTATTCCTAGCAGGAAGAATGATCTTCGTTGGTTATTTTCAGTGCATTACTATATTTAAAGTATTTTGACATCACTCCAAAGAATAACCTTTCAAATGTTTTTTTTTCGATTTTTGAGGTCTTGAAAACTTTTGAAAGTTCAATCGAAAAACTATAGATTAAAAATTTGAATTCTACTGAATTATTGATAACCCTCCACTTGCGTGCATGAATAAGATTTAGAAGTAACATTTCTCTGATAATTTTAATGTCAAATTAAGTGTATAGGGACATTTTTATTATATCAGTTATATGAGTCAATGATCAGAAGCTTATGTCTAAACTTAAGCAAGTCGATTAAGTTAAGTTGAACAAAATTAGTCAAATTTAAAATCGATAGACCTTAGACAATCAAATGTCAGAATAGAAGCAATACTTTATGACAGTACCTAAAAAATGGGTGAAAATTTGTTAAAGATCAAGAGCTCTAACTGATAATAGAGCTTTCAATTTTTTGGAAAGTACATGTCTTTGATTTAAAATACAATATTATAGCATGGAAAAATATGGAGAAACCTGTTAAAAATACTTCTAAAAAACTTAAAACGATAAGTTCCAATTAAAGAACCAAGATGATAGTATCAGTATATGTCAGCAAGTTAATAATTGAAAAACAAACTGCATGAAATTTGTTATAAAGGGGCATTAAAAATTAATAGCAGGATGTACTTTCTAAATTAAGCGACTTATTTAGAAAGATTTTGTCTTTAACTGATTTTGCTGTGTTTGAAAATTTAAACATGCGACCTCTCACGATAACCGGGCTGTAATTTTGACGGCATCAAAGATGGCAGACATAAGATGTAATTGCATTTTAATCTATTTGCCATATCTAAGTTATACCAGATTTCTTAACAGTAAGTTTTTTTACTTTAATTGGATAGTTCTTACCTCTGATGTGGCAGGGTTTTTAATTGATCAAATATAAATTTATTGATCTGTACAATAAATTTACTGCTCTTTTTGATAATTGGCCACCATTATTAACGTTGCTGTAGCCTCTTAATTTTTAGCGACTTCTGCTTATGATGTGTAATCTTGTAGTTTGTCTAATTCCTGATTAATCTTGAGCAACAGGGTTTTTCTTTCAGAGTTTCTATAACGGTTTATTATATTGTAGTTTATTACAATCCTCTTCTTACAGTCCTCTTCTTATAAGTACACGGTTGCTTTTATCGCTTTTATCTTTACTCTCCTTTTTGGTTATGTATACGGAATGAAAACGAAAATGGATATGGAAAGACTGATATATCTCTTGCACATTTCCTTTTATATCTCCTTCCACACAATTATCATGAGTAACACAAGACCCGAGGTGTTGTAAAACTTGTCACTACTTAAGTCAATTGCGCCTTGATCTCTAAAGCCAGGGATCGCATATATTTGGTTTTGAACATTTTGCACCTTACCGCAGTATGTATTTGACAACTTTCAAATACTGCATTTGACTTCCATTCTGGTCTCATATGGCAATAGACCTAACTGCACTCATTGCTAAGTTACTCTTAAGACTTTATGTTTCCTCCATTCTCGTTTTTTGTCTACAAATTTGCGTGGTGGTTCTCCTAGTAAAGGTAGCTTTTTTGTTGCGAGCAACTGTAAAATATATTGGCAATAAAATGACACTCCTCATCAAAACAATCATTATTGGGTTTAATTTTTACCATACCTAGAATCGCCTGACCACCCTTGATATATGTGGGTTAATCCGATCGCACAATTTTTTCATCTAAATATTTCGATTCCAAATCGATGATCAATTAGATGATATCCATGTAAAACCGAAAATAAATCGTATTGATAGATAAAATCCAAATATATTATTAGTGTATTCCGTTTTATCCGATGTAAACAGACAAAAATGTATGTATATGTATCTAACCAGGTGAATTATTGGACCACCCGGGCTCCAAAATAAATAATAAATGTAATTGAGTTTGATTGTTTTTAATTTAAAGAAGAAAAAAATGTTTGGTCGAGGTAAGATCGATTGATTAAAATTTTTTTTCGTATATATACCTACTCTCATATATACTCGTAAGATGTTGTGTATATGTGGTCCAATTTCTCAAATTTTTTATTTTTGGTTTAATTTAATTACGAATTGAATTGGTTATAACTTATAAGTGATATGTGATACAAATCAAACAAAATACCAACAAAAAACATATATCATTTTAATTTCCTGCTTATAATAGCGAGAGATATGATATGAAGCTGCGTTTACAGATGAATGAGTTAGAATATTGTGGGATTTTTTTTTTTTTAAGATTTAAATCGATTAAACATACAACATACATTTTTTGTATGAACGCGCAATTGAATACAAAATATTGTAATCTGATGTTTTGTTGTATATAGATTGAAGCGATTAAATATTTATGCTGTATATCGAAGATCGAGTAACACTCGATTGTATATAAATGATCGTGATATTTGATCTTTCAAAAGATCGATCAGAGAAACTTCAAAAAATTTAGTTCAGTAGTTAGATTAATGATGATTAAAAAAGAATGATCATTAAATCAGTGTAGGCAAAATCATACCTAAACAATGATTCCTAAGAAAAGCTAAAAAAGCTAATAATTGTGAGAAAGACCTTTATTCAAATTCGGGGTAAATTTTCTTGGAACCATTTAAGTTGTGGGTTAAAATTCTCAAAGTCCAGAAGAAACACGATGGTTAGCACATACAACTCTTAAATTTCTGCTTAAATCTCCACAATTGAGTAGTATTTTTGTTTCTTCGAAGCCTTTCTGAAAAATGAAGCTTTTTAATGTTTTTAAGTTTAAATACATCATCCCGCTACTGCAATGTAGTTGAGGAGCTCCATTTTGTAGGAAGTCCATTAAGTAAATATTTACAACAATTTAAAACAACACTTTGAAAAAGCTTCACACAGCATCATAAGTCCGATTTATTCAACAAAACTTTTCGATGGCACATTACGCTCAGTCAATAATAGATGGCACTAGTGACAATAGAATAAGCTATGCCTTGCGTGGAAACTAAATTAAACAAGTTGTGGTGCTTCGGTCGGGAAGTACCGGGTTCGAATCACAATAGGGGAGGGTTACGAAAAGGATTTTTCATCATCTGATTTCGATCGGTGATGACAATGAACACAACTATGACCCCCTGTTGAAGGGCAGAATCCATGAACCGAACCAACACCCATGCCAGTATACAGGCTGGCTGAAGCAATGCAATGTGCAGATGGAATCAAAACGAACCTGTATTCGTGCGTCCTCGATTTGGCAGTCGTGCGTACTCGAATTTGAATCTAGATTTATGGCTTCTAAAATACGAGCACATACATAGTCATAATCATTGTCAAAATTAAAAGGTCAAAAAACTCATCATCAACGTCAAATATTTACAATGAAAAGTTGATTCTTTTGAAATAATGAAAACTTATGCTGTGTGCCTTAAACGACTAAACTAACCAAACTAAATTATAACGAATTAGTTCATGCTATATCTAGATAGATGGAACTACTACAAAAATCACTACTGTGCCTCAACTTAAAACTAAACCAAACCAAAAATTATTATAGTTTATTTATAGTTTAAAAATATTATAGTTATTTTATAATTTTTGTGAAGTCACCGAAAAGTTACCTCGAAAAAATACTTTTTAGCTACTCCACCTATGATGCAATAGCGGAAGCTTGAACAATTTGAAAAGTTTAGTTTGAAAAGTCGATCAAGGCACACAGCATTAATTGAAAAATAACCTCGCGCGGAGACTTTTCGATAAACTCTGATGGTTAATAGCGTAGTGTACTGTCGAAAAGTTTATTCTGTAATTTAGTCGAAAAACACGAACTCAGGCACACAGTATAAATTGGTATTGCGTACATCGTTGAAACTTGAACTTGGAATGATGTATTCAATTATATAAAGTGTTTTGCTTTGGAAAATATTTTCAAAATTACATCAACAATTGCATAGCAATAAATTGAAAACAAATTAAGTTAAATTGAAGAAAAATTTAAATTTACTTAATTAAATCGTTCTTTCTTTTTTCTTTTGGTATAGGAATTGCCAAATGAAGTCGATTCATATGTTTATAAAAACTAAATTTTGAGCATGGCCAACTCAACCAATTTGAAAAATTATGAAACAAAATACTTTTATTTTGAAAAATTATGAAACAAAATACTTAAAATATCGAACAATTATTGCAGTTTGCTCGTTGTTTTGCAGTTTTGCTCGTTGTGGCATTGACAAAAAATTATATTTTGAAAAAATAACTACCAATTCTCTTCCTATAGTGATTCGATTTTCTACCAAATTATTGACTCATATTTATAGAAAAACAAAAAATGTTATCATAATTGGCAATATTTACTAGTATTTTAAAGCTTACTTTTGTTTTTCTGCCTGTTGCTAGAGCCGCTATCAATATTTATTTTCATTGGAATTTTGCCTCTCCATTTGTTTTTCTTAAAAATTGGTTCAAACTAAAAAAAGGCGAAAAAACAAATGTTGTTTCCAATATTGAGCTTCAAATGACGATTTTATATTTATATTATTCTCCATTAGGATCACGCAACTAAATAAGTTTTGTTCCAGGAAAACAACGATTGAAATCCATTTACTTCGGTAGAACTTCTCTATTAACGAAAAGATTCAGATTGTTTTTTTGTTATCTTTAAGCAAACAGCATTTATGTTCCTGGTCAGTTTCTTTTCAGGGACATTCTTAACTGCTTTTCTCGATTCGTTGAAGTGTTCTATATATTCATACTGCTCTTTATGAAGAGAACTAATAATTTTATTTTCAGTTTTTGTTTTTTAATAAATTTCCTCATACCATTCCAGTTTGTTCTTGAAATCGTCTATTTCCTTTGCATTATACAATATGGCCTTATTATGTGTAGAATCTAAAACTACTTCAATTCATTATCCTGTATTTTATTTTTTGTAGTGAACTTCAATTGGTACATACTGCTAAGGCATTCATTTAAACAATGTTTTCAATAAAAAAAAAAAAACAAAACAGTCATGTGTTGCTTTAATTTTAAATTTTTGTTCGAACGAACACCGAGTAAAAAAACAGCAAAATAAAAATAAAACGAGAAAGATATAAAGCCAAGACATTTGTTTTGAAAAATTCTTTAACGTAGCGACCACAGATAATTATAACAAATGAACATCTTGTATGGCTAAAATTTCACAAGCAAATTTATACTACGCATAATAATGCAACCGAAACTAAAGCAAACGAAAAATAGATGTATGTAAAGGGTGGTTAAATTTTAAGGGTCGATGTTGAATGTGAACCACACCTAAACGTCAAGTTTTTTTCTGCATTTCATTTGACATTTCTCAATTTCAGACTAACTCAATTTGAACCATGGAAAGATACACAATCGACCAACGCATTAAAGTTATTCAGGCTTATTAAGAAAATGGGCGTTCAAATCAAAATGCATATCGTGCACTTCGTGATTTTTTCGGTCAATTTAATCGTCCAATTGTGCGTACAATCGGATAAATCGTGCAAAAATTTGAGCAAACCGGATCTGTAGGAGATTTTAAAACACCAGTGCATGCTCGCACAGCTCGTACTGCAGAAAATATTGCTGCTGTTTGCGATAGTGTGGCTGAAGAGCCGTCTACCTCAACTCGTCGTCGTGCCCAACAAATGCACCTCTCACGCTCGTCGTTGATGAGCATTATGCATAAAGACTGGCATTTACACGCTTATAAGGTGTAATTGACTCAATAACTAAAGCCTCTTGACCAGTCCAAACGTCATCAATGGTCATAATGGTGGCAAGAAATGGCAACAGTGGATGATCAATTTTCGAAGAAAATCATTTTCAGTGATGAGGCACATTTTTACCTCAGTGGATTCGTCAATAAGCAGAATTGCCGCATTTGGGCGAATCATAATCAAGAGTGATTGTCGAAAAACAAATGCACCCACAAAGAGTGACAGTTTGGTGCGGTTTATGGGCTGGTGGCATCATCGGGCCATATTTTTTCCAAAATGAGGCCGGTCAGGCAGTCACTGTGAATGGTGTTCGCTATCGTGAGATGATAACGAACTTTTTATGGCCCGAATTGGAAGATATGGATGTGGGCGATATGTGGTTTCAACAGGATGGTGCCACTTGCCACACAGCTAACAAAACAATGGCTCTTTTGCGCGACAAATTCAATGGTCGTGTTATCTCACGTGGTGGCGATATCAATTGGCCGCCAAGATCATGTGATTTGACACCGTTGGACTTCTTTCTTTGGGGTTATTTGAAAAATTGATTAAGTTGGACCAATGATGGAGGAGTACCGCCGAGGTCAAGGCGGCCATTTGGCCGATATTTTGTTCCATACATAATTGAACCATACAATATTATCATTAAAAAAGAATTGACAATAATTTCCTAAATAATTTGTGTTTTAGTCAAAATCAACATCGGCCCTCGAAATTTAACCACCCTTTACATATAAAAACGAATATTTTCATCCTTTACTTTTTTATTTTGCTTTTTACTTTTTGTTTTTTATACTATAAAAGAGTCATGCATGCGCACAATTCAAATGAAAAGGATGAAACTATGCGTTTTTAAAAGTACATCTATTTTTGTTTGCTTAGATTTCGGTTGCATTATTATGCGTAGTATAAATTTACTTGTGTAATTTTAGCCATATAAGATGTTCATCTGGTATAATTATCTGTGGTAGGGACTAAAAAAAGTATTTTAAAACCAATTGTTCTGTGTTTGTGAAATTTCATAAGAAGTGTGAATCACCAAAAGACAATTATTGAATGAACAAAATGAACTTAACCACTATTCCGTGCTTATTCAAAAACCAGTAATTTTATGTTGAAAAATTTGGATTTTGGTCTGAATGCCGCATCTATTTTAACGAAATATTTAAAAAAAAGTATTTAAAAAAAAAGGGTATATTGTACTACGTGTAGATTATGTTATGATTCGGAAGGTTACCAGAGCTTTAATTAGAAAAGCAAGATTTAAATTGTATAATGAGAAGTAATAGAAGTAATAATTCTCACGCCACTTTCTAGAGATCTGGTTAAGAGCTTGATATCTATAAAGCTAAATCAAGGTTCCACAGATTTTTGTTTTAGGACCTCTTCTTAGAAGGTTATATATATATATATATATATATATATATATATATATATATATATATATATATATATATAAATATGTGTACATATATATATATATATATATATATATATATATATATATATATATATATATATATATATATATATATATATATATATATATATTCGTGGTAGTATTTGTTGTGATCAAATTACAAACCTACCTATAGCCTACATGCACTAACCTTAATTGGAAATTAATTGTTTATTTATTTATTTGTTCATAAGAAACTACGATGCATCTTGCATTGAAATCGAATATCAATTTATCTTTAGTCTCTTTTAAAATAAATGTATTCAATTTCTTATTAAGGACAATAACCCATCTTCGATATACAGTGAATTAAAAATGTTCATCTATCCACGCTACAATTATTTTACTTAGTTGGTATTATAAAACTGTAGTCATTTGACAACAACAATAAATAAATAAGTAAAATTTGATCTTTTAGCTTTACTTCGTTTTTCATGGGATGTAGCATCAGTTAGAGAACAATAAATTGTTTTTTTATTGCATATTTGTATCTTATATTCTCAAAGGTTGTTTTTTTAAATCTGTTTTTATGATAATTTATCGATTTATTATTTATTTATCTTAACTTTATGTTCATCTAACACTTTACTTAATTTATCAATTTTATTTACTCGAATTATGTATGTACCAGCGCTGTTTATTTATTTATGTGCGTGTAAAAGTATATCAGATGTTGATGATTGAAACAAATTTTAATTTAATTATAATTAAATTAAAGTAAATTAAATTAAATTTTATTTTTCCATAAACAAAACATAATATATAATAAAAATGTAGAATAACAAAATGATGATCTTACAAAAAAAAATATGATAAGAAGTGCCGGTGGGCGATGCGGCATCCCGCAAACGTTATATAATGAATTGTATACTGTCCGTCAAAGTATATAATAAAATCACAACGGAAAAACATTTTTGTTAAATTTTATTAATTTTCTTTTGTTTTTTTTTTTTGGTATTCTGTGTAAATATTTACAAGAAATAATTTTTCAAAATA
This sequence comes from Tipula confusa, assembly GCA_963556175.1. Classification (NCBI taxonomy): domain Eukaryota; kingdom Metazoa; phylum Arthropoda; class Insecta; order Diptera; family Tipulidae; genus Tipula; species Tipula confusa. The sequence continues at coordinate 35,865,393 of OY744476.1, forward strand.
AAAATATTATTAAAAATTGTTGACATCTTAGACAAATTACGCTGTAATGATGGATTATAAATGATGCTTCACGTTTTGTTTTATGATAATGGTTGATGAGTGACATGACAAGGATTTCATAAACATTTTTCATGGTATTTTAATATACGAGTGATATATTCTTGATTATATTCCCATGGCGATGGTATAAAAAGGATTCATAAAAGAAATGTCAAAATCGTTTAAAAAGAATGGGTTAAACACTTTTTAAATGCGCAAAGTTTTTAAAAGATTTGTATAGGTCATTTTGATATTCCACCTTGACCAAATTATTACATTGATAGTCCTGCAGTGTTTTAATAACGAAACATTGAGGAGTTCTGTCTGGATGGTTCCTTGGTGTTTTTAAAACAACTTGTTTTGAGTTCTATATTAAAGTTTCAAAATCATTGTGGGTTTAACTATATATTGTGTTACAGTATACTAATTTTACATTACAATGCGTTTTATATCGATGTGAACTTTTCTTCACTTTTTTCTTCACATATACGTATACTAATCCTATTGGAATTAAAAAATCGAAATCGTATTGGATTTTAATTATTTTTGCGTGTATTGGTGACTATTGTACACTGTTATGATTTAAAATCTCTTTTATTAGTAAAATTCCATTATAAAGCAAAAATAATTTTATGCGAATTATTTAGAAAAAATTAATCGTCAGTACGAAACAAAAAACTAATTTATTTAAAGATATAGATTTAGTATTTTATGTTACTGTAACATACTGAATTTTTAATGTTTTTTTTTTAATTTTTAAAATTTTTAAAAATACATAAGTACTAAAATGTCAAACCAAAGTATCGAACCCATAACCCAAAAAAATAATTTTATTTAGTACAGCTTAAAAATGTGTTCTAATTAGAATCCAACGTCTTATCGTACCCTATACTCAAAAAAAAAATAAAGTAAAAAATAAATAACATAACATTTAAACGTATTGATTTAATAATCGGTAAATAAATTAAATTAACAATTAATTATTTAGAGTTAAGATATATATAAACTAATATGAATATTATCAGAACTTGGTTGATATGGCCTATAAGCAGTATGAAGTTAAATATTCTGGCTTAAAGTTTGACACAACATTTATTCCCCTGTACATCGAAGAGGTTTTAACGTTTTTGGATGAAGTATATAATGAGCTATTATATGTATTATCAGAACCTGAGTCCAAATCTCTGGGAAAAGTTGATACTGGCCTATAAGCAGTATGAAGTCAAATATTCTGGCTTCAAAGTTTGGCAGAACATTTATTCCCCTGTACATCGATGAGGTTTTAATTTTTTTGACTTAAAAACCTAAAAACTTTAAAACCTCATCGATAATATTTAATATTTCAATGGAAATAATTAATTTTTCCAATAGGAATTTAGTTAAACAGTGTGAAACTAACACACATATAAAAAGTGAAGAAATGATGAAAACTTCACATCCATACGTTTGGTTGTGTTGTATAAATTGTGTTATGGTTTGCATAAAGACGTGCATTGTATATAAAGTCGTTCATCAACCTACGCAAGTACTGAATCGAGTTCTAATCTCTTAGCCAATTTTGGTAATTCTTTAAAATTCTTTCTTTTCTAAACGTTGGTCAGACTGGTGATATGAATTGGAACTGGTGTCTTTTGGGCATTATTTTTTTTCTTTTATTTTATTTATTTCTATTCAACAAAAAAGTTACAATAACTATCACAAATAGAAAAGTTTATCACTGTTACATAATTATTATATATACAATACAAAAGAAGAGAAATTATATGAACAATAAACAAAAAAAATAAAAATAAAAAAAATACGAAAGTATGAGTGTTAACAATAAATAGTTCCTATACACTTGAACATTGCCATTTTTTGAAAAGAAGTAGCTTGACAGCAGTTTTGCTTTACTTCATCAGGTAGTTCATTGAACAGAATTAAGCCTCTGATAAAAACATTTCTACAATCTCTATTAGTTCTGCAGGGTATTATGATGATGTTTTTCACTAGCTCTTTAAAAATTATAGTTAAATTTCGTTAATTTGTTAACAGCTTTAAAAATGAAAATCAGTAAAGCAAATTTTCTAGGAGTTATGCACAAACTTTTTAAATTGACCTTTTTAGGATGTGAAAATAAAAAAATATTTTTCAAAATTTAGTCAAAATATAAATTTTAAATTATTTAAGTAATTAACAAATTTTTATTATTATTTTTTTTCATTACAGGTAAGTTCCAGTTGGTCAAACAAAGTAAAGGAGATAAAGTTATCGATATTCGGGAAAAACTGTCGCCGAAATTGGTTTTATTCAGGAAAAATTGTTAACTGCTTTCTTAAATTTTCATTTATATTTTAAATGTCAAATAGTTTATAGTAAGGATCAAAATTTGAGTTTGATGCAAAAATATTAATAGCAACAATCTTACAGTAATTTGAAAATTGGAAAAAAAATATTTAGAATCCATATGATTAAGACACATTTAGAAAGATTTTGACTTTCAGGATAAGTTTGAATAGTCTTTTGAAGCATGAACTGGTACAATTTGGTTAGCACATAATTTTTTATTGAATATTACAATCACAAAAAGTCGTCCTTTTTAAAGTAACATCGATGGAGGTTTGAAAGTTCACTTAATATATCATTCTTCTCATTTTTCAAATCTTTTTCAGGAATTTTGAAAAAAGGTCAAATCGAACTAGTACTTTGCTAATTAAGTTCTTCGTGCTTTCTTCACATTTGCAAATTTTAGTAAAAGTTGTAGTAGACCAATTTTTGCCTTTAAAGCTTGACCTTTCCACCAGTTCTAGGAATTGAATAAAATACTAACTAATTTATGCTTGAAAATGGATTTTTCATCACTTAATTACGATCGGTGATGACGATGAACACAACTATTGTCCCCTGTTAGACGTCAGAATCCATCTGCAAAGCCAATATCCATGCCAGTACCGGCTGGCTAACCTTTTGGCTAACCTGTATTCGTGCGTCCTCACGACTTTGGCTAGTGACAGTTGGAAGAGCTTTGGCCCAGAACACATGGCATGAAATAAAACCTAAAAAAATGGCATAGTAATTCGATCGATCATTGCAAGTTTTTGCTATTTTTGCGGGGAGGCGTTTGAGGGTCATAAACTAACAGCATATACACTCTGGCCATTTTTAGATTTTCTTCTTATGTTAATGTTATATGCTGCCAATCACTCGTCGAAGATGGAATTTTGCCGATATAATTCCGGCTTTTCAAATACTACTGAATTCAAGGGTGATCAGAGAGATGGAGTGCCAAGTAACATAGTGTCTGGAAGAATACTCGGAAATTATGCTCAAATTTTTAGTTAATTTGTGGAATGCTTCCTTTAGCTATGGACTTCCTATAGTGGTAAACCTCGTGAAGTCGTTAAAAACTATAAGGGTGCTAATTCATTAGTAGCGAATTAGTTCGGATGAATGACTATGCCATACTATTTTTTGCGAACCGCTCAGAACTGGACTTTTTAAAACTGGATATTTTAGAATAGGATTTGACAAAACGAGATAAGGTACAAACCTAGATATTTCAAAATTGGATATTTCAATACGAGATAAGGTATAAAACGAGATATGGTACAAAACTGGATATTTCAAAATTGGATAATTCAAAACGAGATAAGGAACAAAACGAGATATGGTACAAAACTGGATATTTCAAAATTGAATATTTCAATACGAGATAAGGTACAAAACGAGATATGGTACAAAACTGGATATTTCAAAATTGGATAATTCAAAACGAGATAAGGAACAAAACGAGATATGGTACAACACTGGATATTTCAAAACAGAATATTTCGACATGTGGTTTAAACTTATAATGATTTTTTGGAAAAGTTCTGGAATATGGCCAGTTAGGAAGAAACTCGGCGTGTTCTTAACCAATTTTGATGAAACTCGATATGTAGGATGAAAATGTGATTTTAAAATGTTTTGTTGGGAAAGTTCTGGAATAAGGCCAGTAAGGTTCCATACTTGAATATTTCTAAGGAGAGAAATATAATTTTCCTTCACTTAATGTTTTTTTTCTTTAATTGTATAATTAAATTTCATTTGAAAACCTTTTTTGGGAAAACCTCTGCAATATGGCCAGTAAGGTTTCATACTTGAATAATTTTTAGCAGAGAGACAAAATCTTCCTTCACTTAATGTTTTTTTTTAATTGCTGCTGTTCTCATCTTATTAAAATAATCATTGACTTGATCGAGTTTCCTCTCAGTAAAATTTATCTTCATCTATTTTTTATTCTTCTACTTAATTTAACTTTTCTTCACTTTAGAGAATCTATTTGAAAAAAATTATTTAATTTTCATCAACATTTTCATCCTACATACAGAATTTCATTATAATCTTTGAAGAACTCACCGAGTTCCTTCCTAATTGGCCATATTCCAGAACTTTCCTAAAAAATCATTTTAAATTTAAATCAAATATCGAAATATCCTGTTTTGGAATATTTAGTTTTGTACCATATCTCGTTTTGTACCTTATCTCGTTTTGAAATATCCAGTTTTGGATTATCCAGTTGTAAAATATCCAGTTTCGAGCGGTACCCTATTTTTTGATGGTATGTATTATCGGAAACAAGTTGAACTTGCCTATATATCTTTTCGACATCGGCTGCGATTGCAAATTTATTCTCTCTTAACTTCATGATTATAGCGTAATGCTGTGTTTTGTACAATTAGATCACTATTACTGATTTCTATTTGCGTGGGTTCCAATAATCAAAAGAAATAATCAGCACCGATTACAACATCTATATGACTGCTTGAGAACCTGAGTGTAATAGAGCACGATAAAATGATTCTCGTCCAAAAGAATTCAACATTTTGATAAGTTCTGTGTGCAAGATCGTCTACTTTAAACTACCTTGCAAACTGTGTACTACAGTTGACAATCAGTTGTTGTCAGTTTCGACAATTGTTGGATTACCTCATGCTATAGTGAATGATAATGTCCCACTATTTAAGGTAAAAGACTTTCGAAATCTTGCCACTTGAATGGGGTTATTCATATATTACTTTGGACCAAACATTAAATTGAACAGAAATTTGTAAATTTGTCAGCATTAAAAGCCTCACTTATACTGACCACAAATTTAGTAAACAAAAAGGCATTACGACCAATCAAATCAAATCAAAAATTTCAATTAAAACATTAACATTTTTTAATGTAAATCACACGAAACAAACTCCACATTCATCGTCGTCCCGTTTAATTAACCAAATGTTGTAATCAAAAACCAAATAATTCGTACCTTAAAACCGATTATCATCAGTTAAAATGTTTTTTTTATTTTATTTTATATTTCACTTCGTTAAACGCCCTCATACCTTTCGTACGTGTGTGTGTGTGTATATATGTGGGAGCTTTCGTGGTTTTTGATGTATAAAATTAGAGCCGCACGTCAATGAAACAAAAAAAAAATTAAATCACACCACGATGCGTAAATTATTCTTTTGTACGTAATTTACGATTTGAACTTAATCAGATTTTCACCACAAAATGTAATAAATTTAAAAAAAAAATTTTGTTGTTGCGTTATTTCCGTTTGGGTTTTTCACGAACTAAAAAAAAAAGTTAAATGAAGTAATACAACAAAGTTTATATTTACCATGATGTACATGTGGACGCAAAAAGCTTTTCAATCATTATTTTTTGAACAAATTTTATTTTTGTTTTAATTGTTTTAATTTTATAGTATGAAATTCCTTTGTTGGGTGTGTGTGTGTGTGTGTGTACGTATGTGTGTGTTCATTTATTTTCTGAATTTTCTCATTTTCCTCATAAACCATATCCATACAATATATTATACAGTAGAGCAAAGTTGAAAATAAAAATGTAAAAAGCTTTTGCAAATTATCAACATGATAATGTGTTGATACTGATGATGATGATGATGATGTTGCGAGCCGAGACGATAAGTTAACTTTGAAAATTGGAAAACCAACCAACAAAAATATTTTAATTGTAACAAATTTATATTTATATTTATATTGCTACTTTGAATGTTGTTACGTTATTATTATCATCATCATCATCAAACAAAAGCGGAAAAACCTTTTTTTTTTGTATTTATAAAATATTTTGGATGCGGAAAATGTAAAGCGGAAAATAATAATTATAATGGAACGAAAAATTGGTATGCGCTTTACAAAGTTTATATACAATATATTTATACACACAGTAAACTTTAACAGATTTTCGTTATCGTTTGGACAAAAAAAAAAATTTTTTGCTCGACCGTATGCTAATTTTTAATTTTTTTTTTTAACTCGACTAACAATTATCCGCATCGATCCAGCTTATTTTAAATGCACACTCTCAACTCGATTGCGTTAATCGTCAAGCACATAATATCAATTCGAATTAATATTGCATGTGAGTTTACACCAAAAATACAAAAAAAAAAAACAGTAAAGCTTTTTTCATGATGTTGTTATTATTGATATGTAAAAAGCTCTCTAAATCCAATTTATGCACAAAAAAATCGTACATGCTCGAATTGAATATTGAAATTAATTAAAATAGATTTAAATTCAATTAAACAAACAATAAATGAATTTCAAATGAAATAAATAATTAATTAAATTATTCGTTTTATTTTTAATTAAATTGAATTTATCAACAAAAACAAAAAAAAAAATTTTAAGTGTCAGATTTTGCCCGAAACATAAAAATCAAATATTAGTTTTTTTTTGTATGGAAATACTACTTTAATCGAGAGCTTTTGTAATATGTATATGTATATATATATATATATATATATATATATATATATATATATATATATATATATATATATATATATATATATATATAATATTTGTTCTAATTAAATTATAAATATCCACAAGTCACACAATATCATAATTAAAATTTGAAATTATTGTTAAAAAACATGAATACAAAATAAGCCAAATATGGAAATGGGTTTTATGTGATTTTCCCAAACTGTAAAAAACGTAATTTAATGAAAAATATAATGATTCACTTGGGACAAATTATAAAAGGCAAAAGCTGTTTAATAGCTATGAAATCTCAAAGCACAAAGTTCTAATTATAGGTGTTTTACTTTCGTCGCCGGGAAAAAAAATTACAAGAAATATTCTTCGATTAGTTGCAGTGTTTGCCACCAGTGTAAATATTTTATATATTTTGTGTTTTAAATGTTGTCATTCCTGCAATATATGACAACTTTAATTTTTTTTATTGTCTGTTAGAGCCGAATCGACAAACATAACTACAATTTTTAGTTGTAGTTACAGTTTTTTCGAAATTGATGTTCGAAAGTCTTATTTTTAAACGTGAATTTTTTCAAACAAGGAATACCAACAAAATAAAAATATATTTTATTTTAATTTTCCCGTTTTTGTTTTCTTGTGTCATTACACCAAAAATTTGTCGTTTGGTTTCAAACTAAATTTTGCTAAAATACATCAATTACAATTCCTAAACCGAATAATCATGAGTCGCTTAAATGAAGAAGACAAGGAAAAACTGTTACAAATAATAACAAAATATAAAGGAATAATAGAGAACAAAAAAACCGATTCAGTTCCTATAGAACTAAAAATGAATGGATCATTGGGATCAAATGGCATCCTTATTTTTTTGATCGTATGATTCTTCCAGTACTAGTTAAATTGTTGACTCACATAAAAACACCGCATTAACTAAATTCAGTTTTCCTAAAGCATAGAAAGTTGCTTATGATTTATCTATAGGCAAGATTACGATTCTTCCTTGCGCATTCTTCTTTGCCAGCCGAGGGTCTGAGGGAAAATAATAATAATTTATTAGTTCGTTTCAAATTGGGGTTAGTTGCAAATCCATTTCCTCAATCCGCAACAACTATCTTTATGTACCTTTCAGATCGTCACCTAATTGTTAATTTGAACGAGAAGCTCTCTGAACTATTTCCCTTGGTCTCTGGCATACTACATTTTTCTATATTATAGCTCCTACTATTTTCCTTATTCATTAACGATATTGAGCACATTTCATATCTGTAAAGTAAGAAGTTTTACCTTTTAATGCCGACGATAAACAATTCTTATTTTCGACTGGAATCTTGCTGTTATTATTCGATTATTTACTATAGTTTCCTTCGAGTAGTGCTTTCTTACTTCTAGCTATTTTTAGTATTCCTACACCTTGATCATGTGTGCCGTGCCGTGCCTGACAGAGTACATCAGATTCCTATACTAATAGTTGAAAACCCAAAATTTTTCCATCTTACTTTACTAAAGCCTTATACATATTTCGATGTTATACCACTGCATTTAATTTTCTACTTGTGCTAAAGTTGATGTTTTTGGAAGAGTTTTTATGTTCCAGTTTATTTGTGTTTGCGGATTGATATTATTTATTCTTCTAGTATTCGTTTCTGTTACCATTTTGAATTCAAATTTAATGAATGATTAGTCCATTGAATCCTAGCCAGTTTCCAGAGCTGCAAGGTAAAGCATATTGGCCTACCAAGAGAGAGGTTTACGATTTGTTTTTTTTTCTCTTCCATCTAGCCTGAATTCATCAATTTGATAATTTTTCTGTATTTTTATTTCATTTTAAATTTTACTTTTTAGTACTTTCCTTTCACTTGCGATTTTTACATAAATTCGTTCTCCCATTTGCTCCACAGATTCACTGGAAATAAACGAAGTACATCCCTTGCATCCATATATTCACATTCTTTTACATCCACATTTAAACAACCCTTTTTTAAAAGCATATCGGCTCTCTTATTACCCTTGATCTGTGCGATGGTATGCACTAAAGAAGCACCTTACTCCCACAAAATCTAAAGTACTCAAACAACATATGCACATAAACATTGTCCTAGAAGCCTGGGCCCTGGTAATTAAATGAAGTGCACGCAAAGGGCCGAAAAGTAACCGTATTCTACTTCTCTTATCTCTCATGGCCAACTTGATACTTTCCATACTACCAGCTCTGTAATCGTTATTCAGATGCTATCATTTATTCGTATTATTGTCTCTTTTTTCATTGCAAGAATGAAAATTCTTGAATACAGAAAAAAATGATTTATGCTTAATAGTAGGGAGCCATTTCACTAGAAAGTTTTATGCAAAAATAAAAGGTTACTCTTTTTACCATTCTATACATTCAGTAGAAAGATCTAGGGGTGCGGAGCAACTATATCTTCATCAGAAAAAATATCAAACAATTTGAAGATGTCAAACTCGAAAAAGAGAATGCAAATTGTATCACTTAAGTTACACAATGTAAAAGTTTTACACTCTTATGCAAACTTTTCGGATTTTTCTTGTTGGAGAAGGTTTCTCAGCCAAAGAAATAATCCCGAATGCTGGTTTTAATCTATCAATGCTGACAGCTTGATGTTTATTCTTGACGTCAAGTTCGGAATGTTTTCGTAAGCGTCGAATAACTCTGTGTGGACCATCGTATGGCGGTGTCAAACCTGTATACGAACTTTATCCACTCGCACAAGCACGAACTCGCTAGTGTCTAGCGGCTTCGGGACGTGTATGTCCGTTTGTTTGGATGCACGAGTGTTTGTAGGCACTAGATTGTTCATACTTGATCGCAGTTGTTCGATCATAGAGTCAGTTGTATTGAGAGGTAAAAGAGGGTTGTCGCAGTAGTTCTGCGATATACGGACGGTTGTTGCCCGTTGAAATTTCGCAGTAAATCGCTAAGTCAGCTAGTTTAAAACTTTCTAATTTCCAAGTGGAATTTGATTTTTTAAGGATTCAGAAAGTATATCCTGAAGTTCCGTGTCAGCTTCTTGTGATTTTGCGATTTGCTTCATGTCGAAATGAGTCTCGACAGATCAAGTTTCATGGTTTGGTGCTCGAAACAGTATATCGGCAACCACGTTATCTTTTCCTTGGATATGTTGTATGTCAGTCGTAAACTGAGACACAAAATCAAAGTGACGAGTTTATCGCGGGGGAGTTTGAGCTAGCGGTTTATGGTCGGTGTAGACTGTAAAATCTCGACCTTCGACATGGTATCGAAAATGTTTTATCGCTTGGTAGATAGCTTGTAGCTTTCTATCGAATGCAGAATATTTGTTTTCTGCATTCGAAAGTTTCTTCGAAGAAACCCAGCGGCTCCCAAACCCCATTATTTTGTTGCAACACGTCGTCTACAGCAGTGATAGATGCGTCGGTTGTGATACTAAGTTTAGCGTCATGTATTGGGTTTTCCCATAACGCAACGTGAGGTAAAGTGGTTTTTCGCTCGAATGCCTGTTGACATTCGTCTGGCCAAAAGAAGTTCTTCGGCGTTTTGGGCTTCTTTAGTAAAGTTGCCAAATGGGTGGGGATAGGGACTAAGATTTCCGCTATCCTAGGCATGAACCTGTGGTAGTAATTTATCATGTCGATAAATTGCTGTATATGCCTAATTGTTTGTGGAGCTGGAAATTCCCAAATGGCGTTAATTCGTTCAGTGGACGGCAGAATACCATTCGGGGTAATCCTGTGACTAAGAAAGCCGAGCGAGCTAGTGCCGAAAACGCATTTCACACTGTTGATGCTCACCTCGTACTCAGAAAGTTTCTTAAACAGTGTTTCCAGGTGAAACATGAGTTGTTCCTCCGAAGTTGAGGCTTCAAGTATGTCTTCGATGTAAACAAACACAAAGTCGAGATCCTTGACGATCTCGTTGATAAATCGGTGAAACGATTGTGCGGCATGAGTAAACTCAAATAAACCAAATGGAGTAATGATTGCCGTCTTGTGTATATCCTCAAGTGCGACTGGGATAAGATGATAAGCTCGGGCCAAGTCGATCTTGCTGAATATCTTGCAACCTTGTAGGTGCATGGAGCAGTTCTGAATGTGAGGAATAGGGTAACGGTTAGGTACCGTTACTATGTTCAACCTGTGATAGTCCCCACATGGTCTCTAGTCTTGATTCTCCTTTTTGACCAAATGAAGTGGACATGATACTGGTGATGCCGATAGCCGACATATTCTCAGTTGTATTATGTTGAAATTCTGTTTTGGCCGCTTTGTGTTAGATCAGATCCAATCTTCTTGGTCTGGACACCGGTAGATGTCCTGTAGTCACAATGTGGTGTACTATATTATGCTTAACGGGCGAGTTTTAATTCGGCAGAGCTGTTAAAGAAGGAAACTTCTTTAATAGCTTGCCGCACCCGTTGTCAATCAGGAAGTTCCTGGGCAAAGGTCAATCAGGAAGTTCCCGCGCCAACCGATAGACCTACTAGTTTGGGGAATTGTTATCCCTCAAAGTGGGCTCTTTATTGGATAACGGTGTTTCCCGGCAGTGATTACATGTGGATTTACAATACTAAGCTAGTTGCTGGTGGGCTTGGCGTCTATTCGATCCTGATCTCCTTCCAGTGGAAAGAGGACGTGTTTGCCAGTTCGTTGAACTAGATGCTCGAAATTCGAGCCTGTCTTTTCTGGCGTTGAGTGACCGTGACACGTAGTGAACAGCGCCTACCACGTGTGCGAATGGCATTGTCTCGTGTAGCCGGTGGGCTAGGCTGGACAATCCGTCTGCTTCCTTATCCTGCTATGGTATCAGCGCTATCTGAATAAATTCAGGTAGTTTCCTGATCCACAGCCGTGTTATAAGAGGCGCATTAAATCGGCCGGTGGCCAGTGCCTTAATGCGCTGTAGGACTTCGGATGAACGTTGGTTGCCTTCTTCGCTAGCATTGCTTCCAGTTTTTTTTTCTGTCTGAGAGCGTTGTTCGCTCGATCAAGACAGATTTTAGGTATGTGTACCTATGGTTTGCAGAAGGTTCCTGTAGAACGTCATCTATCATCACTGCCTGGTTTGGCGACAAACAACTGATCGCTTGTACGAACTTTTGACGCTCGTGACCTTGTTCACATCTATCATCTCTGCCTGGTTTGGTGACAAACAACTGATCGTTTTTACGAACTTTTGTCGCTCGTGACCTTGTTCGCGTCGAACAATATCTCTATCGTTTTGAACCACGATTCTGGATTAGTATTCCAGAATTCTAGAAGACGTATGCCAGTGGCAAAGATATTAGCCACATCCTGGCTTTTGTTATCATCATCACTATTTGACATATTGTCTATTGCGTAGCACTAATTAAAAAAACACAACAACAAACAAAACTGTAGCAAAATAACAAGGCTGCCCGTTGCGTTTTCAAATATAGAAATTAAAAAACACGCACTTTTTATTTAAAATAAAATTAACAATTACAGTTATTTTCTTATAATTTGAATTAGTGCTGTCGTTGTGATGATGATGAAGGTGATTACTCGGTTTGATGCTCTAGATGTGTCTCGATCAACGTCTAAAATGGAATGAACGAGTATACGTATTTTATCTGTCATCCCGTCTTTTAACTGATGTGTTGCTCCATCTCGTCGTGAACACTGCAACCATCGTTGTACCATAAGCGCGCCTGTTGGTTATAGCAAACATCTAATTAAGTAAATTATATATTTACTTAAATCCTTAAAAACGGATATACATTGAATCATAACAAAATGATCTAATAAATAGTTAGGAAACTTTATGACACTTTTAATTCATGATTTTATGTTGAGATAAACGAAATTTATTTTTTAGACTTTTTAAACGAAGAAGAGCTTATATTTTGTATAAATTCACTTTTCTTTGTTTTTATGAGATAAAAACAGACACATGACAATCAAATTAATATACATAAATATTATAAAGAAAGGATATTTTAATTTAACTTTTAAATATTAATTATTAAATTGATGAATGAAAAATGCATTCTTTGTCGTTCAAAAAACTTGTATATGTCGTCCTAAGCAGTCAACCCTAAAATATTTACTTGTCTAATCATAATTTTTATTATTTATTTAAACATAAATTATTTAAATATCACATTTTGAAAAGAAGGCTCTTCCCTTGTATATATCGTCCTGTCATAATGAATAAAATTATTAAAACATTTTGTTGTTGTTGTCAGACAATGTTCATCCATCCATCTACATATATATATAGTATGAAGTCGTCGTATGTGTACATTACACACCCTATAATAAATTTATTTTAGTCGTTTTTATGTTGTATCGTAGTTAAATATTAATATTTAAGTGGAGATAAGAACTAGTTTTGTTAGTTTATTGAATTATTTCGTATAGTTTTAGTGTTGTCGAGTACATTGTCGATATAGAAATGTCAATGATATTAACATATTGTGATAGTGGCTGGTGCGGAAATGATGGGAAAAATTTATGTGTATATATTAAATAAATAAAAAAAATTCTGTTTAATTGTTGAGTGGTTGGTGTGTTGCGTTGAGTGCGGAAAACTCGTAAATTTTATTGGAAAAATTATTTTGGTTTTTTTAATGGTTATTACGCTATTGATTGATTTATATCGCGTGAATGACATGTATAGACGGGACGCGTGACACCCATAAATGAACCTGCTTTTTATGTGTGGCTAATGGATTTAATTTTTCCGTTTTTGATGGATATCATTTTGTTTTTAGTATGAGTGGTAAAAGGTGCAAATGTTTTATATTTATTTATATTTACAAAACGGTTGCATAATATTTGACGTACTATTTACGATACTAGTTTACCCTTTGGCTAAATTTTAATCTATGTACATCGTTTGTATCGATTTAAACAGATATTGGTAAATATTTGCAATGAAAATGTTGATTGCACATATGACTGCATTTAAATTAAACATTTTTCACGAATAACGTTTTAATACCATAAAGTCGTCCATTTAAAAATAGGATTCATCGCACTGATTATATTTTCTGGCGATATTTTGTGTCAGCGGGATGCTATACGTCATGTAAAGAGTAACCCTAAAAACAGTTAAAGCATTATTTTTTTATTACAATTTTTGGTCCAGATACGGTTCGGATCATTAGTGGAAAAAATTGTAAATTACCTTACTTTTAGAAATTTAGGTAATACGTGACTTAATTAATAAACTTACTGACCTATTAAGTTGGAGCAGTCTCGCCAAATCAGACAATTAATTGATATTCTGTTTACTAATTTTTGATAGTAAAAAAATTACTATCAAAAATTAGGTCGGTACTCAGCTCGAGATACTCCATTCTAATTTAACTAACGAAAAATGTTCTCACACAATTTCGCTCACCGGTACACAATTCGACATAAAAAAATAATGGAAAATATAGTTTGGTGGATTGTATAATAGATGGCACTACTAAGAAGCATCCACTGTACATTAAATGAAAAACAAAATTTTGACATTTTATTAGGTTTTTATTTTAAGCGTACATGGTTTGCTATATTTTTTTAAATACGTATTTATATTTGAGTTAAAATGGAGTATGTCGGAATTGATGATTTTGATAATGTACATGTTTTCGATTATCTATATATACATAAAAGTGAAGGAGATAATGACCGACCAAGGCCAAAAATTTTAAAAAGCACCAAAATCTAAAATAAAATCTAAAAAATTTGAAAAAACCATTAAAACCAAAAGACACATCAAATTAGACGTCAAAATTTATCTCTACTCATTTTTTTAGCTCGATTTATCTGTACATTTGTGGAGAGTTTTTGAATAAACAAAGTATGGTTAAGAGGGTCAAATGTATTTATGAAGTTGAGAAAAACAAGAACAACAAATCGTTTGTGCTTGAAGCAACCTTCATCAGTGTCATCCTCGAATTTCAATGAGGCAGCTGATAATGTTATGTTCAAGTGATGTTTATAGTTTTGAACGCAGCCTCATACAACCCTCAGAAGAGTGATCCGGCTGGTGGGTTGAATTTCCCAATTATCTGGTTTTGTAAAAAAAAGATTGGAAATAGACGAGAATTGTTGACAATTTCATTGAGGTTATTTTAGGTCCCAATGCAATTTGATCTACTGTCACTTATGATCTCGGGACATTGGTCACGGTGTGATGTCCAACGGCAAATAGCAACAGTGAATGAATCAGTAGACAAGTCGTCAACTAATTCTAGGTTAATTACTTTGAGACTTAGGAATTGCCGTCTTTGGCTGGTAATAGTAGTTGAAGCTTCATTTCAAACGTATGCCGTTGGAATACTCTTATCCGCTAAAGAATCTTTAGCATGGCATCCTGAATTTGGATACCTCTCAAAACGCAACTCAGTTTGGTGCTTGGTCGGAAGTAAAATTACAGAAAATTCACATTCCGTCATTTTTCGGCGAGTATTTTGAATGTCAATCAATTTACGATATACATACTGCGGACTGCCACTATACACGAATGTTATTTTCGTAACGCGGTCCAAACGAATCAAAATTTAAAGAGATTGCTATGAAAAGAAGGTGTTGTACTGCTACGCCAAAATAATGGCCAAGATAATAACTGGAATCTCTAAATACATCGTCAAAACGTGCAAATCTTAGACCAGATATTAAGGCGTACATTGCTACCAGGGAATCAACATCATCCCACACACCAACTTTTCACTCGAAAAAGTATCAATAACGTCAAAACTTCCTACAGCTTCAGTGAGAGTAAAGTGGATGCTTTCAGACCACCAATGGCTTGCGGTGAACTTTTAGATTCTGGATCACAACCCAGATTCATTACGGAGTCTTGTGCACAACGTAAGCAAATAAAGAAGCGCAATGCTCCAATCTGTGTTAGCGGATTAGGGCAAGCCGGTACATTCACTTGTAGAGGGGTAGTAAGTATAACTATTAAGCCAGAGATAAATCCAGAATACCAAATAGACGCGCTAGTAATGCCAAAGATTATCAGCCAACTACCACACCAAAATTTGCAGATCCGGTTTTGACAAGAAGAATGATGTTGATATTTTGGTTTGTGTGAATAA
This sequence comes from Tipula confusa, assembly GCA_963556175.1. Lineage (NCBI taxonomy): Eukaryota > Metazoa > Arthropoda > Insecta > Diptera > Tipulidae > Tipula > Tipula confusa. Next base: position 35,881,240 of record OY744476.1, read on the forward strand.
CTTTTTCAACATTCATATAGAGACGGACAAATTAAAACAAGAATATATTGGATTCGGGTTCAAAAAAAAATCTAACTTATTTTGTTTGTTTATTTAAAAACAAATTCAATTATACAAACAAATAAAGTGTTTTTAGGAATTTCCATTCAATTGGACACGCTGTGGCGCTAAAATTCATTTAAAGGCAGAAAAAGTTCACTCCACAGTGACATGTGTTGCTGCACAATCTGAGCAACCTCGTCTAATAATGGGGTGGCCAATTTAAGGTTTTCCCAGAACTCCAAAACATTTCTATCCTTTGGACTCTTGGAAAAGTTCGATATACAGCAAATTCCTTTTTTATAATAAAATCAACGCAGTCGGCGTTGTCATTTTTTTCACTTTCTGTAGGTGCCATCAAACTATTTTTTTTTTGTTTCCAAGATTTCTTCTAACATTTCGTGGTCATTTTCATCATCCGATAAACTGGAGAATATTCTAGACGCATCCATACTTTCCCAAATTGTTTGTCGATCCATTTGTAATGATTTTACATTTATTGATTTTTTTTTTATTTTTAATTTTTGAAAGGAAAAATTTACTTGAACTTGAACCCGAATTTTGATTTGGTTTAGGTTAGAGTTCGGATTCACAAAATTATGAATAAAATTTCTAAACCGGAATAGGTTTAGGTTCGGGTTCGGGTTTGGTTTGAAACCCTGAATAATATAATTATACGGGTTTCATGTATTCGGGTACATGTAGTCTATTTTTATGACATTTTTGATGTATTTGAATTTTGCAACTTGAGCTTCCTAAGCTAAATTAAAAACACAGTTCAAAGTAAAATGTTCAGATAACTTCAACTGTCAATTCTTTTATATAGCACAGATAATGTTGACATCAACAAGCACTACTTCAATACATCATTTAATAAATTGCCAGTCACTTATGACCGTCAATAATATATGCATATATACGATACAAGCAATTATAATTTTCAATGTATGGTCTTTAAATGAAAATTTATGTTCAATAAAAAATTACAAAACAATAAATTTTCCATTTAACAAAAAAAAGAGCAAACGAATAGGAAATTTTTATACGATGAAGGTGAAATTAATAACGAATACAGCTAAAAAAAATAAAATTTATAATCATCTAATTGATATATGAGAACATTCATTTATATTTTCAATTTTCATTTTTCCAAAGGATATTAAAATATGCGAATACATACATACATAAAAAAATGGATATCAATAATAAAAAATAATAAAAATAAAAAATTTTACGCCAAGTGGATGCTGAAAGTACAGTATTTTGTATATATATCCGTCATTATACTAATGGATTTTTTATTTGAAATTTGTTACACATACATTTTTTTTTACAACAGAATCGATCAGCCACCAACCAACTGACTTTGTTTACCATTTAACAATATTAGTTTATAGGGAACTGTATATAGAGGATATATATGTTTGTGTGAAGTTGAATTTAACTTGTGCACTCTAATTATTTTTAGTAAATAATATTGGTTAGGTGTGGTCAACATCATGGGTGTCTAGAGTTCATTAAATTTGTTGAATGTAAATAAGATACATATGAGCAACTTTAAAATTTGTATATTTTAAGTAAAGTAGTTATACAAATTTCTGAAAGGATTTGTTATTAGGTTATGTTATTATGTTTGTTACTCATCATTCAGCAAAATTACTTTTCTCATAGTTTGAAAATTGCATTTTTGCTAAAACAGGAGCTAAATCTGTTAAAAGCACTTTTAAAATTATACTTATAGTTCAGTCAAAAAATTTAAAAAAACACAAAAGATGGCCATACTTTATAAATTTGTAAATTTTTTTTAAAATTTTATCATTGTTTTGACATTCATCAAGTCTAATAAAGAAAAAACTGAGATTAGTCCATCTGTAATGGAAATCATGACAAAGGGGATTAGATATTAGAAAATATGTGTTGAACCTCCTCCACGCACACATTGTACCATCAATTATCGTTTAAATATAACAAATGAAGATATCTATCATTTGTATCAATTCAAAAGACTAAAGTAAATGTTATTGTTCTATAAGACGGATGCGTACATCTATAACAATTTTCCACATATATACACATAACCACACACATTAAAACATTAACTAATATAACTTTTTTTTTATCTCATTTCAGTGATTTACAAGGAAATAATATTACATCAATTTTGGAAACGGATTTCCAAAATTTATCAAAATTACGAATACTGTAAGTACCAAAAAAAAAAAAAACATTTTATTTTTATTTACTTATCCGTCATCAGATTAAAATTAATTATGATACAAGAAAATTAAAAACCGTCATCTGCACGGGATTAATGTATATTTTTTGTATTTTAATTTACTCCGCAACACAACAAAATGTTGAAGTGAAAGTTGAATTAAATTAAATGTATAAAATTACATTCTGGTTTCAAAAAATAAAATACTAAAAAAACCAAATGAACCAATTGGTTTTGTTAAATGCAAATTTTATATCCTCGTACTTAAATTTATATTTCGCCTTATCACCATATTGTAATCTATTCGCGCACATAACCATTTAAATAATTACATTCACTTAGCAGCATCGCAGCATATAATATATTCGTTTCGTTTCACATGTATATATATATATATATAAATATATATATATATATATATATATATATATATATATATATATATATATATATATATATATATATATATATATATATATATATACATATGGTGATTGATGGTTTTACATTAAACTGTCGCGCATCACAGGAAATTAGTACACAAACTTATAATTAACATACGAGATTTTGTCTTACTGTGATTTACGAGAGATTATCAAAAAGTTTTGGACTTAATCATTTTTTTTTAAATGTTCGAAGATTTTTATCGTCAGGTATAAGTGCAAAAACGTTGGAATGTTGTTTTAAAGTAAAAGCTCACATTTCTCAATTGTTTTTTTAGATTGACTTATGTTAAAGCTTTAGAAACTGATTTAAGTTCTGTTACTTAACTCGTATCGAACGTCTCTAAGCGTAAAACACATCATCATTGAATCGAAAGTAAATTTCTGGTCTTAATACATTTAACTAACGTTCGTATTGATCATGTCTAGAGCTTAAAATATACCTTTTTTGCTATCAGACAAAGTGAATTTTCCATGATTCTTAATTTTTGTTTAACATTTTAAGCTTTTATTTAAAAACTCAATACGTACAATACATTTAAATCTTTTCAATGATAAACGAGCTTAAATAATGAGAGAATAATAATTTTAATAATAATAATTCGTTTAATTTTAAATATTTAGAAAATTAAGGCAAAAAACTTTATTATCCTCTAACTTTATTATATGCTTTTATTATGCTTTTACTTTTTTACTATTTTTAATGGGTTTAAAACAGCTTTTTTAACCGACTAACTACAAAGCTTTTGAAAACATACATATGTTAAATTCCTTGTCAATATTGTAAATTTTTTAAATTATCTAGATTTCTGGGCATAATTCCAATTTGGTTGCATAATTCCAATTTGGTGACTAGAAATTGTACTTAAAGCACATACTATTTAGTATAAAATAGAACTTTTCAACTAAGTACAAAACTCTGAACTTCAACATGTTACATTGGAAAAATTCATATCAGACTAATTTAAGTAATAATCCAAATGAAATACTAGATTTTAAATACGTCTAAGTAAAAGACAAAGCTCCAAAAAAATTCAATTAAAACGGTGTTATAACCCTTGAAATCACAAGTATTAACAGAGTTGTAAAGTAAAAATTTTACATAAATAAAACCAGTAGTTTGAAAATTAAAAAATCTAAAGTTTTAAAGCTTTAAACAAAACGGTTAATATTAGAGTAATTTAAGAATTACCGAAACAATAATTAAATGACTTTCGAAGCAATCATCAATATAATGCTTTAATTTTAAATTTCTATCTTTTTCTGTATTATCTTTTACGATATAAAGGACTTTTTAATAAATGTATCATTAACAATTGAAGCTTTAAGAAGTCACTTTTCTATATTGACAACTTTTGTTTCTGACTTAATCAATGAATTTCGATTTTGGGACTAAAAATTTAGCTTAACGCACATAATAATAGAATTAAAAGAATTAAAAGAGGAATGGCTTTGAAATTGTCTGCAGTATCTTTTACTGCATCGTCTATTTGTCCTCGCAACCACGTCATTGGTAGTTTTTTATCTTCCTGATTTAGCTGCCTTTCTAGTATTATAATTGTTACTAATCGTGGTTCACAATATTGTTGTTGTGCTAGTAGTTAATTCTGTACATTTTACTACCATGAAGTTTCCAATTAGGAAAGTAGCTAACTTTCTCACTGGCCTTTTTATATAGCCTACCGCAACCGCGAATTGTCGCAACACAAATGAGATGAGTTTCTACAAAACGTTCAGACATCTTGATGCTGGAATGTTGTTGTCTCGTACCAACATTTTTGTTGTCTAAGTTTCAAATCTGGTTTGATTTTTTTTTTTGAGCCAAAGCTTGTTTGGCTGCACCTTTTACTTGTATAGGACTTTCATTTTGATGTTTTGGGTCTTCATCATCTGGTCAAGATTTTTTATGTTGGTTAATTGCGGAGAGTATGTGTTGATTTTTCGTTTTCCTTGATAAAAAATTTTCCGGTAGGATTTTGAGTGTTGCGTTCCAATTTTAGTAGTTTCGGTGTGTTGGCGGACTGTTGTTCAACCATTAAGTATATCATCAATTAAGAGATCATAAATCTCGGTTATCTACGTCTTTGTTTTCCGAGCTGCTTTATCTTTCTGATTCATCTGAACTATCTCGCTACTACTCCAGTTTGTTTGTTTAGTAGGCTTAATTCTGAAATCGTCTGCTTCTTTGCTGAAAATACAGTACCTCCCTTTCCTTTGTATGTGCATGCTAGTTGGTGGTTCGGACTGGTTAATATTGGTTTGTGGCTTGAAATGGATACGATGATGTTCTTGTATCAATCGCTTTTTTATCGATGCCTGTTTTGTTGATTGATCGATCTGTCGGGGCCAGTTTTGTGGCTAGAAGAACCAAAGTCTAACTCAGCATATTAATTTCTCAAGTTAAAAATAAAACAACTTTAAACACCACCAATAATATGGTGGGACATTATAAAATCGACAATATTCTCGCGTATTTAGATCAACTAACATCTAACATTACCTACTTGCAGGTTTCACAGAATATATAACCCAATAAATTAATTTCCACGATGTTCATCATTACATTCTATTGTATAGGACTATTATCGTTCTTATTGGACTAATCACCTCATATCACTGCATGAAGACAAAAGCACCTTCATCAAAACAGCCACCACAACTGCTACCATTGCCTCGCCGGTTCATACCAACTTTCATTAAGTTAAATTTGCAATATTGCATTTATAATATAAACATGCAATTCGCATAACATTAGTTAGAGTTTATAATAATTTGGAATCAGAAATGTTGTTGTTAATATAATCAATATATTGTTTGTTGTTAGTATAATCTAATGTACTAAAATGAGTATATAAATCAAATATTTTTTTTGAATAAAATATAGTTTAAAATCAGCTATCAATTAATTACCTTCTTCACTCTGACCAACAGTAAGCGAATAAAGTTAAAGGAAGCAAACACCACAACAACTGCCCTACAGAGATCAACTAAGAAGTTTTACCTAAAGTGATCTTATTGCTGAGTTAAACATAGGTCCATTAAGCCGGATTAAAGATTAACTTTAAGTAAATACAAGATCTAAATTTTAACATTTTTGATATAAACATATACGTATGAGACTAATTTCAATAGTAATGCATTTAAAATTCTAGTTTTTAAATACTTTAAATTAAAGTTTAAAGCTTTTAATTATCATAACTTTACAATAAAATGTAATTCATTTTTAAATAGTTTTACCAAAAGTTTGTTAAAAGCTTAATTTCGAAAATTAAGAAAATAGTTAATTAAAGTAGAAAAGCTTATCTGCTTAGTTAACTATGAGCTTTTATTTTAGTTTACATCTTGCAATACTTTACAGCTTAAATTTAATTTTTTTGTATACATGTAAATAATAAGTTTTAACGAAACTTTTAAGCTTTTATTTTTCATAATCAGAATCTGTGGTTTTAAAATGTAAAGCTTAAAAACTTTGTGCTTTTCATGAAGTGGTTAAAAATAAGGATAAAAAGCAGCTATTTGATAGACTAACAACAGAGCTTTTAGAAAAAATACGTTACCATTGACCATTTAAACTGTTTACATTTCTTATCTATCTAAATAAAAAAACTTAAAAATGTCTAAATGATTTAATACTAACTGACTTTTAAGTTGAGCTTAAAACACAATCATATAATCGATATTGAACTATTGAATTGAATTTCGTATCAAAAAATGGTATATAAGACCAGTTTAAATGATGGTGCAAATAAAAGACTAGTTTCTAAATACTTTCAAGTTAAACTTAAAGCTTTGAATTGTCAAATATTTTTAATTCGTTAGAATTTTAAATTAACCATAAATTAAAATTGTAGAGGTGTAAATTATCTAAATTTATCTATGATTTTAAAATATTTGTTGCATTTTAAATTTTAAACTTAGGTTCTGAGCTTATATTCGCGCAGTACGTTCATTTTATACAAATTTTCTACCTAAAAGCTCGATCAATGTTTTATTTCTAGTAATAGGCAAACTATAGGAAGTAAAAGTTGTAATTTTATTCTTTCAGTTCCATTGAACTTTTATTTCAGTTTAATTTTTGCTTCTTTTGACAGCTTAAATGTAAACTATGTTATACCGAAAAACATTAAGTTTGAAAAGATCTTAGTTAAATACTTAAATTTCATTATTCCTTTGGGTTTAAAATGAAAAATCTTCAGAGCTTTTAATTTGAGCAAAATTAGTTTTTAAATCGTCAAATCATTAAAATGATTTGAATGAAAGCACAAAACCGTTTAACAGTTTTGATTATTAACTAAAATTGTCACCCTTCAAAGTGCAAGCTGTCTAGATTTCCGTTAAGTGCATTTAGGTTTAGGATTATTACGTTAAGTGCATTTAGGTTTTTCTTTGTAATTGTTTCGAAAAAGTTCGATAAAGCTTAAATTAAAAGTTCGATAAAGCTTAATTTCAAAAATGGGGCAAATTAAGGTAAATCATACAAAATAACTGTATCCTTGTATTTTATAATGAACTTTTATTTAAAGTTTTTAACTTTTTGGGATTAACTTGAATTTTTTAAATTTTATTTTAGTAGTTGTTATGCTTAAAAAATACTTTTAGTTTTAATTTTCAAGTTTAAGCTTTTGTCTGACATAGTTCTGTACTAGTAGATTTTATTGAATTTAACGCACACATTCAAAGTTTATATATAAAGATCGCAATTAAATATCATTTATTCAGTGCATTGCATATTTATTGATTTGTCCTTGAGCTTTAATATTTAAAAAAAATGAAACTTTAATTTGTTTAAGTATGACAAAAGCTTATGCTGAAGCTAATTAGATTCATACAAACATTAATTAAAGGTGGTTAACTAAAGTAAACCAAACCTAAACGGTTTATCCTTATTATTGGGTTTGAGCTACCGGATTTTCATTCTATTAAGCGAGGAATAATTAATTATAACAGAACTTTTGAGTTAATTTTTAATATATTATACTCATTTAGAATTATTTTATGTAGTCAATTTAGATAATATCATAAATTTATTGAACATTATAAATATTTACCTTGAAAAGCTCTAATTTTTAGTTCTTGTTTAGTGTTTAAATTGAAAGCTCAGAACTTTGAAAATATTTACTAAACTCAGAATTTTTAATTCGCTTAGTTTTTAAAATGTGAATAGTATATTTTTAAAAGCTTCTATAATTATTTAAAGCTCACAGTTTTTTAGAACTACTTTAAAAATTTGTGAATTTATTAAAATGTGTTATGAGTTATTCAATGGCTCCAAAGTGATTCGAAGTAATTACTAATTTTTCCATATATTTGTATTTTGAAAAAATCATGGCATAAAGCTCAAGCTTATATTATTTAAGGTGTATTCATAAAAATAAATGTTCTTATAGTGTTACTGTGTACTTTATACGGGGAAAACTATAGTTCGGCGAATGGTCTTTATTTTTTATTTTATTTTTCTCTAGATGGCTTTGAAGTCGAGTTTTGAAGGCTGATTCAATGATTTTTGAAATAACTGAACAAAAAGCAATCGGACGACAGTTGAATTTATCCGTCCTTTGACACTTTTTAAAAATTGGCACAATCTTAGCGCATTTCAGCGCCGCAGGAAATACACCTTCACCAAATGATTTAGTTATTAGATTGGTTAGATCAATGGAAAGCACATCTGTTCTGTGACATCGTCGAAATAAGACCGTTAAATTATAGTATAATTATGATTCGGAAGAAAATTTAGATGATATTATCATCCACTTTAAACATCCACTTTATTTGACACAAAACTTTAAAATTAATACCTTTTAATTATTTTGTAATTATTATTATACTTAAATTCTTATATTTCAATAAAATTGAAAAAAAAAAAAACAAAAAACAAAAAAAAATTTTGGTTTTGTCGAAATATAATTAAAATTTTTAAGAAGTCAAATTTCTAAAGCTTTAGTTTATCAAGCAAAATTAACAAACTTTTAAATATTTCACCAACTCTATGGATTTAATTTTTAAAACTTTCCAGTTTTAAAATTTATTTAGTCAATTAAACAACTTTTATTAAGGCCAACTTAGATGAAAACTCGGAATCCTTAAACTTTTTATTCAAGGAAACTGGAAACATTTTTTTGCTTACTTAACGTTAATACTAGGTTTTAAAATATTCATTCAAAAGCTGTTATTATTTAACGTTTAAACTATTTGGTTTTAAGCTTTTTTGAAACTTTCTAAGAGTTTTTTGCATTTTGGATTTTAGTAAATTAATTTTTTTTTTCAATTTTTAAACTTAAGCGTAAATTCCTACAATCACCGTTTGCTTAAGCTTTTTACTAATAGTAATTTAATTTGATACTTTGTCAATAAAAGATTCTTTCAAGTTTTGTTATTTTGTAAATTAAGATGTTAGATACAATTCATCTCTGATTTAATCGAGCTTTTGACACATATATAGTATCCGGTTATCCTTTTCGAAATTAACAAACTGCCAACAAAACATTTACAAGGAACTCAAAACATGTCAAGTATGTAAAAGTGATTTAACTCTAAAATTCGCGCATATTACATAATTACATAAATTTCAAGTTTGTGAGTTCTATCATTTTTTGACGTTTTTTAATATTTTGGGGCAAAATCCGCTTTAAGTTATCAAGATTAATCTTTGAAATTTAACTTGGCTTTATTGGATAGTAGTGACATTAAGTACAAAAAAATTGATAAGCTTTACTCTGGCAGAAAAGTTTTTTTATCAAAATAATAATGCTTTTATCAACATGTTAATGTACAATTAAATTTGCATCAAAATGTCTTGCCATACTATAGTTTTAAGAGAAAAAAAGGAGGATTTACTTCATTTTCCTCTAAATGAAACTTTTAAAGTTTCCGCTATGTTGTGATAAAATAATTGGATCAGATGAAAAAATGTATTTTAAACTTCTTAAACCAATGATGGATTGTTTTGTATTTTAATTTATGAGAAATACCTACTGAACTTTTACCCTCATTTCAATAAAGTTGTACACGTATTCATCATCTTTGAATACATTTCGTGTACATACAAATCTACTTTCGACCAGTGTATACATCCCAAAATCTATAATATAAATAAAAATACAGATTTGACATGTCCGCAAGGAACATTTATTCGTATACAAAATAATAATAAAAAATAAATACGATCGATCGAAAAAAATTTATTTTATTCAATGGATATAACTAAAGTAATGTGCTCCACCCCGATATTACCCTCTATGTAACCAAACCAAGTATTTTTTATCGCAATGAAATTATTATTACTATTATTTGTGTAGTATATAGTTTTATTATTACTTTTGTTAGTTTTTATGTATATGATGGTCAATACATTATATTTTGAGATTTTTATCAAAAATACTGTTTGGTTAAACACTGTATGAATTTGATGTATATCCGTGTATGTGAATTATGTTGGATGTTGGTGTGGTTGGCTTTTCAAACTTTGTCTAAAAATGATTTGTTATGGTAGAAATGTTGCAGTATTTTTTAAATCCCCATATAAATATATATATATATATATATATATATATATATATATATATATATATATATATATATATATATATATATATATATGTATATATATATATATATATATATATATATATATATATATATATATATATATATATATATATATATATATATAAAACATATAGAAAAATGTTATTAAATTATGTACAGGATTAAAGATTAAGCCACTGGCTAAATATTTTCATATCGATATAATATTGTAATATAATTTTATTTTGGTGATAAATATTACGGACATTTTCTTTCGAAATTAATTTTACTGCATTGCTTTCAGCATCATGTGTAATATGCTTGGTGAGATTAATTATACAACTCATTGATTTTATTTTATTACATACTAAAAATATCGATATTGTTGGATAGTTGGAAAGTATAAAACGAATGACCATACTCGTATTGTAACGAAGCATAATTTCCCGGATGTGCTTTCACACAGTTAAAAATCTTCTGTTAAAATGGAATAGAAGCCTTGTATTAAATTTTATACAATACAATATTCTATTATAATTTAATGCAAACCACCGATAAACAATTGTTTAATACAATACTATTTAAAAATAATGATATTGCATTAAATATTTTTGTTAAAAATGAGTGCAGCGGTAAATCCATTATTTTACTCTTATTTTTACTCAATTTGACTCTCATCGACAGTTATCATAAGCAAAAAAAAAGAGAATATGTACTTTTTTATATAATATGTATAGGATAGCTATATATTTTTTGTTTCGTTTCTCGATCGGTAAATTTGTATATTCTCGACTTATCCTAAATTTTTTGATTTATATTTGTGTAGCGTTTAGAGCAGATCCATTTTAAAGAAAAGTAGAGATATTTAGGTTTGTGATAAAAAATAAAAAATAATATGTGGTCAACATGTGGTTAATATGTGGTTAATAAAAATTATTAAACATAGTGATAGCGAGTTTAAATATAAAGATTTCGTAATTTCAGGTAAGTCGCACGTTTAATTTGTTGATTGTATAGTTTTTAATATGTAATATTAGAAGTATTAGTTTTTAATATGTAATACTGGAAGTATTAGTTTTTACTATACTAAGGTCACATGACAGTTTCTAGTGATTTTATTGGCTTATTTACTTAATAGAATTAGTATTAAAATTTAACACTTAATATTTAATTAAAAAATAATTTATTAAATAATAATTATATAAAATTTTGATATTATAGTTCTTACTAAATATACTAACTTAAATTTTTTTCAAACTTCAATATTTAGATGACACATCTCATTTTGTGGATTGCGAAGAAACGCTTGTTCCAGCCCATATGTTTATAGAAATAATAAAACGATGAGTATAATCCATAATTTCACCTGAATTAAAAGAACCTACATCAGCTTTACAAAGGAGTGGTATTAATAATTCTTAAAAATTAATAGAAACAAGTTGCCAACTTATAATAATAATTTGATTAATTTTAATTTTTAATCAAATAAAACAAATAATCTGTAATATTAGTATGAAAATAAAAAATGTATTATAAAGAATGATATCTATTGAAAAATAAAAACCAGTTTTATAAAAATACAATAAAATATTGCATTATTACTTTTAAATAGAGGCTGCATTTAAATATAATGGTTCCATCTATTATACTAATAAAATAGTGCCACCATTGAAAGTTAATAGAAACAAAAACACACATTTTAATAGATCTTGTTTTTAAAAAAACTAATGGTGTCTGTATTAAAATCTAATAATTCAAAATTAATATTTTTTAATACAACTTGCATTAAAAAAATGTAATGATTTTCTTCTATTAAAATGTAATAGAAAATTGCGTTGGACTTATATACAATAGAAGTAGTATTGTATTTACGTAATTTTTTTTTACTGTGCAGAAGTCAGTTTTTGTAGAAAACTAACAAAAAAATTTTTGGCTTTGGGTTTTTCCGTAATAGTATAACTTCAATGACGAGAATAATATAAACTGAATGTAACATTTATATCTCAAAATTGAGCTTTTTAACCGAACCGTTTCATGAACATAATTTTTAATAGGTAAAATGGTATAAAAAATGCGATGAGTAATACTTATAAGAATAACATTCTTGTAAATATTTAATAAGTGCAGAAAACTAGTTTAATTTGTATTTAAACCTTACAGTTTCAACAGTTTAAAGTAACTTTAAGTTTTTTAAAATTTTCATAAGTATAACAAGATATAACGTTTAGTGGTTTAATCGTCGAGTTTTGGTTTAAGTAGTTTTATGAATTTTCAAATAGAAAAATATTTTCAATAAATATTTAAAAGACAAAGTTAAACAAACAGACAAACAGAAAATTACAACACGAAAAATTAACAATCTCGCAAGCTTTTTTCACCCATTATCTGTTATTATGATCTAATGCTATACTTTAACGTTTCAATGCCACCACGGACGTCAGAGAAACTGATTTCAGCGACTTGATTGCCGCCTGACTATACCGCCTTATATCCCTTGTGAATATGACATTATGCATCAGCCAAGTCAGCGCTTCCTCAATCGCTACCACCTCTGCATTGTACACACTGCAGTGATTAGGAAGATGAACGGATATATTCACATTTAATTTGTCACAATAGACTTCAGCTCCGACTTTGCCGTCTATTTTAAAGCCGTCAGTGTAGAATTGTATACTTCCAGTTTCTGTTGTTGACCTATTCTCCCAGGATTTCCTTGGGCGGATAAGGGTCCGGTAGCCTTTTTCAAAGCATACAAATGGTATTGTGTAGTCACTATTTGCCAAGTCTTCCTTAAGCGAACTACCAATCGTCGAGTGGCCCGTCTGTAAACATTTTCACTCAAACACGGCAGAAAGTCGTGCAGGCGTAGTTGCCGCTCTCTGCTTGCCAAAGCTGTCGACAGGAAGAAGGTAGAACATAGCCTCCAGAGCACGTGTAGGGGTTGTACTCAGTGCCCCGCTTATAAGCAAGCAGGCCGTTCTTTGTACCTTCTCTATCATATTTTTATAAGTTTTCTTGTCTAGTGCTGGCCACCACACACTCACGCCATACATCAGAATCGGTCTGATTACAGCGGTGAATAGCCAATGTACCAGCTCTGGTCTTAAACCCCATCTTCTACCGACGGCGTTCCTACATGAGTACAGAGCCATGGTAGACTTCTTTACTCTCTCTAAAATATTGGGCTTCCAATTTAGCCTACTGTCCAAAATTTTACCCAGAAGACTTGCCTTATCAGTAAAGGCCAGTGCCGTGCCTTTTAAGGTAGGAGGGGCGACTACCGGAATTTTATATTTCTTAGTGAAGAGTACTAGCTCGGCTTTGGATGAATTTATACCCAGCCCACATTTGCTTGGCTTCTTTGTAATACTTAAGAGCGCGTATGTTCCAGAGAAGAGGTGATAGGACACCACCTCGCGGAGTTTCTCTAACTACTCGCCTCCTAATGGTGAATTCCCTTTCCTCCTCGTAACAATCCTGCATTCTAGCGTCTGATTTATCAACCTCCTTAAGAGGTAGTCCACATCTAAGAAAGACAGTCCTTCCTGTACTGCCTCCGTCCTGACATTGTTAAAGGCGCCATCTATATCTAGAAAGGCTACCATGCAGTACTCTTTCGAGTGGATTGATTTCGCAATTGTTCGCCCCAAAGAATGCAGGGCCGTGTCGACAGAACTCCCTTTCCAGTACGCATGCTGAGAAGTCGCCCAATTACTGGGTTTTATTTTTGCACGTATGTACACGTCAATCAGTCCTTTCAATGTTTTCCACAGAAAGGATGATAGAGTTATAGGTCTTAAATCCCTTGGGTAGGCCCGTGAATTCTTCCTCGTTTTCAAGATAAAAATCACCCTAACCTCCGTACATTTCCTAGGAATATAGTTCAGCTTTAAAAAACCCCTGAAGATCACCTCCAGCCATTAGAGAATGCTCAACGAGTGATTTTGCAATTCCACTGGAATGATACCGACCGAGCCTGCCGATTTATAGGGTCTAAAGCCGTTTAGTGCCAATAGGATCCGGTTTTTGCACTCGATTTCCTCCGGACACCCCGACGATAATTTTTCCCTATTCCTACCAAGCTCCGTCAACACATCCACACTACCTGGGAAATAGGTTTTCAACAGGATCGCCAATGATTCCCCAATAGACGTTGTCCACAGCCCATCTGGTTTAATTAAGTAACTAGGACTCGTTGGGCTCGTAGATAAGATTTTCCTGAGGCGCGAGGTCTCCAAAACACCTTCCATTTTATCACAGAATAGTGTCCAAGACCTCTGCGCCTTCCATAATTCATTTTTTTTAAGATAACGTTTAAAAGCTCTATATTATATATTGAAATGGGTAAATATTCCTTAGTTCCTCTCTTGGTTCTTAGGTTCTATATTGATTATTTAATATTTCAATTAAAATTGAATACTTATACATTTATTGGCCTTCCCAAAAAACAAGTTCATGGCCGAACGTGTCCTAAATTAAACTTGCAATGTGGCTAAACAATTTCGTCTGGTGTCAAATCTTTTGTTGCCATCGAGTTATTTGCAAATGCAAAATGCAGCCAATGCTGCACTACCTAACAAATTGCAAAGAAAGAAGCATTTGATCCATGCAACGACGCCTGTTTTATTTACATTATAAAAAGAAATTGCTTCAAGTTAAATTGCTTGGCTTTGACATAATTCTGTGTAGTGCCCGATGGAAAGAAAGTTTACAAACTTGGCTTTTTTGCACGTACCCGCAAATGGAAAAAAATATTCGCATGCAGGCTACAGTTTTTAGCGAAATTTTGATTCAAATTATTCCATATACTAATTGGTGCAACTTGATCACTTTGTACATTATATGGAAGGGTTTTGCCAATCATCAAATCGAATAAATCGTGCCAATGCAAGAAATCGTTTATAAAACATTATTGCTTCGAATGTGGGACAGTCATCTGTACGACATAAAACGTCTAATTTTGGCATGTTATGGTAGGAAATACCGGCAGCCAAAATTCAATAAACTTTGCAATAAATACGTCTAATTCGCTTTCGGTTATATCTTTCGATGGTGATATAAGCAAAATGATTCGTGTGAATACCTCAATTGGAAAAGTATTTTGTACTTTATGGAAAATTATCACAATAACCTTGAGTATGACACTCAGACTAAGAGTAACATTCTTGTAAATATTTTAAACTTAAAGTTCAAGCTTTAAATTCAGACTTAAAGTTTAGTGGTAGAGATTATATAAATAATTGGGGTTTAAAGTTGTAATATAAAGCTTTAGTAACGAAACTTTCAATTTTTAAGCATAATGTGTAAAAAATAATTTTTAAAAGTTAAAATAAAAAAAAATCCATTTTAAATATTAGAAATAGCTTTACAATAAACATTTAAAAAGAAAAATGTTATCATATTGAAAATTACATGAAAAATTAATAAGCTGTATAAGTTCTAAATAACTTAAATGGGTAAGTTATGATCTAATGCTCAACTTTTATGAGTTAAACTAATTGCAATTTTAATATGTGGTAAATGAGCTTTTATAATTAATGTTTATTAATTATTTAACTATTAGCGTATTCAGATTTGATTTTCCAGTTATGAAAGCTTTTATAATCTGGAATCCTAATAACTGACGTTTGTAATACTCGACCCAGTTTGCGATCCATTTTTAGTGAGGTGTTGGAAAGATAACCTTATAATTAACTATAGACAATCACTATAATAAAAGTTTAACTTTGATTTGGTGTAAACCGCTAAACACCATCAATTTTTGAGAATGATAATTAAAAACTAACCAAAATAAAAGTTATGGTAAAATTAATTTTCAAGTAAGCTTAAAGTTTACTTGATAGAACTTGATATCTAAGATTCCCAATGTATTTAGCACATTAATGCTTATTTCCTGAAAACTTCAGAAGCTGACATTCTTCTCCATCTGTGTGAGTTAACCACATCATTTACAGTGAGATTTCATAATGCAGTTCCTGGAAGAGTTAAGAGAAGCATAAAACCATCATGAATTTTCTCAATTTTAGAAATTTTCGATTTGTTGCATTGTAACAAATACTGCGACGTTCCTCTGTCATTATAATTGCTAACTATGTTGCCACGAGCATAACCTAACAAGTAGAGGTTTAAATATACTTCTTGGTACATCCAAATTATAATTTCCAAAATTGAGGTAACATTTTTATGTAACGACACACGCACTATAAACCTAAACAGTTTTTTAGAAATTTTTAAATTATTGCTCTATAAAAGCTACATAATTACACAAGTTATAATTAGTGTCACTTAAAAATCAATAAAAAAAAATATAAAAGTCAAAAACTAAAAAATTTTAAAAAGGTTTACCTCAAAATTATACATAAAAACCGAAAATAGTGTTAATCTCTTATTTATGTATATATACAAAGATGCATTGTGAGTGAAATTTTTGAACCGCACATTAAAATATAATCTAATAAATTTAATTTCATCATTTAAAATTTCTCAAATTTTTAAAATATGTAAATATAGAAATGTTGGCTCTATATAATTTAATATGTTATCCCCGTTCGCCTATAATTAATTTATCGACCAGCAACAACATTAAAAATGTACTGTGCCGTCCTAAAATACATAAAAAAAAACTATAAACATAACTATAGCACACGCGAGTCATCATTAAACCACCAAAAATTCACAGACAAAACGAACCGAACAAAATATATAATTGCAATAATTAATGGTTTTTGATTTAATTTAGAGTCTGTTTGATTATTGGTGCTGTTAGTTTTTATTAATTTTTTTTTTTTAATTGGTTTCGACGATGGAATCTGGTTTAAAAAAATACGCGTCTAAAAAAATTGTTTCCATTCCAGATGGTTAATAAAAGAACCGCGCGTTCTAAACTTTACTTTAAATCAATCAATTTTAATAAAAACAAATTTACCTCCTATACCCATCAATTATTTAATTAATTTTAATTAATTAAAAAATAAAAGAAATAAAAACATTTATTGATTGATCACTAATTGTTTGTTCTAATTTTTCAATTCTCTTCGTACGCATAGTGTAAATTGATATTCCGCCCCGATTGTACCCCTCACCACTTAACTAAAATATCGTTTTCTAATCGGAGTGCTGCAATTATGATATTCTTTGGATGCAAAACTTAGCAATTCGGCACAATAATCAAGTTTTATTCGGGTCAATTCCGCACCAGGAAGTTATGTTGGTGATTCATAAAAAGTTAGACTCCCTCTCATAAAGCGCTGGCATCGTCACCAAATGGTCTCTCCCATTATAGAAAACCCTTTACTATTTGTTAGCCATATTTGTATAGTTACAAATTTGTATTTATAGATTTTGGGGAAATTAAACATAAGCGCGCATAGTTTTAACGCTCCGGCATAATACATAATAACATAAACAATTATGTCATGTTAATGTCAATCATGATTTTAATTTTCTATTTAATTTTATTGTTGTTATTTTAAATTTATTAGTTTTTGTTTTATGGTTTGAGTGGAATTTAAAAAATTAAAATTTTTTAAAACATCATAATATGATATAGGCATGTACATAAAACACTTCAAAATTAGATGTATATGTGTGTGTATGTATATGTTTGTGCATCACGCGTTAGTAGTAACTTATTTTAAATGTTGCAGGAGCGTGGCATTTAAAAAATTAAATCTTAATTCATGTTCTTTTAATCCGCTTAAATCTGAAAATTATTAAATAATGTTAAGCAGACTTATAAAGATGGATTTAGATTAAAACAGTAGTCGGAAGTAGCAATAAGTTAATCGAAACATTTTCCCGTTTGAATTATACTTAAACTCAATATTTAAAGATTGAAAATAATCTATCAAAATTGGATCAAAAATTTGCTGTTTATATACATTTTTATTAATTTTCTATTGTATTCAATTCACACTCAAACAAACCAAAAATTCTAGCTTGAGATTTGAATTCTTAGTTAGTTTTTGTTAATCAAACTTCTGTCAAACTACTTAAAAATACGCGTTCATTTTATATAAATAAACCGGATTTGATCATAATCGAAAACTGCATGTTGTAACTCTTTTTATACAAAATTAACTTTAGTCTTTCAAACATCATGTTCAATTAAAATTTTTAATTTCGTATTTAAAGTTGGACTTAATTTAAATTAGTGATTGGCTAAAGGTTTAACATTATTAAAGTATTTATTAAATTTGGTCGATATGGACTATATTGTTGGTCAGTAAAAACGATTGCTAGTCAACATTTAAAATCTTTATTAAAATTTTGCTTTTTAAACTGCTTAAAAAAAATTTGGTTATTAAAATTTCGGTCAAAAAATCAAAAATTCATTCAGGATTTCAATCATATTCAAGCCTTTAAATCTACATGAAAAAATATTGTTTAGAAGTTAAATTTTGCGTTTCAAACTTTTATCAAACTCATTTCTCTATTCTATTTTTAAAATAGTTCGTATCCAAAATTTTAGTTAACCATCGATTGTGGATCCAATTTTTTTAGATACATATTATGATTTAATAAAGGATTTAATAAAATTTTGATCAAACAGTTTATACAAACCATTCAAATTGATTCAAAATCCAAAGTTTAAATATCTTTTTATTTTTGATCATAAATAATTTTAATTTTATCAAATTAAAATACTGATTGAATTTGATATTTTCCATCAAATGAGAGTTTTATGAAATTGTATTTCTTATCATTCAAACTCAAATCAAACTTTTTCAAAATTTCAGACAACAATTAATTCATTAATATTGGCGATAAATCGTTTTAACCTAACGGTGATTAAAGGTTGCCATCAGTCGATCTTTCCTTTATAATTCTAACAATATCATTCAAACTGTTATCAAACTGTTCACTTTGAATTTAAAAAGAGGGTTAAGAATCAAGTTTAGAACCTATTAATCTCGAAATTTTAATAGTTCAAATGTTTCAAAAATTTTATGGCAATTTTTGTTTATATTATATTCAAGTTTCTATCAAATTTTAATTCCTCTCAAGCGTTAACTGTGAACAGTAAGTAGTTCAAAACACATTTGCGTTTATTAATTATGCCTCATTTAACGTTTTAAGGAACGAAATAAATTTATAATGTAGTTTTTTATGATTCAAACTACTATCAAACTAGTATAAAATCATGGATGCTTGGGGTTCATTTAAGGTTTTTCTTTATTTAATTATGACTTAACACATTTGAAATGTTATGATGTGGGTGATTAAGTCATTAAGTCAAATTGTAAAAAATTTAATTTGTAATTATCACTGTTTTGATCTAATTTTAATATTAACGATGCATTTTAAAATATTTCAGAGTATGTAAGAATAATTTCAAGATACATTTGATGAAAATAGACTTAAATTTCGATTGAATCTGTCCTAATATTTTCTTTTGAAAAAAAATGATTTCGATCCAAATCAAATCGTTATTATTTTTAAATGTTAAATTTTTCCATTCAAACCTTTATCAAACCGATGATAATTCGCCATTAAAATGTTTCGTATTTTAATTATTTATTAGCCAATAATTTAATTAAATTGAAGATTCACGAATTTATTCATAATAGTAAACTATTACAGTTCAAACTTCTGTCAAACTGAAAGAAATTAGCTGTTAAATGCATTTATTTTATAAACACAAAAATTTGGAACAAAACTCAATACAGTACATAATTCAAAATTAAATTTTGCGGTTCGTTTTCTGTTTGAAAGATAATGTATATCATTCCAACTTCGGTCAAACTGTTGTTAAATCATTTATAGATGTTTTTGATATTTTTACATTTTATATGATAAAAATCATTAAACGATAAATTACACATCTATGGTTATTTTTCATTCAAACTTGAATCAAACTTTTTAAAACTAATTCAACAATCAATTCATTGATTTTTCTGACCAACGTAATAAAAAGTTTTACTTAAAATGTGATTAAAAATATTACTATAATATCCTTTTAATTATACTATCTTTCAAACTATAGTCAAACGAGTTACATTATTTGTATTACGCAGTTAAGCCAAATAGTTGAACATTCTATCGGACTTCAGCCCAAATAAAAAAAATGGACTAACTAAAATCATTTTTAGACATTTTTCATTCGATTTTTTTCAAACTTTATATATATTTTTGGAAAGATCCTGGTTTGAATGCACAAAACTGCGATACCTAACTATAGCCTGTTTTTATTGAATCAAACTTAACTTAATATTTTTGAACTACTAAGCAATTTTTATCAAATTATGGCTTTTATCTGCAACTTGAAATACATTTGGCTAATTTTTAAAGATTAAAATACAAATCAAATGAATATTTTTGTAAGTCAAACTCATTTCAAACTATTGCGATTCATTTGTAATTTTTACGATTAATTGAGACATAGATTAGTTATTTGTCATTGTATGAGTCTACTTCGAGTATATGCGTAGCAAATTAAATTAAAATGTTTGAAAATTATAAATAAATTTCATTCAAACTTGAATCAAATAAATTTAATAACAAGTTTGTTAGTTTTAAAACATTATTTGAACTGGTTTCAAACTAGCTATTTGCTCATTTTGGATTAATACTCACTGTTTAATCACGTAGTTTGCTCTATAGGCACTGAACACTTGCATCTTTGTTGTAGACTTGTTCATTATTTCATAACGGTATTTTTCCTTAGACGTTTTTGATAATGCAACTTTTAGTAATGCAACTTAAACGACGTTTAAGTAAAGGAACTTCAGTTGAAATAAGAATCTAAAAACTAAAATGACCAACATTTTCAGGGTTAAACATAGAGTGGCTCAGTTTTCGAGGTTCGTTTGACGAAATGCTCCACAAAAATTGATCCAATTTTAAAATTTCATTATCTAATTACTCATTTGAGAGGTGGACAAGCAGATAATGAGAATTCGATTAAAGGTGTAGTGCCAAAGCACTACAAATTTAAACCACCTGTGCGAAATTCCGGGTGTTCTTTTTACTATTCATAACCGACACAGCAAAGCACTATAATGTCCTTAAAGCAATACAAGTAGAAATTGTGGGAGTTAATTTTAGTAAAACTTTTAACCCAAAGACTTTTTACTCATCTCGTATTGATATAGTGTAAGCAAGTTAATATGATTAATTTTCATTGCATTTAAAAAAAAATTTTACAGCACTGTCCAGTTATTAAATCCTCTTAAGTTGTTTTTAACGATTTCATCGACGTTTTATGCCACAGTAGAATAATTTGTGGTTTACAATTACAGGACAGTTGCCATTAAGGGGAGTTGCCTTTATTTTTTTATAAACAATATGCGCAGCACAATATAAAAAATACTATACTCATCGACTACCAGATATTCGGTGTTTACTACCAGTAAATTAAAGAATTTGTGATTTAGAAATATCGGACAAAAATGGTCGCATCTAATTTTTAAGCCTAGAAAAGCGCCTGAACAGTCACTTTTCAATAATGCTTCGATTCAGAAAATATGAATGTGCATTTTCATGTATCCAGTATGATCAAAATCTACAAAGTGTGTGGTGTTGTGATTGAACTCATCTAATCCTTTAGAATGTTTTAAATTTTAAAGGTTGCGTAAGGTTTAGCTAGTGCACCCAATTTAGTAACTAGAACAATTCAGCAACTCTGAATAAATTTAAAAAAATTAAAATATGGCCTAGCAAGGGATGGTTAAATTTTGTATTCCTGAATTTGTACTGCAGTGGCTTTATAAGAATTATATATTTTATATTTCAGAACTTTATATTTTATATTCGGTTTGTCCTTTGCAAAGTGAGATTTTTTTATTCTATGTCTCGGGTTGCATCGTTAAAGAAATTAGCCAATCCTTGTCTTAAATTGTATGCGGAATTACGAGTTGCTTAAATATCTGAGCGGTTATAATCAAGTAGGAAAATCCAGTGTGTTCCATTAATTTAACAATCCAAAATGAAGTGGCATTATGTCCCAATTAAAGAGAATCCTGCTGACCATGTGTCTCGAGGAAGTTGGCCTAATGAATTAATGAGTCTCAATAACTGGTATACTGGTCCAATTTTCTTGGGGCAAGCCTCATCTGAGTTGCCTGAACAACGTGTTTTTAATTAATATACCGAAATGGTTAATTTAGAAGTTCGTCAGCAAAAAGTATTAGTAAACGGCCGTAAAGAAGAATCGTATAAATTTGTATATTGAGCTTCCAGTCATTCGTGCTAGGGCAATAGTAACAGTCGCTTAAAAACATCACCATTTTGTGGATTCGAAAAACATTCTTCGAGTAGGTGGCCGGTATGATAATGTCAATTTACCAGTCACAATGATGCTTATAGTTATTGGTGCGTATGAACATCAGTGCTTAAACGACGCCGGCAAAATAAATGTAGAAAATTCCATGAGTGTATCTGGTGCATCAGAGAATGTCCCAATTTCAACGACCCAGTGATAGGTGATTTACGATATAGTAGAGAGGAACAACCAAAAAAGGCATTTACTATACTATGCGGGAATTGATTTTTGTGGTCGGTTTTCTGTGAAACCAAGAGTTCGCTCTAAATCAACGCTGAAGGTTTACGTTTGTTTGTTTTGTATTCAACGCTAAAGGTTTACATAATATATCTTAGCTCAGCAGTTTTAAAATAAGTTACTAAAATACTGCAATCCTAACTCAATTCAATGGTTATCTATTCCTCCTCGGTTTCCCCAATTTAGTTAGTTTTGGAAGGCTGGCGTTAAAATACCTTAGTTTTACTAAAAACGGGCTATGTTCAGTCATTCTGATGATTGTGCTGCGTTATCACTATAGCACTTTTTGATTGGTGCTCCACTTGCCGCATTGTCAAAAACTTCACGATATCAAAAACTTCAATGTACACTTCAACAGTCTTGGATCGATGAAGAGTCGAATATCCCTCTGAACTCCAGCACAGTTTAAAATGAAATAAGAAGTCAAAAAATGATAAAATCGGAGGACTTGTTCTTCTATACAATAAGATAATATTCCACTTATGGTATCGCCGGGTATGTTAAGGCATGACACATGCTGGTACACAGCAATGCTTTTTTCCCCTGTATGATCACATGATATAATACAAAAGATGCTACTGGTTATATAGTGTTCTCATCATTATTGCTAACTGTCACAATATGCGGCTTTAGTAGCTAAATATAGTATACTGACGCGATTCCTTATGGCACTAACTGATTATTCTTTTGGTGATTATCTTTGAATCAGTCGTTACTAATTTTTAACATGATTTTCTCCATCGCGTTAAAATGTGGAAATGTTGTCAGTCGATGCTGGAATGTTGTAATTGGTTTGCTTCTAAATGATTTTTACTTGTCTTTCATATTAACAAGGCTTTAATTTCAATTGTATATGATCCTATGGTCAATTGGGTATGTTCATATGTCAAGTGGTGATTTTCGTTGGTTTTAGAGTGATTTCTTCATGTAGCTCATCTATCTTTATATTGCTGTATTTACATGATGGATTTTTACAGATTCTAGTGTTTAGAAGGTTTATTTTTTGTCAGCTGCTTTTTAGCTATTCATTTCTCTTCCAAGTCCTTCAGTTTTTTTATACATATTATCACTTTTCCTAAAATGTGAAAAGTGTATGTTCTGAAATAGCCGAAGGAGTTAAAGTATGACTACATGACTACCAATAAATTTAAAATTAACAAATTAAGATGCTAAGACGACTACATCAAGTTTTAAAAATATTTATAATTCGTTAACAAAGAAACGGAAATATGTTCGCTGGCGTACTTAAGTCAAATAATTAAAATTAATCAAGTAAATTGATAAATTAATGACAAACTTTGAAATGAATTCAATTAAAAATATTTCTATAATGTCGCACATCGGTAGCAACATCATACACACGTATATCGTAATCCGTTAATTATATTTTTCGGCGTAACGTATATAACTTTTTCCAAATGATTAACACTTTATTGTCTTGATGAAAGTGAAAACAAAAAAAAAATTGTTGTCTCGTCGGAAAAACCAAAAAAAAAATTTAATTTTTCCTACCTTAATCCCAATGGGGGTTATGGGAGCATATGCACACACACCTCCAAAACTTACGAGCATAATTTGGGTTTCAATTGTTTTTTTTTGTGTATTTATATAAATTACGGTTTAGTTCATTAATTTCGTATCGAGACATATGCGAGCGTGTGTGTATGTGTAGGTGTGGGAAATAAGAATGGGAAAATAGAATTTTATATATGTACCACTAGAGACACATTTCTATATCTCGCACTCGTTAATTTTATGTAAATTCATTTTTACCTCACAAATTATTCATTTCACTAATTTTTCTGATTTTTTCACTTTTTTTTTGTGTTGCCAACCTTTTTTTTTTTTTTTTTAACTTTACAGTTCATTTAATGTAATTTATTGAGACGATTAAAGAATTAATTTTTATTCGATTGATTTGATTTTAAGCCCTGAATATACCACACCGAAACGAAAAATGGATTGAATTGATTTCTTGTACATAGAGCTTAAATTTTATAATTTATTAGGGCATAGATTTTTCGATTTATGAGGTGTAAATTTTCAATGAGATTGTAGCATTTCGGGTGCTTTATTTTGATTTGCATATCTGCAAAAAAAAAAAGGTAATTTAATGGAAATTTTTTTATGATTTACATAAATTGTGTGTAATACAAGATTATGGTTATGTAAATTATGTAACTTGTTTAGCAAATCTTGGGATGAAACCTTAACGACCGTTTTTTTTTTTTTTTTAATTTCTTTAATTGGTTTGGTAAAGTAGTGTTTAATAGTGGTTTGGACATTTCTTTGATGTGGTAAGATTTTTATAACTGGTGGTCTAGTGTTTGAATCAAGTGGTAGTTTAATATCCAGAGATACATTCATTTAGTCTCCACACTACTTAACTTTGGCAGTTTTAATTCCAGTAATCGTACTCCGGAAGAGCTCCCAGGCACATCGAAAGTGGAAAATTAATTGTAATAAATTATTGCTAAACATAATTCCGGCAATATAATGTTTAATAATTAATTGATAAAAATCAAATTTATTTCAACTTTTAATCAATTTCTAATCTTGAAAAAAATCAACTGCTTTCATTTCCTGTGTTATTGTAACAATAACTTATGTACAGTTTGCTACACGAACCATAATTTATTTTCATAACACAAATTTTCTCCAATTTAAAATCAATTAACACCTACAACATCGTGTCGAGTGTAGTGTGCACCACCACTATAGATAGATAGAACAGCTAAAAGATCAAAAAAAAAAATCGAAACCAAACCAATAAATATTTCACTCAACCGCACACAATACCTAACGCAACAAAAACGATTTTCCCAAAGTGTCAATTAAACTTTATGCTACAGTGTATATATATGTTACCTTTTCCCTTTTCACAATTTTCTTTTCAATTCCAATTCAACTCTTTGTAATTTTTTTTTTAAATGTTGCAATTTCTCTTTATACCATGAGTGATTTATACGAAGAAATTATTGTGTCTATCTATCTATCTAATCTTGCCGTATTTTCATAATAGCATATAGTACATAATATATATATACACACACAGACAACTGCACACACATCTTATGCTGTTGAAATTCTAAATTGAGGTCAATAACTAAGTCAAAATAATCTTAGAAATTTTTTTTTTGTTACGTTCAGACATATTTCGTATGTTTGATTGATTGAATTGAATGAATGATTAATAGTTTTGAAATATTTTGTATTTTTTTTTTTTTTTTGGCTAAATTCGATGATTTGAAGTATGAAATAGTCTTGTCAAATATTAATGTGTGTACGAACCATACATAAAATTCGTTTAATTCGGGGAAAAATGTTTTCAATTATCCAATATGTAAATTAACAGTTTTGGTGAGACACAATTAAAATGTGTGCTGATTTGTACGAAGGTAGGTCGAAAAGTTAACAACTAACAAAACCAAAATAAACCGCTCTATCACTTTCTCCGAACATGGT
Source organism: Tipula confusa (assembly GCA_963556175.1). Classification (NCBI taxonomy): domain Eukaryota; kingdom Metazoa; phylum Arthropoda; class Insecta; order Diptera; family Tipulidae; genus Tipula; species Tipula confusa. The sequence continues at coordinate 35,907,425 of OY744476.1, forward strand.
TGGATTAAACTGTCAATTTTAAAAACAATTTAACATAAAAAACTGCGATGTAGGATTAGTAAATTTTACCCTTTAAAGACTTCTGACGTCATTGTCATTAAGTAGCAAGTCTGTAAAGTAGCGGTTATCCTTAAAACTCAGTGTCTACTTTAGACCGTATTTCTCGTTGATTACGATTTTACAATCCCCTAATTTCTTTTTAGGAATATTTATTCTGCTTGATATTAGTTTTTGTTGAAAACGAGCTTAGTTTGATCAAAATTTGAAAGCTTTAACTTAAACTAACACTTTTAGTTTATGTAAACTTCCAATTTTCGATTTGTAAAAATAGTAATCGTATATATCATTTTCAGTTTGATTCAAGTTTGAATACAGTTTGATAATCAGTCAATTTTGACCATTTTAACCATTTCTTCTTTCAAAGACTTTCAAAAGAATTTAAGTGATTAAGTCTGCAATAAAGTCAAAGGCTTCCAACATTACCATCTTTATCACATCAAAAAGTAAAAAATGGATTTAACACACAAAATTTATACTGCAGACCCATCATTTTACTTTCAGACCATTATTTTTCAACATTCTTCTAGTTTGAATTAAGTTTGGTAACTATTTCTAATCTCATATTATTTCAAACATTATAACATAAATATAACCTAATAAAAAAACCTCAACACAAAGTTTCCACTTGAGACCTGTTTCAATTAAAACATGATTCAGTTTGATTTCAGTTTGAAAGGTTAAATTAGAAATAACAATTTTAGTTTGAGCTTAAACTTCAAAAAAATTTACTTGTGCCATATAAATTTTGAATTAAGTTTGAATTGTGTTTGAAAAAAAAAAAAAGTTTGATTAAAGTTTGAAAGCTTCAATTTAAATTCTTAACTTTAATTTAAATAAAGCTAAAGTTACAGGCCCAAATGGCTAGTAGGTACATGTACTATTAAAAATTAGAACCAAGTTTGAACGAAGTTTGATAATATTATATTATATTGAATTATAATCGATATATTGAAGTCATTGATTATATTGAAGTCATTGTTAATAGCAACATCATGCAATATACTTATGCAGAGCCACAAATAGGCAACGAAGGTGGGTGGTTTACCATTTCATCGACTCAACCAGTCGTCAGCTCAACTTAACTTTAAATAAGCTCTGGTCATAGACCAGAGCTTATACAATCTTTGGTTGATAGTACAATCTTTGGTTATGTTTTCAAATGATACGCGTCAGCCTCGACTAGCGACGATCTCATATCTAGATTGCTTTCAACCGCTGGTCATGGGCAACAAGCCAGTATTTCAGAGCACAGTGATATATCTTCCGACTGGCGGAAAACCATTCGAAATATTTGACAAGATTTCAGCCATATCTCAGCAAATTTGTTCATAAAGATTCTGAACGGGAGCACAAGTTTCCAGCCATCACTCGCTGAAATATTCTTCTCGTTTATAAGTCTTCATTAAAACGCGGAAGCCTTAGTGACGTTGAACGTCACTTAAATTAAAACTTGAAGCTAAACTGATGTCGTTCGAGTGCTATCCTATAGAGTAACTGACGACTCCAAAAACTACTTTTATAGCCTTCATATCCAATATTTACCGTTCCCCAATCAAAATGAACTATTGGCAGACTATAAGATGATATAGGCCTATTTAAAGAAGTATTATTGGCGAAAGAATATCAGTTTAATGCAATCAAGCATGCATAGAAAAATTAACGGGATACAAAACCGAGTGCTGGAAAATGTACAGGTAAAGGCGTGATGGGATGAGATGGTAAAAATAATCTGGCCATTCTTTTGTAAAGTTCAATTGATTTCCTAAATATAAGGATAACTTTTCTTATCTGAGTCGATGGATACATAAAATCTTTTGTTTAAAAAAAACTTTTAGTTTAAACTTTTAAAAGCCATTGAGCCATTGGAATAATAAGCTAGAAATCTCCTAACCGTATAACATAATTATTACCTTGCTAATTAAAGAGCCAAACTAAATTACAAAGTGTCGAATTGAGAGCCCTAAGTTTCCCTCCAAAGTATAATTTTACGCAATATTCTACTTTTTATTTAATACAGTTCAGGTTTTGTTGGTTAGTTGCAGTTAAAAATTCAGTTGGATTAAATTTGATTGAAGTTTGAAAAAGAAAATTTAAATTACTTACTTTAATTTAAAGTTTTAATTAAAAACCAGTAAGATTAATGTACATATGCTACTAAAAGTTTGAACCAAGTTTGAATCAAGTTTGATAAATAAATAATTAAAGTTATAACTTTAATTATTGACGAATTATTTAAAATTCTTCTAATTTCAAGTAAAATTTCAAATGTTTGATACTAGTTTTAGGTAAAAACGGTTTAGTTTGATCTAAATTTGAAAGCTTAAATTTTTTTAAAAATTTTCTTAGCTAATGAAAATCTTCAACTTTCGAAAAATAGTAATATGAATATATTTAGAAGTTCTATTTAAAATTTATTAAAAATCTAGGAAGGACGATTTATTCTGAGTTTGAACGAATTTTGAACAAAAACTAAAGAATAGCACAAATAATTGTAAAATCAACAAACTCTAACTGTAATGGTTAAATAAATTTGTTTAAAGAACCATTTATATGCAATCTGAGTTAAACAGCCGTATTGTATGAATCCTATTTGAAAGCAATTTGAATTCAAAATAAACCATCAACATGGAAGTGCAACGGTTAAATCGTATAAATTTGATTAGATCTCCAAAATAATCCACTTTCAATTTCTATTGAGTTTGAAACAGTTTGATTGAAAAAAGACTATGGATATTTTCAAATATTTTAAATTCAAAAAAATTTGAACGTAAAATTATATTATTTTAGAAAATTTTAGTAACAAAAATTAATATTTGGTTTGAACTTAATTTGATTTGAAACTTTATTATAGGATCACGATTCAAATATGCATTCATTAAATTGGTTTCGTTCAAAACTGAATTAAAACAGTCATGTTAGAAAATTAAAATCGTTCAAAATATAATCAAATAGCAAAAGTTTGATCGCAAATAATTTTCAGTTTTTTATTAAATTTGATATAAAAACAAATAAAAGACATTGCCTAATGATGGTTTTCAGAAAAACTTTAAGCTCTGATTGTTCCAATTTAGACAAAATAGGAAGCCCACAAATGTTTGAACATAGCGCGATCTATAAATTTTGAGGCTTGTTAAGTTTGAAAGAAAATTTAATTTAAATGTTCAAATTTGAAAGCAGTTCCTTTTTTATACTGTATTTGAAAATTATTGAATCATAGTGATTGTATTTGAAAGCAGTTTCACATAAAATATGTTAAGTTTGAAAGTAGTTTGATTGAAACTTGAGTTAAGTTTGAATGAAGTTTGAAACAAAAATTACAAAATTTTAAAAAAATTATTTGCGAAACAATTTCGTGGAACCTTAGATGAGAACCATAATTGGTTTTATATTTCATCAAAAATATATACAAATGGATATCAACATTTTAAATGACTTTCAATCCTTCGTATATTGCTCAAACGACATTGTAAAAGTATAGTTAATCAAGGCTAAAGTGTACATGACTCTATATTATCATAACACTTAATTACACATTTTAATTGTAAAACAATAAACGAGACGTTTAAAAAGTGTTAAATTACCTGATTTCAACAAATTCATTGTCTCGGATTTAACTCTAAAATTAATTAAAAAATTTTATTGTTGGCTTTGTTTTTACTCATCTCGTTGAATGTTAATAAGTGTTATACTATTGGAATTCGTTTCGATGTTAACGATAGTAAAAAGCTCACCTGTATATATAAATAAAAAAAAATCGTATACCTAATATGTAACTTGTTAACGAGTTAAAAAAATTTTAATTTTTTTTTAACGACATACTAGCAAGAATGTTTAAAACAAACATGATACACAGTTTAATTATAAAGCATATGCATATAGACATATACATATACACTTGTCTTCAAACGAAATTAGATCACGAGAATATTGATTATGTTAATTTTTTACCACGATGGCAATCGATACGATAATGATAAGACTTGTATATGCGAGGCGATATAATTTACCTTTTAATGCATTTCCAAATGGAGATTAGCTCGCACTATATATAAATGAAATAAAAACACTCAACTGTTAAATACATGTATCTACATACATTTTTTTATGGCAAAATGATTTTTATAGAACGAGTTTCCCATTTAAAATTTATTCGTTCATAAGCCGATAACAATTTAATTGAAATTTATAGAATCGTACTCGCGGATTATTAAGTGTTGAGAGTTTGTTGGTTTGTCCTTCTTGACCGCACGGATTTTTTTACGATACGTGACATTTACAATTTTATCGATCACATTATTATTGGTTTCATCTGACATTTATAATATTTTAATAGCAGGTCTCATTTTTTCCCTATCTCTCTCCAATTTTGCCTTCGTCTTAAGATTTTGACTGCAACAGCAAAATATAACATGAATAAAATTACAACAACAAATTGTAATATGCAGTATAATGAATAAAATTTATCGTTTGTCATAAATTTTATTATGCCTTTGCCATAATTTATATTTGTCCGTAAATAATAAAATTCTTGGAGATTTTTCTGCAAAAAAAAAAATTGTTTTAACATAAAATTTTAAATTGCACAGGCTTTTATATAAATTCGGGATGTTTTATTGAGATAACCAAAGATTTTCATTTTTTTTTTTTTTTTTTTTTTTTTTTGATTTGTTGGTTTGTTGGTTTGTATGCAGTAAATAAAATGATTTAATTTTACAATTGATTACGGTCACACAATTTATTTATTGGTTATATATGTGTGTCAAATGCTTGCGTATAATTAAATTGGGTAAGTCACAAAGATGGGGCAGGCCGAATAATTTGTTTGGTAAATATATTAGAAATCGATTCGTTTTTCAACAAGATGAAAGCTAATATTTTTCATGGCAAACCGAATTGCTGGTAACTTACGCATACCTGACCAATGAACGTTACGCATATCTGTCCAATAATATTTGTAACCGATCTTTATAATGGTTCGTTCAACACCGTAATGTCGTAATGCAACGGGAGAATTGTGATGAGACGTATCACATTTCTTGATTTGGATATGCTATATTCTAAAAAAATTATTTCGATGAGTAATGGTTTATGGAAGACCTTAGAACTGCCTTCCATATCAAGACAAGCTGTGAATTGAACCGATTAAAATGATTTAAAAACCGAATCAAGAATTCGCCCCATATTGTTACGAACGGTGTTTTTTTGTTGAATACCAAAACCTAATAATGTATCCAATATTTGGTTTGATATTTGGATCCAATCAATCTTTGGCAAATTAAAATCCCCAAATATTAATATTTCATCGCCTTTAGTCACCAATTACAATAACTTCTTGTGATGAAGTCTGCAAAGCCCATATAGTATTGTCAGAGCATCATCAGAGCTTTCAAACGCGCTGTAAATACCAATAGTAAAAAGCCAGAATTACCCGCATTTAATTTTAACAGCCAGTAATTCCTAAAGGTCACAGCTAATGTTTAATTGCTTGAATAATAAGACATTGCTACTTGGTATGATCACTCCACCACTCCTACGATTAGAGTCGGTATACCGATCACGACGAAAAACTATGTGTACCGATGGAAAAATTTCAGTAACGTTAAAGTAATGCTAACCATATTTTACCATATTGTAGTCATTTGCAAGGACTAAAGAGTATATGGATGAAAGGATCATTTGGGATATTGAAAGCTAAGTTTAATTTGGAATGGTCGGAAAATTTGAGATATTTTCGCCGATCATTGATGAAACGTCTTATAATAAAAAAAATTCAAATTTTCAACTTATTGTTTCCCAACTTATAATTTTTGAAAATTTATAAAAATGGCTCTAAAAATATTTAAAATTTTATATTTCCAAATCAAAGAATCTCCATCGATAGTTACGGATTATGCCGTAAGAAATATTTTTAAAATTGTCAAAGAACACTGTACAATTTTATAATCCTTTGAATTTATAATTGATTTGACAAAGGGGATAAGCTAAGGGGTTAGACAAAATGGGCTAGGGAAAAGGGATTAGGTAAAAGGGGTTAGGCAAAGGAGGTTAGGTAAAAGAAGTTAGGCAAATAGGTTAAGCAAAGGGGTGAAGCAAAGGAGGTTTGGCAAAAAGGGTTAGGCAAAGGAAATTAAGCAAAGAGGTTAGGCAAAGTAGGCTAGGTAAAAGGGGTTAGGCAAAGGACTTTGGCAATAGGGGTTGGGCAAAATGGGTTAAGCAAAGGGGTTAAGCAAAACGGGTTAGGCAAAGAGGTTAGGTAAAGAAAGTTTGGCAAAGCAAAAGGGGTTAGGCAAAAGGGGTTAAGCAAAGGGTTAGGCAAAGTGAGTTACGTAAACAGGGTTAAATAAAGGGGTTTGACAAAGGAGGTTAGGCAAAATGAGTTAAGCAAAGAGGTTAGGTAAAAAAGGTTAGGCAAAAAAGGTTAGGCACAGGTGGTTAGGTAAAATTAAATAAAAGGAGTTAGGTGATAGGGGTTAGGCAAAAAGGGTTTGGCAAAAGAGTTATGCAATGGGGCTAGGTAAAAGGGTTAGGCAAAGAAAGATTAAGCAAAGGGGGTTAGGTAAACCGGGTTAAAAGAGTTTGACAAAAGAGGTTAGGCAAAGGGGTTAGATAAAAGGGGTTAGTCAAAGGGGTTAGGTAAAGGCGTTAGATAAAAGGGGTTAGTCAAAGGGGTTAGGTAAAGGCGTTAGATAGAAAGGTTAAAGGGGTTAGTCGAAGGGGCTTAAGCAAAGGGGTTAGGCAAAAAAGGTCAGGTAAAAGGGGTTAGGCAAAGGGGGTAGGCAAAAGAAGTTAAGCAAAAGAGGTTAAGTAAAAAAGGTTAGAAAAAAGAGGGTTAGGAAAGAAGAGTTAGGCAAAAGGGGTTAAGCCAAAGGGGGTTAAGCAAAGAGGTTTTGTCAAAGGAGGTTAAGCAAAATGGGTTAAGCAAGCGGGTTAGGCAAAGAAGGTCAGGTAAAAGGGGTTAGGCAAAGGGGGTAGGCAAAAGAAGTTAAGCAAAGGGGGTTAAGTAAAAAAGGTTAGGTAAACGGGTTAGAAAAAAGGGGGTTAGGAAAAAAGTTAGGCAAAAGGGGTTAAGCCAAAGGGGGTTAAGCAAAGAGGTTTTGTCAAAGGAGGTCAAGCAAAAAGGGTTAAGCAAGCGGGCTAGACAAAAGGGTTAGGCAAAAGGGTTAGGTAAACGGGGTTAGGCAAACGGGGTTAGGTAAAAGGGGTTAGGCTAAAGAGGTTAAGCAAAAGAGGTTTGGATTCGTTTTAAGTGGAATTTAATGTATTCTTGTCTAAATAGAATCTTGGATTTACTGCTATGTTAAAGACTTATGTTTCACAGATCACAGTGTTATATTTCTTGAAAAATAATTAGGTTTAAGAAGGCCTAATTTAATATTAAAAATCCCAGTGCTAACCAATTAAATAAAAGAAGGAATGAAGTCTTTCAATTGCTGATATTTGATTCGTAAATCTCATTTAAAAAATACTTGTAGACTAGACTAGAGACTTGTGCGGAGTCTTATAATATTTCAAGAAGAGTTGGACAATTTTCCCGTAGATAGCAGTTTAACTGCAAAATATACATTTTCTGGTACAGTTCTCAGAAAAATTGTACAATAAGTTACTGGGCCAGAGATAAATTAAACTAATTAGATGAAACCATTTGAAGTAAGGAAAAATGCAATTTCTGCTTTTAATGGAGTTTTATTATTACAGAATGATACAATTAGGACTATTATCCCAGAACTATTTTCGTATTCTAAATATTCTGCGTAAGGTAAACTGGGGATTGGTCAAAACAAAATAAATAGCTCGTAAACATTGTTGGTGGCATAAAATTGACCGGGTAATATTTAAAAGATATTGACAGGGTAATAAGAACTTGCCAGCCCTGTCAGGAGGTATCATCTAAAGCGAAAAAAGAATTTGGTATAGTTAGCCAAATGCCACTGGACCATAGCAAAAGATTCATGTAGATTTTGCTGGACCATTTATGAATTCAATGTGATTTTTATGCACCGACGTCTATTCCCAATATTTGTACGTTATGAAAATGGATGATATTACTGCATCTACTATTCAGTCATTACTATATTTACTATTGGGGGTCCTCCGAATACAATCGTGAGTGACAATGGTACTAGTTTTACCTCAAGTGAGTTCCAAACATTCTGCAAAGGTAATGGAATCCAACATCTCACTATTATCGTTTCATCCAGCTTCTAATTGAGAAGTCGAAATATGTGTTCTGTCGTTTAGATTCAATTGTTCAGGCTCTTTCAATTGTTCAGGTCGTTTTCGGAAGGGGATGCTGTCTTTATTTGAAACTACTCCCGAAGGGGAACATGATCCTCATTCTGCATACAAAAACACCTTTATATCATGCTCAAGGTTTTGAAACGTTGTTTTTAATTTAGTAAGTTGAGGGATATGTGAATATAAAAAGATGATTTCCAAATACGCTGATAGTAATAGGGAACGATACTAGCCTTGCTCGATTTCACAAAAGCTTTAGTCTGGATCAACCATAGTGTATTTGCTGTAAAATTAAGAAAATATTTTCACTTTTAGATGCCTGCATGTAAATTGATTGTGCGACCTACTTGAGTGATATATAGTATACGGTATTAAACGGCTATTATTTTCAATGTACATTTATGATCTGTCGAAGGCCATCAATTGTAAATACCACATGTTTGTGCATTTGGCGGATAGCGGATATTTGGGAATAACCGTGAATATACTCATCCGATGCAGGACCCAGACATTTTGAATGTCTACAATGTTTAAAAAATTAACTAGCAATTTTTTTTGTTCACGAAGATATTTAAGAATGTTATAAAAGAGGTGAATGGTGCTCATATTATCAGATTAACTTCAATTTTTACTTTTTCTATATCCTTCAAAATTAAAATAAGTAAATGTACTATACAATAGATGATGGGGTTATTCGCAAACCATCAAAACGATCACATTAATAAATCATATGGCTTTCCAGATACATAACCTAATTTTTCAGAAAACCCCAAAACAATTGTAAATATACATTTATTCCATTTAAAACTTTCCATCATCTCTTTGTGTTGAGATTTCCATTTTTCCACCAAAACAATAAATTAATCAAATTTGCAAAAATAAAACAATTTTCCCTATAATAATACACATAAATCCTAATTTCGATTTTCCAATTTTATGTTCGCTTCACATTCGTATCTAGTCTATCAAAACGAATTATAAATTTTCATCTAAACGTACAACAACAACAAAATTTCTATGTTTTTCCTCATTTTTCTTATTTTCCGATATATTTATGTGTTTTAAAAATTTTCACAATTTAATATTGAAAAAAAAATGTGTGTGTATTTGTATTTATATTTACAGTAAATAAATAACCAAAAATGTTGATTCTTATATATGAATAATGTAAGATGTACTCATATGTACAGTGGGCGAGACGACAATGTAATAGTGAATATAATTGAAATGATTTATGACTTTTTAAATTGTCGTTGATATAATTGCACAGAATACTATTATTTTGGTTAGTTTGAATGATTTGTATGCCGACGACTATATATATATATATATATATATATATATATATATATATATATATATATATATATATATATATATATATATATATATATATATATATATATATATATATATTATATATATATATATATATATATATATATGTCGAAATGTCTGAAACAGTGGTATGTCAACTTAGGCGACAGTATAAAATTTAAGTTTTAAATAAAAATGAATCTCCTGTTGTTGTTCTTGTTGTTGTATACATAAACCAGTAGATTTACAAAGTCATGATCTTGTACATTTTTATGTATTGTTATAGGTATATATGTATATATACCATGAATGAATTATGCACTCGATTTTATGTTTAAACAACAAATTACTTATGATGTTTTATGATTTATGTTATTGTGCGTTTCCACCCACTACCCAAAAAATATTTTGTTAACGTGACTTTACATACTGTGATTTGTTTATATTTTGTATCATCTTCCGGCGATTCATCGATCATATTGTGAACGAGTTACGAGTAAATATATTCGTTCGTCTTAAACATACAACAACAAAAAAACAAACAACAACAACAAAATAATTAAATGTTACAAAAGGTGGTATCCCGCATCGTGTGGTGTGTTCAAAATATTATGTATGTACGTTACACATAGACGGAATAATTTTATTGAAAATATTTTTTTTAGTTTTCATCTTAAGTGGTCTTCAGAGACGTTTAAAAAAAAAACAAGATATCTTTTTCAATTACATATTCTCGAAAATTATCGAGCTATGTAGTTTTTATGATCGATTGGTTTTTTTTTATGTTTTGTATATACATGTACATAGAACCCAACTTTCTGTATCTTATATATATATATGTTCTTCTTATAATGATCATTACGTATTGTAATTTATGCGGATGCATGTACTTTTCTTAAGTAAAATTAATTTTCTTAATATGTGTACATTATGTCTGGGAAATATTTAAATTAGTATTTGTGTGTGTATCTCTTTGTATCGAAATATAATTGAAAAATGCATATTGATGATATGCATTGAAAATTAATAAATTAAGGCGGCAAAGTGTTTTATGAATATGGCCCGAAGCATTATTTTAATGGCTTTTTGTTTTATTTATTGGATATTTTATGTCAATGATGATTAACCGTCTTGATCGGTAACAAGTTTTTATATGTTACACATGTCAGAAAAATGTAACACTTAAAACAGCATTGGACGGTTATTAGAAGGCGCTTAGGTTTTTTTTTACATTGATCGTCGCAAAGGCGTCAATGATTTTAGGATACATACATTTTTCTGATGGTGTTGACCTAAATTCCGGCAATTTTAAACAGGACACATTTCTTGCAATTGTAAAACCATTCGTAATTGCAAAGTATATCGTTTAAAAAAAGAAGTGAGAAGTTTTTAACATCCAATCACCAAATTTGTTGTATAGCAGGTCGGTAACTATGATTGTGGTATTCTAGAGAAACCAACAACCAAAATGATATTAATTTAGTGTCAGTATATCTAGTCGGTAGATTAGTCATCGGTTTTTAATTGTCTGTAAAGCCTATGAGAAAGATTTATATTAGCCTTGTATATCATGAAAAAGCCTATTCAAAACGTTACAATTTTGAACTCGGTTGGTCTAAATTGACCGCACATAATGTAGAATGAATAAACGTCCAGCCACTTTTAAATCAAGTGTGATCGCATAGTTCTTACGATTTTGGCAGTGAATCGATTCGATAATGGATCTCGCTTAGTCTGCGATTATCGTTTTTTTGTGTTTTATTCTTGCCTAGATATTGCAAAATAGTATTTTATAATAAAAAAAAAAATTCTGCCAGTGACCTAATTGCCATTTGACTGGCAACAATATATGTTGTAATATCACAAAAAAATTGCGTTATTAAACAAACTATTCTCAACTGATCTGAGGACAGTATGCTTAAGAATGTGATGCAAAGTTTATTTAAAAGTTGTACATGTATATCCCATAAACCACTCCGACATATAAATATATTTACAAGTAGCCGCAAGACGCTGATATAAAAAAGCTTAATGAACTTCAATAAATTATAAGTTTAAAAAAAACAAAGTTAAAGCTTTTAAAAAAACTTTTAATTTAAACGAAGTTTTTTCACAAAGGAAGCAACTGGTATTACACGAGCTTTTACTATAAAAAATAACTTCAAAAAGCTCAAAAGCTTTTATACAATATTTTTAAAGATACAATTTATAGCAAAACTAAACACCTTCGCTGTAAAACACTGCAAAGGACAAATTTTTTTGGCAGGAAACTAAGTAAAGCTTTATAAATTTAATTTGAAAACTATTAAACTGACAGAATCAAAAAAGCTTTGTTTAAATTAGTTTGAAGTTATTGTGCTTACAATTTGTAAGAAGCTAAATTTATGTTTCAAATAACAAAAAAAGCTTAACAAAGCTTTTTTAAATATTTACACTTGTGTTATTTCTAAAAAGCTTATTTAGTTTAAAAATACTAAATTTGGGAATATTTTATGGATTTCTTAATACTGCGTTTTGTAAATCACATTTACAAATTAATAAAGAACTTTAAATAGAAAAGCACAGTTTAAGAATGTTGAAAATTGTGAAGCCAATATACTTATTTACGATTTTTTAATGTAGGTAATAATTAAATATGCTAAAGCTTCTCAAAAAGTTGATTGGTATTTTAAGCTAAAAAGCTTTTATAGCTCACATTAAAGTTCATATAAGTGAATAAGAAATAAATTCAAATCAATTTAATTGAAATTGAGAGAACATAACTTCTCAGGTACGTGTAAACTTTGTCTTCAGCAGAAAGGTACAACATAAATAAAACATAGATTATCATTACGTTTGAGCTTTTACATTCAAATTGATACTTTAAAACCAGCTTACCAAAGATTGTTAAAGCTTTACGTGCATTGTATTCTATAAAGCACTCCGAATTATGTATATATAATTAAAGGAAGCTGCAAGATGCTAATATAGAAAAGCTTTAAAATTGAAAATAAATTAAACTCAAACACATTTTCTAAATTTGTGAACTTTAAGCTTATAAAAACGATAAAGCTTAGATTAATTAGATTACAGCTATAAAATAAACAAGTCATTTAAACGCAGATCTTTATAGAAAGTAACTGGTAATGCATGAGCTTATATAAAAAAAAATATTTTAATGCTTAAAAAGCTCAAAAGCTTTCATAAACTACTTTGAAAGATACAATTGATTATGAAATGTTTTATGCATTTCAATTTTATACCGTTGCTATAAAGCACCACCAACGGCAAATTTTTCTGCTAGAAAACTGAGAAAAGCTTTGTAAGACTTATTTGGGAAAGATTTTTAAACTGACAGAAAGCTTTGTTTAAGTGAATTAAAATTGGTTGAGGTAACCATTTGTAAGTAGTTGAATTTATATATTTTAAATAGCAAAACAAAGCTTTTAAAAAAGTGGTTTGGGAGCTTTTATAAATATTTACATTTTTCTCAAACCCACAAAGCTCATATTGTAAAAATAAATTAATAAAATTGGTATGTATTTCGTGTAACTCATAATACTGCGTTACAAAAATCACATTTTGTAAGTTGAACTTTAATTAGAAAAGCTCAGTCTAAGCATGTTGAAGATTGTAAAGCAAATAAATATATTTACAACTTTTTACTTTATGAAATAATTGTACTTGCTAAAGATTTGATTGGTATAAGCATTTTAACCTTTTTTTTGTATTTATATTGAAAGCTCAAAAGCTCATAAAATGCATTTTAGTTAAAATACGTTATTAAATATTGCAAAGTAGATATGTTTTAGTCAGTAACTGTTTAAGCTTTCATCCTTAGTATTAAATAAATTACAACCCTAAATCCGTTATTATCGGATTTTGAGCTTTTTCAAATTAAATGAGAATCGAAAAATGTAACATTCTGTTTTAGAAAAAAATCAAAAATCAAAAATCTGGATCACTTTGCTAGTTACAATTTCAACGAAAAATATTAGAACTATCAAAAGTTTAAATTAAATTTGGCAGTCCCTATAAAAGTAGATCAATTTTCTAAATAAGCCATAAATTGTAAAGCTTAAAGAGAAGTGAAATTAACAAGTTCGTTTAAAGCTTTGCTTACGAGGGTTCGTGAGAAAGACACTTTTTTTCTTGAAGTCGTTAATTCGACTTAATCATCGTTTAAATTTCTGCGAACACCCATAGGTTCTGCCTAGTGATTAGATCGATTGCTTAATCTACTTGGAAATGGGGTTCTGAGCAGCATAAATCGTTTGATAATGGAAAACAGCTCTTGAGTTCCGCACTAATATTAAATCAAGCGGACGAAAGTAAACCGTATATTGTACGTACAGATGCAAGTAACTATGCTTTGGGTTGCATGTTATTAGAACTACCATAGAATCAGATGGTAGTGAAGAAAATTCAATCAAGTATGCAAATCGACTTTTAACACCAGTGGAAGCTAATTATAGCACAACAAAGACGGTTGTTTGGGCATTTAAAAAGTTTAGATGCTATTTGGATGGTTTCGAGGTAATACACCTGAGGGGCATATGAAACTTCTCTATCGTATTGGTCGACTGGCTCGGTCGGCTTTGTCTTCGAAAATTGTCGTCGGTTTCCCAATGCGTTGATCAAAATCGTTGAGTAAACGATGAATCCAATTCGCCTCTTGACACGCTTCAGAAAACGCATTAAATTCTGATTTCGTTGATGATAGCGCAATGCAACCCTGTCTTCGACTGCACCAACTGAAAATACCGTTACAATACTTAAATATGTAACCAGATTGTGACTTTCCACTTGCACGAGCATCAGCCCTACTTGCATCTGCATATCCGATTAACTGATCCGAACCATCACTCTTCCCAAGTGACAATCGCAATCCGGCAGTACCCTTGAGATACTTTAATACTCGTTTCCATTCGTTGCAATCCTCCTGGTTGGGATGTTTATCAAAGATTCGAGCATTCTTTGTACTAAAATTGTCGGATCGGTGAATAATCCAAAACTTGCAATACCAGTGTTTTTTGATGAATTGTTTTGTTCCAATTGCGCGCTGATTGCTTTTGACCATATATACTCCTTTTTAGTAGACACAATAAATCTTCCCCGCCTTCAACTTTGAATCCTGGAGGTTGTCTCATTTAAATTGTTTCAGCCAATTCACTGTTAAGAAAAACCGTTTTCGCACCTTCATATCCTTGTTTGCTGCCACTGTAAGCAATGTTCTAAACGTAGTTTGACGAACAACTGGAAAAACACCTGATCATAACCAGTACCGCATTTCTGTGAAAACCCTTGCCTTGTGTCTGACTTGTGCAACAAACCCTTGCCTTGTGTCTGACTACTTCTCCATCTGAATTGCACTTTAGATTGTAAATCCACTTGCAGCCAACTAGATTTGCACCTTCTGGAATTTTCACAAACTCCCATGTTTGATTCTCCATCAATGACTTCATCTCATCTGTCATTGCTTGAATCCACAGCCTCTTTTGATCACCCTTGATAGCTTCTACGTAGCACTTAGGTTCTTGAATTGAACATTTCTTCAATAAGTCTCTTTGGTGAAATACCTTTGCTAGCGCGTTGTGATCGTCTAACAGTTTGCTCTTCATCTTCATTCTGAACGTAATTCTGTATTGTATTCTTTTCCTGAACTTCCTCATCGACTAATTCCTCTTGGACCTGATAGTTCTCTGCATTTTCAAAGTTGTTCAACCATGGATTGTCAATTTTTGCAAAAAAACATAAAATTTTCCATTGAGTGTGTTCATCATAAATATCAAATATCCAAATCATTGATCCATAATTTTAATTATGATTACACAAAACTTTGCTACAAAAAAATTCCAATCACAGGCTATTACCAAATCGATTTCGTTCAATATTAATTATTCGCCTCCCCCTGCCTTCCAAATTGTTCCATGGCCATTCGAAAATAAAATTATAAAAAATTGTCCATTTTTAATTTATTAAAATATTTTCAATAATTTATATTTTATAACGAATTCAAACGTATTTTTATTATATTATATTTTGCTATGCCACGGTTGCAAATATTTTATTAGCCTGAATTACTCGTCCCCCCTCAAAAAATAAAAAAAAAATGCGGTGGTAACATAGGAATAATTAAACTTTTTATATTTAATTTATGTACATTTAATATTTAATGTTTATTTTTGATGTTTTATTAATTTTATTAAAAAATAAAAAAAATAAAAAAAAAATAAAAAATATTAAAATTGAATTATTGTGTGTAGATTCGAATTAATTTAATTTAAATTAATATTTGCATATATCATGTCTATGGCTAATTTATGTGCACGCGAATTCATTTAATTTTTTTTTGTTTGCATTCGAAAAATTATATTGTGAGAGTATAAGTGTGAATTATTTACTAGATTAAGTCAATTTAGTGATATGGTAATTTAAATGTGTTGTTTGCGGTTGAGTTACTGCGTTAGTTTTTCATTATTTATGAGTCTAATGGTAATTAAACTTTAATGGATGGAAGCCCTGGCTTTTTGTATAATTTCTACAACGAGAAATAATCATCGTCAATTATTAATTTATAAATTATTTGTAAAGTTCAAAAATACAGCAATACTTTAGCGATCAGTGATGTGACTGCTATCGCGATAGATTGAGTCAAAGGCTTGTTGAAAATCCAAGAACACATGCTAAACGTGACAAGCTCTTTCTTAATATTAAGAAAAAATCATAATAATATAATAATATAATAATATAATAATATAATAATATAATAATATAATAATATAATAATATAATAATATAATAATATAATAATATAATAATATAATAATATAATAATATAATAATATAATAATATAATAATATAATAATATAATAATATAATAATATAATAATATAATAATATAATAATATAATAATATAATAATATAATAATATAATAATATAATAATATAATAATATAATAATATAATAATATAATAATATAATAATATAATAATATAATAATATAATAATATAATAATATAATAATATAATAATATAATAATATAATAATATAATAATATAATAATATAATAATATAATAATATAATAATATAATAATATAATAATATAATAATATAATAATATAATAATATAATAATATAATAATATAATAATATAATAATATAATAATATAATAATATAATAATATAATAATATAATAATATAATAATATAATAATATAATAATATAATAATATAATAATATAATAATATAATAATATAATAATATAATAATATAATAATATGAAAATGCTAAATCTCGTTGATGCCATCTATGCTAAAAATTCCATATAACTGCAGCAACTAATTGGTAAATATAAAATCATGGCAAAGTAACTAAATTACCACCGAACAAGAACAAATTTATTTCTCAAAGAAATGACCTCGTAATGTTTTTATAACACAAAATAGAAAATGTTTGCGTTTCTCTAGATCTTTTGTGTGTGATAACTTGACAGGTACTTACAGTCGTACCAGTTCGTTGCGCTATTTGATAAAATAAAAATAAAAAATTGGCAGATCCCCTTTCCATATAAAGATTAACAATTTTTTTTGTGTGTTTACATTTTGCGCATCGTGTGTAATATAACGAAGTCAAAACAAGAAATATTTAATTAAATTACAAAACCATTTGCCATCTCCGGAGTTGAATTTATAACTAAACTAACAAAAAAAAACTAACATTTTAATTAGATTAAATAGAAATTTATTTGGTCTATTAAGTGGCTGAATGCAACGGTTTGACCCAATAAATTGATGCAACTTCCGATCTCGTATATATATACATATAATATGAAGGGTACAATGTGGCTTAAATATGTAATTTATGTTCGTTGTGTACTTAGCTTAATTTAATTAGAATCGTATTCATTGCACACCAACAACGATATACAGTTAAAGTAGACACTCGTAAAACTACTGTGAAACGTATAATGTTATCTTGTATACACGAACTATGCACATTCTTTCGTACGATTATCTCAGACAGAAAATTGTTAATCGAAAAACAAAAATATTATTGTCAGATGCGCGCAGATAATCTGGAAAATGTCTTTGAACTGTATAAGTGCAACTAAACAATGTACAAGTAAATTTTATTGAGATTTCCGTTTTTAAGTTTTCGTATCGTTCGTTTCACGTCTTTGGATTATTTTTTTTTATTAATTTTTTTTTCAATATCCAATTACAACAACATTTATGTACGGTCGTACATAAATGAATTAAAATGTAATTTAATTAAAATAAAGTAGCGGTTCTTGTACGCGAGTACGATGTGTGCATTTTAGATGCATCAATGGATTGGATAAAGAAATTAATTTTGTGATTGAACGATTGTGGTTTGCCCGATTAAAAGTTTGTTTCCGGTTTGTGTTGCAAAATGCACTTATAGTGCGTGCACCTGTATGAAGTAGACTTTGCGATAGAGAGATATCCAGTGCCTCTGATTACACCATCAATCATCGAAATTGAACTACATTTCATATTTTATTGCCAAATTATTTTAGTTATACCTTTAGAAAAGTGTAAATCGGTACAACTGAATAGGTTATATGATGCTTCTCAAACAGGTGCATGTTTATAAGCAAATTGTATCAATAAAAAAGGTAAACATCGTATTTTGAAGGTTTTTTGCAGTCATCGTCGGATTTATGCCATCATTGTTGAGTTCTTACCTGTTTAACTACATCCAACAAAAAGCAATGTATATTATGTTCCAATTTTGAAAAAAGTGCATGCCTTTTTATATTATTTTCTATTTCACCTGTTTGAGACCTGCTAAGTCTTTCCATTCTTCCAATTTACTTATCAAAGCCTTAATCTGCGACATTTTCAGGCAAATTGAGAAGAACTTATACAATTATCGATTTTCCAATTGCGTTGCTCCAACCAACATGTACTGGTATGGGAAATAGTTGGAGACATAATTTATGCATTCAAATGCATAAATTATGCAAGTATGTTATCTAAATATGTATAAGTATATAAATTTTTAAACTAATTTTTGCTATATTTTTAATATGTTTTCTTTTGTTTTCTTTTTCTAGGTAAGTACCATTTCTTCAAGACAACTAGCTAATGAAAATTGTAAGTTTAAATTTAATAATTTCTTTCAAGTAAAAGTCGAAATTAGACCCAACTTTTTTAGATTTAATAAAACTTTTCCAGCTTCCAGTTTAAAATAACATTCGTTTAGATTCTTCTGTTGCCATGTCAACACATTTCTAAGGACTTCAACATTGCTTTGTAGTGATATGTGATAACAGGTTTGATTCTATTGTATAAAGCAACATTTATTACTTTTATCAGTTAACTTGTAAACTTAAAAAACAAGTTCTACAAGGAATAGTTTCACAAAGTTTAATGAATTCCACATCATAAGTTTTGCTAAAAATATAGATAGTATGTACAACGGTAGCTTAAACTTTTTTAAATCTTGGATTGAAATCTTAATTTAAGTTCCCCAATTAAAAATCTTCTTGCTTTTTATTATAATATTACAAAATCAATTAAAAATGTTTTATTACAAACATTTTAACCTACTAACAATAAACTTGTTTAACGGTTTCAAATAAAAGCCCTAGCAGATAAAAATTAGCGTCAAAGTTGGATTATTTCTAAAATACTATTTCTAAAATATTTTAAAATTGTATTGAATTATTAATTTATGTTCCACATAACTACGTTACAAATCACTTTTTCACTTTTTTTCTATTTGTGGAAACGTAAAAACTACTACTTTCTTAAAATATGTTACCACCTGAACCAGAAATATTAATTTATCTTCCACAACTTTTGTTATAATTAATAATGAAAGTATATCAAACTTTTCCAATGGCTGTTTGAAATTTTATTTTAACTTTTTTTTAAATCATTAACCGCCTGAAATATTGAACATAGGTTCTACATTTAAAATAACATAATTATGCCACTTATTTAAAAAAATGTATATAGTTTTGAGACTAATCATCAGTTAGTATTAACTGTTGGTATTAACTTTATGAATTTATCTTTCATAATTAAATAAATGACGTATTAAAATTATGTGCTCGACTTAATTTCTAAATATTACCTGTAGCATTAAATTTTATTTATTTAAATTAAATTATTAATTTATGTTCCACAGCCATTAGTTTATTTGGCGTGTTTAAATTTAAAAACCCAAAAGGTGTTGGGGAACCAATCTTTGTATTTGTATTTGATTTTGAACTATAAAGAATCTCGTTACAGAGTAAATATAGATCCCACAAATCAATAATAGATTATTTCAATGTTTTTTTAAGTTAATAGCAACCGAAAAAAACAGTTTTTGAGTTAGTTTATTTCACCAAGTTTTACATTTGAGCTTACGTTCTACAAGTGTTTGTGTCGCTCTAAAAACAAAATGTATGTTGTACCACAAATAGAAAACCTTTTGAAACAATAATGTGGTTAAGCTTACAGACTTTTTGGAGTGTATTCTACAATAAATTTCTAAATACTTGTCCATCATAAAGTGTTACCTAAAGTAATAAACATGGGTTCCACTAAATTACTGAACGGACCAAAATGTGTTTTAAACATAGTTTTTGTAATGTACAATTCTGAATGAGCTAAAAACAAATTAAGCTTGAAATTTTTTGATACATTAAATTGTGTTTGTTTCACAGATAACGTTTGTTCTAGTACTTTAGTCATCCATTTATTCTCGTACTATGTAACTACTTTATATAAGTAAATACTTTGTTGAAATTTATTCCCCAATTGATTTCTAAACATTTGTATTTTTACATAATAAAAAATTGTATCCTGAATGGTTAAACATGTTCCACAAATGAAAACACTGATTCAGAAATGTTCTCATTAAACATAAAATGCATACAAGATTGGAACACAGTTACCAAATATGCAACATTACCAGTTACTTATAGTATTTTAGTATTTAAAATAAATAATTGATTTGTGTTCCACAGCTAACATTTTTTCAGACTAAATCTACATTAAAAAATTTATGTTTAAAAAAACCTCACACTCGAGTTATTAATATATTTTATAGATACAATTAGTGAACATAGGTTCCACAAACAGCTTATTTTAACCAATCAAAATATTTTTTTGAAATATTTTACTGTAACCAATTCAAAATTGGTTACAGTTTTAACGCCAATTGCCTAATTAACCAAACGTTAGAACTATAGCTATAAAGTTAAAAATAATTAATTTATACTTCAAATCGTAGATATTTTTAAAATTTTAAAGTGCATTTGTTTTAATTAACATAGGTTCCACAAATTAACAATTGAATAAAAAATTGTATTCTGAAAATGAGCTTATACCAAACAAAATGTTCTTAAAGTCTCTTATTTATCTTGTTTGCCAAATATAAGTTCCACAAATGTTAGATTTTTTAAATATTAAATTCCAAACAATACTAGCTTCTTTTACTTGCGATTTTGATAGTTATTGAAATAAACTTGGCAACTGAACACAAGCTCTACATAGTTTACTCTATAAAACCAATAAAAAAGTTCCATAATGCAAATTATATGTATAATTCAAGTTCCACATTCAATTTATTAATGTGATGAATCTTTCGAGTTATGTTTCACACTGGATAAAATTCACCTAATATTTATGGGAATTTCACAATTAATTTAGATAATAAATTTAATGTTAAACCGTCATTACAAAATATAATGTGTTAAAACTAAAAAAGCTTTTGTAGGATATATTCCACACTTAATTTCTAATTATTTGTCTTTTCACGTTTTAAAGAATCACTTAAATTGTTAAACAAGGATTCCACAATTTGGTATCAATTTAATGTATGTATTCTAAAATACAACTTATAACTACTAAATAAATGGAGTTGATAACTGAACATAAGTTCCACATGTAATAGATTAAAGTAAACAAAAAAGTTTTAATTTATTATTAAGCGTCAATTGTTAAGCTTTTTAACTGTTAGCCCGATATATTTGAATGCTTTAAATCAAATTTATGTTCTACAGTCAAAATGGTGTCATATATTTGTAATAAGTTCCACACTTGATATGTTAGTATCTTTTACATTCTACTAACCCTAATTTAAAACTCAGATATTTTAAAACTTATTTTGATTTATTTATTTATTTGTTGAATTACTATAAAAAATAATAATTTATAGCTTAATTTTTTTGGAATATATTCCACACATAATTTCTAAATATTTTTATCATTAAAGTTATATCATAAAAAAAATCCTAAATTACTATTTTATAGAATTGGATAATATCCACTCAAATTAGAAAGTATTTAGTAAGTAATTAGACTTTAAGTGTGGAATTTATTCTGAAAAAGTCAAATATATTTTCAAGTACTTTGGTTTCAACTAAATCTTAATTTTGTTGAGCAACTGATCAAAGAAACATTACTTGCAGGTATATAAATTATTATATAATTTATTATAAATTATTTATGCCTTGCTCGAAAAATAAAAATATTGATTAAGTTGTGGAACTTATATTAAATGGGTTAGAAAACTGCCAGTTCTATGATATGGCGCAAGATTAAAATTATAGTAGGTAGGTGAGAACATATTCCGAAACATTGTTTTAGTTCATGATGTTTAGTCCATGAAAACTGAAATTTCTGCACAAATCAAAAAATTTTCAAAATCTAAAATGTCATAGCCAATGAAAACTGTGAAATTTCTGCAAAAATCGATAATTTCAAAATCCGGAAAAAACATGATTGTTAGTCCATCAAAACTGTGAAATTTCTGCACAAATCGAAAATTTCCAAAATCCAGCAAAAATGGAAACTGTGAAATTTCTGCCTAAATCGAAAATTTCCAAAATTCGGAAAAAACATGATGGTTAGTCCATGAAAACTATGAAATTTCTTCACAAATCGAAAATTTCCAAAATCCAGAAAAAACATGATGAATTCAGAAAATATGATGTTTAGCCCATGAAAACTGTGAAATTTCTGCAAAATTCAAAAATTTCCAAAATCCGGAAAAAACGTGATAGTGTTAGTCCATCAAAACTGTGAAATTTCTGCAAAAATTGAAATTTCCAAAATCCAGAAAAAACATGATGGTAAGCCCATGAAAACTGTAAAATTTCTGCACAAATCAAAAATTCCCAAAATCTAGAAAAATGTCATGGTTACTCCATGAAAACTGTGAAATTTCTGCACAAATCGAAAATTTCCGAAATTCGGGAAAAATATGATTGTAAGTCCATCAAAACTGTGAAATTTCTGCACAAATCAAAAATTTCCAAAATCCAGAAAAAACATGATGGTTTGAAACTGTAAAATTTCTGCACAAATCAAAAAATTTCCAAAATCTAGAAAAATGTCATGGGTTCATGAAAACTGTCAAATTTCTGCACAAATCGAAAATTTTCAAAATCCATAAAAGGTTACATTGAACAGTGTATGTGGAACGTAAAATTAAAATTAAGTTATTTATGCAAAATTTATAATAAATGCAATTATTGGGGTTCGCTGCATTGCCATGGAGATTAAACTACCCCAACCATTGCAGACACATTCCTATCGTTTTGCATTACTATACGAATCGAAAATGATATAATCGACATTTTAATTGATGACGGCTGTATGACCAAACAATTAATCGAACCAAACCAAATCAATATCAAGTTAATTATTTTGGGGTTTGTAATTTTTTTTAATGATAAATCGAAATGAATAAAATATTGGTGCATAGTATAGTAGATTTACATGTGGAACGAATAAATTATTTAATTTTATTTTTATCGAGAGTTTTTGAATAACTGCGGTTTGTACATATAGCTGTGCTGTTGACAGTAACATATAGCAAACAATTTTTAAATTTTATTACGACCAAAAACCAAAATAAAATTCCGATTTATCATAATAAAAAATATTCACGCAAATCGACCAAACAAAAAAATTACGCGCGCGTCTCATAAATAAATTGACGTATTAATAAACCAACAAACAAACAAAAAAAAACTCCTTAAGATGTAACAAATAGCTCAAGATGACGCTATTTAAAACCAAATAATATTATAATATTATTTTTGATTTATTTGAATCAATTTCTCACCATCATGCTATGCTACACATATAATACAGACACAAAAAGTGAAAAGATGAAAAATGGGAAAAATCTATTTCATACCCTAAATATATATATATACATTTTTTTTAAAGTAACAAACAGCATCATTATAATATAATCATCTTAGATATATGTGAAAATAGTTTTTCGTCAGATTTTCAAAAATTATAATGGTTATGATTATTATTATAACAAAATACATTTATATATTTATAAAATAATTTGACGGAAGTGAACAACAACAAAATTCATAAACACTTCAAACGATGAAAATGTAAAAAAGACGATGGCATATTTTTCAATATTTATGTATGCTTACTGCCTACCAACACCAAAATGATGAAGAGAGGAAACTCAAGTGTATTTATTTTTTTAATGTTCGAAGAATTACAAAATTACGGAATTTTTTTTTTTTTTTTTTTTAATTAAAAGTTAGAAATGTTAAAAACATTTTTAATTATTAATGACTTTGATTATTATTAGTATTATACTCTTGCTACATAAACATAAAAACTATTAATATTATTTATGGGTTTAAAATTAGTTGAATTATATTTGAAGTACATTTGCACCACAGTAATGTTGAAAATTATATATTTTTTGAAATTTCGTCTGCCAGGTTCTTCTGGTTGCCTGTTTTGCCATGAAACTTGGGTTTCGAAAGGTTCTTGATTCCTTTGTTTTTTTTAACTATATATGAACGTAATAATTATATGACAGTTGTGACGACTAGGATGGGCATTTCCTTATGTTATTCCTCAATCATAGTTCCAAGCCGTGCTTGCTGTTGGATCCATTAACTTCACACCTACTGGTTTCGGATTTTATGTTGATGATGGATGCAACATAGAGACAAAATGCAACAGAGACAATAATGCGGAGTCCGATTTTGTACTAAATTTATCAAAGTGCAAATTCTTGTGGAGCAGTGAGAGTATTTATAGGTGTTAAGATATTGGGTAATGGTATTCAATCCGATCGAATGAAAACTGAAGGGTTGGAAGATGGTTCGTCAGGTTGTCTGAATTTTCATTCTCATTTCCAATTGTATTTGTAAAAAAACTAGTGGTAAGCAACCCAACCCCATTTTTATCTGCATCCCTATAAGAAGGAAGATGAGCCTTTTGTAATGGTTCATTATGATCATGTAAAAACCTTTGTCAAAAGTAAAAATCATAATAAATACGTGGGTGTAATAGTTGACAGCTTTAGTGAATAAGTTTGACAAATGTTAAGCAAAAGTCAGTTCAAGTGTAGAGTGCGTCGATGGAGATGACAAACTGTTAGAAATTCATGTGGCTCTAAATAATACAATTCACTGCGTGACTAATAAACGCTCTTGGAGTAAGGTCTGAGACTAATCCTATATGTACAGCTTTGGTAGCCATAAATACGAACAAATAGTCATAGCTCTAAAAAGTTTTTTGTCCTTTTCAACTCCTACTTTAAAGAATGGTGATTACTTGATTTAACTTTGCTTTGTGTTTTACTATCGAAGATAGTGCTTATTTACTAATGCTTTAACCATAGGATTTTCCGCCGGTAAACTTGTTAGGATGGGCCTATAACAAGTCTAGAACTAACGTAGAATCTGTCCAAGCATATACATTCCATTGATGAATTGAATTTTTTATTGTAAATAGCAGTTTTCTTACGAGTACTGCGCCACAATAGGATGGCCATGGGATGGAAATTTATTAATACCACTGCTGGATATGCATCTTTCAAAGCACATAAAACCCGTGAAACTCAAGTTTTAACGATTGGTGTTGATGTATCTGGGATATCGATCTTTTTGACGCCAAGGAGGTAGTTTGTGATGGTGAGCCATTCGGTAATTACGTTTTGTGGAAAAAGGCCGTCCTATCTTAGTTATTGAACATGTTAAATGTTACGGTAACTGGTGCGATTCATCCCAAAAGATCGAAGCACCACTCGTTTCAGATATAAGAAGCTTCGTTTGGTCATTATGGATGGCATGGTCGTTTAATCGAACATGAAACTAAAATACGTCTTTTACGGGTTAAAATGTTGAAACAGATCTTTCGAACATTCGCACCAAATAATCCTCTGGTCTTCATTTTCCGTCGTACGCATTCGTTTGATTGAAATATCTAAGGTTTCGCCTAAAACGGTTGGTATGATATTTCAAAACGCAAACGAACGACAAGCCTACCTGTAGTATCAATCCTTTTTGTTTCTCTTAAATGGTTTTCCCAAAAAATTTCTTCTTCTGAAAATTTGGCCGTTGTTGACTTGATATTTTCTAGTTCCCAGAATTTTCGTTAAAGCTTATCCAATGTTTTCTGGTGTAATTGTCGTTGAAACTGACCCTTTTGTGTATCCCGTTCTACAACCTCTAATTTTGAAAACGGTTAATTTTGATTACTCTTTTTTAACTGCAAGCTTTGCACGCAAATTTCGGTGATAAAAGAACATTGGGCACCTGAGTCCAATAGTACTCGACACATTTGCTAATTATTGAATTTATCATAAAGGTTTACTAATGCCGAGAGTAGTATCGTAGTCCCTACTTGGTTTGTGTAGTTGTCAATTGTTTCTTCCTTTTGTATATTTGGTCAGTTTGAGAAACTGGGTGTGACGTGATGTTACTTTCCGGTTGGTTATCGTAAATAAGCGTGTGGTGCTTTCTTCTGCAACTGTTGCATCTAAACTTTGATCTATCTTTGTTTCACAGACATATCCTTTATTTTGTCGCATTCGTATAAATGATGGTATTGTTCGGACCAAAAGCAACATGGTGCGGCAATGGAAGTGATATGGGTGTTGATTTTGTAAAGTAAAGAGTGTTAGCGGTTGTGGTATTCGCCGACTTAAGCTACGTATACGGATTTCTATACATATATCCATTGGCTCAAAAAATCAAAGATATCCTTTATTGTCGGGAGCTTGATGTTAGCTAACGATTGCCTCCACAAGTCATTGGTTTCTTCGTCTAGTTTGGCGGTTAAGATTTATATCAACCAATGATCTCGTACTGCAGTCTTTGTGATAGTGTTAATCATAGGCTACCATGAATCGTGATGCAAATAGATCGTAAAACGATTGCCACTCAGTGTAATAATCAGTAAAGGAGATAATCGGCTGAATTTGCATGAATTGGCTCGTAGTGCTTGGTTTTAGCTTGCGATAGTTTTAGAGTAATAACCTGTGATGAGCCCCTTAATTTTTAGCCCATTTTAAAATAATTTTAAAATTGTTATTTGCTGCAATAAAATTTATCGATACAGAAGTTTAAAGTAGATTGCGCATGCATCATTTCTATAATGATCCATCCTAGCTCCTTTCTTCGAGCTACTGAAGTTAACTCCAATTACTCTATAAGTGTCTATCTGCTAATATAAACTCGTTCCAAGAAGGAAAAAGAGGTGTGAAACGAAGCAGGTACTGTACATGATGGTCCAACATAAATAACAAAATGGTGAATGTAGAACATAAGATAATATTTCAATTTGAAGTATTTAATATTTTCAAATGACTACTTGTATGCTTTTTAATTAGAAACATAGCTCTTTATTGAAGCAAGACAAATATTTGTGGAACCCATTTTGAAATGGTTGGCTCGTTGAAATAAATGACTATATTTATTGTTATGTCCGGTTAGAACTACTTTCTAGAATACATTGGAATATCTAACTATTAGTATGTGGAACCTATGTTAACTAACTTTGGTGTTTATAAATTGAGTAATATATGTATTTATATATCGTAGACTGATATATATATATATATATATATATATATATATATATATATATATATATATATAATGTGAT
Source organism: Tipula confusa (assembly GCA_963556175.1). Taxonomy (NCBI): domain Eukaryota; kingdom Metazoa; phylum Arthropoda; class Insecta; order Diptera; family Tipulidae; genus Tipula; species Tipula confusa. Next base: position 35,934,928 of record OY744476.1, read on the forward strand.
TATGTGAGAGCATAATTGACAGCATATAAAAGCCGAATACCCTATCATTTACCAGGAGAATTTATAAAAACTGGTTTTTCATAACCATAAATTGCAGTGTTTAGCTTTGAAAGGTAAACCAAATTGAAAAAAAAATCGATCGATAATACAGTGTAGAAGCTTATTAAATAATCCACCACTTTTGCACCTACCTAATAATAAGACTGTCTCGAAGTCGCGTATAAATCTTAATTTATTATATCAAACCAAAATCTCATGTTTAATTCAATTATTTTAATTTACTGCATGTTAAAATAAAACAATCGCTGTATTGAATAATAAACCAAAAAAATTTGGAAACAAAACTAACAATAACAAAATTAAAATAAATCCTAATTCAAACAATTAAAAATAAAATTTAGCCGAACAAACAAAAATTTATTATTTTAGATAATTTAATTCATAACAACAAAATTATTAATTAAAACAAATATTTCTAATCCTTCTTTTCAACCATAATAATAATAATAGTAATAGTAATAATAAATAGTTTTTGTGTATATATGTGTGTATGTGTTTCGTGTATAAATAAATTAAAATTCGTATTATATTCAAAATAACTATACAAAAAAAAAGATATTTCGGTTTGGCTTCCAGTAAAATAAATTAAAAATTAATTTTACTTTTATTTTCCATGAAATACATTTATAAAAAATACAGGGTGTTATAGTAATCATCATTAAAGAACGCCATATAAAGTAGTTTAATAAAATATTTCCGCTATATACCCTGTGCTGAAGATTGTTTCACTTTTTAAAAGTTTTGATTTTAACACGTTTCAATTTGGTTGTAGATAGTGGTTCCTGGCTTTCATAACGTTTGCTGAGTAGCACTATACCATATTTGAGCCTGGTCCAACTTGAAGCAGTTTAGTTACACCAATAATGGATATGATGAAAGTTTTTCATATGTTGTGGAACCGTTTTAATAGTTGACCTTCTTCAAATATCATTTAGTATTTTTCGTTGTGTTATATCAAATATTCAATATTCTCATCTGCAATATTCATATCTGCAATATTCTCATTTTAGTCAACTATCATCTTTTTGTCACTGCCTTCACCACCGCTAGAGTTGTGCTGTATTTTTGCTAATGTTATGTGATTCTAAGGTAGCTTACAATCTGTGGCAACTACCAACGACTGAGCCTTAGACAAACTCAGCTCCATGAAATAAAATGTTTTCGCCCCTTATACTCATAGTTAAAGTCCAAATATCCATTCCATCCCTTGTTTTTAAATTTTTCATTCATTCTTCTTCATATAACACTGACATAATATTTACAGTGATTTAATGTTTGAATTTGACTGGACATTGCCTCATTGATAAATTATTTCATTGCTCATTAAGCTTTAGCTCATTGCTTATTTATAAAAATGTTCAACAAGATATAAGTCCTTTCCTAACCGGTTGTTTGTAGCAGTATCCAAAATTATTGGAAGATTTGTGCTTCATACTAACGCCTTCTCAGTTCTTCTCGCGCTTTTTCTTTAGTTAATTTTATTTCCTTTCTGTTTAAAACAAAAATTAGGAAATTCTAGCCTCTATTTTGAAAACATGCATGTTGAAAACATGCTAGCACTGAATAATTTGTCTAACGTTTCGTCAATTGTTGGTATAGTAGAGAGCTATCTTGATTAAATTGGCGTCTACATCTCAGCGACGATTTTCTGTTTTTTTTGTGAGTTTTTGTCGCAGTATGTGGTTGTAGTAAATAATAATAAGTGTTATATATTCAGATGCATCATTATGTCGATAGCCCCATCGATAGCGAGCTAATGAGCTCGCCAGTCCAATCCTTAATTTTTAAATGAAATTGCATTCGATTCCCAAACCAATTAAATCGCTGCCTTATAATTTAAGCTAATCACCTATAGAATAAAATGTGCCATTCTTTCTTTAATACTCCTATCAAATTCCAGCAATCTAATATTTAAGTACCACTTCATAAGTAATTTTTATTTGCCTTATAATGGCTCTTTTCTGAATGTTTCCTTAGTCGATTTCTGCAAGCCATGTGTGGTTTTCTTTCGATACTTGATCTAGAAGTCACAACGTTGAAGCATTTGTTCCAACGATTTATTTATTACTTCCCGCTTATTAGTCGTTGATTACTTTCGTGATTGCTATGGCATATTTACATTCCCCTTTTATTATAATTTTTGTCGTTTTAGCGCAGAATAGTGGATATAATAAAACACTTAAACTATCCACTTTCCACTATCCATGCTTTGAGAACCACTACATAATGCACCAACACTATGTTTCCACGTTCCATGAGATTTTTTCCATAAGATCATTTAGCCGACAGATAAGGTCCCATTGTATTCCGTTTAGGCTTGCTACGTCTAATCTGCGCACCGCATAGTCTAACATTATTGAGGACAACACTAGACTATAGTACACGTCCTTGTCTAACTTCTCGTGTTTTGTAGTATTTTTCACTTTATACTTGCGTCTTTATTTCACTAAGGTGATATACGCTTCGGGATGATCATAGCTAATACTGCTGTTGAAGAGGAAGGTTCCTCTTCAATTCTTACTTTCTCTTGAGTTGCCTTTCTTCGATATTGTTTTAGTAATTCCTTCTTTCCATCTCTCTGGTACTCTACTTATAATCCAAACATTCGCTAATAGTGATGCTAGAACCGTTGCTGCTGTATTATTTAGTTGATTAGCTGGTATGTTGTCTGACCTAGCAAATTTGTTGTACTTTTACTTCCTTTAATTTCCTTTTTAGTTTATTCAGTATCTGTATGTGGTTACCTTCGAAAAAGTATTTTCACATGTTTAGCTGTTGATCTTCTGAGGTCAAAGTTGCTACTGTGCCAGTTTCGGTATTGGTAATGTTAAGTTGTAGGGCTCCACTGAAGGCACTTCTGGTGTCGGTATTTCTCACCCTTTCTATGTTAATTTTTTTTCTTTTCTTTCAGATTAATTAATTATTTGTCCATTGAGCTGTAGCCAGCTTCTAGGCCAGCTTTTTTTACTTTTCCCTTACTTCTCTGAAGCTTCCAATCGGACACCTTTTGTTAGAAAACTTCGCATATGGTTGCTTGACATCCTTGGTGAAGTTACTTTACCTCTCTCTGCCACTCCAAAGAAACCCAAACTGTAACTGCATACTCGAGCTAAGATCGATCTTACGCTTAGTACAAGATCTTAAGTGTATTCAGCTCATAAATATCTTCTGTCCATTTATTGATGAAAGTGACATCATCTTGCATTTACTGATGTTCAAGTTGAGTAAATGAAAATCGCACCACTTTACAAAGCTATTGAAGTCTTTTTGTAATTAGTAGGTGTCGTTAATATTTTTGACTGATTTATATATTTTAAGATCATTCACGAATATTAGTACCTTAGAATGTTGGATAAATTCGATAATGCTATTGATAAAAATAATAAAGGTCTAAGTGCCTTATGAGAACCCCGACGTCGCTCTGATAGATTTTGATTGTTTAGCTCCCCTTTCAATGTATTGGGAACGTCCACTCTAGGATGATAATAATGAAAGCATAAGATAAAATTTTATGAAAATTCGAACTTGTGTAAGATTTCCAAAGCTTTTCAGAATCATGCACAATATACGTAGCATATGTGTACATTCTTCCATTTATTTCCAGTATAACAAAACTCAAAACGCTAATGAATCGCTCAAAACGATATTTTGCAGCATGATTTGATTAATTGATCAAATCTGTTACCTACATAACTTTAGAAGAATTCCGAACTATTTTCCCAATACAAAGAAGACTCAATTATAATTTAACTTGAATGCCGAGTTCTACATACAAAATTGTGAAATGAGAAATTTGGGTACTCGTGGCCTTGAAGTTATACTGTTGCATGGCTGCTTTGTTTTTCCTCTTCCACCATGCACTATTCACATTTGTTTAACTGTCACTTTTCCGTTACTGGTTTTCTCCATTTGAATCGTTGTTCATTTAGAAAGTTAGTTCCAGGTGGCCTCCAGTCTAATACTATTACAAACGATTTGGTTGACGCTTTACTAAACTTTGCTCCATAAAAGCCCAAGTTCTACCCGTGTACCCTATTAAGGTCTAGAAATATTAAATCCCTATCCTTAACCTGTTCATGCCTTTATTTATGAGGGCATTATTCATTAAGTAAAAGAGGATACCGTTGCGTTGTAATTTTCCTCCAAACGGTTATAATATTAGCATTTAGTTGATAAACTATTAGTAGTTTCTTCCGGTGCTCGATTTGTAAGGGAATTTTCAACGCAACACGTTGCAGTCCTTTCAAGTCGTTTGTTTCCAGTACGGTATTTCAAATTATGGCAAGATTATTGCTATACTTATAATCATCTTCTCAGTTCCGTTAACGCTTCTTTTTAAACTGTGTTGCATTTTATTTGCATGTCATAAATGACGGGCAAACGCTTTTGGAAATATCGTCCTTACTTTGTTTAACAGCTCCAAGAAATGTTACTTTTTGTTTCACATACCCAGCATCTATACGTCTGCTGGAGCCTTAAATAAGTTTCGGTGTTTTTGCAAAGATTGCTTTCGGGGGAGGCTATTGAAAGATTTTCACTAATGTCCAAGATTGATTCCATTATATGATATTATCTTTGAATTCCAAAAATATTTTGCTTTAGGGCTACGATGACATTTAAATGCCGTACTTGCTTATTCAAACTTATTTGAAGAATACATTCTCCATCTACCGATAGACGCTTTCCTCATACTTTGTTGTAGTCGATAATTTGTCAGCTTGTGACGGTTTTTCCCAGATTGCTTCCTCAGTTGATTCTTTAACCATGCTTTCTTTCGATTTCGAAAATGACTTGTGCTATTTCGGCATGAATTTGGAAAAGATATTAACAGGTGCAATAAATATGAATCGTTTGATGGCCGACGCGAATTTTTGCAGTGATCGAATTTAGGTTTTCGATCCGGTGCTTTAACTAAAAGTCACCGAAAGTCTCCTAGCTATATAAATTATCCTCCTTTTTGAATATTATATTTCTAGTAAAGTTTTTGCGTATTTGCAATCCTGCGCTTTGGGTAAAATCAGTCGTTGTATAGCGTTATTATCCTGATATCTTTTTAAAAATCCTCGCTGATGTCCTCAAAAAACGTTGTGCCATTATAATGAGTGGTTTCATTTCGGTCGTGGGCACTGATTGAATGACTTCCTGTTCTTTTTATTTCATCTTTCCTGATTTATTTATATTCAAGAACTATAGTTGAACTTACTGCGGTGTTGTCGTCATGGTAGGTCCTTCTTCAAACAGTTATTTTTTTGAAACATTGTACCTTTATTTGTAATTTATGCTCTTGACTTTCACAGTGTCATTTCGTTCTAGTTTCTTCTTAAAGCTCTACTTCTTTATCTAAATCATTTCCGTATTCTTATGGTTCGATGCTTTGTTCACTTCCTTCATTTAAAATTTGTCTGCTTTTGGTAATGAGTATAGTTCAGCCAACATTTTATAAAAGCGAATGATGCAACACCCTGTATGCGATATGTTGCATTCTATTGAGCATAATTAAATTTTTTTTTTGTTTATAATTTCTAGACCAATTGCTCGAGATATGAGGGTCGAGAGATTTTCATTTGTTAACATTTATGTTGATATAAATCCATAAAATTAAAATAAAAACGAATCAAAATATAAAAAAAAAAAAAAATTCGTGAATAAAATTTAAATAATTAATTTTGGTCGATGCTACAAAAAAAAAATTAGGGAAAAAAATTAAAATTAAAAATAAATAAATTTAAAAATTAATTTGAGTGGAAACATTTTTTTTGATTATGACACCAACAGAGTTTTTTCCATTTGAATTTTCGGTATTTATGTATGTATGTTGAGTGCGCACTGGGTACGAGATGCTGTGAGTGGTTTTTACAAACCAATTTTAATTTTTTTTTTAATTTTGAATATTTTATTCTGTTTGATTGTTGGCCTGTGATAACAACTATTACTACGGTTGTTATTACTACTGCATATAGATTTGTTTAATAATTTTTTCACATTTTTATTTTATTTTTAATTCTCTTGTTAGTGTAATTTATGATCTTGTCATATACGGTACCATCGCTGTGTGTGTGGTAAGCTTGTAAATATTATCGAAAGATATTTTTATTGTTTGTGCAGCGGTAAAGACCATATCAGGGTCTAAAATAGTAAATTTTATCAATTTTTGATAGAGCTTTAGATTTCTTAGACTTGGGACTTTTAAAAGCTTATTAGATAAGAATTATAAAATGTATATCAAATCACTTAAATTTATTTAAGTACATCATCCTCTTTTCGACTAAATAATTAACAATATAATATTTCCATAACCTAAAAGCACTCAAAATCCATTAAGCTCTTCCATACGATACTTAACAATAAATCCCAATTGTTTTTGAAAGCTGATTACATATAAACATTTAATTTTATAAGCATGAGCTTTTTTGTATTTTAATTTTTAGTCTTCGCTCGTATAGAAAAACACTCATGATCCATGCACAGTAATAATAACAATAATAATATTCATATTTTTCGTGATTATGATTATGTATATATTATGTGTAGTAAATAATAAGATTTATTTATTTATTGTTTAAAAATTATATAAGTTTAAAAAAAAGTTTTCAAACATAATATATTTAGAGAGTGGATAGTGTAGGATTTATTATGAAATTGTAAAAATAATTTTTTTTTGTGCATATCGGTGCATGATATGAGCTAACCCGATTAAATATCGTAGTAATATAATGTTATATTATAATAATTACAAAATTAATTTATTGTTTATTGATATGACGAGGTATTTATTGAAAACAAGTTTGGACTGGGCAAAATGTATCAAGCTTTATTTTATTTAAAGTTCGAATATGCTTAGTAAGAATTTGCGAACTCAATATCTAATTCAATTAAGAGCTTTCAGTTCCATGTATTTGTAGAAAAGCTAAGCTTTTAGCTATAAAGTGTTTTCAGATTTTGTGAAAAAAACACCAAAGCTTTTTCACCAAAGCTTTTCTAATTTTCGTAATGTCTTATGTAGTTTTTTAATGTTTTGAGTAGTATCAGTTTATTGAATTATATTCGTAAGCATGTATTACAGAAAGTACTGTTAAAATAGCACTAGTCATGGTGGCATGTTTTTTTCATATTTTTTTTAAAGTTCTTGACCAAGAAATTAAAGAAAAAAAACTAATTTCATACGTGCAGATTTTGCCACACTTGTTTTACGAAACAAAAACATTTTTATGAAAAAGCATAAGGAAGGCAAAAAATGGTTAAACACAAAAAAGACTAAAAAGCTTATTTGAAGATTTGTTCTAAACGTTGTTTTTATATAAAAACATCTGATAACCACCTGTACACCACTTGCTTTTAGTTTAAAAGATTATTTGTAGTTTTTTCTTGCACGAAGAGCTTTAAGTTGCTTACATAAATTGTATTATTTTTTTTTAGTTTGTAAAGTATGTAAAGTTCAAATTAGAGCCTAAATTGTAACGTTAAATAAAAGTTTTGAAATATTTAATTAACGATATAAGTAGTTGAAACTTTGAGCTTTTCAATCTTTTAACCAGTTTTACTTTTTAAACTTCATATAAATAAATGTATTAAAAGTTTTAATTAAGAATTACTTAAGCGTTTAACATTTCACTCAAATGAAAGCCAAAACGAAAGCTGTTCTGTATAGATAGCCTTTAATTATTTAGTAGATAAAATTTACTATTCAAACAAACTAATATAAAACTAACTTTTCAATATATTTTAAAAGCCAAATTTTAATCACAGAACTACCACAAAACAAAATAATTTGTGATAGTTTTGTGTTTTGACTGCAAAATTTCTAAGCGCATTGTAAAACAGGCCTTTACAAATTTTCAAAAATCGACAAAAAGTCCATAGAACGCGTTAAACTGACCCGACTGTAATGAATGATACCTTAGTCAAAAGCTCTAGTCATCGGTATAAATAATGCTACAAAATATTTATACATTTCAACAAATATATTATATCCAAAAAAAGTAAATAATCTAAGTTTGTATTTTAAAGCTTATGTAATTTTATAATTTTTAAAATCTTTTTAAAATTATCACTTTGTTGTATTTGAACAGTGTATAATCCTTAAGTATTTATTACAGACAAAACTGTTAAAAAAGCAAACTTGTTGGTATGTTTTTTTTTGTTATGTGGTTCTAATAGTTCTTGACCTAGAAATTTAACGAAAACAAACTAATTTCGTACGTGCACATTTTCACCAAATTGTTTTACGAACCATAAAAATTTCCACAAAAAAACCGAACATAAGGAAAGCGAAAAATTGTTAAACTCACAAAAAACAGTAAATTAAAAAATTAGAAAGCTTTTTGAAGATTTTGTTCAAAACTTTGCTTTCGAATAAAAACATCTGGTAAAAACTTATAGTTTGATTAAATGATGTATTGTTTTAAAAGCTTTAAGCTTGAAAGATTAAACCAACTTTTTTTTCTTATAAGCTTTAAGATCTTTACACAAATGTTTTTATTACTTCTCAGCTTACCAAATATGTTGAAATTAAAGCTTTCCTCAAACAAGTATATTTGAGTTTAAACTGGAAATAAAAGTTTTTATGTATTTGTTTTACAATGTAATTAGTTAAAGCTTTAAGCTTCTGAATTTTTTTAAGTTTTTTTTATTGTATATGTAATGTTAATGTTAATGTTTCTCGGTAGTTTTTCTGTAAGTTATATTAATGTTGAATTCTGTAAAAATTTTCACAATTAAAAACGAAAGCTTTCAAAAGCATATTAAAATTATATGGAAACCTAACAATTTAAAATGTTAACTTTCTTAAAAGCTGTAATTCGAAAAAACGTATCCTAAAAATTAATCAATCAGGCTAATATAAATTTGTATGAAAGCTTATATTTTTTAAAAGCAGAAAAGCTTTGATTAGTGAAACCGTAATAATTTTAAGTCAGAAACGTCGTATTTATAGTTACTTTGCAAACCTATTTCTCAATTTTAAAATACATGTAAAGCAAACTAGCTTTTAGAATAGGATTTATTTTAAGCTTTGAAAAGCTTTATACACAAAAAGTTCAATTCGACTACAACAACACTTTGTCCTAATTTCATTTATAATTTTTAATCACTTTAAAGCAATAACCAATTAATGCTTAATTAAGCTAAAATTAAAGCTTCTTAAAGTTATAAATTTAACAAAGTTAAAAATGTTGAAATGGTTCAAAAGTTACCCCAGTTAAATTATTAAACTTTTAAATCTTTATTCTTCCAACTCTATTTACTTTACTAATGAGCTTTAATTGAAGAAAAGCACATAAGTGTTTGAAGAAAAGCACATAAAATGTTTAATGGTTACAAAATGAACGGTTGTTCAGCAACTTTCAATTTAAATAGAAAACCAAAGAGACCAGAGAGATTTAATGTTGTTAAGAGCTTTTTATTGATCTCATTATTTTAAAATTAACTCATATGTTCATAAAGCTCATCCATTTTAAAAAAAATTTACAAAATTTTTGGTCAACATTTAATAATAATTTTAAAAAATTTCTTGTTTTGATGGTTCCATTTTTTCAAAAGAAGAATTCAAAAACCTTACAGTAAATTTGAAGTTTAGTTTAAAGCTTAAAATTTTAAAAGCTTTTAATTATTCCGAGATAAAATTTGCAAGTATTTTAACATTAACAAATTGATAAAACAAATTATCAATTTTAACAAATCCTACTACTTTTAACAATACTTAAGGCTTTTCAGAAATATAAAAACTTTGAAAGTTAAGTTTAAAATTGTGATTAAAAAAAGCTTTAAGCTTTTTTAATCGCAGAAATCTAATGGTTTCAAAATTAGAAATTTTAATTTAGAGCTTCAAGTAATCAGAAAATTAAAAAATCAGTTAAAAGTTCAGCTAAGCAACTTTACAATAGTTTTAGATAAAAAAAAAGCTGTTTATAAAAAAGCACATATTAAAACGATTCGGCATAAAATAATTAAATTTTTCCAAAACAATGGCTTCATTCATACTGCAAACTCTATCTTGGGTATAAACATGTGGAAAAAAGTGAAAAACTCATATTTAACTGGTTAAACCATCAACATTTTAATTTGACTTTATTTGACATGGAGATTTTAAAAATGACTGAAGCTTTTTAACAGTTGTAAAATGTACAAGTAGAAGTGCTTTTGGTATATTTAGTATTATTTGTGTAATTTCATTTCCATTATTTAAAATAAATTTGAGGTAGGGCTTAACCAAGTTAGAAGAAAGCATTTTTTAATAAAAAGTGCAAATTTTAATAATTGCAGAGACCTTTCTAATTTCGAAAATATGGTGTATTAGAGTTTTTGATTTTTGGAGTTTTTTGGCAACTGAACAACTTTAAACGACAAGAAACGTTTATATTTAACTCAAATTGTGATCAGTTTTGAGTAGCTTTAGCATATTTAGACTAAATTTTGGGGCAAGAATATTTTGAACTCGAATAATCGTAATTTCACATAACGTGAGAACAGTCCACTATTTATATTTGTTAATACAGTTATGTTTTATTTAAATAAAGTTTTAATAAAAATATTTGTGTATTTAAAACGTATCAAATTTAAAAATAAAAAAGTTATATATTCAAAGAGCGGCATTTTAATGTATGCATCGTCCAAATATTCCCCGTCGAGCTTTAATTAAATTAAAAATGCTTACAGTATAAAACCGCCATACGAATGAGTATAGCACATGCTTAACAGATTGAACTCATTCGCATTTACGACCATAAATTTCCCATGTGATGTATCTAAAGAATCATTAGAAAATTTAAAGATTTTTTTTTGTTACAAAATACCACTCAAAATGCAGGCTGAGTGAATCTCGAGTGAAATTGTTTTGTTCGGTAACAAAAAATTCTATATATTTAAATTAGATTATTGTATTGTGTATGGAAAACTTTTTTTTCCATTTTCAATTTTTATTATTTACCAAAGAGTTGAAATGTTGAGTTGGGAATTTTCAAACCTAACAAAAAGTTATATTCTTCAAAAAAAAAAAAAAAAAAAATTAGACGTTAATGTTGTACATTGTTCAAGTTGTTGAATAGAATTTTTGTCTATTAATTATGAAGGATTTTTCTTTCCCGATACACTTGGGATCGATAAAAAGATTTATACTGTGTGCACATAGAATTTCGTACGGTTGTTGTTGTTGTTGTTTACGAATTATGTTGCGGATATATAAATTTTGTTGTGGTATGTTTTGATAGAGTACTTTTATATACATAAACGCGGTATAAGGGGTTAATTTATTGAAGTGGTATGAATCCTCGTAGGAGTATTATATAATTTGGGTTTCGTAATTAGATAGCACCGACAAAGTGTATACACACTGGTAAATTGTTGGAGAGGATCGTAAATTTCACTTTAATGATTTGTTGGTCCCTTAGATCTAAGCTATTTGTAAATTATTTTAATGGAATATTATGCACTGTAATATAAGATACCTCCTCGAAACGAACCTCCAGTTATGTGAAAACAAAATTGGTTTATTTCTAAGATTCAGAGTTGCAATCTTGCACGTTTAGGTACTAACAAGTGTATTTTTAGAAAGTTGCTTTTGGAATTAGTAACACTGTTTCTAGAGACTGTTATTCACTTGCCAGTTGATTTATAGTATGAAGTTTTGCCCTTTTACCACGAATAGATTTACGCCAGAACTATCAGCTCGTTTAGCGATGAGGCTTATTTTTGGTTTTATCTGGGCGATCGTAAATGTGGAATTTTTCCTTCCAAATATTACAATTTTTGGACCAATTTAGATACCACAGTAAATTTTCAGATCTAGATAAAGAAAGGGAAGCTTCTTGTTTTGCAACACATACGCTGAAAACGACCAGATTTTTTTGAATTTGCAAAACTTCGACCAAACAAGTTTTCCTTTTCAAATGAACTTTTTCTATTGTGGTGATTACGAGACGCCCGCTTCTATTTCTGTGGTGTAACATTCTATCAATGAGTTTTCCGGTTTTAAGTCCGACAAGAATAAGTTCTTCGACAAAAATCACATTTCAAGGCCCAAAGAATCAAACAACGAATCTGGTTTTCTAGAGCTCGCATAAACAAAATAGAAAAAGTAGATCATCGTGTGTTAGCAAGATCATTTCGCAATGCTTGAACCGAACGTTTCTTTTAGGGTATGGAACATACTATTTTCAGTTAGACTGTACAATTTCAAGAGATTTTGAAACTTACTGCTTAGTTCTAACTCAACCAAAATTATTCAAGTAAATCAGTTCAAATATTGGAAAATCTCGGTTTGCTATGTTTGGGTCGGCAAGAACACGTTTCGGAACAAGCGAAAACGTGGTCAAAATACAGTAATTATAGATTGATATATGCAGTAAGTTCCAAATTCCGAAATATTATTACCTTGAGCTCTTTCTACACCATACGAAGGGAGTTAAGATTATCAATTAGATACAAACGATGATACAAGATTAATGCCAGCAATGAAAGTAAACACAAAAAAAATATACTGCTGAAAATAATATAAAGTAAATTTATATATAGTCTTCAGACAAAGTGGTCACAAATTCATCGGATTTATAAAATTGTACGATAAAACCCGTGCGCCCTAAATTTAAATTAATTTCCCATCCATCAACTCATTTCACAACATTTTTTCGTACCACGCAATTAAAAAATAATTTCTCTATCCAAAAATTAATAAAAAAAAAAAAAAAATATTAACACCACAACCGAACACACCCGAGTAATAAATCATTAATTAAGATCGTTATTTAATCAGTAAAAATATTTAAAAAAATTAAAAAATTTAATCAAAATTTTTACTCTTCGTCGCTGCTTTATTCAGTGATTCAGTAGTCAACATTGAACACACGGTAAACCGGATGTTGTTGTTGAAAATTATTTTAATGTTTCAAATTTTTGGAAATTTTCTTAATTTAATTATACAATTCCTCCCGCTATAATACAACATGCGAGTGTAAATATTGGGTTTGTGCAAAAGTTTTTTCATGTGCTATATAAATCGAGAACAACATTTGAAAAGTCATTTGCTAGAATAGAAATGTGGAAGACCTCTATAGTGACTTTTCAGTTCTATTAGCAATTCTTTGAACCTGAAAGATATTTCAGTATTCATAGCAAAAGTAACCATAATGCAGAATTTATGACATTTTCTCATAATTATCTAGTTCTAAATTCTCGAGTTTGTTTTCAATGTAGGATTTTTAGAAATGTGCTTACCAGTTTACAAGCTTTTAAAAATTTACTAACTAAAATTAAAAGTTCTTTTGTTCTAAACATCGTCTGGTCTTTAGCCGAAATATTATTATTTCCTCTTTATGTTGGCGAGAAAACATTCCCGCCCCTTGCAACAGATGACGCACTTAATAATATGGTTCCGAGTTTCCGCACGAAATTTACTGCTGCATTTTGGAAATTTTTTTATGAAATTTTATCATTGAATTTCCGAAATATTTCTAAAATTTTAAAATAAAATTTCCAAATTTTAGTTCTAAATTTTCATTACTCTTATCGTTGTATTGCAAAAGTTGGTACTAAAATTAAGTACTAAATTAGTAAAAGTGTCAATGAGTTTTATTATATTTAAAAAAATGGCAATATCCAAATTGTTTAGTACAAACCAAAAATGTTAGCCTAACTTTCAGAATTGAAGAAATTTTAAAATTTTTTTACAACATGGCTTTCAAGTATTTAGGAATTTAGCTGTCCAAATTTAATTAGTTTTAGATTTCTATTACAAATATCTATATCTTTCATCTCTGAAAGATTTAGAAACTTAAGTTTTGCAGGCAGGATATTTTTGCGAAAAATGTTTTGCGGTAATACAATTATTTCTGAAAAAATGGCAATATCCAAATTGTTTAGTACAAACCAAAAATGTTAGCCTAACTTTCAGAATTGAAGAAATTTTAAAAATTTTTTACAACATGGCTTTCAAGTATTTAGGAATTTAGCTGTCCAAATTTAATTAGTTTTAGATTTCTATTACAAATATCTATATCTTTCATCTCTGAAAGATTTAGAAACTTAAGTTTTGCAGGCAGGATATTTTTGCGAAAAATGTTTTGCGGTAATACAATTATTTCTGAAGAAGAACTGGGAGGTTAAGAAAATTACCGGTTTCGTAATTCATGTGAAAATAAATAAGTAACGTCAAATAATAAAAACGAATATCAAAAAGTTTTAATAACTCTTTCAGCTTCCCAACCTTTTGGAAAACCTAACCAAATTGGAAAATGTTTAGGTTTGAGTCACCCAGTTTACGTAATTCTAAAACTTTACTGATTAAAAATAAAAGTTCTTGTGTTATTAACAACTTTTGGTCCACAGCAGATATTTTATTTTATTATTCTTATCCCTTTAATTATCAAAAAAAAACATTCCAGAATTCACCACATAAGGAAAGTTGTACTCGCCAAACAAGCATGTAAATGTTAGTACTAAAATTAAGTACTAAATGAGAAAATTATTAAAATTGAAATATTGTGTCACTAACATTTATCAATTTGAAAAAAATTGCAATATCCAAAATGTTTATTATAAACCAAGAATTTTAGCAATACTTTCAGGATTAAAGAGATTTTATAAAATTTAAGGAAGCAAAACATAGTAAAACCCATCTTTAAAAAAATGGATTTGAATTCCAATAAGGAGTTTTTAGAACCGCTACTTGAGCGAATAATTAGAATTTTGAAAAAAATAAATTTCCTTTCCAAATTTGCAAAACCTACAATGACTGTGATATTAAATTTTTAAAATATTTTTTAGTAGAAACTAATGAATGTTTAAAATGTACACTTTGAAAAGTTAAATTCTTTTATAAAATGTAAAAATTATAGTTTTAGTACTAAAATTATGTACTAAATTTGAAAAGTTATTATTTATCATATTTTTTAGAAATAAGTTATTTATAAATATGTACTAAACAAGAGTACTAAACAAAAACTTTAGAGCTAAAGAAACTTTTCAAATTTAAAATGAACTAAACTTGAAAACCATATAGGTTTTTATTACTTATAATAGCTACCCAAATTTAAAAGCTTTTTGTAGATCGAAATTTTCAAATTTTAGCTCACCTGTCTTTGACGTGTGAACGATTCAAGACTGATACTTTTGTGACAGGATATATTGGTTATATCACCACATTAGATTGGTTTGTATACCACTATATTTATTATACTCCAAGTGCTCTGGAACAGCACTACGTTATCTTAAAAAAATAGCTTTTTATTTCAACAAAAAAGAAAAAAAACGGCATGTTTTAAAAATCGGAAACATTTGAAGGAATCCTAAACCGTAAAATAAGCTTCTGAAAAAAAAATGGGTCACAAGAACTTCTCAATTCAGCTAGTATGCCATTACCGCCTTATGGCTAGTAGTAACCTTTAAGCGATATTTAAAGCTGATCTAACATGTTTATCCTTTCTGTCGAAGACCTAAGGAAAGCTTGTAGATGTTTATATTCGAATATAAACTTTAAATGGAAAATCTGTTAACATAGTATGCTCTGGTACGTACTATCGAAAGATTAATTCGCTCCCAAGAGAACTGTAAAGTAAGCATTACTCGATATACCGAAGGAATCCTTAATAATGTTTAAACAGTTGCAATCCTAGGTATTGTCATTCATGAAAGAGGAGAACCCTATAATTAAGTTGTTAATTTCCAAACCACATTACTTGGTTTTTAAACTAATGTTTTTGGGACTTGATTATTTGTCACTGCCAAATAATCGGAGTACCAGAAAGAGAACTAACTTGCTTGTTGGTTTAATTAATTCTATTTTATTTGAACAATATTCACCGTATTTATATGTTTTGCATTAGCTTAAACTGTTAACTCAGCCAGATTAGGTGTCAAAACATAAAATGTGTTTTGCTTAACATGCAAAACAAAATTCTTACTTTAAAAACATCTAATTACATAATTGAAATTTAATTTAATTTTTAAACTTATTTCGCATTATATGCAAATTAATTTAATACGATATTAGAAACCGGAAATGTTCAATCATGAGTTGAACATACTCCCAGGCCGCATAGAAATCGTTGGTTGTGCGGCAGTTGGATGCTATGGGTATCCTTTACGATCCATCTGTTCGAGAAAGTGGCGGCACTGGTTGAGGTTTAAACTTAAAGTAACAAATGATGACAGAAATGATCAAAATTCCTATGATTGAGTAAGAAACCGTGTAGTGGTGAATATCATGGTTATTCACTCTTGCTGGGAGTTGTTGATTTCCTCTTATTGTTTCCAGCTCCTTCTCCAAATTTGTTACGTCTAATGCCGTTATAAAATTTTGATTATCATTTACAGTTGGTTTTGGTTTTATTTGCGAACCGAATTTCTTCAGATTAATGGTTTCGTTTATACGTTTAGATGACCTGTGAAATTCATTGTTAATGTTGTTGCTTGCTGTGCCGATGGCAATAATTTGTAGATTTTCGTTCTATAGTGTGCAGCCAGCGTTCGTCGTCACCAAGCCAGATCCTTGAAATTTAAATTAGTGCACTTTGGATCCACATACGACGTCCACCGTTGTTTCATTGGGAATTACGTATATCCAATGATTGGGATCGTTGAGTTTTATCCAATGTTTTGTTGACTTTATTGACTCAACCTTGCATAATATGTCAAGCGTCAATTTTCGCTGTAAGATTGCTATTTCACACTGGTTATCGTTGCTCATTGCGTTAAAAATTAGTGATATTTCGCACAACAATTGCGAAGGTTCAGACCTTTGGCAACGGTTCACCTGTTCCGTTGTTAGAGAAGCGAAATGTTCTCGATGATTGTGTACTGCTAGGTATTTCGTTGATGTGATGATGTGCGATTGTGTGTTGTTATGGTTAATGTCAGGAACTGGTATTATGGCTAATAGATTATAATCGGCTGCAAAGGACAGCGGTATGATAATTTCAATTATCACATTTCGTTGTGTTATCTTAGTGCGAACATTCTTTGTTTGATATATGTGCAGGAGATTATGAATGTCGTGGCCTGGAATGGTTATTGAAGCTGGTATGAGTAATCGAATCCTTTGTAGTTGATCTTCTAATTGTGCCGGCGCAAGTATTGTTAGATGCAAAATGTTATAATGCGCATAGTAGGCGACGTCAAGAAGACCTTGTTGAGTATCCTCTAGGTTCTTTAATATTAAGGTTAATTCGATCAAAGTCATTAATATTGAGCGCGCCCTATCTTCGTATGTTCGATACTCGTTAAGCAGTTCCATCTCCAATCTTAGTCTCTGTTGTTCTTTAATTAGATTGTTCAACGACGTCACTGTTAGGTTAGAATTGTGCTTTATCAACTTGATTGTGTTGTTAATTATTGATGTTTGGTTTCTCATCAACGCCATTAAATGCTTCTCGTTGTTGTTAACATTTTCAAATTGAACTTCATATTGGTCAGCTTCACGTTGGATGAGAAGCCCAAACATGTCAGCAAGTACAAGCCCTACTGTATCTCCTAAACCCCATCTTCCTCGCCGCCGTCCCTTGTTGATTGTCAGTAAAAGCTCATTGTCTGCGATTAAGTTTTTAAATTGCCACTGTAGTTGTTCTAGAATTATATCGAATTTTAAGTTAGAGAGCTCCTTGCAAGCTGCTCCTAATTCGGCTTGAGCTTCTTTGAATACTTCCATCTCCTCCCAGTAACTCGTCATATTGTAGTAAACTACTATCGTCCACTTCATGGCTACCACTTCAAGTCTGCCTATATCCTCGAAATATATTCCTGTCGAGTGGTT
Organism: Tipula confusa; assembly: GCA_963556175.1. NCBI lineage: Eukaryota > Metazoa > Arthropoda > Insecta > Diptera > Tipulidae > Tipula > Tipula confusa. The sequence continues at coordinate 35,952,725 of OY744476.1, forward strand.
GAATGGGATAACATTGATCTGGGCATGTGCAAAACCTAGTACAAACTGAAAGTACTGCTAAGGCTAGATAATTTGCTTTGGTTCCACTCTTCGCATGTCTATGGAGCTGCTGTCTCAGGTTTTGGTTGTACTTCTTGGTATTGGTTTGTCTAGTATCAGTAGGCTTTGGATTAACCAAATCCATAGGTCGCTGGTTCAAATCCATAGATTCAATAGATGATTAGTCAAATGCTGGTAATGTCTATACACTCTGAGCTGTATACAGTCAATCTAAACCTCTAATGACTGTAGCATTCTGAGCTTAAACTAGAACTGATACACTGGCTCTGTATTGCCTTAGAAAGACCCGTCCTTATGTATGGAGTGGGTGTTTATACCAATAAGTAAATACGGCTAGTGTTATATTGATTTAAATATTGCGAAGACGTAAGGATGGTTATTATTGTATGCTAAGCATTTGCTACAAGCAACTCAATTTCCACTTTGCAATCTAATGAACAAACTACAATGGTTTTAAACTTTTTTTTGTATCTTTAAAAATAAATAGTAAAATTAATATCCCCAGCAGTTGGTCAGGTAAATTGTCTAACTAACTTTGTTTGCTTCGTTAGCTAAAATTTTGTGTACAAAAGATTCAAATTTCGGTGCTAAAATTAAATTTTAAATTAGAAAAACAAATAGAAATACAAATTAGTGCTGAACTCACCAGTTTACATGGTTTTAAAATTTTGCTGATCAAAATTAAAAGATCTAGTTTTTTACCAACGTTCTAGTCCGCAGAAGCTTTTTTATTTCGCTCCTATCGTTTGTTTCTAACTAAAGAACATTTTTCGGTTCTAACCACCCTAGAGCGAGCTCAGCGATGATTTAAAAATCCTTCATGGAATTTTTGCTATGACAGTTTTTATTAAGTATTATTAGCTATATGTGTAATGAAATGTAACCCAAACTCCAAATTCTCTCATGAAATTTCTAGACCTGCTGTTTGGGTACTTTAAAAATGTGAAAATATATCGATAATTTCTAGACTTAAATATTTTTTATTTAAATATTTTTTACAAAATTTGATAATTAATTTTTATTGTTAATTTTTGCTGTGAAAAATAGGTTTGATGGTCATAATTTTAATAACCGATATTTTCATTGACATATACCACTAATAGGATAAAAAATTCTTGTGTTCTAAACCTTGCACACACAAATGGATATGCACAGGTTGGTGGTCTACAGAACGCATTTTATTTCTTTTTTACTTTTTTGATTTAACCATCCCGCAATTCTTCTCGATATGTTTAATTTTTCCGCACTTGGATATTTTAAAATTCTAAAATATATCTTGAAAATTTAAATTGTTGGCACTAAGATATTTCCTTTTTTAATAAAATACAAAATGTATGAGATAACTGTCGACTGTGCATTTTGCTGGCTTTATGAGTAATACTCTTGTTTACATTTACACATACAATCTAGAAACTGTCAAAATGGTTTTGTTTTCTGATATCGTTCAATACAATACAACTTGCTTACACAACCATCAGTTTCACCAGATTGGACTTTAAACAATTATATCACTATGGCTTACTTTAATTTGTCCTTAAAATACGATAAAACTTTTTGTTCAACCCAATAGTTCGGTAATTTATAATAAAGATAAACTCACACATGGAAAACTTATTATTTAGCCTAAACAAGCATCCTTTGTGACAGAAATTCAGTTGCTCTCGACCACAACCTAAAATCTTTGGCATTTTTAATTTATTGAATCACTTACTTTAACTTAGCGGAGACAGTAGTATGAGGCATTCATTAACATTTTAAAATTTTCGAGAAACTTTTTATATCGTGTTATTCGAGTGTTCCCTGTATAAATAACAATAACCAAAACAACAAAATTAAATCGAAAAGAAAATTAAAATTTTTGAATTATGACAGGAAATAGGAAATTATAATGAAATAAACTATTTCTGTTTATTTATTTATTTATTAATAAAAAATATTTGTTTAAATAAATTATAAAGATTAAAAATGTTTTTTTATTTTTATTTTTTAATTACAGACAATTAACAGATAATCAAATTACAGCAATAGAAAAAGATGCTTTCGCTGATTTAGTATCGCTGGAACGATTGTGAGTATACAAATACCTCCCAACTTTGTAATTTATGTATATGATTGATTATAATGGCGGGAAAAATATAATTTTAACAAAACAAACGAACAAACATATTTTCCTGCAAAATTAAATTAAATTAAAACTCATTAATAATATAAAAATAAAATTTTGTATGGGGCCCGTAGAGAATTTTACCATAACTCTGTAGACACGTATGCTTGTAATTTTTTATTTTTACTATACATTTTGCAGCCTTTTGTAACGTTTTCTATGTGAAACACTTTATATATATATAGCGAAAATATAAGACACAAAATAATGGTACACGGAATGTAATTTGCGAATCACGACCCGGATGATATAGTGTAACAGGAAAAATGTTGGTTATGATGGCAAAGATATATTTTAGTTTGTTTTTTTTTTTTTTCATTCCGTACGTGATACAGTATTTTATCAGCAGTGCGAATCATCATTGTACACATACAAATTACGTGTGAAATGGATACGATCTTAAATTATTAAGAAAAACATAAACTTTTAACGTTTTATATTTTTTTTGTTCGCGTACAGCATCCTTTTTATGTCTATGAATGATGGGATTTAATTTTAATCTATCTAGAGATTGTTCACGAGGCATAGTATATGAGCTGCTTTTGTATTACTAAATGTAACCACGCCAAACCTTTTTAATATTTTTAGTCAGGTTAATGATTCATAACAGGTATCGTGTTTTTTCCCGCGACTAGCAAATTCATTAGATTTCAGGGAAGACTAATCGCAGCATTTTATCACAGCAAAAAGAGTTCCACCCTTTTTTTAGTGCCACTCGCACTTCTTTTGTCTTATATAGTTACGACGAGTAAGAAATTTTATGCTAGCTTTTTCGCTTGATATTTCAAAGTCAGATTTTAATCACCAGTGTTTTACTACTAAGCTTAGATATAGCTTAGTTCCTTGCCGAACTTAGCCGTTCACAGTCTGCGCATATGAAATATCAGTTCTGCTTGAATTTTAATTCATCTGGACAGGAAAATCTTTTAGAGTTACAATTACGCGTTTTTAATTTTATCTAGGTTCGGAGCCCCTGCTGATCGGTTTTGTGGAATATTTTTGAGAGTTTTTTAACTTTCTTTTTCATCCGTTTTCATCTATCAGTTTTGGCATTTTTTATGAAAAATGACTGAGTTATAGTTTGTGAAGTAACCCTTGCTTTCCTCTTGAATTCACTATGCACATTGATTTAAAGTCAAATTCAGCTAGATCTCCAACAATCTTCTCAAATTATATTTTTATAAAGATAATGTCTTTTTTTACACCTTCCAAGGATGGCAATGAAATAACTCTTGTTATTGTATTGATGTACGAACCATTTTTCAATATTTTCTGGGTTTAACCTCGCCTGCCAAAAAGATTTTTGTTTGCGGTTTTGCCATCCACAGATCTACTGCTAACTTCGGTTTGTTTAAAGACGCCATATGTTGGGCTTCCTTGCACCTGACTTTAAACAGAATAGTCTCTATAAAGCTGTTGCAAGAATATTAAAGCACTGAAAGAAGCTGAAAATATCAGTTTTTAACAGAATGCTTCAACTGAAACTATTGCTAGCTTGCTTTAAGGTGGTACTATTCCCAATTCCGGTTATATTACTTCTACTGTAAAGTATTTCAGAAATCTAAAGAAGAAAAAGTTTATTTTACTTCCAGGAGTAATACTTGGCAATATTATTTTTAGTAAATGTTCAGCCAGTTTTAAAATATTCCGTAAAATAATTCAAAAAACAAAGAAATTATTATAACCAAAGTAAGGAGGGATGAATAGCGAATAGTGACTTAGGCAAAGTCCTAACTTCAATACTAGAGACGAAAATGCAAAATAATTATTCAACAATTTTTAAATTTCGCTCGACTATATACTGTTGGAAAGCAGTGAACATTTTTTTTTTGTTTCTGAACTCTGCAATCTGTTCTGGGGCCGAAGCTCTCCCAACTCTTTCGCAGTTAATTTTTAACGTCCTACCTTACGCCGTCACCAGCCAAATTGATGACGCACGAACAAAGGTTCGATTTTAAATCCATCTGGACATTGCATTGCTCCAGCCAGCCTGCACTGACATGGACGATGGTTCGGCCCATGGATTCTGCACTCCAACAGGGGGTCATAGTTGTGTTCATCGTCATCACCGATCGAAATCAGGTGATGAAAAATCCCTTTTTGCAACCCTCCCCCGTTGGGATTCGAACCCGGTACCTCCCATCCCAAACACCGCAGCTTTAACCACTGCGCCAATTGCTCGGTGTGAAAATTTTAAAAATTGAAAATCTTGTTTTTTGATGATGCGTTACTCGTTTACACCGAATCGTGTAATCGTGTTTGAGTTGATTAGGCCATCTAGACATATGGAAAAAAAGCAAGCAATTAATTTTTGTAATCTTATTTGAGATCAATTAGAGTACAATTTACCTCGAGTTTATCATCTGATAGGTAATTAAGAATAAATTTAAATGATCAAATATAGTTCATCTTGTTCTAAAATTTGTATAGCAGAAAAAATAAATGGGGTAACCAGCAGTTCAACAATATGAATTGTTAGTTTTGGTGGTAGTAAATTGGTATCGGCCGTGCCTCAAAACATGGAAAAAATCATAAAAAGAATAGGTAAAAATGTACGAAAATTACCGGGTCACCAATTTGAATGTTTTTTTAAAAAATAACTAGCGGTATTAAATATTTTAAAATTAATTATTTTATTACCTAAAAAATTTTTAGTAAAAGGAACCGGATGGACGGAAAATTATTATAATTGTGGATTGCAATTATAGACAAATTATTTATTTGGGGTCACCATTTTAGGTATTTTATCTAATGTTCTTTCAATACCATATGAGTTTTGATCTGAATCTCAAGTGCTTTCAATTAATTGTATTCGTCACTCCATCCCAAACCAAAACTTACCTGGGTCTGCACGATCCAACATTTATTGCAATATTCTAGTTGAATTAACCATAAATTGTACACAAAGCAAAACTAATCGATATGCTATTTTTAATTAGCTGTTACAAATTATTTGGAATCTTATAAAAAATTTGCAATATGGTCTAACTAAAAATGTAACCTTGCAAACTGCATTTAACAATTTTGTCGCAATTCATTGCCAAATTAAACATACATACCCGTAAATAATTGAGAATTTCATGAACCGTAACTACATATTTAAAATCGTATGTAAATTAATCATGATTTCCGTAGATTCGTATATGGTCTGGTGTTACGTTGATTGATATGTCCTTGAATTATGTGAATTAAAATGTACAAAAAATAGTAAAAGCTTTAGGCAAAAACCGTATTTAGGATTTTAGTCTCGTATATAGATATAAATTGATTGAAATTTGTCTGAATTATTAAAAAAAAATTGTTTTGTATTCAGCTTGAATACTAATCATTATTACCAACCTTTAAAACAGGCATAGAGTGATTTAATTTACTGTAAAAGCTTCAAACTTTCTATCAACAATTGTATTTACTTTAATTGTTTATATTATAGTGTAGTTTTTTTAAACCTTTTAAAAAATTATTTAAGTTTTATAAGCTTGTAAAATGCCCTAAAACTAAGCCGTTGAAAACTCAATTAGCACACAAACCCATTTCACTTTAAATAAAATAAGCTGTTTTATTTTCCAAAGCTTAAGACTGGTTTTGCAAACTTAGCCAAATTTATAATCAAAAACTTGAATTATAAACTAATACATTTAAGCCTTTTCAACTAAACTTTAAAGCTTAAAAAAATTTTGTCAATAATTAGCTGAGATAATTCAAATTTACCGAAAAGCTTAGTTTTAAAAGCTGTGCAACTCATATGTTGATGAGTATGTTTGTGAAAAGCTTAACTTACATACAAAAAAAGCTTTTTAATTTAAATTACTTTATTGAATAAAACACTAGAAAAGTAAATTTCATTATCTAAATGCAACTATTTAAATTGTTAAAAAAAAAAAAATGTTTAAAAAGTTCATTTGCGTTATTTAAATAAAAGCTTTTATAATTTAAAGTGTTTATGTATTAGCACTAAGCATAGTTATATACTTGAACTACTCGACGATCAAGAATTAAATTTCCTTTAAAAGCTTCATGAAAAAGTAAACAGCTTCATTTCAAATAAACAAGTGCTTTTATCAGTTATGGTTATATTGAAAATAAAAATATTCAAATTTCAGTAGTTAAGCTTTTGGTATCCAAAATATAAAAGCATTGATACGTAGGTGCCAAATTAGTGTTGTTTAAGATTTAAAGGTAGTTGGATATAAAATAAAATTCTTCTAAGCTTTCCACTATAAAAAGCTTTGTTAATAACAGTATTTTTTTGGGTAACCAAAAATATGTTCAATATTTTTTTAATATTTTTAAATTTTAAATATTTCAAAGTTTATCAACGCTATTTAATAATTCCATAAAATAATTTTAAAAGCTCGATTTTAAAGTGTTGATTTTTGATTATTCCCAACTTACATTATAAGTAATTTAAAACGTTTTAATTTAGACCTTAATAATAATAACTTCGATTTTTGTAATTTAATTAAGAACAATTAAATGTTTTATTGAATAAAGTAAAAGCTCAAAAATAAAGCTTCAGGTTGTTTATCAATTTATATCTTAAGACTTTTTAATCTAAACTTTATTATTTGAACTGAGTTTCTGTTCAATTAGTAACACTGAAAATGTTAGAAATAATTAGCTTTATTAAAAGCTTTTAATATTTAAATTTTTTATTAATTAAATCGTAAAATAATGCATTTTAAATATTTCTAAGATTCAAGAATTTCAATGCTTATACCTTAAATATACCTTAAATAGGTTCAAGGTCCTGCTTAAATTGTATTACAAACTTATAAAATGGCCAAGAACAATGGTTAAATATCTAATTTGTAAGTTAAAGCTTTTTTATTTAGAATTAACGGTTCGATATTAAGGGTTCATTCAGGAGTTTTTGATGAAAGATATTTTAAAATCAATTACACGCATATTTTTAACAATAGTTAGAATTTTAGGTCTACATGATTTATATTTTACTTAAAGTATCAGATCTGAAACATAAATATTTCGTCTAAAATTAGACTTTTGCTGAGGTGGGTGAAAGCTTTTATCCCTAAAGTAAATGTATTGCGTACGACGAAACTAAACCAAATTAAAAAATATACAATAAAGTGGGTATCAAATTTATTGTTTGTAAGCTTTGAGGTAGTTGAATGCCATTAAAGAAAATTGTTGAGCTTTAAACAAAAAAATTATCAATAGTCACAATTTAAACTATGTACATTTTAAATATTAATTTTTTTTTAAACCTTAAGTTAATTCACTAAAAGCTTTCACTAGTTAAATTGATTAAATAACAATAAAAATTTAAAAATTTGTTTTAAAATTTAATTAATAAGAATATTAATCAATTCTGTTAAAGCTTTTTTGATTTTGGTAAAGAGTAAAAGCTCTTCAACAAAGCTTCAAGAAGTTCAGCATCATATGTTTTATCGTATAAAGTTATTGATTAAAAATTCTAACATGAAGTCCTGAAAAATTAAGATAGAATAGGCTTATATACAGAGCTTTTAAAAATGCATGGTGCCACAAGCTTAGTCTTATTAGTATTCTTAAACCTGGAATAGGATCAAAGTGTTACTTGAATTGTATTCCAAAATTTCTTGAAAATGTCCTAGCATCTTAAAATTTCAATGAAAGCTTTTTGATTAAACTATTACAATGAATCGAAATATTATTTGTAAAAGTTTAATTAAAAAGCTTTGATTGTAATTTTAAGATACAATGGTACTCCTAAAATAGTTAAAAAATTACTGAATAGAAAATATAATCACCTTGTAAAATCTTAAAAGTAAAAACTTTTGTGGTTTTTAAAGCTTATTTGGTAGTTCGAGTAGCTTATTGGAAATCGAGTATCGGTCCCTCCTATTTTTGCTTTACCACTTGAATAATAAGGCCTGAAGTTTAATAATGCCTCATTTTTTACTATAGCCTTCCAGCTATAGCCTTCAAAAAATGCGGTACAGATGTTAGGATACTACATGCTATGTTAAGATCATGATCTCTTAAAATGTGTGCTAGTACCCCGTGTCGTGCTGCAATTCTTTTAAGCGCTGCAATAAACGCTCTTGTCTTTAAATCGCCTACAAGCTCGAGGTATCCTCCCTTTGTGACCATGCACACAAATAAAGCTAAGTAAGCCTTATTTGAGTTCGCTTCTCTTGCTCGTTTAGTTTCTATGGTAATGGGCCCTACAAAGTCAACACCGCATTAGACTAAATGGTCTTTAGACTAAATGGTCTATAGAAAGGGTGATTTGCGCTTCTATAGTAGATAAATTATACAATATTGTTACTTGAATAGCTGTGAAATCAAACTAGGACCATGATGAAAATTCTGATCATGAATATGAAAATTTTAGCTTACCTAATTTTTGCGTGTTAGGTAAAATGTTTTGATTCTGGTTGCATACAAAATAGTCGCCTTCTCTAATCAAGCACAAACTCAAAGTAACCCACTCGAATCTATAAATTGAGTCGACAACTCAAATTTTCTGCACTTTGGTACTTGTACATACCCATTTTTGAGTAGATCATTAATTTGTAATTTGAAATGTTGCTCTTGGACTCTTGAATTTTTTAAATTGAAGCATACATTTGTCGCATCTTTCAACTCTTAAAAAAAGAATATCTAACTTTCGCAGAACGTCTTTCGCTTAGCATCATAAATGAACCAGAATAACCAGAACTCTTTCAGAATGTTTTTGGAGTCTGACCAATCATACACTTTGACTTTTTTATTAATAACAGTAAAGACATTTTTCAACAGACTTGCGCCAATAAAACCGCTGCTCACAGATGAAGCCTTAGTAAAATGATCTGCTTTAATGGTGCTAACTTTGTTTTCGCTGTTATGATGTAAGATGCATCTGCCTATACTCGCTGCCTATTTTCGTCTATTGACCTAACATAAACTACAGTCGTATAAGCTCTCACTTGCATCGCTAAAACGTATGCAGTTTTTATACGGTATACGTTACTCCATTGACTCCATTGAACTTCGGTGCTTTTAGTCGTAAATTTTTGTTCATCGTTATGATCTTATCAGTCTTAGCTTCTGATAATTCAGATGCATTTGTCTTCCATTTTCGAAGATGGATTCCTCCTTCCTTCATCGCATTTATCATTTCCTTTTTTAATTTATTAGTATCGTTCACATTGTTTGAACCGGAAAGGAAGTCATCCACATAGTATTCACATTTTGTTCGCCGGCTATTTCATCTTTGGTACATCGAGATCGCAAAACCATCGAAAGCATGCGAACATGAATTTTTACTACGGCAGTCGGCAACTTTAAAAACGTTGACTAATACTTTAAGAATGATAAAAATGGTTGTTGAACTTTTAAGATGTAAGTTGAAGCTTTTCGACTTCCAATATGAAAACTTCATAGCTAAGTTGGGTCATATAACTTGAATTATAAAAATAATAATATTCGATTTTTACAGGCCTTTGCCTGATCGGCTCGCAGAACGTGATGGAGCCAGCGTACTCATTGTTTTTTTAATTCATGAAAGAGATCATTAAGTTCCTGATCTCGTGGTTGAATCAAAATCGGTGATTGCCGTCATCATCGCGTGTGGGCCATAAATCAAGCGCATGATTCTTCTCTCGAATGACATTAACCATATCTCATACTCATCCGTCAAGGTCCAACTCTCACATCCTTACATGACCACAGGTCTGAACAACACCTTGTATAACTTCAGCTTGTTAACATGTTCAATGTATTTTGACTTTAGCAGTAGACGTAATATCCCCTCCCACACAATTATCATGCGTACCAAGGACCCGAAGTATCGAAAACTTGTCACTCCTGGTGTCTTGGTTTCTAAAACCAGTGATCATATATTTGGTTTTAAAGGCCTCAAGCCAACGGAAGCTGAAAATCGTACAAGTGGATCCAGTATTTTTTTGACACCTTTGTAATTCAGTCCAATTGCACTGATTGCATCTGCATCTGCCAGAACATGGTTGAAGTGACGATACAAGATGTTGTCTTGAGTTGTTCCACTTTTACGAAAGGTAAATTCTAACATGAGGTTAAAGAGTATCGAAGACAGAGTATCTCTTTGCCGTACTCCAGATTTAACTTTAAAAAATCATTATAGCTTGTTCTCAACTTTGATACAACAATGTGACTGCATTGCTATCATTTTCCATAAACGTACATATTTATCTGGTATTCTCCCAGACATCGCAAAGCAAACCATAAGCTATCCCGATGAATTGAGTCATATAGGCTTGTTGGGAATCCAAGAACACCTGATGTATACGTCACGAGATGTTACGTAATATTTTTAAAGAAGCATCTTCAGCGAAAAAACTTGATCAGTGACTGAACGATTCCTCCTTGGTAGGTACCTACAATTTCCTCCACCAGAGGAGTGATTCTCTCCAATACTATGTAAGACAGCAATTTGTATGCTGTGCAAAAGACTTTGCCATACTAATCGAATAAGGTCAAAAAGAAAGTTTTACAAAGTATTCCCTCCGAAAATCAAGGGTTCGGAATTAATGCAATTAATCCCAGTGGAACGGTTTCTTTTTAAGTCTCTATATGATCGTGTGAGTTCGTCGTAGACTAGGTCCTCTATGCAGATTTCCGTAGTCCGTATTTCACAAGTTTCAAATGCAGTATTTGACACTTGTTGAACATTGAGTAAATCAGAGAAATGTTCCTTCGAAGTGTCGAGCAGGATTCTGCTAGCAGGATTCTAAGGATATCATGCTCATTTAAAAGTCTTTTACGAAACATAAAGATTATCCCCTAACCACAGAGACCATTCGTACCGTAAGTAAATTTGCCTTAGTATCGTTTGTGTTGTCAGGATCTGGTATGTTATCCAAAGACTAACCAATAAAAAAATGTTCAGCGGGTATTACTGCATAATCCAACTATAGTTGGTGCTAATCTATATGTTACACTTAACGTTAAAGCTGATCCATCTAATACAATACGTCATTTTGTGCTTCGGTTTTATTACTCCGTGGTGACGTATAAATTCTGTAACTGACAGTCATTTCTATGAACTTGTCTCATGTATCCTAGTCTATTTTACTCATCCATAAAGTAAAATAGGGCTATTTTATATTTTCTTTATGCCGAAACATGATTTCCATACCCAGCTATCGTGAAAACCCATAAGTTGGATAATTACCGAAACGGGTAATAAGAGTCTACCTTCGTTTTATCTTTGCAATGTTTAGAAATCATTTTATGCCTACGGCTTCCTTAATCATTTTTTTTAACTTTTTTCCATTTAAATTTGATTGGCATGTCAAATAGCTGGGCATGGCAAAATAGGACTTTTTAGCTTGCTCGTGGCTTTCCACAGTAAGTACTCTGTTGCTTCCGTCGTTGTGAGCCAACTAAAGTTGTTTTATACACCTTTATCATGTTATTTTAATAAAGCTTATATTATACTTGTTATAGCTTTATTTAGCTTTGTCTTGAGACTGGATGCTCTTTGCTGTTGCCATTGTCCGTTGTACATTGAATATAGTGCTATAGAACCTGCGTGAAGTCTTCAATCGGGAATCTTTTGCTTATCTGCTGGCATACCACCATGTCCATTTTGCATACACTCCCAAAGTTGTCTCCCTCTCAACGAACTTATCTCCCACCGTTTTGAAGTAATTTTATATCGTCAAGAGCGAAAATGTAAGAAGTGGCCTCGTTATAACTGCTTCAGAAATCAAGGCTCATAGGCTTACGAAACTTTTCAATCTGGCTCAATGGACTTTTCGAAGCACCAATAAATTTCAAATGGATCTAAATGTCGACGAATTTGTAAAGAAATTCAGAAAATAAACGTTTCGGCGAAACATTGTTCCCATACGGCACCACAGCTCACAGGTCTGCATCGGATCACAATTTTGAGTAGGATTGGATTATGTGTGGCATCAAAAAGTTCGACACACTCAACTTGATCGATTCTTTCAGCGGTCTAAAATGTATCATCATCTTAAAGCGTATAAAAATGTGAGCAAGTGGAATGCTTGTCTTTTATAATTTGATGGTATAAACATTCTTCATCCCAACACATTGTTATATCATTCAAAAGTGGCTTGTTCAGCTTAAATACACATGCAACTAAATCGAAATAATCGGATGCAGTTAAATCTATGGTCTCAAGTTAGTTGTAATTTTGGATCAGCTGTATTTGCAGAGAATATGATGATTAGATCAGGAGTTCCAAAGTTCCAAAAAATTCACATGGCATCATGTAGTCTCAGTGCCTGTTTCTTGGTGATACTTTAAATATAAAAGGTAAAATAACCAAAACACCAGCCCAAATTACAGCATCGGCAGCATTTGAGACATGCGAGCCCTTAAAATGGATAAAGTTTATGTTTTTAGCTTCCCTTTGCGCATGTCAGCATTAATGTTTGGATTGAACACATTTTTACGAACTAACATTAGCGCTAGTTACCAATTTAGCTGCAATACTGCTTATCCTTCAGGATAGAAAACCGCGCAAATCGATGAATTTTTGCTTTGGATTATCAGTCAAATGAAGGCTCACCGTCATCATCTAAAAATAGCTTAACAAGTTCATTTGAAATTAATTTCTGACTGACAGCTTTTACGTAACACGTTGTTGACTATGGGTGCTATTTAACGGCTTTCTGTTTTTCCTGTACTAAATTCGTCGTATTAACCAATATGACGCATCGTGACGTTTGTGTGAATGCAAAATGCTTTATATATGATTAATCACAACTGGCAGACATTTCTGATTTGCTGGTAAGAGACGGGCTTCACAACGTAAAGTTAAGCAAACTTTTTTTTGCAAATGTAATATGTAGTAAAGAACTGCCACACAGTGTCCATTGCTCCCGAGCAGTGACAAATAGCTTGTGAATTGATTTTCATTCAAATGTAATTGTTCAAACTTGGATATTGGTAAATTGTTCTATTACACAATGGACATCTATTGACCTTTAATTCGTGTTTCGTAAGATTTTGTTATTAAGATTTAAAAGCTTCCTAAAAGTTAAGTATTCCGACAATTGGCCGTACTTGCGGTTAAAAATACGAAAACTAGAGGATTTTTGGAAAAAGCCTCCTTCACACATTGTTTGCTATTTTCAAACGTCTGAGATACATGTCGTTCAAAACATTAGTTATACTATTGAAAAATTCCAATTATTTAAGGTAACATATAGTTTACAAAGTCATATGCCTATAGGGCATTTAGAATTACCAGGTACCGGAATTGCAAACTATAAATTTAACCTTGCTGTGAATGGTATTTAAAAAAAAAGGCTGTAAATATGGTCAAAATTTAATTTACTTTTTACACATAAAAAAATATTTTTGTAAAATTTGCGAACCATAACGAATTAAAATCGTATATATGAGTCAATCAACATTAACAAGTATAGAATGGTACAATTATGCATGGTCTTACCGAATTGTCACTTAAATTTATATATTATCTAATACACATTTTTTTTTTATTTGCAGACGTTTCAACAACAATCGATTGATATCACTACCTGACAATTTTTTAACTCATGCATCAAATCTACTCAGATTGTAAGTACTATATATATTTTACTTCGTATATATACATCGAGATAATCTCATTCCACAACATAAATTTTATGTATAACTAAATACACACAGATATATGTTGTTATATGTACATAAAACATAAAATATATAAATTTCAATCGTATAATTTTGTTATCTTCACATTACAGTGATTTATCACACAATCAACTAACAACAATCGAGCGTAGAGCATTCAAAGGCGCATCATCGTTACGAAGTCTACAATTAGATCACAATCAAGTAACGTGTATGGATGAGCAATCATTAAAGGGCTTATCACATTTAGAAATATTGTAAATATTAAATCCAAAAAAAAAAAAAAAACATAAATTATCATAAATTTGAAATGATCGTTTTTCACGCACTCACACCGCATATTCGTGTGAGTTTAATACTCTCACTATTTTCATTTTCGTTTTGTTTCGTTTTTTTTTTTTTTTTACAGAACATTAAACAGTAATAATTTAACAGGATTACCACGTGATATATTTCAAGGATTGAATCGTTTAAAAGCATTACGCCTATCGGAAAATCCATATGCGTGCGATTGTCATTTGGTGTGGCTGTCGAAATTTTTAAAAACATCACCACGTCTAGGACCATCGACGAAATGTCATTCACCTAATCATTTGAAAGCGCAAAATTTGGTCGACGTACAAGAGCAAGAGTTCAAATGTTCAGGTAATGTAATATACATAATAATTATTGTTAAGTTTTCTTCTTATATATGCATCGTCGACTTCTTCTACACTATATAGTGTATGTACGTTTAAAGATTTTTCACAATAGAAGGTTAAAGTGTGATTTTCTTATGGTTCTTTAAGTTTTATGCTTCGTATAAGACATCGACTTTTGGTATTTATAGTGCAATGTGGTTGTTGTTCGTGGCTTATTGTTGTTATGTTTTATATATTTTTTATGCTGTATCGATGCATATATTGAAAGAAAATCGAGAAAATTTAATTAATTTTTATTCATTGTATATATATATAGTGGATTAAAAAGATGCTATGATAAAATTACATTTTAAATTGTTATGGAAAACTAATCGAGTTACTGTTATTTCTCAATTGTATTTGATACTTGAAATGTGCATTTTGCAAATTTTGTAAATAATTCCAATAGAAACGAAATTGTATAGGGGTGTAGTACTACTTGAAGGCGCAGGTGTTTGAGGAAAAAACCTCATCTCAAAAGTTCGAGCAAACTTTCCACTCAGGGTCGGTCTTACCCATTTTAAGTTTACTCGGAAAAAAAAAATAATAAATTGATTTTTCATTTCGTAATTTTCCCTTCTCTTTTCTTCTCTAATAACTATTTGCATATCTCTAATGAACTTTTTGGCAAATTATGTCTGACGATTATAACCACTCGACCACCACTGGTAATAACTCTGTCTTGATGAAACTGTCACATTACTCTCACTTTAATTCTGTTCATTCCGAACTGATTTATCCATGCTCCTGCCGTTGTAACTTATAAATCTATCGATGTGGACCACTTTTATTTTAGTCCTAGGCCGTTGCTGTATCTTATACGAAACATAGTTAATTTTTTTGATTACCGTGTATGGTCCCCTACCAAACTTTGTTGCAGCTTCGGTGATCGTCCCTTCCTTTTTGGGATTGAAAAGCCAAACCAACTCTCCTTCCTGGAAACCTTCATTCTATCACTATTCTTCGCGATGTTGCTCTTAACAGCGGAATGAATATTCATCATCCTTCGTCTTAGATCGGCTACGTATAGTCTTGTTTTCCAGCGAGATCAATCACTATAAAGAGCAAAATCGTATATGTCACATGGTAGACGAAACTAGTTTCCGAATATTACCCTGGACATTACGATATCCCATCATATACATTGGTATGCAACGGTCCCAATTACCCTGGTTGGCATTAATTTCTTTACACAGATTTTCCTCCAGTGTTCGATTAAACCGTTCTATTATTCCATCTGATTGAGGGTGTAATAGGGTAGTACCCATGTTGAAGATTTGACACAGCTATTGAAATATGGACGGCTCAAAGTTTCGTTTTTGGATGGATGTATCGCTGCATTTATCCCCTTGTTCCCGTCCGTAGCCCTTTGCTTTATCTGCAGAGATGTTTTACACCAATCTTCCACGTTCTTCCGACCAAATAAAATCGATTTCAAATTTGTTCCTATGTTTTAATGATTGCGAAGTATGCTCATTGTGAGATGATCCTTTGCCACCGCTCTGCTCTTTTTGAGGAAGGTCTCCTGAACATTGCATCTGCGTTGTTGAGTAACAAGCGTCGTCTGTGCTCCGTTTTAAAGGTGCAGGCTTGCTGTCGTTCAGTTCATCTTGCTACCTGTCCTTGTGGTTTCTTGAAGTGCATTAGCAATTTTTGCGCCGCATGATTAGTTCGGAGAATAAATTATTCTCCTTACAGTTACTTATGGAAGTGCTTTAGACTATCTACTACAGCCGTCTTCATGTTACGCAGTAGTTGAGACAGAACTGCTCCTACAACAGTATTGCTGCCATCGGTATCCAAAATGAAGATTTCTCCGGCTTGTGGATTAGCCAGAATTGGAGGACTGCACTGTCAAATGGTTGACTTTTCTCATGGTAAGGCGGTGCAGACATTGTGCAACATCCTTGAAGAGCTTTATTTCCGAAAGACATGACTTTAAATTAGTACCAGGCATTCATCGTAGTAAACACCGTTTTCTCTCTACAATTCGGGTTGATTGTTACTTGCCAATATCCAATTTTAAAATCCAACGTGCTAATAATTTTGGATCCTGACAAAGTGTCTAAGGTGTAATCGATGCGTGGTAGTGGGTCCTGTCTTTTTTGGTTACATCGTTCAATTTGCGGTAATCAACACAAAACCTTGTGGAGCCATCTTTTTTTTTAATGAGCAGTACCGATGAAATCAGCAGGTTCTTTAACTGCTCAATAACATCATCGTGTTCCATTTTTGAAACCAATTGCTCTGTCTCTTGTTGTTTGGCTAATGGTGATCGTTTTGGCGCCTGTTGTATTGGAGTAACGAGTTAATGTTCCTTTTGAAGATGTTTACACAGCGAGCGAATAGTCGTGTTCTTTTTAAGTGTACTGATCGAAACTTTGTTCATGAAAGTGGCAATTTGCGATGTAATTGATGTCCTCTACTTTGCTAATTATGAATCCTCTTTATTGTTGACATTTATGTTTAAACTCACGTTTGTTACACGCGCTGGGAGTTTTACCAGAGTTCTTCCGCACAGTAAGCTATTTTTCGGGGCTTTTATTGACTCTATACTATTCTCATCTTGCTACCCCCTGGACCATTTTCAAAGGAACTTCTACATTTTGTCACCTTGAATCCTGGTTCTTCAAATTGAGTGCCATATACTCGGTCAGAAAGTCTAAACCAAAAATGCATTCATCAACGTATTTCGTCAATGTATTTCAATACCTTTTAATAGTGGATTTCGCCTTTTACTGCTGTTTTCTCTCTATAATTCGGAGTGATTGTTACTTGCCAAAGTGATGTTAGTTGAAAGAAAAGCCACTTAAGAGGTTGTAAGAGTTTTAGAGCTTCAACAAAGTTAGGCTCTTTGTCACTCTCGTGTACATGTGTGCAACGTTACCTTGCTGGACGAACTATTTTCCTATAGTTCGAACATAGATTGGGCCAGAGTATTTTACACCGGTGTGGGTGAATGGTCGTGATATGGCGACGCGGGAAACTGACAGATTTCTCATTACTTGTTCTATTGTTTTAAATTTAAATCATTTGTAGCGGCTACTTTGATGGGTATTTTGTTTTAGTGCTTGGTATATTTGGATAATCTTGGATTATTTTTGGAAGGCTCATGAAATGTATTGCATTGTAGGACATTGACGAGATTTTCATTTTCAATAAACCCAGGGTTTTCTTTTAAAGTAGAAATCCGTTTTGTTTCAATAACTCTAATCTGTTTTGTATGTCCTTCCCATATTCTACCATAATCTAATTCCACTTTATACCCAACTTGCCTCATTCTCTGAATTATTGTACTAAATTTACATTTTTATTAAGTGAATAATTCGGTTCGGCTGTAATGATTGTCATTTTGAACAATTTCTTACTTCTTCGTCAATATGCGCCCCATCAACAGTAGCTCCGTGCTATAACTGTTTCACTTTTGATGCACTAAAAGAGGCAGAATTTAATTCAATCTGGGTATATAAGTTTTAGACCCTTTTTCTTGTATTGCAAATTCGATTTGGTTAATGTGGAAACGTTCACTAGGGTAAACTTCCCTTCGTGTTCGTAAATCTTAATATACTAAGTTCTTTATCTTTATCTTTTAACGTCGAGTGACTCAAAACAACGACTCTTGCTGGCAGAGTTTTAATTGAATTTATTTCCATCATATCTGGTTTTTGAGTTTTTGTTTCAACTTGTGGTACAGAACAGCAATCCTTTATGTGGCGCTAAAATTTGAATCAACAGACTAAATTTCTTACTACACAAACACTATAAGATAACCTCTGAATACCACATATTATAGCGTAAGCCTCTTAGTGGATTTGCGTATATTTTTGTTGTATACTTGACAAGGTTTGTATTGCTAGCAGATTGACTAGGCTTTTTCGAACCTTCTTCTAAAATGTGAATAAAACCGCACCAATGCCATACCAAAATTGTCATTTATAGAGGTTCTGGTTTCAGATTTGTCTCAACCCTTAAAAACAAAACATAAAATTCTTTCGTTGAACTATCATTCTTTAACACAAGAAGTTGCTGTAAATCAAAACCCTGTACTTTTCGTCAGATTCTACTTCATTTTGTTTATCTCTGCTATTTGTCCCAAGTTCAAGTACTCTTCCATTAAACGGTCAAGATTTTATTCAAATTTTCACAAGTGGTTTTAATTTCCCGGAACCATTGATGAATAGCCAGAACGTATACCTGTCATCAGAGTTCCGTTTATAGCCTTGCACGGTTTTCGCAAATGGCCTTATATAGGTTTATTTATATCCAAAGCCATTGAAACCTCTTTTAGTGTCCAAAATCTTTCGAGTAATCTGAATATATCATCTGACTTTATAAGACCTGAAACTAACTTTGGCTCACAGGATTGTTGTTGTATAGGTCCTACATATTACCCATCCGAATTTGGTTACCTGAAAGCATGTATTGATTTCTAATTTTAATTTTATTAAATTTTAAACTTTAAAAAATATTCCGAGCCAATGCAACAAGTCATTCTAGAATTCTCGACTATTCAGCAAGTTTTAAACAACTTGCATCCTATGTTGAGGATAGTATTGCGCAGTTGATTTTTCTACACTTTCAAATTAAAAAGTAAACTATGGACTTGACTCTAGTAACAAAAAAGCCACATGATTGCTTGCAGAGTCATGAACATATACCAGAATTGTTGGTATTCATTAGTGGCAAAGCTTGAGCCTTGACATTATAGGTCTCTATATATGAGATCTCCATTTGCGGATGACATATGATCACATTGTGTAGTAATCGTTGTTTAAGTTGCCTTCTCTGTTTTCTATTTCGCTACTTTGCCATTTATGTGTGCTGCAAACCAGGTCGAAAAGTTGCCAATTGCCTTAAAGTGAAATCACGGAAAGCAAAATCGGCTGGATTGCCTTTTGAATCGATATATTGCCGAATGATTTCTGTGATGATAAAAGTTTGTGATTCCAAGCCAGAGTAATTATGAAATCATACAATCCGCAGAACTCCACTTGAATCAATTTTGCTGGTGATAATTCATCGTGCCAGTCCAGATCAAAACTTCATAGCCTTTCGTACATTATTCGACATCCATTGATTAAAGGTGCGGGCCATCCTAATGTATCTATAATTTTTGACATTTTTTTTTATTGAGTGGCAGATGTAACTGAAATATTCCTAAGCATATCACAAAGGTTTAGATTGACGTCCATCAACTATGGTAAGATAACTGCTTAAGATTTTTTACTTGGGTAATCCCCTTAACATCTTTCTTCCTTAATGAATTAATTGTTTAAACTGGGGTTTCAATTTTACATCTTTGTCCTTTGTATATGTGCTGATAAGCAAGGCTTCAGTCAAGTTTATATCTGTGAATATTCTCATCGATGCATCAAACACTACGTGATTTTTATAGTGTCTGCAGTGATATTCACTATATCATGATGGGCCGGATAAAATTTTCTTCTGCCGCGGTCACCCGGTTTTATGTGACCACATGGATGTAATCTCGCATTAAGTTGACATATAATAATCTCAATGTTGGTTTTTACAGAATTTTACATTCAGGTGGAGGAACTATTCTAGGACTGTCGATAACTTCTAAGGAGATTTAATTGCCTTTCTTTGAATGGTGATTACACCTTAAATCAGCACTATATCAGTCTTTATTCAGCTCGCGGGTTTGTTGGAAGAATGCTTTGCATGAAGTTTCTTCTTCTGATCAGCGATTGCTGTCTTTAGTGCTCTCTTTTAATTCCTAGCATTCTTTCATTCATTGGCGTATAGTCCAGCGCTTTCATACCGCTCAATTTGTGTTTAATTTTGTTATTATTAAGTGCGCGATGAGCGTAATGGATTTTCTGATTGGCTTTCATACTGTAGTTCTATTGAAAACAAAAGAGGATGTTTGAATATCGGCCCAGTAAGGATTTTAATTTATTTGTTTTGTCACAGTATCGGTGTTACTTATATCTCTTTCCTCCTCTTTCTTTGTTGGTGGATCCCGAAATTGGCTTGAAAAACCTCAATTAATGGTCTGGGTAAGCTGTATTTACCTGCATTTTGTCAGGTATGGTCCGATATGGTCCAAGTCCTTCCAAGCTCTCAATTTTTTGTTCACGTCTCGATAATGCAAGTGAATCGTCGTGATGCCTATTTTAATGCTGGTATCTCGCTGGAATTTTTCTATCTTAGCTAAAACCTACTCTCTTTGTTCGCTTTGTTGTTCAGTTTTGTTTCCACTTTGATGTTTAAACGATGATCACTGTTATTGAGTTAAATTACTGACTTTATTTTTCGATTTTGTGGCCTAAATTTTACAGTTTTAATGGGCTAACCTCCGTGTAGTTTCTGGTTTGTTTTTTAACTATAGGTTTGTAGCAAACAGTCAAAGCTTTACGTTTTGAGTTTTTTCAATAATGATATATTTATTGAGTGATTTTAAATTTATTATGAACTTGCATTGTATTGTTTGAGTAAAACTTCTATAAAATATGTTGTTTATGATTTTAAGCATTGATAAATTATTTTCAAAGTTTAACTCAATTAAAAACTGAGTGAAATTTTGCCGTATAAGAATGATATACACAATATTTGCACTCAAAATAATGTAATTTTTTTCCGAAAATTTTATTATATTAGCTACCCAAATAATACTTAGCATAGTGGGCTTTAATAGTTTAGATTTAAAGGGATCTCTATTTCTATTTTTATTTGGTTTCCTTCAAATTAAAATTAAATTTTGAGTGAAATTTAGATTTGTACACGATTACACAAAATAAATTAAAAAATTAATTAAAATTAAGCATTTTAAGTATAATTTATAGATCAACCTTTTACATTTATTAACGTAAACAAAGTTTGAGCTAAATTTAAATTTCAGTTAAACAAAAAAATCTTATATGATTTTTAGTTAAACATAACAGACTAAATTTAAATAGAAACCTTTAAGCCATGATGGTTTTTGAAAATTGCACTCAAATAAACTTGTTTTCACTCAATAAAAATTTTCATTTTATTTCACAGTTGAGTGAAGTTTCAATAAACTGCAACGAAAAATGTATTTACTCATTTAAATTGTACTCCTTTTAAATTCTAAAAATTTTAGTATATCTTTCAGTAGTATTTACTGTCTGGCCACGAACAATTGAACATTTGACCACAGTGCAACATGTTTATTGCAAGACTGTCGAAAGACTGTCGCACATCAAAATACTCTTTGTGCACAATTTTTACGCATTTCAAATATAACATAAACATCCTTTTTGCTCTATAGTTCAACGATTAACAAAAGAAAATCTATCGTACAGTAGAAAAGAAAATTATTTTCTTCGATTTTCCTAAACCAGAAAAACAAAAAATCATAAAAAATTAATTAAGTCGAAACCCAAAGAAGCAGAATACATTGTAATCTTGAAGAAATACACAATGAAATAAAACAGATGCTGGACAGTCGGTTGGTCGATATATGTGGTTGGTTGTCTCTGGTTTATAAATATATATATGGGTACAAATGCACTTTTAAATGGAGTTGTTTGAGGTTATCATTTTATTTTTTTTATAGTCTTCGTTCAGTATAGTGGAAACGATTTTACCCCCAGTTTTCTTGTTTATTTGGGTCAATCACAAGAACAGACATTCGATGTCTTGTACATAAACGAGTAGTTATGTTGTAAATCGACTTAAAAATGTATGATAAAAGTAGAATGGATTAGAATTTAGTTTCGTGAGTGCAGTGCGCGTAGGTGGACTTAAAGGTAATAACTGATGAGAATTTTATTTTTATTTTCTTGGTAAATTATAAAATCGTGCATTAGAACTTAATTTTTTTTTTTAAATTTCTAAATGTATAATTACTGACTCAACTATGGAAACAATTATATATTGGGTTAGCGTAAAAGTGACGTCTATTGTCAAATTATATACTTAACCTTTGTTTTGGTCTCTTTCCAAAGAACTTTTCGCCAACCCAATTGGTCGATTACATAGAGCCGAAGTGTAGGAGTTTAATAAGTGGTTTTGTCTTATATATATATTAAGAGGTAAACATTTTATTTTAGTTTGTGTTACCCAAAGTGTTAAATCATGATTGTAATCTTTTCTAATCCCCGGATGCTGTATCACTATATATGTACATTATTTAAGTGACTAATTAATTAAGCGATAGACAGAAGTAGGTCAAAATGTCAATTGAACTATTAAATTACGTAAAAAATTGTTTCGGACGTTTCAAAATATTTGCATATCACCTACAAACCGCACAAAAAAAAATATGCTAATTCAACAGAGCATCTTTACAACAAAAATCCATATATCGAATTCCTGTTTGCTATTTTCCATTTTCAATTAGCATTAAAACATATTTTTTTCCAACAAAATATTTTTCTTGTAGAGTTTTCCATTATACTATATCGAAGCTGATGTCTGATGATGATGATATCCTATACTCGTATAGTATGTCAATAATTCAACCGACAAGAAAATAAAAATGCTATATTGACATCATCATCATCATGTTAGTGATCAGCATATATACATAACCATTTTTTTAATTTTATTACAATTTAACTTTTTTTTTTATATGAGAAAATTAAATTTTCCAATTTTCGAAAATTGGTTTTTCTTCCTATTCTTATTGTATGTAAACGATATATGGTATAATATTAGCAATCAGGAAAATTTAAAAAATGAAAAAATTTACCACAATAGAACAGCAACGTAAGAATGGTTGATTTGTAAATACAATTAACAGTTACTTTGTTAAAATATGATTTTTTTTTGGATGAATGTGCAATTTTCATTCTGAAATTTTTTGTGACTTTTCGTCATTTTGTTTTGGTTAAAGTTAAAATATCCAAAAACTATTTTCAATCATTTTCGGAGATTTTAATAATGCTCAATCTATTGCTAATATTCAATAAAATTTTATAGACCAATTCTTATTTGAGCAACTACCTCAAAACCTAGTACAGTTTGAAAAGATTATTCACAATTTGAAACAATTAATTTTTTGAAATCTATCGTATTTTGAAGAGAAAAATGTGAATGTTGCTCAAATAAGGGAGTCCATTTTGTAAGTCTACAAAGACAATATTGCACAGCAACGCTTAAAAAAATAACTAAAACTGAGAAAATAGACAAAAAAATATTGAGCAACTGAAATATTGAGCAAAAATATTGATCTTTTCAAAATTGCAGCAAGTTCAATTTTTATTGTTCGTCATCAATGACAAAAAAATCAACGATGTGATAAACATTTTCTTGCCGTTTCCAAAGATTTAAATCTTCTTCAATAGTTAAAGAAAACTATTACGGTACTTTAATCATGTCATCCCCAATATCTCAGTTGGTGAGTATACCATCACCTAACTGAATAAATTAATTAGCTAATCTTTATCTTGCCTAGTTCTCATGTTTTGTGTTAGACAGACTTGCTTTATATGTCGCTCAGCATATTGAGCAATATTTGTTATTTGTTTTACTATATAGTTACAGGTTTAGCCATTATGCTTGCTCAATTAGCTCTGTTTAATATAAAATATTAAATTGCAAAATTGATTGAAATTGAGCCACTTATAATATAATATAATTAAATTTGAAAGAATTAGTATTTAACCATATATCAACTAATGCCTAAATTGTATTAACATTATTTGAACTGAGCAACATATCAAGGCACTGGTAATTGGATAAATATATATTCTTACAAAAACCACACTTTTAAAAAAGACAATAGTTCATAAGTAGCCCTATTTCAACTTAAATCATTGGCTTATTTAAATTACTCAAAATGTTCAAAAAAGTAGCATGAATATATTACAATTTTTCAATTATGCAATCATTCGAATCATGTAGCCATAATTTAAGTTAAATTTCCTAACACGTTCACTAAATTCGAAAAAATTCGTAAGTAGCTCAATTTAAATGTAATTTATTGATTCAGTTAAATTGCTCAATGTTTCGAAAAAATAGCTCAAAATGTAACTATTTGTAAAAACAGTGATAAAGCATTGAGAACGAGAGCAAATTCAGCTAAAAACTATCAAAAATGACTCTATATTAGACTTAAGCCGTAAAATATAGACTTAAGTATGATATGATCATCTGTTCTTTGATTTGGTCTGATTTGTTAATGCACTGTATGTTTGCTAAAAGTAACTTAAATTTGAGCAAATAATAGATCTAAAAATATATAAAAACACGATTTAACGATAATCGAATGGGTAAAGTGTAGCAACATTAGTGAACATTTCAGTAAAGTAAAACTACCACCCAAATCATGAAAATTAAACAATAAAAATGAAACATAACCACGAATGTCCAAAGATTGGTAGTGACCGTTTTTTAATGCCTCTCACAAATGACACTGAAGCTCAAAGATGCAGTTTATATTGGTGGCATGCTGGAATGTATTGCTATTCAACAATACTGCTGTTATTTTAAGAGTAACGCTTTAAGTTAAGTTCAATTTCCTAAAACTTCCATTCACCAAATTTTTTAAGTAAAATGTTTTAAAAAAGTAGCTCAAAATCTAATTGTGTACAATTATATTAAATCGTCTTACCATCATATTTTTCTAACTTTCCCATTGGTGGCAAGCTTGAATGTGTTACTGTATTTAAATGCTAAAAATATTCAAATCATGTAGCTTTAAGTTAAGTTCCATTTCGCAATATTTTCTTTCACAAAAAAAAATTATAAGTTGCCTAATTTAAATTGTATTTATTAATTAATTGAAATTGCTCATTTTTTTAAATAGCCCAAAAAGTAAATATTATAAAACAAAACTTTTCAATTCACAAAATCCAAAACAATTCGTAAAAAACTAAATTTAAATTTAATTTATTTCAATTTGAGTTGCTCAACATGTTAAAAAAATAGCCCAAAATGAAAATATTTGTAAAAAATGTGTCAAGCATTATAAATGGGAACAAATTAAACGGGAGCTAAAAACTTTCGAAAATTACAGTTTATATTAGACTAAAGCTGCAAAATAGGACTAAGGATGATGCGATTATCGATGTTATTTGATTTGGCCTAATTTGTTAAACTTTTCTTAATAAACTATATGTTTACTAAAGGTAACTTAAATATGAGCGTATACCGATTTTAAAATGTAGGAGCGCTCGATATAAAAAATGCTTTGCATTGGCAAGACAGTCGATATTCAAACGGTAAAGTGCCGCAAAATTTGTGAACATGGCAATAATGACCGTAAAGCCTAAAGTTGTATATCATTAAGTCAATATCCCATTTTGAATTATTACATTTTTACATTTCCGTTTTTATTGGTAGAAAAGACGGCCATTTATCAATGCTTCAATTATGTTCAATTTCAATTATGTTCAATATTCTAACACTTCCTTTCACCAAATTCATAAAAATTTAGAAGTTGCTTAAATAAAGTTTTATTAATTAGCTGAATTACCGAAATTTTTTCATAAAAAAGTAGCTCAACATGTACATAATCATGTCATAATCACATTTACACATTTTTGTAACTGTACTCCAGTTTTTATTGGTGGCACGCTTAAATATGTTACTATTGGTGGCACGCTTAAATATGTTGCAACTATATGCTGCAATTAGTCGAATTATTTAGCTTTGATTTAAATTGAACTTCCTAACACTTAAATTTATCATATTAAAAAAAATAACATAAAAGTAGCTCAATTTTAATTTTGTTCATTGACTAGTTTAAATTGCTCAAAATGTTCAAAAAGTAGCTGAACATGTAAATAATTCTTAAATAGTAGCTCAAAATCAAACTTATTTGTCATTTTTACCATGTGCAAATTAAGTTAATTTTAAGGTTAGTTGGCACATAACTTTAAATTTGTTAAATTTGTTGTCATTACACTATATAAGTTTAGGAAAGGTTCCTCAAATGTGTGCTCATAACGGAGCTGCAAATGGATATTACTTACAAGATCCATAATAGATATGAATAGGGCAACTATTAGACGTCTGTCAATCCGTAACTTTACCATTAAAAAAACTACTTATACATATCAAGAACTGAGAAAGTTATCATCGTGACTTCTCTATTGGTTACGATAATATGAATTTATTCACAGAAGTAGAGCAGTCTGTATCACCAGCAATAACATTTATGGCATAATCAAAATCAACCTACAATATCTCGTACACCATAAATAAATTTCGTTTGTTTTTCTATCGCCCGATGTAACAATAAAATTTCCCACGTTAATCTTTTCGGTTCTTTAGTTTCACATCTAAACAATTTACCATATTTAAATTTTAACGATAAAAAAAGTAAATCCAAATCCCCTTTATAAATACAGAACACAGCACTAGTCACATTTCGAAGAAAACACCTTCACTTTTATATGTAAGTACTCAAGTTCAACTGCTGTATACGCGCACAGTACAAAAGTTAAACGAATACAAATCAACTTACTATCAAACAAATTGATTGACTTCTGTCAATTTAATTTTATCACGTTTCAAATGGGAAATGCAAAAACAAACAAATCGAGAAAAAAAACTGACACCCTAAACACTGTAGGTACACTGTACACAGTAGCTATATGCATTTAAAGTTTAAGGAAGTGTAAGAGGGATGATTATATCGTAGCTCGGGCTGTACATAAATAAGTTATAATTAAAACATCGTTAATTAATTTAAAATAATTTAACAGATAAATAAATTACATAATATCAAACATCAGGCCTAGATAAATGATAAAAAAAATAGATAATTTCATTTTATTTTGTAACTACGTGGACTAATTAAAAAATCACAGCGGGAAAAATGTCGTTACATCTTCCAATTGATAATGTTATGTCCTAATGTAGGCCCGTCTCTATATAATATATGTCCTTGCAAAGCTGAAATTACCAAAATAATTTAAAAATTTTCGACAAAATAAAAAAATTGAAAATTGGTAGACATAAATAGAAAATGGATCAATTTATTGGAAAATATAATAAAAAAAAAAATCTTTCAAGATGAATGATTTCTTTGGTTCTTCTGTCGTTTAATTTTTTTGTGGGAATAAAAAATCGACAGAAATAATGTATTACAATTGATCTGTTTTTGCCTACTGTTGTTGGTTGCTTGGATACATTAAATGCGGAATCATTATATCGAATTTGTTTTTTTTCCGGTATGATGTAAAGAGGGCGGAAATTTTAAATTTATTTAATAAATTTTAAGCCACGTGTTTGAATGAACCACGTTTTTGTGATTTAACCCCTATATAAAGTCTAGTGTCACTCAATTTATGATGGATTTTATTTAAATGAAATTTCGAGTCAACTATGTATTACAAATTGAAACGTTAACCAAAGGTTAAAATGTCAAATTTGTCATTTTTCATAGATAGATTAAAATTGAATTTTAAAGATAAACATTAATATTGTTGCTCAATTTTTTTTTTTTTTTTTCATATAATTATGTCTTAATATTATTGGTTTCAATATATAAAGTGAATAGTTTTAAATACTACTTTACGATCAATTTGAATTTAAAAGCTTAAATTGAGCTAAAGTTACTTAAAATTATTTCAATTGCCGTTCCAATGTATGGTATTTTCTATTATTTCTGTCTTAAAATGTACTTTTTATTTTATTTTTTTCAAAATACTTAAATCAATATCAAAGTTTTTTACTAGTAATACATTTACTAGTAATAACCATTATGAATTACAAACTTAATAAATTGGTTCAGATGAAAAGTTGCTCAGTTGATACTCGTATATCGTCATTATAATTTTATAATGTAAAATTCAGCAACTAAAATCAAATTGCTATTTAGACATAAAATTATTTTTTAAAATTAAATGGTTATCTGATAAATTATAAAATATGCTTAGTTGCTCAGTTGTTATAATTTTAACACTGCATTGAAAGTTAAACTAAATCCACGGAAACAAAAACTGTTATTTTGGCAAACCTTGATGTTGTATTAAATTTCAATCAAACGACGAAGTAACTGTTAATTTTTGCTCTTTTAAATGTAGTTGAATTATTAAGTTGCTCAATTTAAATATTATAGTAAATAATTAAAACTATTTTTTTTCTGTATATTTATAGTGTTTTGTAGTAATTAAGGTAGATTTTCTGTAAATACCGAAATTAGTAATTTTTGTGTCAGAATCAACTGTTTTATTGTAACTTGTTTGTTGAAATATTAATAGTTTCTCCTTTTAAAAGTGAATTTTAAAAAGTTAGTTGCTTATTTTTATTCTTAAAAACTTGCTTAAACGTCATTGCATAACATGTTCCCTGCAGACTAACAAAAATAGGTTATATTGAATAAGCAATATTTAGGTCTACATTTGCTAATTTTTAATTTGCTCAGTTGATATTGTTTATTTAGCCAAATAATTTTGATCCAATAACCTTTCGGTTGCCATCTTATTTTTAGTAATATTTTTTAAATGGTTAGATGCAAAAAATGCGTATTCAACCAACATATCGTTTAAAGTTAACAAAACTTGATTGCATCATTAATTAAGCTACACACTAGGTTAATGATATAAATTAAAAAAATGCTCAAATTAAGCTTCTATCATATTTTTCAATGCTTATAAGTTAAATCGTATTTTGCTCAAATTATATTAACGATATATGATTTTATAGGATATAATTTCAATTATTCAAAAATCCTTTAAATTTATACTGATTTTTGAGCAAATCAATTTTTTTTAAGTTGCTCAGACAATTCATGTCTGTCATGACAGTTTATTGTCATAACACTTTTTGATTGATTTAAATACATTTTGCGATTCGACAAGTTGCTCAATTTTAGTCGGATTCGTTGTCGTTAAAATTTGTTTTAATTGAGAAACATTTTCAAAAAAATTGATTTTTGGATTAGTAGCTCAGTTAAAAGTATCGATCAAATAGTAACCTTCAAAAATTGTTTACAATGTGTACTGATTTTTGAGCAAATCAGTTTTTGTTAAGTTGCTCAGATAATTCATGTCTGCCATGACAATTTACTGTCAATACACTTTATGATTGATTTAAATACACCTTGAGATTCGATAAGTTGCTCAATTTTAACCGAAATCCTCGTCGTTAAAATTTGTTTTAATTAAGCAACATTTTCAAAAAATAGATTTTTGGATTAGTAGTTCATTCAAAAGTATCGATCATATAGTAAACTTTATATTGACAGTTTAAAAATAAATAAAAAATGAGCGAACGGTTGTATGTATATGTGAACATATTAGTAGTTAAACATTTTATTTTGTAGTAGTGTTGTAACCCAAAATTCATATTTTCTAACAAAATAATGTCTAATGAAAGAACAGGTACATAGTTGTGGTCAAATATTTCAAAACCTTTCACTAGTATTTGCAATTCTGTACAGAATAATTTAACAATTAACATCATAAATAAACATTAAATATTGAGCTACAGCTTTTATGTTGCCTCAGTTTTGTCCAATTTTACTATTCGTTGTAGTGCAAAATATTTTTCATAGACTATAAAAATTCCTAATTGAGCAACATGTATGTTTTGGTATTTTTTAGTTGCTCAATTGTTAAAATTTTAATTCTAGTAATGAATCATTTTATGTGCTCTATCTTTAATTTAATTTCCTAAGCGACTTGTTGTGACTAGTTATTTTAAGTTTCTTTTTGATTAAATTAAATTAACGATTTGTAGCTCAGTTGATTAAACTAATTTAGTAGCTCAGTTCTATTACATTTAACATAAAATTAAATTTTTTGGTACAAATGGATATATTTTTTGCCAAATATACAAGTTTTTGTGTAGTAGCGCAATTTAAAAATCGATCAAAATTCGAATTGCTTTCAAAATTGCTTTAAAAGACAGCAAAATATAGCAGGTGAAACGCAGAAAAATCTGATTTTTGTATAGTCACTTTATGTTAAAGGTTCTGACAACAATAAGCATAGTTAGTATAATTCTTCGTACCGTACAAGGTTTTGTCCGATGATGACACGGTGGTTTTAAACGAAATTTATATTGTTAGATGCGACTCAGGAGACTAAATTGGTTTTACTCTTTTCACATCAGCTCTTAGAAGTATTTCAGTTCAATGGTAGCTTTCACAAAATTCATCGGTACAAAATCACCGATAATAGAAACGTTTGAAAGCTGAAAGAAACATACCAGTGGCACATTCTTAATATACAGCCTTGGTTGCCATACACTTATAATGAATGTACTATTATTAATGTTTTACTCATCGGACTTAATCTTTGCAACGAAGTATGTTGTGCTTTTGCTTGAAGGTCGATATAAAAAGTGTTAGACCTGCATCTCAGTACTCGAACTTATTTATGTGAAAAAATGTTTCATTTCGTTATTAATGGTGTTTTTTCCACTTGCAAAGTGAGCACCAATTTGCAATGTTCCGGTAAATTTTGAAAAATGTTATGTAATTACCAAATGTCATTTGTCAAAGGTGGGTTTTTGGTACAAGCTGTCTATTTAGTTGTTTATATTCCTTGGCTGCGAGCGGTGAAAGTTTGATAGGCTTGACTCGATATCAGCCAAAGGAAAATTCAAAAGAAAACTCAAATTTATTTGGAAAAACTTTAGAACTTTTCTATAATCTTTGTGGTTATATATTTATCTTAAAATTTAGTTTTGTTTAGTCGTCTCCGGTCAGGTTGGTTACTGCAACTATTAGCTCTACTTTACTAAATACTCCCCATTTATAAGGTGGATTTCCCATCCAAGCTAAAACAGTCAAATAAGGGTATAAAGAGACTATTGTTTTGGTTGCAAAACTAGTTCCAATAGATTTAATAGGTAGCAAGAAAGCCACACAAAGCTCCAATCTAACTGTAGTAATTTATTTTTAAAGCACAACCTTGGTTTTTGCAGCAATGATTCAGGTCAAAACTTCTCAGCTGACATTTATCTTATGGACATAAATGACAGCGTAAGCAGTGTTTAATGCGACGGCAAACCCAGAAAAATAT
The DNA here is from genome assembly GCA_963556175.1 of Tipula confusa. Classification (NCBI taxonomy): domain Eukaryota; kingdom Metazoa; phylum Arthropoda; class Insecta; order Diptera; family Tipulidae; genus Tipula; species Tipula confusa. The sequence goes on from OY744476.1 coordinate 35,984,113, forward strand.
AGTGTTTTGACTAAGGCCAGTCATCTTGGAATTTTAAGCTCTTCTGGAATAGTTAAAAATCTATTGAAAAATTCTATAAATGTTTTAGGTACTATGCTTCGGAACCTAGAGGTATAGTTGTAAAGTTTTACGAGGCTGTTAGTTGAATGAAGAGCAACTCAACTATGGTTAAGATGCAGTGTGGAAGATTCTGACTACATCAAATATCATAATTGCATTGTCTAGTTTCGTCTTGATATATAGGTACACTAACCGCATTAATTCTTCGTTTTGTTACTTAATGTAAAAAATTTTGAACCACAAACGTCGTACATACGGCCTACAGTCTCAACAGAACTGCATAATTCCGTTGAAATGGTTTACTACCATCTGTTTTGATCTGTGGGGTTTCACTAGTTTCTGGAAATGCTCAATGTAGCTGACATTATCTACTCGGAAATGTCTTGACAGTGATTCAGCAGAACCACGCAATTAGTCCAACACATATTTGAAGTTTTGCGCTGGTATACTCATTGGCAGATCTCTCTTAAGAATTTTAAAAAGTGACTGCTACTATCGGGCCTTGCAGCTTAAAGTTGGTAATCTCAACTTGAAATCAGGAATTGAGAGTGGTAAATGGTCCACCTAGTAACCTTACATTTATCAAATGCACTATTTAGACGGTAGCTCAGTCGAAAAGTAATTAAAAACAAACATCGCCAATTAAAAAATTCGTCCATAGAACGAAAGTATAAAAAGCATCGTTCATCATTGGTCGAACATACCAAACATACATTAAACAATCCATAAACATAAAAATAAATAAATCTCATAATGTATCATAATTAAAAAAGAAATATTTAATTAATTTTTTTTTTTATGATTATTAAATTACATTATAAAATATGTACGAATTTGTATACAAAAATATGTTGGTGGACTGCTCACAAAATAAATATGAAAAATTAACAAATTTATTTTAATTATTTTTACTAAAATATTTGTTTTAAAATTAAATATTTTTTTTATTTTATTCCATTTTTAAAATTTTACTAATTTTATGAAGTAAAAATATATAAAATAATTTAACCGCATGACGAACTGAAATTGTTCTTGCGAATGGTGCACAGCCCATAATTTTTTTATCGTGTACATAGTTTGGTCGATAATTCACAAAAAAAAAATTTACGATATCTTCATAAAAAATTTAATATTGAACATAATCATAAAATCATTAATATAATAAACTCTTAACAACATATTGTTGCAATTTTGTGGATTTAATTATTTTTTTTAATTAAATTAATTTTTGTTTTATAGGTCTCACAGAAAATGCGCCTATGGAATGTGGTGCTAAAATGTTATGTCCACACCCATGTCGATGTGCCGATCGTATTGTTGATTGTCGTGAGAAAAGCTTGTCAAATGTGCCGACTGTATTGCCCGATGATACTACCGAATTGTAAGTATTTTATTGCAACATTTTAAAAATTTATAATTATATAATGTGTCAGCAAATAAGGTAAAGCTAAACGTTTTCAAGGTCATTGGAGGTCAACGTTGTTTTTTTTTCTTTTAAAATTAAATTTTACTTTAAATATTGTTACGACACTGACATAGTGTCATCTATGACACTAGTGTCTTCTCTTACCCGCATTCTCTATCTTTTTTTCTGTCAGGGTTTACATTCCATGGAGGAATAAATGAGCTCCATCTATCTCGTTCTATCGCACGTTGCCTCCAATTTTAACATCATGTGCACGCAAATCTTATTCGAAGTTGTCACAGCCAAACAGTCTAGATCTTAACTCTCAAATATTTACCATAGCTGGTTGTTTTTGGGACACTTTATTAATTGTTCGATGTGATGACTGATGAAAAGCTCGATGAAAAGTTAAAGCATGCGATGCTGTTGTACTCCCAATAATCTTCCAAGACCATCCTGGTCGTTAAGATTTTATCAGTGATTAAAAGGTTGGATCGAAATCCATACTTACAGTCTTCCTTAATCGCTCAAGTGAAAGGAACGAGTCTATGGCAAGTACAACTTTAGAAAAACTTTGTATGCAGTATTTAAAAGTGCCATACTGTGGTAGCTTCCATCATTTAGACGTCTCTTTTTGTCTGTATAGGGGGCATTTGAGTGATGTTTTCCGATCTTGACGGAGCCCTACTTGATGTCAAATTGCTAGAATTAGTTGCAAGTGTTGCTCATTCATTATTAACGAGCTTTTCGAACCTTCATCGAACCATGTGCTTTGGTATACTTTAACTAGTCGATATCTTTTCTGCTGTGTGGGTGAGGAATGAAATTTCCATTCCCAAGAGGACACCAAATTTTTGTTCTCAATTCACCATTTTCGTCTCTGATGTAGATCTAGGAAGAATATTGTTAGTAACATTCCAAGAGTTGGCAAAACACTCTTTGAAATTCCGAGAAGCTTATTTGTTTCAGCTTATATGACACTAGTTACCGAACATTCTTTGCGAGTTCTCAGTGGTCGCTTTTTGATCGTCGTATGGTTTTAAAGATTGATAACAGTTTGCACTTATATTTGAAAACGACAAGCATGTGATCGCTGTCTATGTCGGTCCATAAAATTAGAATTTATGTAAAACATATTCTTAAAGACATAACGGGATTTCCAATAGGTATACCTGACAAATTTGTATTTTAATTCGAAGGGATATTAGAAATTGCTTCGTGGATTGTCATGCTGAAGTTCAGAAATAAGAAACGTTTAGAATTTATTAAAAATTACGTCCGCGATTCTGAGTCGATGATCGCATATTTAAAAGCAGTTTATTCAATTTTCGGTTGTAATAATTATCCCACCAGCCAGGCTTGGATAAACTGGATCAATTCAAGTCAAAATATTAGACAATACACCGGTACACGTATCGAAAATATCGAACCCGTAACTGCTTCAGGTCAAAATAAACCAAACCAAAGATCTTAACTTAAACCATTAGAAGATCAAACTAACTGAAGGACTGAAGGCTCTTGAGGAATTTTTCGATTGAGCTCTGCTAAAGTTTAAAGACAATCCTGAATTCGAAAAATCATCTTCGTTTTTTTTCTTTTGAATAAATGGCTTTGCAAGTTACAAAAATGCGTTGGTGGGCAGCAACAAACCTATACATGTAATTTTCGAGACTCGCCAATGTTTGAACCTTTATGTGTGAAAGAGTGATACAAAATTGGAAAACGTACTCGCAGTGGACAAATTTACGAAATCGAATTCCGTAATTAAATGTAAAAAAAGCAAAAAGTAACTTATAGACTAAAACGTAACAATTGGTGACAATGATGGGATTGCGAAATAAAAAAATTTGACACAAATTAACGTCTGAAAAAATAAGAAAAAGAAGAAGAAACGGAAAAACAGCAAATAGATCAGAAATTGAAAACCGAAGGACGAGTTAAGTCGAGTTAAAAATTCAAATGAATGTTCAACTTGAAATGTACAATTGAAAAGGATTCACTAAACAGTAAATTTAATGGAACAATTTTTACAATTTGCTTAATTTGGCTAGAGCTATATTTATGCTTTAAAACACTCATTCTTTAAATTTGGCAGTAATTAATTTAACGCCCCGTGTATTTGTGTTTTACTTGCAAGTTCAACGCAAAACAGGACAGTTTCACAATCGTAAAGGTACCAGATGTCAAACTACTCCGTAGTACAATGTGGGATGGCCTAACTGATGCTTTGACCCCATTGTTGCTCACACTTGGAGGTAGATTGAACAAATTTTAAGTTTTTTGTACGGTTGAAGGTACCTAATTTGTGCAAAACATATAAAGCAGGAGCAATGGTGAGAAAATTTCTTGAGTCTGATGATGAGTGGGATTGATGCGTTACTATGTTGGTGTATGGAACGTATTTGTTTCTTAAGCACTTGCGTAATATGTTTGCTTGATATTTGATTTGCCAAGACTAATAGAAGAGGTACCATCAGAGAATCAGTCGCTGACCTAATAGGTAAGAAACAAGATAGGAAACGAACCAAATAGGTTAGCTGAAATAATTTAAACTGGCGGCTTATATTCAAATTAAGGCCCTAAAACTAGAGCACGGTGTGAAGTTTTCTGTATGGATTACTCAACTGCATGTAAAAGATAAATTATGCTGCCATTTGCGAATACTAAAATTGTAGCCATTTTTTTAAAAGGAGAACGCACAGTTTTCAGTTGATTTATGCTTTCAGTGCCTTTGCTCGACATCTCATCAATGCATTTGATAGTCTGACAAGGCTCACTGAAATTGTCGAATACTTCTTTTAACAACCTTCTTTGACTACAACCAGGTGCAGCGATAGGCAAAGTGACCACAAGCAATGGCTTCTATAAGTCGGATCAAGAACATTGCCTGTATCACTAATCATCTATAATAAAAAGGACATACAATTCAAATTCCGAATGAGATAACCACATCTCGAAATCTAATTTATATTCCTCAACATTGAACAAATGTTAACAGAAGAACTGTCAAAAGGGATTATCGATGCTCCAAAAAATGCACAGATGCTTGAGCGGAATCTAAGGATCACTTAGATTTAATCAAGTTTCGATATGTCGATGTGTAAAATTATTATAGCTCCGATTTGATAGTAGCTTTTCGGGTAACAAACTTCAGTAGTTACATTATATGTTCGTTGTGGACACAAAAAATTTCGGAGATTATACGCATAACACTCGCCGCTCAGCCAGATACCGTACCCCTAGAGACCTTAGCTGGGATGGCAGACAGCATGCATGAGACGATGAAGGCACAACAGCTGCAAATACACGCAGCACAATACGTTAATAGCCCGCACATCAAAACCAGAACGCATCAAGACAGAAACAACTATAATACGCCTCATACCAGCCAGGACTTCAGAAACCGACCGTTGCAGTCAACGTCATTAGAGTCACGAATAGCTAACATCAAAAAGATGTTAGCAAGAATAAATATGGATCATCAAAGAGCACCACGTGGTCGCCAACTCTCACGATCTAGTTCACGTTCACATTCACGATCACGTTCACGTAGTGGTTCGAGGTAAAATGCGAGACAAAACATCGTAATACCAGGTGAATGCTGGTATCACGCAAATATTAGAAAGCCTCGCAACTGCACACCACCTTGCAAATATTCTTCATCCGCTCCCCACCAAAACATTCCATAAAACAATTAAACAGCACAATTGCAACAACATAAACAAACCTCACGTAAGTCAACGCCTTCACTTACATGACAAACAAAACAACCGAACATTTCTCATAGATACAGGAGCCGACCTTTCGGTGCTACCTGTTCGACGTTTTTCAAAATCCATATTTCTCAACGTAAAATCGTATGATCTAGTTTTATCAGCTGCTAATGGCACACGTATTAATATTTACGGCACAAAGTTGCTGAGGGTAAATCTCGGAATCAAACGTTTGTTCACACACGCTTTTATTATAGCAGATGTGAATCGTCCGATCATATAGGTGCCAATTTCCTTAGCAAATTCGGTCTCCTTGTCGATCTCAAACGAAAACGGCTGGTTGATTCAGTGACTCAGCTGTCAATCAATGCCACAACGGTGTGGGTCGATACGCCCACCCCATTCACTTCACAATCGACAACGGTTATGGTACGCTACTAAAGAAGTATTCTTCCCTAAAAGCGGAGCCAAACTATAATTTACCCGTAAAAGACTCCGTGGTTCATCATATTGTTACGTCAGGTCATTTACCCGTAGCAAGACCACATCGACTAGATCCAATACGTCACGAAGCAGCTTATAACGAATTCCAACATATGGTGGACTTAGGAATTTGTCGGCTATCGGCATCTCCTGTCTCTTGTCCACTTCATACGGTTAAGAAAAAAGATCTAGATTTGAGACCTTGTGGTGATTATCGAAGGCTTAATACGTTCACAGTACCAGATCGTTACCCGATTCCCCACATTCAAAACTTCTCCATGCATGTATACATGAATTTACAATTTTCTCCAAAATAATTCTAGTCAGGGCATATCATTTAATTCCTTCGCAACTGGAGACTTTCACAAAATGGCAGTCACAACCCCATTTGGTCTTTTCGAATTCACTCGAATGCCATTTGGTCTCAGAAATGCCGCCCAAACGTTTCAGCGATTTATGAATGAAGTGTTTCGCGATTTAGACTTTGTTTTTGCATTTATTGACGAACTTCTCGTCGCATCACAAACTGAGCAATAACACAAACGCCATTTGGAACAACTTTTCCAACGACTCGAAGATTTTGGCGTCAACATCAAGAGTTCGAAATGCATTTTAGGTTCGAATTCACTCGATTTCCTTAGTCATACAATCACACCTAATGGTATTCTTCCAACTAAAGAGCGAGTTAATGCCATTACGGAACTCCCACCTCCCAGTCCCAACTTCAATCAAGAAAATCCAACAGTTTGTCGGTATGGTAAATTGCTACCATCGGTTTATACCGAAGCTGGCGGAAATTCTCGCTCCAATTCACGCAACCTTGGCCGCTCTGCTAAAGAAGCTCAAAACAGCCAAAAATTACTTTTGGCTCGCAGAATGCCAAAACGCATTCACACATCTCAAAAGTAAATTGAAAAACTTAACCTTGTTAGTACATCTGCTGAATGAAGCTAAGTTCAGTATCACAACCGATGCATCAAACACTGCTGTCGGATTAGTACTACAACAATACAAAAACGTAAGCTGGGGACCGCTTGGATTCTTTTCCAAGAAACTCACGGAAGCTAAACGAAAATACTCAGGGAATTACTTGCAATACGTCTATCTATAAAACACTTTAGATATTTTGTAGAAGGTCGAGATTTTACCATCTACACCGATTACAAACCTTTGACTAGAGCACTTTAGTCTAAAACTGAACGTAATCCTAGACAAGCACGACATTTGGATTGCATCAGTCAGTTTACCATGGATACCCGGCATGTGAAAGATAAAGACAATGTCGTGGCGGATATATTATCACGCACAATCGACAACGAAGCGGCACTATACAACAATCAAACAAACACAATCGAAATAGTTGAAGCAAATTTCGACTATCACACGATCACTCAGGCACAAAAAGCAGACTTAGAACTTCAGAATTTACTTTCTGGTTCCGAACGTCGTGCTAGTTCAAGCAATTATAAACTAGAGCTTTTTAAAATGCCTGGCTTTCAGATATACTACGAAACATCAACAGGCAACAATCATCTATATATTGCAGAGTCGCTCCGTCATACAATCTTTGAATCTTTACACAATATTTCACATTCAGGTATCCGCGCCACTCGTAAACTCGATACTTCTGGCCTAGTATAAACAAGGACATAAACCACTGGACACATTCCTTGAGGACGATTCGAAATTCCATCAGGTCGATTTGAATATATTCACATGGACATAGTGGGACCTCTTCCACCGTCCAACGGATAAATATATATTTTAACCTGTGTCGGCAGATTTACTCGATGGCCCGAAGCATATTGCATGAGTGATATGTCAGCACAGACCATGGCCAAAATATTCGTAAACAATTACATTTCCCGATTCGGCGTTCCGCTCGAAATCATGACCGACCAAGGAACGCAATTCGAATCCAAACTATTCTTCGAATTAGCGAAACTTCTGAGATCTCATCGCATACGAACAACCGCTTATCACCCTCAAGCAAATGGCATGGTCGAACGATTCCATCGACAGCTTAAAGCTGCACTCCGAGCTCCAGGCAATACAATACATTGGAGCTCAGAAATACCTATTGTTCTACTTAGTATTCGAGCCACGGTTAAAGAAGATCTGAAGTGCTCACCAGCCGAGATGGTTTACGGTCAAACTATCAAACTACCCGGTGAGTTCTTTATTGAAAATACTCTTACACCTCAATCATCAACTGACACAGTCATTGACCAACTACGCAACACTATGCAAAATCTTGTCACCTCTGCATAACGACAACCTACTCATAACGATATATTTGGTCCTAAATCGCTCGAGAAATGCTATTTCGTTTTTGTACGAGTAGACAAGATTCGCCCTAGATTTCAACCTCCGTACGAGGGACCAAATAAAGTAATAAGTAGATTACGACGACACTTTGATAAAATTAAAACAACAATCAGTGTCAATCGACCACATCACTTTTTGCATACGGCCCTTCAACTGCGTAGGGGTACAGTATCGGTCCGAATTATTCATATTTAAATAATTCTACACCGCACAACACTGTCACCTCAATTGACTTAGGCGACAATTAATATTATTGCAACAAAATCATTCAATCTTAGTGACTACGCTGCCACCTATATTCAGAATAATTTTGTTTTGTGTCTCCACTCATCTTACCACAACAAAACATAATTCCATAGTTTGTGCAGCGGACAAATGAAAGTCAAACAGGGTGACTATTCTTAATTGGTGCACATTCATATTGATATGCGTTTGGTCAATATGAAAATCAGAAGAAAATGCCTCATCCGTTTTTCTATTTCGCTCGTTGGCTATGGCAATAAAAAAACAAAACAATCAAGAATATCAGTCTTGTGGGTTAGGAGAATAAAATTAGTAACTAGTCGAAAAGTGGTTTTCAAACGAATCAGTGATCCGTGGTGATGTTAAAAAAAGTCTTATTCAAATTCCTATAAAATTTATTATAACTATTATTAATAAAGTATAAAATATTGTTAATAAATTATAACTCAGTAAAGTTATTATTATTATATATAACAAATAAATAAAATTCATGTATGAATAATAAATTGAGTCATAATAAGCAAATAGCGTTATAGGGTCATTAAAAATTCATTTCATTGCAGCCGATATTAAAGTTATGAACATATCATACGTTAAAACTAAATTTTTTTTTGTTTTTTATTTTCAGGCGGCTTGAACAAAATTTCATAACCGAGCTACCAGCCAAAGCGTTTGCCAATCATCGCCATCTACGCCGCATCGATTTATCGAATAATAATATTTCAAAAGTGGCTCACGACTCGTTCAGTGGCTTAAAATCATTAACATCACTCGTACTGTACGGTAATAAAATTAAAGATTTACCAGCGGGAGTTTTTAAAGGTTTAACATCGCTACAATTGTTGTTGTTGAATGCAAATGAAATTTCCTGTATTCGCAAGGATACATTTCGAGATCTTCACAGCTTGAGCCTATTATCGTTGTACGACAATAATATACAATCACTGGCAAATGGTACATTCGATTCAATGAAGAGCATACAGACGCTGTAAGTAAATTTTAATCAAAATTAATAATGTAATTGTAAATATGCGAATGTAAATGTGAATGCATAATTTGAATTATATTAAATGCGGATAATATATATATGGTATGGAAATCCAATTATGGTATTTGCGGGAGATTAAAGCTCACGTCCGTTTACACAAAATATTTTTTTAATTTTTTTTTTTTTTTTTTTTGAATTAAATGAAAAATGTTTGTTGGTAAAATTTGGTGAAGCGTAAAGTAATTTTCATTTTCGAATTTGTCAAATCAAAATTTTTTTTTTTTATTATCCGCGATAATGGTCATGATGACATAAAAATTTCAGATTTTGTGGGTGGATGCGTAATAAAAATTTTATTAATTAAAAGTGTGAACATTTTGGGAAATTTTTTAATTAAAATTTTTACCCGGTTTTTTACGGATTTGTTGGTTTAGTTTTGGAACGTAATTAAATGGACGTTGATGATCGATAAATGTTTAGTTTATATTGTGATCGATAGATTTACTCGATTATATATCTAAAATTATTTTATTTTGGAGACGTAAAATCAAAATTTCCCTCTGGGGTTTGAAATGTCAATGGCATAAATGATCTGAAGGCTGTCCCCGTTATTTCCCATAATATGTACTCTAAATTTTTGTCATTATTTCTAATAACAATGTAAACTTAAAGATGATCCTCTGCCTATTGCCCTCAGATGTAAAGTTGGATGTAGTTTTTGTGCCTATTGTCACAAAAACTACATCCAACTTTACATCTGAACTCTAATTTTAATCGTTATATGCCCTTTATTAAGTTTCAAATTTCATTTTTAAATACCACATTCATATTACAATCCTTAAGGTCACCAACAATGATTTATCTTTTTTTTCATAATGTTCTTGGTTTCTAAACATGTTCTTGGTTGTTCTGTTTGATTCAAGTAGACGTCACTAGTATGGACTTATTTTATAGGCGTTCATTTGTTGTCTGAACCGATACCATTATTAGTAATTTTGAAATTGAGTTTTGTGGTGGATATATTAGGGTCACCAATTGTGGTTCACTTATTTTCCAGAGGTCATCTTGTTGCTTACCACATCAGTTTCATTATATCTCAAACTGTTATTTCTGGTGGATTTATCTAAAATATGTCGGAGAAAGAAACATAGCATAAATATTTGAATTACATCAGGGTCACCAGTGTAAATGATATTTTATCGACGCTCACTTCATACCGTATTCATTACATTTTTTGAATATTTTACGACTATAAATATTAAAATCGCACCAGGGTCACCAAATTACTATTAAATTTTTTTAAGGCATGCACTTGTTGTCTGAAAATCAGGTCAAAGAAACACGTGTTAGATTTTCATGAGGGTCACCAATTATGGATAACTTATTTTACAAAACCAATACCATTATCAGAAGGGTAGAGTAGGTGAACAAATAACATCTACAAAGTAATGATGATGGTGACAGTGTGAAAGCTGCCCTAGACGTCTTTAACAATGACCTAGAGGTATTTGGAATTTCACAATTCTGTATATTGTGAATGTTTTGAAGTAGGGCCTGCGCTGGGTAATTTGTATCTAAAGTAAGTATCAGATAAACCTGTGGGTTATATAAAAAGGCTTGATAAAATAATTGGGGTCTCAAAATCTTATTACCTTTATTATCACAAAAGACCAAGTTGTTTTTTACCTCTTTAGCGTATTTGTAGCACGAAGAGTCTCTTTTATTATAAGTCAAGAAGCACAGACCTGCACTTATTGCTAGAATAGCGCAAATTGTAAAAACTTCGACAATTTGTTGGACTTATTTTGTCTGTAACAAAGGCACATCACGATAACGTGCTCACAAAAGCAAACTGCCTGAAACCGACCAATTGAGTTAACCACCAAAAAGCAACCGTTACAATTAGTGACAATTAGTATTGGAATAATACCACACAAACTATTTGTCGGATGCGCTGCTTTTTGATGTGAAAATTTTCGACCAAAATATGGCTGTAAAACACATCCATTTTGAATAAAGACAAATTTTCAACAAAACACTTTGACGAACTGCTGGGAACCGCTTACTGGGAAACCCTCTATAATTTATTGATTGACCTGATGAACATTAATTAGTTTAGATTCATAGTCATCAAACATTTTATCAGGCCCTATCGGTAAAAGTGAAGGTGCATCATCATTAACATGCTGCTTGGTATTTTATATTTTATAGTATAAGTATATCCTTGAAGAAAATTGACTCATCTTTGCAGGCAATGTTGACTAACAGCCCAACTACATTTATCTCGTTTACATCGCAATCCAGTTGATTAAAGCCGTATGAAAAAGTCTGCTATGTTTGCGATGTATTCCATGTTTGCTTAATCAACTGTGCTCGACATCAGCATAAATACTGCTACAAAATAATCATACATTTCGACAAATTATTTGGACGTTAGATTTTTTGACAGTGGTTAGCCTTGCCAAATTTGCGAAAATGAATAAATGGTCAATAGCACACGTAATAGTGGTCCGATTTTGATGACTGATACCTTAATCAACTGTGCTCGACATCAGAATAAATACTGCTACAAAATAATCATACAGTTCGACAAATTATTTGAACGTTAGATTTTTTGACAGTGGTTAGCCTTGCCAAATTTGCGAAAATTAGAAAATTGTCAATAGCACACGTAATAGTGGTCTGATGTTGATGACTGATACCTTAATCAACTGTGCTCGACATCAGCATAAATACTGCTACAAAATAATCATACATTTCGACAAATTATTTGGACGTTAGATTTTTTGACAGTGGTTAGCCTTGCCAAATTTGCGAAAATGAATAAATGGTCAATAGCACACGTAATAGTGGTCCGATTTTGATGACTGATACCTTAATCAACTGTGCTCGACATCAGAATAAATACTGCTACAAAATAATCATACAGTTCGACAAATTATTTGAACGTTAGATTTTTTGACAGTGGTTAGCCTTGCCAAATTTGCGAAAATTAGAAAATTGTCAATAGCACACGTAATAGTGGTCTGATGTTGATGACTGATACCTTAATCAACTGTGCTCGACATCAGCATAAATACTGCTACAAAATAATCATACATTTCGACAAATTATTTGGACTTTAGATTTTTTGACAGTGGTTAGCCTTGCCAAATTTGCGAAAATGAATAAATGGTCAATAGCACACGTAATAGTGGTCCGATTTTGATGACTGATACCTTAATCAACTGTGCTCGACATCAGAATAAATACTGCTACAAAATAATCATACAGTTCGACAAATTATTTGAACGTTAGATTTTTTGACAGTGGTTAGCCTTGCTAAATTTGCGAAAATTAGAAAATTGTCAATAGCACACGTAATAGTGGTCCGATGTTGATGACTGATACCTTAATCAACTGTGCTCGACATCAGCATAAATACTGCTACAAAATAATCATACATTTCGACAAATTATTTGGACGTTAGATTTTAGATTTTTTGACAGTGGTTAGCCTTGCCAAATTTGCGAAAATGAATAAATGGTCAATAGCACACGTAATAGTGGTCCGATTTTGATGACTGATACCTTAATCAACTGTGCTCGACATCAGAATAAATACTGCTACAAAATAATCATACAGTTCGACAAATTATTTGAACGTTAGATTTTTTGACAGTGGTTAGCCTTGCCAAATTTGCGAAAATTAGAAAATTGTCAATAGCACACGTAATAGTGGTCCGATGTTGATGACTGATACCTTAATCAACTGTGCTCGACATCAGCATAAATACTGCTTCAAAATAATCATACATTTCGACAAATTATTTGGACGTTAGATTTTTTGACAGTGGTTAGCCTTGCCAAATTTGCGAAAATGAATAAATGGTCAATAGCACACGTAATAGTGGTCCGATTTTGATGACTGATACCTTAATCAACTGTGCTCGACATCAGCATAAATACTGCTACAAAATAATCATACATTTCGACAAATTATTTGGACGTTAGATTTTTTGACAGTGGTTAGCCTTGCCAAATTTGCGAAAATTAGAAAATGGTCAATAGCACACGTAATAGTGGTCTGATGTTGATGACTGATACCTTAATCAACTGTGCTCGACATCAGCATAAATACTGCTACAAAATAATCATACATTTCGACAAATTATTTTGACGTTAGATTTTTTGACAGTGGTTAGCCTTGCCAAATTTGCGAAAATGAATAAATGGTCAATAGCACACGTAATAGTGGTCCGATTTTGATGACTGATACCTTAATCAACTGTGCTCGAGATCAGCATAAATACTGCTACAAAATAATCATACATTTCGGCAAATTATTTGGACGTTAGATTTTTTGATAGTGGTTAGCCTTGCCAAATTTGCGAAAATTAAAAAAATGTCAAAAGCACACGTAATAGTGGTCCGATTTTGATGACTGATACCTTAATCAACTGTGCTCGACATCAGCATAAATATTGCTACAAAATAATCATACATTTCGACAAATTATTTGGAAGTTAGATTTTTTGACAGTGGTTAGCCTTGTTAAATTTGCGAAAATTAGAAAGTTGTCAATAACACACGTAATAGTGATTCGATGTTGATGACTGATGAGATCATTTTTAAACAGCAGATATAATAAGAATCTGGGTGAAGATGCCGCATTTTTTAATGTCCACAGAGACAGTTAGGTAAAATATCATACAATAAATTATCAATAGCAAAAGTGAGTAGTCTCTGATTAAATTTAGGAATCTTGAAATTAATAATATTACATAGATAACCGGTGCAGGTTATCTCGTTCTTAGCCGAGACGCTTTATTTGGCAACAATTCAAACAATTTATTATGAATTTCTGCTCTACAAACTAAAAGGCTTAAGATAATCACGATAAATGATCAGAGAGATTTCGGCCCACAATGATGTTCAATATCACTTGTCAAAGAGGCTTCAAAAAGTCCCCAACTTAATCTGTGCTATATCTGTAAAATATTACAAGTACAGTTTTTATTAAACACTTGCTATGCGAAGAAAAGTCTAGGGTTTGAGCTAAGTTACAGGGTCACCAGCTTGAATTTCTTGAAGACTGAACCTAAGTCATTATAAAAATTGCTGAAACATATTTGTTTCATCAAAACACATACATATTATATTTTAATGAGGGTCACCAATTATAATATATTATTTTACACCACTAATAGTACTATCAGTATTTCTGAACCTTTAATTTGAGGTGGTTTAAAATATTCATTAGGGTCACCAATATCGAATTCAGTGATTCAGTGATTATTTATGGCACTTATTATCGAAAAAAATTTAATAAATATTGGAATTTTTGTAAAGGTCACCAATTGTTAATTCACTTGTTGTAGGGCGTGCACTTGTGATACATTTCATCAGCGGGTCACCAAATTAGATTTGCTTAGTTTTTGGGTGTGCATTTCTTGCATGAACCGATACCGAAATTAGTATTTCCGAAACTATTATTTCTGCTCAGTTTATTGAAATTATATCTAGTTTCATATCAGGGTCACCAGTGTAAGATTTGCATATTTTACAGTCGTACACTTAATATCAGAACCGCGTTTTTGGAATACATCAAATTCACAAACGAATTACAACCTTTCTAGGGTCACCAATTTTAAATTCATTTACATGAAAACAATATATATATATACATATTATATTTTAATGAGGGTCACCAAGTATGATACCTTGTTTTACAGCATCAATACTACTAACAGTATTTCTGAATTTATAATTTGTGGTGGTTTAGTTCAAATTATGTTATAAGAAAATAAACACACGTGTTTCAACTACACAATAAGGGTCATCAAATGGGAATTTACTTATTTTCCGGATGTACCTGTGCTTTTTGAACTCGCAACGTTATTATTAAGTCTCAAATTTTTATTAATTTTTGCTTTAAAAAATGGCATAAATATTTCAATCACATTAGGGTCACCAGTGTCAGATTGGCTTATTTTCTAGTCATGCACTTAATATCTGAAACGGAATTTTGATATGGAATTTTGAAATATTTGAAAGTCACAAGCGAATTACATCCTTTCTAGGGTCACCAATTTTGAATTCAGTAAATTTTGAATTCTTACCAAAATTCCTGTTATTAGTAGTGGCATTTATCAAAATTCTTTTGATATAATCATACATATTATAATTTCATCGGGGTCACCACTTTTAGATTTCAGGGTGGTTTTATCGAAATACTAACGGGGGTTCCCATATATTAGATTTCCGTTGGGGTCACCAATTTTGATTTTAATTATTCATTTGTTTAGGTGTTCATTTGTCACCTAATAATTATTTTGCAATTATTATTTATCGTTCTGAGTAATTAAATTTTCTTTCCATTGGTGACCCACTTTTTGGTGACCTTCGCCATTCTACGAGTTTTATTTAAGTTTTATGAATCCAGGAATATTTTTTAAATAACACACGATTATCATAGCTCATATCATGAAATTGTATAATACTTGTGCTTAGGAGTGTTGCCAAACACATTAAATTTTGCATAGATTGTAATCTTCTCCTTCGTTTGTTTTTAATTTTTTTTTTCTGTTCTTTTTTTTTTCAATTTAGACATCTTGCACGAAATCCATTTATATGTGATTGTAATTTACGGTGGTTAGCTGATTATTTACATAAAAATCCAATTGAAACGAGTGGAGCACGTTGCGATACACCAAAACGTATGCATCGTCGTAAAATCGAAACGTTACGTGATGAAAAATTTAAATGTAAGTCGATTAAAATTTCATGTTGTTGTTGTAAAATTTTACTATAGATTAATGTCGTTTGTATAGGTGTTGATGAATATCGTACGCGATATGCGGGCGAATGTCGCATCGATACCGAATGTCCGGCCTCGTGTCACTGTGATCGTACGACGGTCGATTGTTCGGCACGTGGATTAAAAGAAATTCCACGCGACATACCATTGTACACGACCGAATTATCGTTGAACGATAATGAACTTGGTCGCATCAAATCGGATGGACTATTTGGACGGTTACCAAATTTGGTTAAGTTGGACTTAAGGCGTAATCAAATCACCGGCATCGAACAAAATACGTTCGAGGGGGCGACTAAAATTCAAGATTTATTGCTGTCGGAAAATAAAATCACCGAGATACATAATAAAATGTTTTTAGGCCTACATAACTTAAAATCGTTATCGTTATACGATAATTTAATATCGTGTGTGATGCCCGGCTCGTTTGATCATTTAAATTCGTTGCATACACTTAATTTAGCGTCGAATCCGTTTAATTGTAATTGCCATTTGGCATGGTTTTCCGATTGGTTACGTAAACGTGGATTGTCTGGTGCGACGCCACGATGTGCGGCCCCATATAAAATACGTGACATTGCAATCAAAGAGTTGCCACACCATGAGTTTAAGTGTTATAGTGAAGCGGATCAAGGATGTTTAGGCGAAGGATATTGTCCACCGGCGTGTACATGTACCGGGACCGTAGTGCGATGTAGTCGAAATAAATTAACCGAAATTCCGCGTGGTATACCGGCTGAAACGTCGGAACTCTATTTAGAATCGAATGAAATTAAAGTCATAAACTCCGAACGAATAAATCATCTCAAGTCGTTAACACGATTGTAAGTGAATTTTTTAAGAGTGTCATACGTCATACCAACAGTTTTTCAACATTTTTTATATTTTATTTTTAGAGATTTGAGTAACAACCTAATAACCGTCCTGTCGAATTACACATTTTCGAATTTAACCAAATTATCAACACTGTAAGTGTTAAAACGTGAATAATATCCTTTAAGTGTCCTTTGCACAATAATTTTTGTTTTTGTTACAGGATTATAAGTTATAATAAATTGCAGTGTGTCGAGAGGCATACACTAACAGGATTGACAAATTTGCGTGTCCTTTCACTGCATGGCAATCAAATATCGATGATTCCGGACGGAACATTTGCTGATTTACAATCGATTACACATATGTAAGTGGTTTTTATATTACGTACTCTCGTGCAAAGTTGAAGGGTTTCGATTTATGGTTTTTTGGTTCGGTAAACCACTTGAAAAATTTACGTACAAATAAAAGACGAATCGAATATGACTGCGAAGGTATATGGTGTGAGAATATTGGGTACAATGGCGTTAAAAACATAATTTTGTATATATACCGGAATACTCTTTACATCTCTAGTCGTACAATCGACAACCCTTCAACCTGATTTAACCCCTTTTTTGGATTCAATTTTTTTATAAAAGTTTCTCTCTCGTTTTATTTTTTTCATATTTTAAGTGCCCTTGGAAGTAATCCGCTGTATTGTGATTGTGCATTAAAATGGTTGTCTGAGTGGGTAAAATTGGATTATGTCGAACCAGGTATAGCACGGTGTGCTGAACCCGAACATATGCGCGACAAATTAATTTTATCAACACCGGCCAATAGTTTTGTGTGCAAGGGAAAAATTAGTAACGAAATACTATCGAAATGTGATGCATGCTATACGTTCCCGTGTAAAAATGACGGTGAATGTCGGCCGATGCCCGAGCGACAGTATGAATGCCAATGTCCACCCGGATATCATGGACCACAATGTGAATTTATGATTGACGCGTGCTACGGAAACCCGTGTGGAAATAATGCTACGTGTATCGTGTTGGAGGAGGGCCGATTCAGTTGTCAGTGTTCGCCAGGATATACGGGCGTTAGATGTGAAGTAAATATCGATGATTGTCAGGAGCATAAATGTCAAAATAATGGAACATGTTTGGATGGCGTTGAATCGTATAGGTGTTCGTGCCCATCGGGATTCTCGGGTGAATTTTGTGAAGATAAAATTCCATTCTGCAGTGACGATTTTAATCCGTGCATGAACACGGCCAAATGTGTTGATCATTTTACACATTACACGTGCGAATGTAGTCCAGGATATTCAGGCGAAAATTGTACGATCGATATTGACGATTGTTTAAATCATATGTGCCAAAATGGAGGTACATGTGTTGATGGAGTTAACGATTACGTATGTAAATGCCCCGATGGATATACGGGCAAATTTTGTGAAGGTAATCCAATCGCGGTTATGATGTATCCCCAAACATCACCGTGTCAAAATCATGAATGTAAACACGGTGTTTGTCTCCAACCAATCCCATCGAGTTCCGACTATATTTGCAAATGTAATCCCGGCTATACGGGAAAACGATGCGAATACCTAACGAGCTTAAGTTTTGTTCACAATAATTCGTTCGTCGAACTAGAACCGTTACGTACAAAACCCGAGGCTAACGTTACCATTGTCTTCAGTAGTATACAAAAATTCGGTGTCCTGCTCTACGACGGATTTAATGAACATCTTGCCGTCGAATTATTCGATGGTCGAATTCGTGTTAGCTACGATGTTGGAAATCATCCCGTTTCAACGATGTACAGTTTTGAAATGGTTTCCGATGGTAAATACCATTTAGTCGAGCTGCTAGCAATTCGTAAAAATTTTACGCTTCGTGTCGACGGGGGGCAAGCCCGATCGATTATAAACGAAGGACAAAAAGAATATTTAAAATTAACAACGCCAATGTTTTTGGGTGGACTACCGATGGAGGTGGGACAAACGGTCGCAGAACGATGGCATTTACGTAATTTAGCCAGTTTTAAGGGATGCATGCGTGAAGTTTGGATCAATCATAAGCTAGTCGATTTTGAAAATGCGGCACGTCAACAAAAAGTAACGCCAGGCTGTGCACTTTTAGAATCGGACGGCGAAGATGATGAGGAATATATGCGAGAAACACCACATATTGTGCGGGAAGTAAGTTTTCATCCGGGTAATTTTATATTTTGTGGTGATCTAACATTTTTTTACTCTGCTAATTCCAGTACAATCCATGCGAAAATAACAAATGTAAACGTGGTGGTAAATGTGTGGCCAACACAAATGCTAAGGACGGGTATAATTGTCGCTGTAAGCCGGGTACAAAAGGAAGATACTGTGACCAAGGTGAGGGCATGACGGAGACGCCCTTTATTGAAACTGGTACTTTGAACTACTTTACTAACATTTTCAAACATTTTCTATTTTCCAATTTTCAATTGTTTTCTTCTTGACGTTTTTTTTTTTTTTTAAATAATGCTTTTGCTAATTTGTTGTTGTGTAAATATGAGGGGTCGCCAAAAAAAAAACGGTCGGGAGAAATAATTTTTCGATTACTAATTTTCAATTTTCATATTCATTCGACGTTTAGATGCTTGTCGTAAACAACAGGTACGTGAATATTATCAAGAAGGTGACTGTCGTTCAAGGCAACAGCTAAAATTTGCCAAATGTAATGGCGGTTGTGGTCAGCAGTGTTGTACACCAACAGTTGTACGAAGAAGAAAAGTAAGTAACGTTATCTAAATATATTTTATCGGATAGTGCCGATTGCACTTTTTATAAAAGGATCAGAAGTTCAACCCACCTTCTGAATCAGAACTCATGCCTAAAATTATTAATTTCGGTTATAAGATGAACGTGATGAAAATTAATTTCACACAAAAAGGGACCTCGGCTCCCCTGGAAACCTAAACTAAAAACTTGTTGCTAAAGATTGTCTTCAAGAAGACACAAAGTTTACAGTAAATTATATGGTTCAATTATAAGTTATAACTGAGCCTATCTAATTGTTTTGGAATAGCCGTAACTCCATAATAATGGCCTTTGAGGTGAATTTTAAGGGTTTATATGATAGTAAGAGGAGCCTAGATGGTCAAACTTCTCTAAAAAAATTGAAATTTTGACAGTCTATAGCCTTACAAATTTTAGAAAATATGAGTGGAAAATTTCGATTTTTTATTTCTTTGAAATAGCCGTAACTCCATAATAATGGGCTTTGAGGTGAATTTTAAGGGTTTATCTGATAGTTAGAGAAGTCTAGATGATCAAACTTCTCTAAAAAAATTGAAATTTTGACAGTCTATAGTCTTACAAATTTTAGCAAATATGAGTAGAAAATTTTGATTTTTTATTTCTTTGAAATAGCCGTAACTCCATAATAATGGGCTTTGAGGTAAATTTTAAGGGTTTGTCTGATAGTTAGAGGAGCCTAGATGGTCAAACTTCTCTAAAAAAATTGAAATTTTGACAGTCTATAGTCTTACAAATTTTAGCAAATATGAGTAGAAAATTTTGATTTTTTATTTCTTTGAAATAGCCGTAACTCCATAATAATGGGCTTTGAGGTGAATTTTAAGGGTTTATCTGATAGTTAGAGGAGCCTAGATGGTCAAACTTCTCTAAAAAAATTGAAATTTTGACAGTCTATAGTCTTACAAATTTTAGCAAATATGAGTAGAAAATTTTGATTTTTTATTTCTTTGAAATAGCCGTAACTCCATAATAATGGGCTTTGAGGTGAATTTTAAGGGTTTATCTGATAGTTAGAGGAGCCTAGATGGTCAAACTTCTCTAAAAAAAAATCGTAATAATTCGAAAAAATCGAAATTTTGACAGTCTATAGCCTTACAAATTTTAGCAAATATGAGTAGAAAATTTTGATTTTTTATTTCTTTGAAATAGCCGTAACTCCATAATAATGGGCTTTGAGGTGAATTTTAAGGGTTTATCTGATAGTTAGAGGAGCCTAGATGGTCAAACTTCTCTAAAAAAATTGAAATTTTGACAGTCTATAGTCTTACAAATTTTAGCAAATATGAGTAGAAAATTTTGATTTTTTATTTCTTTGAAATAGCCGTAACTCCATAATAATGGGCTTTGAGGTGAATTTTAAGGGTTTATCTGATAGTTAGAGGAGCCTAGATGGTCAAACTTCTCCAAAAAAAATTCGTAATAATTCGAAAAAATCGAAATTTTGACAGTCTATAGCCTTACAAATTTTAGCAAATATGAGTAGAAAATTTTGATTTTTTATTTCTTTGAAATAGCCGTAACTCCATAATAATGGGCTTTGAGGTGAATTTTAAGGGTTTATCTGATAGTTAGAGGAGCCTAGATGGTCAAACTTCTCTAAAAAAATTGAAATTTTGACAGTCTATAGTCTTACAAATTTTAGCAAATATGAGTAGAAAATTTTGATTTTTTATCTCTTTGAAATAGCCGTAACTCCATAATAATGGGCTTTGAGGTGAATTTTAAGGGTTTATCTGATAGTTAGAGGAGCCTAGATGGTCAAACTTCTCTAAAAAAAAATCGTAATAATTCGAAAAAATCGAAATTTTGACAGTCTATAGCCTTACAAATTTTAGCAAATATGAGTAGAAAATTTTGATTTTTTATTTCTTTGAAATAGCCGTAATTCCATAATAATGGGCTTTGAGGTGAATTTTAAGGATTTATCTGATAGTTAAGAGAAGTCTAGATGATCAAACTTCTCTAAAAAAATTGAAATTTTGACAGTCTATAGCCTTACAAATTTTAGAAAATATAAGTAGAAAATTTCGATTTTTGATTGCTTTGAAATAGCCATAACTCCATAATAAAGGACTTTTAGTTGTATTTTAAGGGTTTATATGATAGTTAAGACAAGTCTAGATGGCCGAACTTCTGGTATGATAGTGAGTTTGAAAGTTATTGTTTCTATCCGATAATCCATAACTGTTTTGGTACATGAACCTTATATAAAGCCATTCAATATCGCTGTAATACCCCATTATGTTCCGCTCTGCAAATTCATTCCAAAACGCTTATTGTCCCGATTAATATTGAAATTTTTACTCGTTTCAGGTGCGAATGGTGTGCGACAATGGTAAAAAATATGTCAAACATGTACCCTTAATAAGAAAATGCGGATGTTCAAAGAAATGTTACTGACTGCAAGATGCGGCTACCCAAAATCCATCATTTATATATTTAGAAAATACGAATAATAATAATTTTAACGATAATAATAATAATAATAATAATAATGATAATGTCTTGTTTAGTGAAAGTAGTGAAAATAGTAATAATGATAATGATAATGATAATGATGATGATGATGATGATGATGATACCGATGATCATAATCTAAACATAAAATTTAATCCATTTGATATGAAAATCAAAATCGATCATAATAAAACCAAAAATATTAATAGTGATAGTAATAGTAATAATGATAATAATAATAGTAATAGTAAACAATCATATCATCATAATAACAATAATGATGATAATAATGATGACGATGACGATGAATATGATGACGATGATGATCATAATAATAATAATAGCGATGATGACAACAGTCATGAAAAAGTTCAACATGAAAAAACTAAACTCAACATGTTGTACTCGCTAAATCGTCGGCAACAATTGAATCGTTACCGTAAAACGGATGGTATCAAAACGATATCAACGCCACATGGTAAAGTTAGAATATTATATGAAACATCATCATCGTTAGGATCATCATCATCATCGTTAGCCGCATCATCGAGTAATTCAATGTTGACACCATCGAATAATAACAATAATCATCACAATAATTATATAAAAACGGGCGAGGTTCAAAAGGATATTACGTCATTGTCGTCGACCACCGATTTACAACAAAAAATTTCGCCTGTGCTTATTAATGGCACAGTCGCACTATTATATCGGGGCGAATCGTCGAACAACAATATAAATAATAGTAAATATATGCCAATTACATCAATAACAAATTTTATGTATAATAACAAAGACAATAATGATAATAGTGATAGTAATAATAATAGTAGTAGTAACAACAACAACAAAACTAATAGTAATTTAAATGAAGAAACAACAACAAATGAACCAAATAAAAATCATAAAAATATTCATGAAGACACAACTATTATTGTATTACCACCGGCTGTCGTCCAGCCATCGAATAACAATCAAAATGTTATAACGGCGAATGTCATCAATAATGGTAATGACAATTCGGTGCTGCCCTCTATCGATCGGCCACTATCCGAAGTGCTAGGCATTAAAAAAAATCAATTTACATTGTTCCGAATCGCGGACACAACGACAACAACAAAAAAGACAATTATTGTTACACGACGACCGAAAGCGGATGCCAATGGTAATCCAATTTCAAATTATGATTATGAAGACGGCCTAAGTGGGAATAATGACGAAGATGATGACGATGACGATGAAGACGACAACGATAATGATGACGATGATGATGAGGAAGATGAGGATGCAAGCGATAATGAAACGATAGCAAATTATGATATACCAAAAACCACACATTCACATTCAGAAACCACACATCAAATCAAAACCGAATTAGTCAATCTAGCCATAATACCATCGTTCGATCGTGAGCTCGAGGATCGTACACGAAAATATTACGAAACCAATCATATAAATGATAATCAAATGAGCAGTAATGCTAACAATAATAAAAACGGTCGTTATCACAATATTAACGATTTGTCAACGATACATTGTGCTATGCAAGCAATGGTTGCAATTGCTGCAATGGCCACCATATTTGGTGTTTTAGGTGCATATTTTAAATCACGTATTTTAGATCAGATCATGATTATGCATTGGTAGGATTTGTTTGGTATTCGATTTAGGATTTTAATATTACGATTATTTTGTAAATAATATTTTTAAAAAAAATCCATTGACATTTTCACATAAATCGAATACCAATAAAAATTTACATAAAACATATACAGAGTATCGAAATTCGTTCGGACGGGGGTCGAAAGTGGTACAGACGTTTATATATTAGTGATTCGAAGCATCTAGTAAAAAATTGGAGATTTGACCTTGAAATAAATTTAGAGGTCAATGGAAGGTCAACATGATTTTCAATGTTTCAATTGGTTGCGGTATTAATTTGATTGCCAATAAAGGAGTGGTAAAGTTCTTTAACCGGGTAAATTTGAATTAAATAAAAGTCGAGTGGTGTGGGTCTCATAATAAATTCAACTCGATTTTCTCAGCAACGTTGGCGATAGTAGAGCACTTCTTTGATTCCAATAACTGGCGCTTTTGCGTGCATGTTCTGCAAAACAATTTTTAAAGGTCGCTTCACGTTGAAAACTTTTTTGATTAAAAACTATAACTGCAAATCTTGGCAGATCAAGAAACATAGTGCTAAATGCAGCTAAATTAAAAAAATGGCTTAAGATTGGGGTCACCATAGTAATGGTGTTTTTTAGTGATGCAATATTGTAGAACGGTCAAGAGTTTATGTACGTAGTTTGCCTTACAGTAGGACAACAGGAAACAAATAAATGACGAGAAGTGGGTAAAGCACTGTAATTGTAATTTTTTCCTAAATTTATTGCTGAAGCGGGTCTTTCTGCCTAAACTCGATTTTGACCGGTTGTATAATAAAACGTCATATAAATACAAATTTGACGGAAGTAAAACAGTTCTTAAAATGTGCTAAACGTACATTTGAAAAAATGAGATGTGCTGCATTTTAATTTAGATACTCGCTAAGCCTATTTATCCTTTGGCAGAGTTCAACGGCGATTGGATTTGTACTAAATTGCAATTATTATTCCGTATTTGAAAATACCTTCAAATACATTGACAAAAGGATCTTTGATAAATCAAAAATGTGGTGCTAAATGCATTAAAGCATTTCAAGCGAAATCCTAAATTTATCAAATATTCAAACCTGCAAATTATGTTATTCCCGGGAAATATACACAAATCTCCCGTGAAACAGAAATATACTAAAATTGACTAATCTCCGTGAGTTTTATCTCAGGAGAATTCCCATGACCACAGCCCTAATACATACCTTTTGAAATATGGCACCGTTCTAAAATGTTTTGTATACTCTGTACCATAAATTCCCACCAATTACATAAATCCATCTCTATCTCTATCTATCTAAATCACTCTCTCGCTCTTTCTGTTCTTAATTATTTATCATATATAAATATAATTATTAAATTCTTATATTATTACAAAAATATAATAATATAATCTGACTGAAAAATCAAAATAATAAAAAAAAAATTAAATTATAATTAATTATTTAATTAATTAAATATTTAATCAATTTAAATCATTATCATTATTATTATTATTTAAATAAAAACTTTTCACTACTAAATAAATAAATAAATAATAATAATATTATTATTATTAAAACTATTGTTATCAATATCGATCACGCAAATAAAATAGATAAAAAAAAAAATTATAATTTTCTAATAAAATATTATAACAACAAAATGGGGTAGCCGCATGTAATTATTTATTTATAATTAAATATATAAATATAATAAATTTAAATTTAATAAAACAAACGAAAGTAAAACTAATTAAATAAAACATGAATCTGTAAATAAAAGAGCTTTATTAATTACAAACAAACAAACAAACAAAAAAATATTCAAAATAATTATATGTTTTCTTAATTATAAATTATTTCATTTATTTACAGGGTGAAACAATTGAATTGAAACAAGCAAAATAATAAGAAAACATGTTATTCTACACCGATAAAACACGCAAAAGTGCTTTGGTTTGTGTTCCAAGTGAGAAATAATATTGTTTCATTTAGTTAAGATTTGTTTGACCTTTCCATAGTAATTTCAAGGTCAATCATTTAATTTAGGAAGGATCTAGTTTATGAAGGTGTCGTTTAATTTGGAATACATATTGCAGTCGATATTGTAAACTTCAGGACCAATTAATATCCTTATAAGGTCCGCTGGAGAATTTTCGTCTCCTTGGAGGTATGCCTTGCTATTTTTCAGGATATAATTATGAGGAACTCGTTTTTGAATTATTATTCTTGTCTCAATTTAAATGCTTCGCTATGTATATATCTACAATATACTATATATATTATATATATATATATATATATATATATATATATATATATATATATATATATATATATATATATATATATATATATATATAAAATTAATTTAAATTATTTAAAAAAAATTGTTTTTAATCATATATTATATATTATTAATTAATTAAATATTATATTTTTAATTATGTCACAACGATGGTTCACACAGCGACAACAAAATGAACTAAACAAAAAATTAACATTCATTTGAACAAAATGGCGGATATTATTATTTTTCGTGATTACTTTGTTTTCTAAATGTTAACGCCATCTTGTTTATTTATTTAATTTTTTTTTTGTTTCAATTATTTTTTATAATATTTTCTAAAAACCAAAACAAACAAACAAAAAATCATATTTATGTATAATCAGCACTATTTTTGGAAAAAAAAAACAAACGTAAAAACAAAATAAATATAAAAAAAAATTTGTGTAATTTTATTTAATAAAAGAAAAAACAAAACAAAAAAAAACAATTATAATTATATTATTATTATTATTAAATAATAAATTTAAAAAAATAAAAAATAATTAAAACTTTTTGTTTTTGAAAATTATAAATATATATATATAATAAATTTTGATAAAAAAAAATTATTTAAATTAAAATGTATATTTCGTTTGTGTATTTATTTATCTATGACACGAAGAATCCAGGCTGCTTCTTCTCCAAAAACAAAAAGTTTTATTTGGAAAAGGACTCTGATGACACAAAAGTTAAAAGAATTTTTTTCAAAACAAAAGTCTTACTTAGGGCCGGTTTACACGTAAAATTTAACTGCGCAAAAAAATTTAAAAAAAGTAATTGCGCAAGTTTTATGCACACTCGATCAATTTTTTAGCGCAATGTTATTTTTTCCTTATTCCTTTATTTTATTCAAACTTCAGTAAGGTACAATAAACCTTTTTTTTATCGGATGGCATTTTTATGAAAACAACCACTGAACTTGCGCAATCAAATTGAACTAACATACAAACTTTACAGGAATTGCGCAATTTATACTCAATTTCTAATCAAAACTTTGAACAATTTTCATCAATATTTTTATTGCGCAAACAGAAGAAATAGCTTAATATATTATGCAACGATTACGTCACACAATAATATTGAGCAATTTAATTGTACAAAAATACCGGACTAATGCAGATAATTTAATTTCAAATTGAAGTAAGTGTTAATAATGAGATTTGGGTTTAACTTTAAAGTTTTAAATGTGTGTTAAGAAGACAAGCTTAGAAGACCGATCTTCCCCAAAATAAATTCCTAATTTTTCGAAAAATTTTTTGCAAAATATGCCTTGCATATTTTCCATAAAATGGGCAGAAAATTTTCATTTTTAATTTATTTGAAATGGCCGTAACTCCTTTTATAATGAACTTTGGGTTGGGTTTCAAGGATTATATGATAGTTACAGCGAGTCTAGAAGGCCGAACATCCCTAAAATAAATTCGTAATTTTTCGAAAAAAAAAACAAATTTTGACAGTCTATAGCCTTGCATATTTTCCAAAAAATTGGCAGAAAACTTTGGTTGGGTTTCAAGGATTATATGATAGTTACGGCGAGTCTAGAAGGCCGAACTTCCCTAAAATAAATTCGTAATATTTCGAGAAAAAAAATCCAAATTTTGACAGTCTATAGCCTTGCATATTTTCCAAAAATTGGGCAGAAAATTTTAATTGATTTGAAATGGCTGTAACTCCTTTAATAATGGACTTTGGGTTGGGTTTCAAGGATTATATGATAGTTACGGCGAGTCTAGAAGGCCGAACTTCCCTAAAATAAATTCGTAATATTTCGAAAAAAAAATCCAAATTTTGACAGTCTATAGCCTTGCATATTTTCCAAAAAATTGGCAGAAAACTTTGGTTGGGTTTCAAGGATTATATGATAGTTACGGCGAGTCTAGAAGGCCGAACTTCCCTAAAATAAATTCGTAATATTTCGAAAAAAAAATCCAAATTTTGACAGTCTATAGCCTTGCATATTTTCCAAAAAATTGGCAGAAAACTTTGGTTGGGTTTCAAGGATTATATGATAGTTACGGCGAGTCTAGAAGGCCGAACTTCCCTAAAATAAATTCGTAATATTTCGAAAAAAAAATCCAAATTTTGACAGTCTATAGCCTTGCATATTTTCCAAAAATTGGCAGAAAATTTTAATTGATTTGAAATGGCTGTAACTCCTTTAATAATGGACTTTGGGTTGGGTTTCAAGGATTATATGATAGTTACGGCGAGTCTAGAAGGCCGAACTTCCCTAAAATAAATTCGTAATATTTCAAAAAAAAAATCCAAATTTTGACAGTCTATAGCCTTGCATATTTTCCAAAAAATTGGCAGAAAATTTTCATTTTTAATTGATTTGAAATGGCCGTAACTCCTTTAATAGTGGACTTTGGGTTGGGTTTCAAGGATTATATGATAGTTACGGCGAGTCTAGAAGGCCGAACTTCCCTAAAATAAATTCGTAATTTTTCGAAAAAAAAATCCAAATTTTGACAGTCTATAGCCTTGCATATTTTCCAAAAAATTGGCAGAAAACTTTGGTTGGGTTTCAAGGATTATATGATAGTTACGGCGAGTCTAGAAGGCCGAACTTCCCTAAAATAAATTCGTAATATTTCGAAAAAAAAATCCAAATTTTGACAGTCTATAGCCTTGCATATTTTCCAAAAATTGGGCAGAAAATTTTAATTGATTTGAAATGGCTGTAACTCCTTTAATAATGGACTTTGGGTTGGGTTTCAAGGATTATATGATAGTTACGGCGAGTCTAGAAGGCCGAACTTCCCTAAAATAAATTCGTAATTTTTCGAAAAAAAAAACAAATTTTGACAGTCTATAGCCTTGCATATTTTCCAAAAAATTGGCAGAAAACTTTGGTTGGGTTTCAAGGATTATATGATAGTTACGGCGAGTCTAGAAGGCCGAACTTCCCTAAAATAAATTCGTAATATTTCGAAAAAAAAATCCAAATTTTGACAGTCTATAGCCTTGCATATTTTCCAAAAATTGGGCAGAAAATTTTAATTGATTTGAAATGGCTGTAACTCCTTTAATAATGGACTTTGGGTTGGGTTTCAAGGATTATATGATAGTTACGGCGAGTCTAGAAGGCCGAACTTCCCTAAAATAAATTCGTAATATTTCGAAAAAAAAATCCAAATTTTGACAGTCTATAGCCTTGCATATTTTCCAAAAAATTGGCAGAAAACTTTGGTTGGGTTTCAAGGATTATATGATAGTTACGGCGAGTCTAGAAGGCCGAACTTCCCTAAAATAAATTCGTAATATTTCGAAAAAAAAATCCAAATTTTGACAGTCTATAGCCTTGCATATTTTCCAAAAAATTGGCAGAAAACTTTGGTTGGGTTTCAAGGATTATATGATAGTTACGGCGAGTCTAGAAGGCCGAACTTCCCTAAAATAAATTCGTAATATTTCGAAAAAAAAATCCAAATTTTGACAGTCTATAGCCTTGCATATTTTCCAAAAATTGGCAGAAAATTTTAATTGATTTGAAATGGCTGTAACTCCTTTAATAATGGACTTTGGGTTGGGTTTCAAGGATTATATGATAGTTACGGCGAGTCTAGAAGGCCGAACTTCCCTAAAATAAATTCGTAATATTTCGAAAAAAAAATCCAAATTTTGACAGTCTATAGCCTTGCAAATTTTCCAAAAAATTGGCAGACAATTTTCATTTTTAATTGATTTGAAATGGCCGTAACTCCTTTAATAGTGGACTTTGGGTTGGGTTTCAAGGATTATATGATAGTTACGGCGAGTCTAGAAGGCCGAACTTCCCTAAAATAAATTCGTAATTTTTCGAAAAAAAAAACAAATTTTGACAGTCTATAGCCTTGCATATTTTCCAAAAAATTGGCAGAAAACTTTGGTTGGGTTTCAAGGATTATATGATAGTTACGGCGAGTCTAGAAGGCCGAACTTCCCTAAAATAAATTCGTAATTTTTCGAAAAAAAAATCCAAATTTTGACAGTCTATAACCTTGCATATTTTCCAAAAATTGGGCAGAAAATTTTCATTTTTAATTGATTTGAAATGGCCGTAACTCCTTTTATAATGGACTTTGGGTTGGGTTTCAAGGAATATATGAGAGTTACGGCGAGTCTAGAAGGCCGAACTTCCCTAAAATAAATTCGTAATTTTTCGAAAAAAAAACCCAAATTTTGACAGTCTATAGCCTTGCATATTTTCCAAAAAATGGGCAGAAAATTTTAATTTTTAATTGATTTGAAATGGCCGTAACTCCTTTTATAATGGACTTTGGGTTGGGTTTCAAGGAATATATGAGAGTTACGGCGAGTCTAGAAGGCCGAACTTCCCTAAAATAAATTCGTAATTTTTCGAAAAAAAAACCCAAATTTTGACAGTCTATAGCCTTGCATATTTTCCAAAAATTGGGCAGAAAATTTTAATTGATTTGAAATGGCTGTAACTCCTTTAATAATGGACTTTGGGTTGGGTTTCAAGGATTATATGATAGTTACGGCGAGTCTAGAAGGCCGAACTTCCCTAAAATAAATTCGTAATATTTCGAAAAAAAAATCCAAATTTTGACAGTCTATAGCCTTGCAAATTTTCCAAAAAATTGGCAGACAATTTTCATTTTTAATTGATTTGAAATGGCCGTAACTCCTTTAATAGTGGACTTTGGGTTGGGTTTCAAGGATTATATGATAGTTACGGCGAGTCTAGAAGGCCGAACTTCCCTAAAATAAATTCGTAATTTTTCGAAAAAAAAAACAAATTTTGACAGTCTATAGCCTTGCATATTTTCCAAAAAATTGGCAGAAAACTTTGGTTGGGTTTCAAGGATTATATGATAGTTACGGCGAGTCTAGAAGGCCGAACTTCCCTAAAATAAATTCGTAATTTTTCGAAAAAAAAATCCAAATTTTGACAGTCTATAACCTTGCATATTTTCCAAAAATTGGGCAGAAAATTTTCATTTTTAATTGGTTTGAAATGGCCGTAACTCCTTTAATAATGGACTTTGGGTTGGGTTTCAAGGATTATATGATAGTTACGACGAATCTAGAAGGCCGAACTTCCCTAAAATAAATTCGTAATTTTTCCAAAAAAAAATCCAAATTTTGACAGTCTATAGCCTTGCATATTTTCCAAAAAATTGGCAGAAAACTTTGGTTGGGTTTCAAGGATTATATGATAGTTACGGCGAGTCTAGAAGGCCGAACTTCCCTAAAATAAATTCGTAATATTTCGAAAAAAAAATCCAAATTTTGACAGTCTATAGCCTTGCATATTTTCCAAAAAATTGGCAGAAAACTTTGGTTGGGTTTCAAGGATTATATGATAGTTACGGCGAGTCTAGCAGGCCGAACTTCCCTAAAATAAATTCGTAATTTTTCGAAAAAAAAATCCAAATTTTGACAGTCTATAGCCTTGCATATTTTCCAAAAAATTGGCAGACAATTTTCATTTTTAATTGATTTGAAATGGCCGTAACTCCTTTAATAATGGACTTTGGGTTGGGTTTCAAGGATTATATGAGAGTTACGGCGAGTCTAGAAGGCCGAACTTCCCTAAAATAAATTCGTAATTTTTCCAAAAAAAAATCCAAATTTTGACAGTCTATAGCCTTGCATATTTTCCAAAAAATTGGCAGAAAATTTTAATATTTAATTGATTTGAAATGGCCGTAACTCCTTTAATAGTGGACTTTGGGTTGGGTTTCAAGGATTATATGATAGTTACGGCGAGTCTAGAAGGCCGAACTTCCCTAAAATAAATTCGTAATTTTTCGAAAAAAAATCCAAATTTTGACAGTCTATAGCATTGCATATTTTCCAAAAAATGGGCAGACAATTTTCATTTTTAATTAATTTGAAATGGCCGTAACTCCTTTAATAGTGGACTTTGGGTTGGGTTTCAAGGATTATATGATAGTTACGGCGAGTCTAGAAGGCCGAACTTCCCTAAAATAAATTCGTAATTTTTCGAAAAAAAATCCAAATTTTGACAGTCTATAGCCTTGCATATTTTCCAAAAAATTGGCAGACAATTTTCATTTTTAATTGATTTGAAATGGCCGTAACTCCTTTAATAGTGGACTTTGGGATGGGTTTCAAGGATTATATGATAGTTACGGCGAGTCTAGAAGGCCGAACTTCCCTAAAATAAATTCGTAATTTTTCGAAAAAAAAAATCCAAATTTTGACAGTCTATAGCCTTGCATATTTTCCAAAAAATGGGCAGAAAATTTTCATTTTTAATTGATTTGAAATGGCCGTAACTCCTTTAATAATGGACTTTGGGTTGGGTTTCAAGGATTATATGATAACTACGGCGAGTCTAGAAGGCCGAACTTCCCTAAAATAAATTCGTAATTTTTCGAAAAAAAAATCCAAATTTTGACAGTCTATAGCCTTGCATATTTTCCAAAAATTGGGCACAAAATTTTCATTTTTAATTGATTTGAAATGGCCGTAACTCCTTTAATAATGGACTTTGGGTTGGGTTTCAAGGATTATATGATAGTTACGGCGAGTCTAGAAGGCCGAACTTCCCTAAAATAAATTCGTAATTTTTCGAAAAAAAAATCCAAATTTTGACAGTCTATAGCCTTGCATATTTTCCAAAAATTGGGCAGAAAATTTTCATTTTTAATTGATTTGAAATGGCCGTAACTCCTTTTATAATGGACTTTGGGTTGGGTTTCAAGGAATATATGAGAGTTACGGCGAGTCTAGAAGGCCGAACTTCCCTAAAATAAATTCGTAATTTTTCGAAAAAAAAATCCAAATTTTGACAGTCTATAGCCTTGCATATTTTCCAAAAAATGGGCAGAAAATTTTCATTTTTAATTGATTTGAAATGGCCGTAACTCCTTTTATAATGGTCTTTGGGTTGGGTTTCAAGGATTATATGATAGTTACGGCGAGCCTAGAAGGTCGAACTTTCCTAAAATAAATTCGTAATTTTTCGAAAAAAAAAATCCAAATTTTGACAGTCTATAGCCTTGCATATTTTCCAAAATATGGGCAGAAAATTTTCATTTTTAATTGATTTGAAATGGCCGTAACTCCTTTAATAATGGACTTTGGGTTGGGTTTCAAGGATTATATGATAGTTACGGCGAGTCTAGAAGGCCGATCTTCTCTAAAATAAATTCGTAATTTTTCGAGAAAAAAAATCCAAATTTTGGCAGTCTATAGCCTTGCATATTTTCCAAAATATGGGCAGAAAATTTTCATTTTTAATTGATTTGAAATGGCCGTAACTCCTTTTATAATGGGCTTTGGGTTGGGTTTCAAGGATTATATGATAGTTACGGCGAGCCTAGAAGGTCGAACTTTCCTAAAATAAATTCGTAATTTTTCGGAAAAAAAATCCAAATTTTGACAGTCTATAGCCTTGTATATTTTCCAATAAATGGGCAGAAAATTTTCATTTTTAATTGGTTTGAAATGGCCGTAACTCCTTTTATAATGGACTTTGGATTGGGTTTCAAGGATTATATGATAGTTACAGCGAGTCTAGAAGGCCGAACTTCCCTAAAATAAATTCGTAATTTTTCGAAAAAAAAAATCCAAATTTTGACAGTCTATAGCCTTGCATATTTTCCAAAATATGGGCAGAAAATTTTCATTTTTAATTGATTTGAAATGGCCGTAACTCCTTTTATAATGGACTTTGGGTTGGGTTTCAAGGAATATATGAGAGTTACGGCGAGTCTAGAAGGCCGAACTTCCCTAAAATAAATTCGTAATTTTTCGAAAAAAAAACCCAAATTTTGACAGTCTATAGCCTTGCATATTTTCCAAAAAATGGGCAGAAAATTTTAATTTTTAATTGATTTGAAATGGCCGTAACTCCTTTTATAATGGACTTTGGGTTGGGTTTCAAGGAATATATGAGAGTTACGGCGAGTCTAGAAGGCCGAACTTCCCTAAAATAAATTCGTAATTTTTCGAAAAAAAAAATCCAAATTTTGACAGTCTATAGCCTTGCATATTTTCCAAAATATGGGCAGAAAATTTTCATTTTTAATTGATTTGAAATGGCCGTAACTCCTTTAATAATGGACTTTGGGTTGGGTTTCAAGGATTATATGATAGTTACGGCGAGTCTAGAAGGCCGATCTTCTCTAAAATAAATTCGTAATTTTTCGAGAAAAAAAATCCAAATTTTGACAGTCTGTAGCCTTGCATATTTTCCAAAAATTGGGCAGAAAATTTTCATTTTTAATTGATTTGAAATGGCCGTAACTCCTTTTATAATGGACTTTGGGTTGGGTTTCAAGGATTATATGATAGTTACGGCGAGTCTAGAAGGCCGAACTTCATTAAAATAAATTCGTCCAAATTTTGACAGTCTATAGCCTTGCATATTTTCCAAAAAATGGGCAGAAAATTTTCATTTTTAATTGATTTGAAATGGCCGTAACTCCTTTTATAATGGACTTTGGGTTGGGTTTCAAGGATTATATGATAGCTACGGCGAGTCTAGAAGGCCGAACTTCCCTAAAATAAATTCGTAATTTTTCGAAAAAAAAATCCAAATTTTGACAGTCTGTAGCTTTGCATATTTTCCAAAAAATGGGCAGAAAATTTTCATTTTTAATTGATTTATACGGTAGTTAAGGTGAACTTTGGCTGAACTAAAGTGCATTATTAAAGGAGTTACGGCCATTTCAAATCAATTAAAAATAAAAATTTTCTTCCCATTTTTTGGAAAATATACAAGACTATAGACTGTCAAAATTTGAATTTTTTCGAAATATTACGAATGAACGTAGCTCCATTAATATTGACGTTCATGGGTGAACGAACATCAACTTCTTTCCCTTTACAATTGATGCACCATATGGTTCATACGGTTTACCTTTTATAAATTTTAACATGCACATAGTTTTATTTTTATTCTGCTTTACCATATTATGTGCACGACATCTAGTGTAATGTGACTTAATCCGTTCATTTTGTATTGGATATTTAGGTTTAATTTAGGTTAAGGAGATGGCACTCTAACCAATTAAAAGATTTTATATTTTTGTCGGTAAAGTAGAAAATATTTTTTGTCAAATACCGTTAAATTATCTACTTCAATCAATCAATTTTCTGTGTTTCAATTTCTGTGGGTCGATTTTTATTCATTACAAACTTTGAGGCAAGCGACCTGATAAAGCTTATATCACAGTGTTGTGATATTACAGGTTATATAGGCAGTTAATGTAGAAGTTGATTCAGATTTGACTACTGACATATTCGCAACTTTTAAAAGGTGTATAGCAAAGCGAGGAATTCCCGGCATATGTTTTCCGATAATAGTACAAATTTTATTAGTGGGAACTTACAACTGCCGATAAAACTAACTATAGATCGCTTCACGTTTTGGGGGCCTCAATAAAGCAGCATATTTAACGAACTATTACTAAAAGGAATCAAGGATAATTATGAACTATTAACCCAACCATAAAAGATTTCCTAAACCAATTATTAACGAAACCAATTATTATTAGCATTTGAAATAGGCCAAAAGTCTTTTTTTTTTTAAATATGTTTTCATAAATATACAAAGCTATATACTGTAACTATTTGACTCTTTTCGATAAAATCTGTAATCGTCTAAGCTACATTTTAAACAAATACAATTTTATTAACTGGAGTTACTAATTCTAAATCTCGAATCTGGTTATACGTTGGTGGTCTCCATTTCTTAGGTAAACACTTATCGTATGGCAACATAATTCCTTTGTCTGCGGCTTAACCATGTTAAGTAGCATTTAAGTTAAAAATTTATTGATTTTAATATTTTAAATGTTTTATTATTTTAAATTTTTTTATGTATATTTAAATTTACAGTCATACAAATAATTATTCGTACACAATTGAGATTAGTCAGTTAGGCCTATATAGCTTGTCGAAAAATTTCAGACACGAACAAATAATAAAAAATATGTAAATTTTTTTCTTGTTTTCGGGGTAGAGGGATGATTTTATTTTTCTCTAATAGTTAATATTCAACATTATTTTTTTAACAAAACTAATAAATACATTTATAATATAAAAAATCTAATAAAAACCTAAAACATTAATTAAAATTTCAACAAACAATTATTCGTACGTCATCATCATGCTCGTACCTGATTACAGTGTTAAATGTTCAGAACCGTCCAAAAAAAAAAAAGTTTTAAACTATAAATTATTTAGGCAAATTTACAGCATTCCGTTCACATACTGGATGTTTATAGTATCAACAAAGTTTTTATTAGTTTAGGGTACACGTTAATGGTAAATATTCAGATGTAAAATGTCAAAAATAAAATAATTTGGTTGGTTCTTGCACAATTAACAGTATCATTTACTCATTTTAATCGCGTATACGAATAATTGTTTTCATGACTGTATAAATACATAGTATATATGTTAAACATATATTAAATATCAATATACAATAAATAGTGGATTTAAAAAAAAAATCAATGTATAAATAGTTGTACCAATAAATAAGTAGAAAATGTATATCCTAGTGATGATAATGATGCTGACAGCTGATAAACGTCATAATTTTAGTTGTTTACTAAAAATAAAAATAAAAATTATAAATTTTGATTAGATAATAGCATAGATTATAATATATTCTTTGTACAGATTAATAAGTTCTAGTACGTATTTTGCCCACCAAATCAAAAAAATTCAGTTTAGAAGAGTATGAAAAATGTTCATATGAGTTTTGATGAAACAAAAAACTTACAAAACTTTGTTATAAAGACAATAACGACAATAGACCTATGCAATGTGTGTGAAAGGGAAAAATGCAATATTTTATTATTTTTGTTAATTTAAGCTGTATTTCAGCTGGTGGAGAGTGCGTATTTGCACTTGTCTTTACGCATTTATAAGTATCAGATAACAGTATCAATGTAAATAAAGAATAACAGAACGCAACATTTCAGCTCCGCTAAACCTTTTATTTACGGCAGCAATTTTTCAAAATCTTATTTTTCTTGGAGTATTAATAATAATAATAATAAAACGGCCAGATTCAACATTAAAGCCCCATCCGATTCGATCCCGAGACGGTTCTTTGTATTGTTCTAGAAACCCCAAAGAAGACAAGTCATTCTTTATCAGTAGGAGCCATCGTCACCGACAGCGACCTCTGTGCCTGCTAAATGGCACCTCTCATCTCAGAGGTCGCTTAACCATCCGCTTACGAGCCAGCGCGGCGGCTAATCCTTTATGCCATGGACGAGATCAGGCAACTTGGTAGCGTCGTCATCTTTGTGTTTGTGGCCATAATAATGCGCATTTTTTGGATTTTTAAAATTTTCGATTTGTCGCAAAAACTTGACAGTTTTGATATGCTAACCATCATGCATTTTCTAAATTTTGAAATTTGTGGCATAAATTTGACAGTTTTGATAGAGATAACCATCATGCATTTTCTCAATTTTGGAAATTTTCGATTTGCATAAATTTGGCAGTTTTGATAGGCTAACCTCATGCATTTTCTAAATTTTGGAAATTTGTAATTTGTGGCATACATTTGAAAGTTTTGAAAGGCTAACCATCATGTATTTTCTGAATTTGGAAAATTTTCGATTTGTAGCATAAATTTAACAGTTTTGATAGGCTAACCACCATGTATTTTCTGGTTTTTGAAAATTTTCAATTTGTGGCATAAATTTGACAGTTTTGATAGGCTAACCTCATGCATTTCTGGATTTGGAAAATTTTCGATTTGTAGCTTAAATTTGACAGTTTTGATAGGCTAACCTCATGCATTTTCTGAATTTGGAAAATTTTCGATTTGTAGCTTAAATTTGACAGTTTTGATATGCATTTTCTAAATTTTGAAAATTTTCAATTTGTGGCATAAATTTGACAGTTTTGATAGGCATTTTCTGAATTTTGGAAATTTTCGATATGTCGCAAAAACTTGACAGTTTTGATAGGCTAACCACTATGTATTTTCTGGATTTTGAAAATTTTCAATTTGTGGCATAAATTTGACAGTTTTGATAGGCTAACCTCATGCATTTCTGAATTTGGAAAATTTTCGATTTGTAGCTTACTTAAATTTGACAGTTTTGATAGGCATTTTCTAAATTTTGAAAATTTTCAATTTGTGGCATAAATTTGACAGTTTTGATAGACATTTTCTGAATTTTCGAAATTTTCGATATGTCTTGACATATCGAATGATATGTATTGACAATACATAATGATATGTATTGACAGTTTTGATAGGCTAACCATCATGCATTTTTAAAATTTTGGAAATTTTCATTTTGTGGCATAAATTTCTAACCATCATCCATTTTCTAAATTTTGGAAATTTTCAATTAGTGGCAAAAATTTGACAACTTTGATAGACTAACCATCATGTATTTTCAGAATTTGAAAATTTTTCGATTTGTAGCTTAAATTTGACAGTTTTGATAGGCTAACCATCATGCATTTTCTATATTTTGGAAATTTTCAATTTGTGGCATAAATTTGACAGTTTTGATAGACTAACCATAATGCATTTTCTGAATTTTGGAAATTTTCGATATGTCGCAAAAACTTGACAGTTTTTATAGGCTAACCATCATGGGTTTTCTAAATTTTGGAAATTTTCAACTTGTGGCATAAATTTGACAGTTTTGATAGGCTAACCATGATGTATTGTCTGGATTTTGCAAATTTACAATTTGTGACATAAATTTCAATTTTGATAGGCTAACCATCAATGTGTTGTGTTTTCACTGACATATTAGACATTGTATGGGACAAGAGCAAAGATCAAGGTTCTCCTTCAAACACATATTGCATAGTTGATTTTGTGCAATAAATTTGGATTGCTCTATAATGTATAAAGTTTTTAATGGCTCATATAGGCTTTCAATTAGTACGTCGTGCGGTGATATTATCGATATTGCTGACTCTGATTGTATAACTGAAAAGTTCATCGTCGTATTTAAATGGTTGGTTGCTAGGAGTCTTTTATTTTGATATCGGTTCACCAAAAGTTGCCATGCGTCAATTTAACTATCACCTGTTGCTTCAAAATGGCTTATAAATCTGCCGGCACTTCCTAGTACAGTGGTTTTCACTTGGTGTATTTTTGTCACTTACCTCGTTGTTCTCATGAATGGTTTATCTGAATAAATCATGAAAGGATGCACATTTCATGAGATCGCCATGGAAGTGTGAGATTTCAATCCGTTTTAGTTGGAAGCCTGTTTTTCTGATTCCCTTGGTTTTTTCAGCACTGCGGTGATTCTGGATCTTGAGTTTCATAAAGTTAGGGAAGCATCGTTGTTTCGTCCTCTGGAGTTACATCTATCAATATTTCTATACATACAGCTGCTCTATTTGTGTCATCCTAGCATCGAGTTGCTGCAGTTCGTAAAAGATGTTTGCGGTAAAAGATGTGAATAAAATTTATTACTTTCCAAAAGTGCCGACTATTTATAAAAGACGATGGACCAAATTGCTTAATAATAACCAAAATTATTGCATTCGTAGGCCACTGAAGTATTTAGACACCCCGAAGTTTCCCGAGACCAAAAATGTTCATTCACTAAAATAGCCACTAGTTCAATGGCAACGCAAAGTAACGTTAACACAGAACTTACAACAATCATATTTTGTAACTTTTTGACCCTTTTAAAAATTGAATAAGCTATTTCGTTGTTTACATCGATGTCATCTATAAAAATTTAAAATACATTTTTCTCTTTCATACGCATTGTATAATGCGTTTATCACATAATACTTTTTTGTTTCATCAAACCATAGACCAACTCTTCTAAATAAAAACGTTTCAAACAAGTATATTTACATTTGGTGGGCAAAATATGTAAGCACAGTTATTGATCTATACAAATTACATATAATCTATGATGATAGGTTAAATTGACAGTTGAGCAACCTTTGTGTAACAGTTTGTGCATAAAGCATTGGTGTTTAAAATTTTTTGAAGTGATGTTTAAAACTCTTCGTGCAAAGTCAAAATTTTAAAAAAATTTTAAATGTTACTGTAAATTGTACTAGTTAGGTGAAAGTATCTACTGTAAAATTATGTGTATGATATGTTTAAATCGGGACTCAGCAAGAATTTTAACATGAGGTAATTCTGATCGTGATTTCGTAATCTTTCTCTAAGACGAATGGCTCGTAA
Source organism: Tipula confusa (assembly GCA_963556175.1). Classification (NCBI taxonomy): domain Eukaryota; kingdom Metazoa; phylum Arthropoda; class Insecta; order Diptera; family Tipulidae; genus Tipula; species Tipula confusa. The sequence continues at coordinate 36,024,279 of OY744476.1, forward strand.
CGTATCTATAACTCGGCTTAATTTTGATCCCAAGATCCTCTACGTATAGAAATTTGTAGCTCTTTTCACAGAGATCGCTTCACTTTAACTGTCATTTTGAGGTTACCGTAACTTTACTAATAGCCTATACGTATATAGGGGTCTAGGTTTAGTCATCGATTTTTTTGAAGATCAACGGGTTCCATTCCATGATCTTTCACGGTCAAATGAACTTCATATAATATTCAAAAGAATATTGCGTTTGTTGTTACTTCATGCATAATATAAATACACTTAGTTATACCATGGTATGTTAGACCATTGACGTGCTAGATGTCGCTACTGGTATAGTTTTAAAATCATCTAATATTTTTATATGGATAATCGCCTAAATGTCATATATTTATACAACCTTTTGAAAATATTCTATCGACCCGACATCTGGAACATCAATGGGTAAACTGTTTGTTTCTTATGATGGTAGTACTATGTGTATTTATATTATGCTATGGGCTATGCTTTAACATTCGAAGTTCAATTACTTTAATTCTCCCATTGTTCCTCATGTGGAGAATCAATGTGAGGCCATTGATTTTTTTGCAGACATCTTTATATTGTACCAGTCCTTATCCTATAAGTTGACTACTTTAAAGCAAACTAGTAGTCCCTGCATCTCTTTCAAGATGCTTAAGAGGGTTTTTAATTCTGATTGGAAGTTATTTTAAAATAAACAAACTATCCCTTTTAGTTGGGTTTTTTGGGTAGACACTTTGGCTTAACTTTATTTTAGAAAATTGGTCCATTTTCGTTCTAAAAATCACAAATAATTTTATTTAAAAAAATAAGGTAAAAAATTTCGCACCACGTTACTCAAGGGTTACTCTTATCATAATATTATTATCTTACATCAGTTGGTTTATCTATTGATGAGCTACATTTAGTGTTAATATCATTATCCTTTTAGCAATACAGAGAAGAAATATTTATATATAGAGCTGATTAATATAATGACTGTATGAAAAATTAGAAGCATATAGCACAGGCGCGTAACAGTGATTTAAAATACGCCTCTGCATAATAATAATAAAAAATTATAAAACAACTTACCACAAATCGATTAACTTTAATTTGATCTCGTCTCTCTTTCAAATCGGATGAATCGCGCATTGTTTCAAATTTAGCTCGAATACTTTTGGCACTTTCGACCTGTGACTCCTCATTATTTTGATCGTACAAATTAACGGCGCTACTATTTTTTTCGCGTTTCATTTCATTTGATTCCCATTTCTCAAATTTGGCCCGCAATTGTTTAGCCCGTTCGGCTGATTGGGCTTGCTTTAAAAATTCATCTTCGAATTTATCCGTTGATTTTACATAACTAGAATTTTGTTCGTTTTCTGATTCCTCCTCGTCCGACTCTTCCTCATCATCGTCGTCTTCCGATTCGGATTCCGAGTAATTTCCATCCGATTCACTTTCATTCTTATACATACGACGTCCTTCGTCTGGTGGCGGTGTAAATCGTTTCAATGGTTTTAATCCTTCGTACTGCGGTTTTTGTGCTTCTTTCTCTTCCAATTGCCGGAATATGGATAACATTTTTTGGGCCGTTTGACTTTTTTCCGCAATAACAGGATCATCAAGTTGAGGATCATCGCCACGAATAACATCGGGATCCCGATATATTTCTCGGTCGGGTGACGAATCTTTTACGACACCGTCGCGTGGCGGTGTAATACGAAATTCTTTCTTTTTCTTGTCTTCGGGTCGATAAGTTTCGAAAAATTTAAATTTCGACGATATTTCAGCCGTTTCAATTTTAACATCGTCCACTTTATCTTCACACTTAACCACATCGTCGGCTGATGAATTAAATGACTGTTGAATGCTACGATATTTGGCATCTGGGGTTCGAGGTGTCGGTGTCAATGGACTAGGAGTAATTGGACCTGCTTTGACGGCAGTTGCATCCATTTCTAAAAATATAGACCGTGATTTTTTGCTGATACCTTGCTCGAATACCGCTTGCTCATCGCCATTCATACGGGACGATGGACTTTGTTCATCCTCCCCATCTTCATTTTTTTTAACATACGCTTCACCTTTCTCAAATCGTTCTTTAATCGATTTAGCTTTATCGCCAATTTCGATGTCTGGCTTACGGTTAGTCGATACAATACCTTGTTCACTATCGGCCACCGCTTGTTGGTACATTTCTTTAATTCTCGCCTGCTTACCCATAAATAAACGCGATCGAATATTTTGTATTTCTAGCTTTCGTTCCTCACGACGTTCTTCCTTTGTCATTGAATGTCCATGCTCAAATTTGGTTTTCATCTCGTTCATACTCGCAAAGCTCATTGGTTTTTCGCGCTTAATTTTTTTCGAACGAATTAAATCCGCATCACCATCAGCATCATCTTCCTCCTCCGACTCTTCTTCATTTTCCTCGTCTTCATTGTCCGATTGTTCTAGTGGTACACCGTTTAACGCATCTTCCCCAATATTCATTCCTTTCGATTGAAATTTGGCCAATTTCGATAAAATCGATGTACTACGTTTTACACTACGATCAGTCGCCCCGCCACCAGTTTCTCCCGTTTGTGACGTATTTGAGTTTTCAAACATTTGGAAACGTTCTTTTACGTTGAGCGATTGTATTTCGTCGAGGCCAAGATCAGGTTTGTCCGATGCCCGAATAACATCGGGTGGTAGTTCAGTCGGTTGATTTTCACGAATTATCATTTCGTGTTTACGTGGTTTAACTGCAGAAAATTAAATAAAAGAATGGAAAAAGTTACTAATGTGTAAGGCATAAGAATCAAAGTTAGGAGTAGTTAAAATAAAATACCATCGAATTCCAATTCCTCGGCTTCATCATTTGAAGCCGCCGCTTGAGGAATAATAAAATTTGGTTAGTTCATTCTATATATAAGGGTTTAAGTGGAAGGTGGTATCAACATCTAGACGTTAAACCCAATTATTTCCAAAAACCTATTGATCCAGGATCCAATAAAATTTGCAAAACAGACCGCAGTTAAGTTATTCAGTCGTTGGAACCGATGTTTCATTTAGAGATGTTTTATCGGGGATTTTATATTTTTATTCGATGTAAATGGATTAATCTCGATCCTGCATTAAAGAGGGTCACTTCGCAGGCCAATGTTTCCGAGTTTGAACAGACCTACTGTCATGTCAAAGGAACTCATAGGAACATCCACGCCAGAAAAGGCATAAAGTCATGCTATTTCCATAAAACTATCTTGGAATCAACTAATCTGGAAAATAAATAGGCACCTCAATTCATGCAGCAAGTGAAGGTAGCCAGAATTTAAAAACCCATCGATTTAAAAAATAAGTTTCAATTTTTAATCGACAAAGGCGCCGAGGTTTCCGTCATATCACCAGCAAACCCAAAAAAATCCAACCCATCTAAATTTAGGTTTTTTGCAGCAAATTCAACAACCGTTATGCGTAAAGCATAACGACAAATGTACGGGGTCTAAACACAGACAAGAGGAAATTAGCTAAAGCCAAAATCAAAACTTGGACAGCACAAAGAGTATACCTAGAAAAAACTCGGTAACTGTCGGTTATGCGATCACTACAGAATTCTGAACTCGGTTACGAAACCCCACCATTACCCGATTTCCTTCGTAATGGATCCTAGGTATCTATCGAAGAAAAGTAAATCGAGAAGACGACTATTATCACCCCGTTTATAATAGTATTTTGAGAATTTTCATTCGTATTCCGTTACATCGATGATCTTCTGATCGTCTCATTAAACATGGAAGAACATCTCAAACACATTCGTACACTCGGTTTTTCAGCGTTTAATGGGATCAGGGTTGGTATAGGCAACCTAAACAAATGTGAATTCACATAACCTATTCCCATCTTCGTTGTCATCTTCCATCTTCGTTGACGAGTCAAACAGCAGTGGTAGCGGTACTCCAATAACATGCAAAAAAAGGTCGGCAACCACTTTTCTTCCATTCGCTATAAACAATACAGACACCTGCTACAGCACATACGAAATAGAACTATTAGCCATTTATTCGGCTATAAAACATTTCAAAAATTTTGTAGAGGGCCTAAAATTTATTGTATTCTCCAATCATAAACCGTCATCGTTTGCACCCCGTCAAAATCCCGAAAAGGCATTATCGAGGCATCGAGGCCACGACCGGCAACAATTGTTTATTTCTAAACCATTCGATCGACAGGTCTACGAAGCTTTCCACAACATTTGTTTCTCAGCCAGGCATAGGCACCACAGCAAAAATCAGGTAAAAAGTCATCTGGCCAGCGATGTATAAAAAAAAACGCTCTTGGGCCAAACATTGTAATCGAGACCAAAAAGTAAAATTAGAGTCACGTGAAGAGCGAAATTGAAACTTACACACCGTACAACAAATGATTCGACGAAATTTATATCGACATTGTCGGACATCTACGACCATTCGCTACATTCGCTGGCCAGAGACCATCCATATACCAGACATCAAAACAGAAACCATAGCGGAAGCATAAATCAATCATCATGACCGATAATGGCCAACGATTGGAATCAACTCTTTCGACAAACTTTTAAGGTCACTGGATTACTGCTCAGTCTAAGAACTACATTTCAAGAAGACTTCTAAAATACAGCAACTGAACTTGTTTATGTTACGATTTCCTGCGGACCAATTTTGTCACACAACTAAGCAGCCCATTCACAGACATAAAACGCGCTTAACATCACGGAGTTCGTAAGAGCAAATTTGTATCTTAAAAAAATTGGCAACATGTAAACATATTTTAGTACGAACAGATGAAGTCCAGCAGTTGTTACAATCTCCATACAAGGGGCCATTTCCAGTGATCAAATGAAGCGAAAAATAGTTTACAGTATTGTCAATTGACCAAGGTTATGCTTCACGGAGAACCACGAAAAATATCCAGCAACACCGAACGGGATCCCACTTAATTCAATCTGCACGCAATACCCAACATAGTTAAAACGGATCAACCAAGATCAAGAAGGGGACGTTACTACCGTCAAACCAGTTCGGTTTCTAATCCTTTTATCGTTCACCAGATTGCTGGGAGTGCAATAGTGTAGGACTCCTATAACTTATCTTTGTAGTTACACAATAGAGCTCTACGAGCAAATCGATAACTAAAACAGATCGGCACCATTAAAAATAAGCCCTAAAAAGTACACACAGACAAACAAGTTAGCCACAAAAAGAGCAAGGTACAAAGATGGGCAAAATATATCAAAAAATAAGGACCGAACTGGAAGAATTCAAAGGAAATAAAGCTGCGTAGTATGGCATAGAGAATACTTCAGCGATGTGAAGAAAAAAAACTAGATTAGTCTAGAGAAGTACACTACAGAACAAGTTAATGACACCTTGCGACGTGGAAGTTAAGCCACCGGGCTCGATAATATGAACGTTGAAGTGATATAAAAAGCTTAGTCTATAATTGAACCTGGCATCACGCGCTTCCTGAATGAATCTATAAATAGAGGAGTTTTCCCCAAGCGTGGAAAAATGGCAAAGTACCAGTCTTGCGTGCAAAAAAAAAGTTTAAATGATAGTCAAAGAAACGAAGCAAAAATACGCAGTTGAAATATTGCTTGCCGTATCTGGCGATTTGATAATCTGCGTTAGTCTAGTATTATGGATGAGTTAAAGAAGATAAGCTGTCCAGGAAACCTTTACTAAATCATAAATAACAATATCTCTGAAAGAATCACGACCGAAGTCACTAATATGGCACACTCCAAAAGAGTGTGAATGGAGCCCACAAGAGTATATCAGGCTCACACCTCTGAAACATCGTATTCAATAGCAGCAACGATGGCAATGTACAAAAATTAGCATTTGCGGACGATAAGGTAATGCTTTTTGCTTGTTACTCTAGACAAAATTTCTGGAAATACCGCAGTGTGCTATCAACAAAATGACTGATTGGTGTTACAAAAATAGAGCTTTTGTCATCCAAAACAGTTATGCTCCAGCTTAAAGGAACAATCGATATCAGAAGACCACCTTCGGTGTCTATTTGAATGGAGTGACAGTTAAGATGGTGGAAAACCGCCAAATGGCTTAGAGTTGATTTCGATGAAAGACTAGATGTCACGTCACGTGTCAAAAGGATTGCAGAAAGAAGGAAGAAAGTCTTCTTTACTTTGAATAGAGTAGCTAAGGAGATTGAGGCCTTAAACTAAGGACCCTCAAGACTATATACGAAGGTCTAGCGGGAAGGTCTTACATATGTATGTACTTGATGTGCTGACAGAATGAAATGTCACGACGGTAAACCTTTAATAAGTTCACAAAGGGCAATACTTATGGAATTATAAAAGTTTACAGAACTGTATCAACAGATGCAGTTCCCGTGTTAGTTCTCGTGATACCAACTGATATATTGTTGCAAGACAAAGTTGCTTCCAAACATTGAAGAAAAGATTGAAAAGAGGCTTGGACTTAGTGCACTATTTACTTAAATGTTAATGGGACTTGGCAAAACAGCCTCTGGAAAGACCACATAAACTGTCAATTGAGGATTGTCAACCCTAATATGTAAAATGTATTAGTCATGAAATCAGACAAAGTGCAAAAGAAAAGAAGATCCATATACTCTGTATTCAGGAATCGTACGTGATAAAAGGTAGAGTTAATGGACTGTCAACTTCGATTTCAATACTCTAATGAACCAAGGGACTACATCAAAAGGCTTGATAAAATCATGAAGGGCCTCAAAAACATTCCTATAATTGCATAAATTGTGACTTTAATATCAAAATTTTGGCATAATAGGGACACAAACAATCGAGAGATCCTCGTGGAGGAGTATCTTGCAAGAAGAGGCCTCTTTGTTATAAATAAAGGTAGTCAGCCAATCACCAGTTGCCATAATGTTAAATCAAATATTGATCTTACACTTGTAAGTTGTGAGTTGTTGAGAAAAGTAACCGATTGGGCAGTAAAAGAGAATTGGGCTTCAAGCGCTCACTAGGCGATAATGTTAATTTTAAAAGCTGAAAGCACGCAAAATATCATTGAACCTCAAAACAAAATTTTCCCGATATGCAGTAAAACGTGCAAATTAAGAAAAGTTCGAATACTTGTAGAACTTAACTTGGATTCATAACTGTAAAGTCACTAAATATGGCACACTACAAAAGAATACTACCAAAGGATCCATTATACCATGGACAAAAAGTCCATCTTAGGCTCGCATCTCTGGAACAACGTATGCAATAATAGCATGAATGGCAAAATTTATAATAAGTAACATTTGTGGATGATAAGGTAATGATTGCAGGTTACTCTAGAAAAAGCGTTCAAGAAATAGTTCAGGTTACTAAAATGACTGATTGGTGTTGTAGTTATAAAATGGAGCTAATGTCAGCCAATACGTTTATATTTAAGTTTAAATGAACGCTCGTAATCAGAAGGTCACATTTGTTGTATGTGAATGGAGTGAGAATAAGGATGGTCGTACCCATAAAACGGGTTGAGGTTATGGCTTTGATGAAAGACTCATTGCCATGTCATATGTCAGAAAGAAGTAAGAATATTTTATTTTCTTTGCTACGAGTTGTTAAAGAAACTTGGGTCCTTTAACAAAAGTTTGGGATCCTCAAGGCTATTTACGGTTACTTGCACTTGTGACATATGTTTGACTGGGTGGGCTGATAAAATGTCCTTCTTAGTATTACAAAAGCTTGTAGAACGGTGTCAACGTTTCTATGTTGGCCGGCGCAATACTGATTGATATATATTTTTGCAAGCAAGCGTTGTTAGGTTCAAACCAAAAAAAGGCAAAATGTGAACGATGTACGGGAACGTGGTATTGAACACTGATATAGCTTGCACTTAGTGCACTATTTATTCACATGTAAACGGTGCATGGCAAATAGCTTCCTACCTAGAAAGGTGTCAAATAGGTAATATGCTTCTGTGAGTGTGGTCCAAGTAACACAACCTGGGATACATGCGCTACAGGTGCAACCTTATTCAAACACAAAAGACTACAATTAATCATACTGTTTCGATGAGCTTTGAAACTTGTATTTTCTGAATTTTGAAAACTTTTAATCTGTGGCATAAATAACAGTTTTGATAGCCAAACTATGGCATTAATAAAAGATTTCTAAAATCATGGTTTTCATCTTTAATTGTCTTCTTACATGATAGAGTGAGTAGGAGAGTGCTATGAAGTGTCCTTAAAAAAGATGATTGCTCAAAAATGGCAAAACTAAATATTATATCGCACTAGCCAAAAATGTCTCTCTTAGCGGAGAAAATTGACAATGAATAATAAGGAGGGACTGACTTTGATCAAATATTTTAGCTTTAAGGATGATTATTTCCAAGTATTACGATGCATTTTTAACAAGGTGTTGGAAAGTCAAATTCTGGAGTACTCTTGAGTCTTGACCCACAATTGAAATAGTAGTGAAGACTACCCATTTGTCGAAGTGGTGGTTTTCAATACCTCGAATATATTAACAGTCATAACATTTGTTGGGGAAGAGGTGCTTAAATACACCTTACAAGTCGTACTTTGTCTTATTTGGTAGTGATATTTCTTTCATGAAGTAAAGATACAGTAGGATGACTTTTAGAACTTTAAAATTTCGAACAATCCTGACGATCTGGTAAATAATCGATTGGGATAGATCAACAATTAAAATATTTATTAATAACTTACCAGGTTCATTATCTTCTACAGCTTTAGGCGAAAAAAGTACTTTAAAATGCGGTTTACAAAACAATATCCCATCATGACTTTGATATGTATCAACACTAAAAAATAACATAAAAAATTAGTTTATATAGCTCGCAAAACTATCTTTATTGACATACTTTAACTGTTTAGTACATTCGGCCACACTACATCGGAAACAATTTTTATGCCAAATCGATTTTTCTGCCTTGATTTGTTCCATTTGGAATACAACTTTGCCACACGATTTACAATCTTTATCCAGTCCATCGCTCATACCCTATACATGGTACAGAACAAAATTCAAATGAAATAAAAAATTAGAACAACAATCTAAAAGTTTCGTTCCGGATCGAACTTACATTAAATTTTTCTTGTGCTTTTGCGGGATCGGTTGAACGAACATGCAAAATATTTTTTTTTTGTAATGCATCAAATTTACTAAAACTAGATCTCTGTAACCCAAATAAATAAATAAAATAATAATAGGTCAAATAATACAAAAAAAACTATTAAATAATATAGTAAACTTAGTACAGTGCACAAAACTACTATACAACAACAACAAAAATGGTTACTTACCATATCAACTTTTTTGATACCAAATCCGATTCGGTCTGATTTTATTTTTTTACTTAAACCAATATTACAACTGTTATAACTATTTAATTGTGTATCAATCAAACCAACCAGATTGCAGTAACTATCACGCTACAAAAAAATTTATCATTCAAAAAATCAAACAATATTCACAAAAAAATACTTAGATTTAGTACTAAATATAAGTAGTTCTAAACTAAATTACAAAGGGTGCAACTATATTATTTTAATATTACGACAAATGCACTAATAAAAACTAATAACAAACTTACCAAAGCTTTTACCGATACTCCCGTATGAATGGGTTCTAACTTTCTTAAATCAGCAATCGACTTAGCACGCTTCATATATATATTATATAAGAATCAAGAATTAATAACAACAAATACAACTTATCTAAGTAAAACTTACATTTAAATAAAAATTAGTACGGGTTACCTCTTTTGGTGGGCAATCAGCCTCACACAACAATGTTAGATCACCAAAGCTACGACACTTTATTAGTACATATAGGTAGTATTGTTAAAGGATTGTTAAAGAGCCAGCGCACGTATTACATAAGATTAAAAATAAATCATAAAAAAGCGTAAGAGCTCGCATTCCCTCTAAATGACATATACACTGTTAAAAACATTTAAGTACTTACCAAATGTTTAACGCTTACGTCTTTGTTAATAATTATGGAGGTTTCCTTATGAAATTTTTTGTCTAAAGTTTGCGAATCAATTAAATAATTTTTTTTCTACAAAAACATAAAAATAAAATAACATAAAAACATAAGTTCAACATTTACCCAAAGAGCCATTGATCTTAAATAGTACACTGTTAAAATATGATGAGCATGTTTAAAAATGTATGTGACTTAAGCTCAAACCATTTTTCACCATTTTCATTTATAAATGGTCACAAGGAACCGGGCCAGCGTACCATCGCTGTATTTTTACTTCATGAACGACCTCAGAAATTTTCATCAAATTCATCAAGAATTCGGTAAGTAAATCATATTCACCCGCCATAGTTGAGTTAAGGGTGATTATTGGGGTTCTCCTTTTACCGAGTAGTTTTTTTAACGTAAAATTTTCAAATATCATGGAAAATTAGCAATCTACGACAAAAATATCTATATATAAAATAAATCCATTCTCCGCAAATAAAATTTTTAGATGCAAATTTTGTTTTGATCAAGTAGGCTCACATTTGAACCAAAAAAATTTGAAACAAAACAGTAAAAATAAAAGAAGAGTACGCCGTTGTTGAGAATCAAACTTCAAACATTATCCGGCGTGTTATAGTTTTGTCATCATTAAATTTGTTTTAAGCCAGCGTTGCCAATAATACACAATTACAGCTACAACAGCTCAACAGGTAATTTCCGCAAAATAATTTAATTTATGTAGTGTAATTATACCAATTTAATGATCTCTATTGAAGGAAAGTAAGTGAAGCAGAAGCAAATTATGACCGATCAATGTGCAATCTTCTCTTACATAATCATGGCCAAAAAAGATCGCTAAAAACTGAAAGTGAAGCTCAAAGAATGAGAAATCGTAAAGCAAATATACCAATGCAACTAGAAAATGAAGTTCATCGGGTGAGGAATATTACCAAACAAGGTTGACCGATGAGAATAGGGCCCACTCCACGATAGGGTAAGTAATGCTATAAGTTTATGATAAAAATGGAAGTGTTCGACATAAGTAAATTTTAAATTTACCCTCATAGTTGATAGGTTGATAGTGGAGATCTTACACACTTATGCCAAACTCTAGGGTCATAATATTTCAAAAAGAGAGCGCGTCAGATTTTATGTTTAATAAAATTAACAGTTTGTTGCTCAAAGGGACGGATCCATAATTAATTGGCTTTTGCAACAATGGGAGAAAATATTAAGCGTCGTGGTGCTTCAGAAGACAAGGGTATCTTTATATCAGAACAGCGACTTTACAAGGAGATAATGAAAAAGTGAGGTCGTTTTTCCAATACATACTAGACTCCCAGTTGGCAAGTGTCCAGCGAATAGAGACTATTCGACGAATAGAAACTTGTAACACTAAGTTAATGATACACATCAGCGTCTTCAAAGGCGCAGGCAGGTATCTGCAAACTAATTGTTTGGGAAATTTTACAACGTCATAAGAACTCTACGTATCATGTTTCTTTACACGAAGATCTTCGTCTACACAACTTGCATTACTGAATTGAAAATCCGCACTGAAATTGATGTCCAGCAAATTGGAGGATGTCGAGTATAGGCACAAGGGATTTGATCGTGATTTAAATGGTCGCTTGATCAGTATAGCTGGTTCGGTAAATTGGCCGGCCATATCATCAAGTCTTACTTCGACCTATTTTTTATTTTTTTTTTGACGGGCTATTTAAACGACAATTTACAAACTTTACAAATAAGAACCAACAACACGTGGAAATAAGGACTTCCAAAAATAAGGCTTCCTAATATTTCAAAGTTTCGAAAACCGATTTGAGCGAAATTCCATATACATCTCTACAATCGATATTTGACAACTTTCAAGTAAAGCGTTTGACACATATTGAGCATTGAGTAAACCAGAGAAATGCTGCTTCCAATATGTTGGGCCTTTAAGACTTCTTCAATTAAATTCTAGCAAGGATCGTTTTGTTGTTACGTTGAAAAATTATTTTAAAAATGTGCATACACATTTGTGTATATTGAACGTCAACGACTTAAATTTAATTTTAACTTTTTTTTAGGTGGTTACATTTTTACTCAAACAAAAGCGGCAAAGACTTAACATCAATAAAAACATGATATCGAGATGACAACCGAAAAATACGTGGATCGGAACACATCAGCATATATCCAAACTACAACATCAATCAGTTCATTATACACAATTGTGGAGGGATTCATTTTCATACTGAACCTACACAATTGTGATTCTGAACCTACACAATTGTGTTAGTTGAGTTGAAGCTACTATGATGTTTTTAAAGCAACTAATTTTGCATAATAAACATAAATATGTAAGCTAAGCTTAAATTCACGAATATTTCACCTACACATTTGTGTATATACAATTGTGTAGTAAAAACTTAAAAGGGTTATCATATTTCCTAACCAAAAATCTTGGTCTATCGGTTTCCATCTCCATTCATAGTGATTTCTGCACCTGCCAAAGGGCGGCTCTCCTCTCAAAGATCGCTGCAACATCCGTTCCGTTTTAGCCATTTAATTAAAGTAGATTTTCGGGACTTGCTAGTCAAGGCTTATGAACAAAAAAGACTTTTGCACAAAAAAGGGGTTCAAGTTATGGAAGATTAGTTATTTATTATGTTTTATTCGCACCAGTATAAAAACCGAAACTAAGCCCAAACTATGACAAAAGCACAGTCCACTTGTATGATCGACTGTCACTTGTAGGTGACAGTCGATCATACAAGTGGATAATAAAAGTTATAATAATATAACCAATTTCATAACTGCTGTAACTGGATAAAAGTCAAGATTACTGTAAGTTACTAGGAAAGCACTAGTTTTATAATTCCACTGTATCTGTTGAAATACCTAAAAAAGTATTGGGAGGTCCCAAACTTGCGTGATCACATATCCACTAAAGTTAGTGAACCCAATGAAATTAGCAGATAAAGATGCATTTCTGAACAATCTAAATGATCGTTATTGAGGAAAAGATGATGCCTTTTTTTTGACAAAAGTAGTGTTACTTTTTTAGTGATTGTAAAGAACCAGGAACCGTTTTCAGGATAAAGCAGTATGGCAGTTTGCAAAAACCGCCGGATAGATAGCAGCACGAAAGCGCCATGAAGAAATATGGTAAGGGAGATTATTTATTAGCTACATGGATCAAAGTCCGAAAAACTAAGTACCACCAGCTTTACGGAGAGTAAGCTGAAGGAAGGGAGAAAATTCCTCGGGATTACTGTAAATAGTTTGTTAACGGTATGTTATAGTGGGAATAATGTACTTTTACCTTGGATACCGGAGCTTTCAAATCGGCCAAATGTATTGATATGGTACCTTAAGAGCAAATGGAGAATCTTGTCTATTATAGCTTGAAGATGGCTACTGGTAAAAATGTAGCAGTAAAAGGAGATAGTTCCATTCCATTACTAATGGGAAGAATACGGTTTGAACATACATTTATAGTTGCCAGTATAACCGATCAATGCATCCTGGGTGTAATTTTTATGACAGAGTACCAGATGTCTCTGGGTTGTAAACCATTTATCTATGCCAAAAAAATGGTAACTTTTGGGAAAACAAAACAGGATGATGCCGCTAATATGATGTTTACTATGCGGAATAATTCTGGTGAAACTCATGTCAATAAATTTAGTAAAAGTAAAGAATGTGAGTTTGGAAAAAGTTTGATCAATGACTGGCTATTGATTGAAGAAACTGAAGAGGGACGCCTTGTAGGTAAAATGGTATGTCTCTTTAGCCTTAAAGAGAAACCGGATCATTTGTTCATTATGCTACTCCTACCCGACAAGCGCAACAACGGTTACCACTTGCAAAGCAGCAAAAGGCTGAAGAGCTGGTTTAAAAATGGAACATGATAGAATAATTTAAGCAGTCAAACAGCTCTTGGAGTTGACCAGTTGTACTTGTTAAAAAAAAAGATGGGTATCATCGAGATTCGGTGTTGATTTCCGCAAACTAAATGATGTAGATCAAACAGACAGTTTGACCCGTTGTCACGAATTGAGTCCGCGATCAAGAATCTGCATCTTTAGTACTTGGGATCTTAAAAGATCCTGCAGGAATGGCTTTTATCAATTTCGAGTAATGCCCTTTGGACCAAACAAAACAAATGCCACTGCTATATTTGAGGAGCTTTAATTTGAAAACTTGTTTGGTCTAACTGGATCACTTTATCATACTGGGACGTACAATTGATTAATTTTCAGCAAGTCCTGAGAACCATTTAAGCTATCGGATTAAAGTTGACCGCTTAAAAATGCAGCATTTTTAAGAAGGAGGCAGCTACCTTGGTCACATTGTATCAAATGAAGGTAACTACGAACTAATTCCAGAAGCTAGCAGCCGTAAAACATTGGCTCGCACAAAGGAATGTCCATGAGTTGAGGCCTATATCGATTAACTGAAAAATCTCAAAACTTTAACTGAACAATGAAACGTCGAAAATGCGTTCGAAGAACTTAAGTTGGAGCTCTGCAGCTGTACTGCTTTGGTGTATCCACAAGCAGGTGATTTTTTCATCTTGTACACCGATGTAAGACTGGCATTAAAGCAATCATATCACAAAACCTAATAAGGTATTAGCTTACTACAGACGGGCACTGTTGGAGCCGGAAAGAAATTATTGCTTATAACACTAAGAGAACTTCTAGCGGAGGTGAATAGCGGTAAATACTTCTATATAAGTACCTGCATGGGCAAAAGTTTCAACTTCGAATAGAACATGCTGCTCTTAATGGCTAATGCAATTCAACGAACCAAAGAGACAAATTGCAAGATAGATCTACCGATTGTAGGCCTACTCGTTTAAAAACTTATTGAGTCAGTGCAATCGTAATTAGCAAATCAAGAAGGAAATCCCTTTATAGAAAACTGAAAGGTGTAAAACAATGATACAAACGATTCCTGAATTTGATAAATCCACAAACATTAAATGATGGCACTCATACCTGTTTAATGAAGAATGGTGTTATTTAAGCACATAATAAATAGTTAAGCCACAAAACAGTTGAAATTAAAGAAATTAGAATTAAAGTATGATCTGTGATAATCCAATAATTTAGGTTCAATGACTCTTTCAGGTGCAAAATCTTAAAATAAAGAAAATCATAAACATACCAAACTTTTAACATCAATATTTAATAAACTACCTTCATAGTATGATGCCATGGAACCATTGTAGGATGACTGTGTTATACATTCCGTTTTGTTATTGCAATCGCTAAGTGATTCTAAAATTGGTTTCTTTGTTTCATATTTATAGATTATTGCGGCCATAACAACATTCATAAACACAAGAGATCAAAAGCAAAATCAAAACACAAAAAAAAAACATAAAAACATAAAAAAAGAAAATTTTAACAGGAAACATAAAAAGACTGTGTGAGTCACTTACAACTGAGATGTTTTCTTTTTCCGGGTCAGACGATTTTTTTGATTTTTTCGATTTTTTACGTTTTTCTTTGACCAATGTACCACCACCAGGCTCTGTATTCGAATCGTCCGCCACTTTTGATTTTTTTTTCTTTTTCGATTTCTTCACTTGCACCTCATCATCAATATTATCGGTGGCCGTCGATTCATCGTGAATTTGATTGTTTATATCGTCGGCGGCCGGTGTCGCCGATTGCTTATTCGATTGACTCAATATTTCGGTACTATTATCCGTTGTTGTTTTTGATTTTATTGCTTTTTTTATACCACTCGTGCCCGTCACATCATTCGTACTATTCCCAATCATCGTTTGATGGGGCGTTTGAACGATCGTACCATTCGTACCGCTCGATTTTATTTCACGTAATTCTTTCGTTGTCACCGCCGACGAAGTTGTTTTTGTAGTTATCTTTTTGGTCGTTGTAACACTTTTTTGTTCCATCGATGTGGTTGAGGTTTGCTCCACGTGATGCTGTTGTTCCGAAATAGCTGACTGATTTGATAATAGATTACTTCCAAAATCGGCTTCATATAAAAGCTTTTTAAATTTAAGTTTAAGATATATTCAAAGGAAGTTAAATTAAAGCATGAAATAAAATAAAAAAATAAAAAAAGCGCATAGAATAGTAAATGATATTAAAGATATAAGATTTCTAAAACAAAGCACAAGGATTTTATACGATTATATATATGTATATGTAACATAGAACATTATATGTATACTATATATGTATATGTGGTAAAAATTAATTTGAAACACACTTACATGCAGCTTATCGTAAATGTTAGTTTTTATTTGCGTATTAGTATATTCGTTATTGTCATCGATGGTTGCCGATGCAACGACACACTCGTCTTGTGGCTCCGCTTGTTCAACATCATCGGTGGTCGTGCCATTCGTATCATCATCCGTGTCGGTATCATTTTTAATGCACACTTTTTCATTTATATCGATTAGGCTGCCGTTCTGATGCAACGATTTATTATCGTTCGAAACACTTTTATATATCTCGATGTCGGTCAATTCAATTTCATTTTCAATTATCTCATTATAGTTGATATTATTGCTCGTAAAACTATCGTTTTGCTCATCTTTCGTTTCGTTACTCACATGGCTCAGTGTGTCGTCGTCAAAGTAGGATTTAATTTGTTTCGGCGTAATCGGTTCAACGTAGCACGGTTCATTCAATTCATCGGCATCGTCGTAACAATCGATAAAAATACTGGGTCGCGATTTTAAATTACCAATTTTTGTATGTACCCTCTCATCTTGCTGCAATTCGTCCGTTTCGACTGGTGCATCATCGGCAATATTTAATAAAAGTATACTACTGTGATCGTCCTCGTTATAGTGGTCGATATTTTCTGTTATCGATGTGGTCGTCGACGGTTGGTTACTATTTGTTTTCGAGCTACTATATAAATTCGATAAATTCCCAGTATTGTCCATGTTGTTACTAAAATTGTTATCATAACCAATACCACAGCCGCCGCCGCCACCACCACCCACAATTTCTGAATTAACATTTTCGAATGCAAAACTTTCATATTCATCGGTCGGTGTAACACCCGTCGACGAGGTAATCGTTTGTGAAAATATTTGATTTATGATTGTGTCGTCGGATTCGAGAAATTTTTTACGATTTTTTAGCACAATTTGTTCATCGCCACCGCCACCACCATCGTCGGCACTACTATTTAGGTCTAGTGTCAATTTAAAATTTATACTTTTGCTACCACCGCCATTAAATTGAAATTGTTCGCTATTTTGTGTACCATCGACAATATCATGACTTTCATCATTCTCATCGTCGTCATCGTTGATCGGTCTATTATTCGGTGATTGTTGGTCACATGTTACACCGCCATATTCATCGATCGGCTTAAACATGTCATCGTAAAAATTCATATCCGTTTCTGTTAATACTTTAATGTCATTATCACACGGTTCGGTTAGTACCGGCTCACTTATAATATTGTTATCAAGATTTTCATCATCACTACAACTATCATCACTATTTTGGTTGCTACTTACTTTAATAATTTTCTTTTTTGTTGTGGCGGCAGTCAACGCCGATGAAGTTACATGGCTCGGCGACGACATCCTTTATAAATATATATATTCCCGAATTTGACCTATTCCGCGAAAGAAAAAATGATAAAATTATTAAAAAATTTCAGAATTTAAAAAAAAAAATTGTTTTTGTGTAAGAAAATTTGCAATCAGCACATCGCACCGATCGTGCAATTATAAACATTTACAGCACGGTGTGCTCTTTCACAAACAACACACGAATTTTTTTTTTTTATCTGAAACGCGAGAAAATCAAATTTAAACAGCGCGCAGCGCGCGTGAACTAAAAATAACTCAAAAATGTGGATCATATTTTCATTTCAACGAAACGAGAAGAGGAGATGATTCTAAAAATAAAATTCGAAAATATTTTAATTTTATTTTTATGGTGTAAGAGTAATTTATTTTTAATCTGACTCATCCATTAAACTTTTTGGCACTGCCATTTATTCGATTGATTCATGAAACAACCCATAATAATAATATGTGGAAATTTATGCGCGAAAAAAAAACAAATGAATTCGCTTACGGAATTGAATCGATTGGGAAAATTAATGGTGAAAATATTTTTTTTTAATTTCTAAATTGCATCATATTCGAATTCTTTATATATGTGTACCCTGGGAGAAGTTATCATTTACTCGTCTACTTTATGTTGCATGCGCACTGTTAATACATTTTTGCTCACTAATCTACATTTTTAAAATTTATTATATTATTTTAAAGAAGCTTGTTAGTCAGAAGGTCAAATTTTAAAAATCGAGTCAAAGTTTTTTTATAAAAATCAAATGACACATGTTTTCACCAAGTGATCTTCTTAGCTTTGAAAAGAAATGCAATTTTTCGTACGATAAACTTTTAATCTCAAAATAGCATGTCGTTGTCGTTTAATGGTCGAAACAGTATCAATCTTCAATTGTTTATTACCAATGTCATATTGTCAATAAAACTGACCTTACTTAAAAAACTTGTTACTTTTGTTATAATGAACGTGACGAAAAATCGAAACCAGTGACAACGATTTTCTGTTCTCGATCTTTTACTTGAGGATCAGTTATATGCAATACTTCAATACTGTCTTACCATAAAGATTACTAAGCAGCTAAAATAGAAATAGACACCAAAAATTTCTTAAAATGATAATTGACTTATTCAGGATATTCAAGGAACTTAGGATTTCACGAGTGTTAGCTGTATCTAAAAACTTTTAGTTTACTTAGTATATTAGACACAAGTTAAATACAATTTTGTAGAAAAAGACGAATTTAATTTTAAATAAAATTTTGAAAATTTCCCAAATTCAAAAATACATGTTGGTTAGTCCATTAGAACTGTGAAATTTATGGCACAAGTCGAAAATAAACAAAAAAACACAAACAAATTTATTTAAAAATTTTTGAATTTAAAAGTTTAAAAAAATTTTAAAATTCTGAAAATACATGATGATAGTCTATCAAATCTGTGACGTTTATGCACAAATATACAATTTTAAAAAATTCAGAAAAATTACAAAATCCCAAGAAATTGATTTTCTTATTGAAACTATCAAATGTATGCCACAAATCAAACATTTCCAAATATCTAAAAAATTTCTTGTTAAATATAATGCATTGAAAATTTAGAAAATTTATACAATCTAAAATTTCTCAATTCCTATCCAACATTTCCGAGATTCAGAAAATTTACAAAATCCAAAAAATTCATAATGGCTATCAAAACTTTGAAATTTATGACGCAAATCGAAAATTTCCATAATTCCAAGTTTATGATTTTCGCCCATCAAAACCGGCAAAATTGGTCGAAAAATTTATCAAATTCAAAAAATTTCCTAAATTCAATTAAAATTCAATTCGTAGACCGTAAGAACCATACAAATTATCTTCAAATTAAAAATTTCCGAACATCACTAAATTCTGAAAATCAAAAATATTCATGGATGGTAAACTCATGAAATTTTTGCGGAAGCTCTTAAAAATTTTGAAATTTCAGAAAATGCATGATGGTTTTAGCTTATGAATACAGTAACATGTATAAAAAATCGAAAAAATTCTAAAACTCGGAATATTTGAAATATAAAATAAATAGTGGTGAGCCTATTAAAACTGTGTAATTTATCATAACATCTAAACATTTTAAAAAATTCAAAATATTTTTGAAACTTTCCGAATTTTACATTACAAATTGAAAATTTGCGGAATTTAGATTATTTATATGCTAAATTGTGAAGTTTATACCACAAATCAAAAATTTCTGAATTCAGAAAATTTTAAAAATTTAGAAAACTCATGATGGTTAATTTTAATATTTAAAATTATTTTTATTTTTATAATTTAAAAAATATATGAAACATGATAGTAAGCCTATCTAAACTGTGAACAAATGTGTCACAAATCGTAAATTTTTAAAATTCAGTAAATTTACAAAATCCAAAAAATTCATGATTAGCACATTAAAACTTTGGAATTTATGCCCTAACCCGATAATTTCTCAAAATCTGAAAATTTCCTAAATTCTAAAAATTTGTGTGAAAATTAGGCCATAAATCGAACATTTTATAAATTCAGAAAATTTCTTGGAAACTTGAGTAATTTATGCCACAAATCAAAAATTTCCGAAATTCAAAACATTTTAAAAATCCAAAAAATACATGATGCTGTCATCAGATTTCGCACCTGTGAAATTAATGTTTTTTTAATGCAGAATATTTCTAAACCTCAAAAAGTAGGTACATGATGCCCATGAAAACTGTGCAGTTTCCAAAATTCTGAAAATGAATGGTAAGCTTATAGAAATTATGTAATTGATGCTATAAATCGGATATTTATATATAAGCTATCAAAATATGTGAAATCTATTTAGTAACATATCGTAAATCCCCGAAATTCAGAATTTACAAAATTCATGATGCCCATCAAAAGTATCCAAAGTTCAGAAAACTTACAAAATCTTACTTACAAAAAAAATGCATGTTATCACAACTATCACAATAGCAAATCTCCAAACACCTGAAAATTGCAAACATCTGAAAATTTTTAAAATTAATAAAATGGATAGAACTTTTAGAAATGTATGCCATAAATCGAAATTATCCGAAATTCAGACAATTTTAAAATTTACAAAATTCATGACGGTAAGCCGATCTAAACTGTTTAATTTATACACAAATCTATGAATTTTCATAATACAAAAAATGTATGGTTTGCCCTTCGAAGCTGTGAAATTTATTCCACAAATAGAAAATTTTTAACCATCCAAAAAAATCTTAAAAATTCAGAATATTTGAAATATTTGTAAAATAAATGGTGGTGAGCCTACCAAAAGTGCGAAATTTACGCCACTGTAAAATTATCTGAACATTTTCCAATATCAAAAAAAGTATGGAACTTTGTGAATTGAAAAATTGAAAATTTCCGAAATTCAGATAATTTATGACGGTAAGCCAATGAAAACTGTGAAGTTTATGCCACATATCAAAAGTTTCTGAATTGAGACATTTTTACAAAAGAAAATTCACGATAGGTAACGTTTAAAAACATTTTTGGGACTTTGTAAAATTTATGCCATAAATCAAATATTTCTAAAATTTACAAAATCTCAAAATTTATGACTAGCACATTTAAAATGTGAAATGTAAGCCACAAGTCGATAATTTCTCAAATACTGACAGTTTTCAAAATTCAAAACTTGTATGCCACTTTTTGAAATTTACGCAACAAATAGAAAATTTACAAAATGCAGATGTTTTATAATGGAAACAATGCAATGGATGCCAAAACTTTTCGAGCATCTAAAAATTGTTTGCAAATTTGTGAACATCTGAAAATTTTGAAATTTTTAAAACATTGAAACATTGTGTATGTAATTTATGCAGAAATCAAAAATTTCAAAAATATTAAAATTTTAAAAATTTTAAAAATTTTAAAAATTTAAAAAATTTTAAAAATTTTAAAGATCCAGAAAATCCATGATGGTTAATCTTTAAAAACTGTGAAATTTCTTTGCAAATCAAAAATTTATAAAATATAGAAAATTTACAAAATCTTAAAAATTCACGAGGTGCATAAATCTGTGAAGTGTGCGCCACAAATTTTGATTAATAATATTTCCAAAACTCAAAAATTAGAAATACATGATGCCCATGAAAACTGTAAAAAATGTGTAACAAATCAAAAGTTTCCGAAATTCAGTAAATTTGAACATTAAAACTGTGAAATTTATGCCACAAGTTGATAATTTCTCAATATATAAAAATTTTGAATATTCAAAAAATTTACGTAACTTATGGAATTACGCTTCAAATTGAAAATTTCCATAATGCATATTATTTTATGATGCAGTGCGATGTATGAAACAAATTTCTGAACATCTAAAATTTTTTAAATATAAATTTTTTTGGAAATTTGTCAAAATTACGCCATAAATCGAAAATTCACGAAATTTAGAAGATATTAAAATACAAAATTTATTATGGCATCAAAATAGTAATTTATGCACAAATCGAAAATTTCCAAAATTCTAAAATTCCTGATTATTCTCCCAAAAAAACTGTAATATTTATGCCAAATCAACATTTTTCGAATATAAGAAAATTTTTAAAAAAATTTTAAAATTTCTTGGAACTTTCTATAATTTATGGCACAAATAAAAATTTCGAAAAAATTCTCGCAATATTCAGAAAATTTAAGGAACTTTGTTAAATTTCTGCTTCAAATTTAAAATTCAGAAAATTTCGAAAATCCATGATGGTTAGCTCATGGGGACCAGAATCAAAGCCACAAACCGAAAATAACCGAACCACAGTAAATTTCTAAGATCCAAAAATGTTTAGTCTTTTAAACTGAAATTTACGCCACAAAATTTCAAAGCATCTGATAATATGAAAATTCCAAAAACTTGAGGATCTTTGTGAATTTACGCGAAAAATCGAAAATTTCCGAAATTCAAAAAATTCATGATTATTAGCACATCAAATTTGTGAAATGTATGCCACCATTCGAAAATTTCCAAATTTCAGAAAATTTTTATCAATAAAACTGAATTGTAGCCGCTAGTAAAAAAATTTCTAAAATTTTAAAAATATCCAAAATAAAGAAAATTGAGATCGTCCCATAAAAAATTCGAAAATTCCCGAACATCAGTAAATTTTAAAAATCTGAAATATTCATGATGTTTGTTAGCCCATGAAAAATGAGAAATTTATGACATTAGTTTTGAAACAAAATAGTGCAAGTTGTTTCAATTCAGAAGCAAAATTTCATCCAGTCTACTGGCATACGTCCAATCGATCAATGGAAGACTAAACCTAACTAAAATTAGAACGTTGATTATAGATGAGTTCCACTTTTATATCGCAACATACAGCATATAAGATGAGAATGGTGAGTCACGTGGCATATAAACCCACTTATTGTGTGAGCGATAGTTTAACACAATAATTTAATAGAGAAATCTGTCAATTCAAAAGCTTCATTTGATATTGCGCATATATCATTCAATATATGCATAAATGCATATATATATATATATATATATATATATATATATATATATATATATATATATATATATATATATATGCATATTTATGATATATGCATATTATCATTCGTATAGCTTATCCGGGAGTTTTGAAAATATACGACTTGTTTTGTTCCCAGATATAGCCAAATTCTTCTCGATACTATCCTTCCGGCCATAGTTAGGAGTTTTGGCAGTGTGTAAGAAACCCTCTGGGCCATAATCGTATATGTCCTTTTTTATGCCGGTTTCTAACTTCGGAAGGTACTATTTGATGAACACAATCGTCCTGAGAATAAATTTTACTACGGTAAGCTGATATAGGAATTTTAGCTTGATATTCGATTTCTGATCGGTCGATTTAGAACGTTGTTGCAGTGTGTTCAAGTATCAAGTTTAAAACGTTTTTTGCTGATTTGGGTTTGCTGTAATTGATTTAGTCGAACCGTTGATGTATGAGTAATGCCTGGGGTTCGGGTATGTGAATAACATATGCCATCGTTAAGAAATTGCTGGGTGTAACAATTCAAACATTGACTTTGTGTTCATCAATTCTTCAATTTGAACGACCAATGTTTACAGTAGTTGTAGTGTTAATGTTTAAGTACTTAACATTTTTTTTAGGTAAGTTTTCAGCACCATGAAGCCGGATTCTAAAGATCCTCTTCAATGTGGTATACGTAGTGGAAATTTTCAAGACTAGTTGCTAATTTTGCGAAACCCCGGCATGTCAATTTTCAGTGTGTGTACAATAAAACAGCAGATTGGAGGCGGATATGATGGTCTTTCAAAGGCTAGGCTGTTTTTGATCGATTGATAGTGTTTCGCTATTTTTAATGCATGTATTTTCGCATTTTAGGAAACTCTTCTACTTTAACAAATTTTGATGGCCTTTGATCTTCAGACATCCACAAAAATTCTAGTCCATTAAACCATTCCGGTTGCTTCTTGAATTCAACAGACATACAACCACAAGAACCACACTCGGCGGCCATTTCATGCTTGATGTCGTTTGTTGAATGTAACTCAAGCAATGGACAAATATATGGTATCAAATAATTTAGTTGATATTTAAGTCAACCAATGACAATGCTGGAATCTGGCCATGAAATGCACACATCGTAATCATACTCGTTGTGCGAAGTTAAGCAATACGAGATTTGCTTGTTACAAGACGAATATCGATATTATTAGATGCATTAACCGTTTTGAAGCATATACAGGTACCGTAAGCTAAATATAGTACATCAGCAAAACCTTGAACAGCGTTCAAAAACGGTAGTTATCTCGAAATTTGTTCCACACTTTTTGAATTCCTTGAGATATACTATCATTGCAGTTAAGTTTAGCATGACAAGTCAGCTGCAAACAAATTTTATTAGGGTCTGGGTTTGTTCTACCCTAGAGTTATTCTCTATCATGGCACAGATAGTAACCTCAACACCTTCCAAATAACGTTTATGAATCAGATCAGGAGTTTTCATTAAATTCATATTCTCGTGGTTGAATAAAACTCGATAAGTGTCGTCATCGTCGCGCTTGAGGCCATGATTCTACTTTTGAACATCACTTTATTTCTCTCATACTCATCCATCAGAGTCCAACTCTCACATCCATACATGATACCGGGACTGATTAACACCTTGTACAATTTCAGCTTTTCGGCATTTGCAACGTATTTTGACTTTAGCATTGGATGTGTAGCATATACCATACAGCATACCCATTTTGTTTTGGACTCAATGATTTTGAGACCAAATGAAGCTGATAATCGTACAAGGAGATCCAGTAATTCTTTAACACCATTACCATTTAGAGATTGAAGAGTATCAAGAAGACACAGAGCACACAATTGCCGTTCACTAGAGCTAAAATTCCTGATAGCCTCAACTTTGACACGCAGCATTACGGTCATTTAAAAAAAACGCACATATTTGTCAGATATTCCCAGACTTCGCAAGCAAACCACAAACTATTCCGATGGATTGAGTCATAGACCTGATGGAAATCTAAGTACACCGTACATCAGGTGATGAGTTGTTTTGTAATATTTAGAAAGAATCATCATCGGAGAAAAAATTTGATCAGCGACTGATCGATTCCAACAAAATCCTCCTTGGTAGCCACTTTATCAAGCATAACTTCACTTTGCCATACATTCGAATAAGGTCGAAAAGATAGGTCCACAAAGTATCTACTCTGAATATCAAGAGCTCGGAATTAATGCAATCAAACCCAGTGGATCGGATTCTTTTAATCTCTGCATGGCCAGTGTGAATTCTTCGTAGGATGGATCCGTTATGCACATCTCTACAGTCCGTATTTGATTACTTTCAAACACAGCATTTGACACTTGTTGAACATTAAGTAAATCAGAGAAATGCCCCTTCAAAGTATCAAGCACTGCATCGATGTCAGCACGGAGGTTTCCATCCTGGTCCTGAATGGCAATGAACCTAGGTCTAAAGGTATGATGCAGTCCGGTAATTTCTTTAAAGAAGCCAAGAGAACTGCGCTCATTGGTGAGTTGTTGTATTCTTAAGATTTCAGCCTTCCCCATTCACACCTTTTCCGTCTACAAATTCACTGCTCATTAAACCAATAATTTTTGGGTTTAATTTTTACCATACTTAGGGTCGTCTGGGCAGCTCTGGCAACTAGAGTTTTCAATACATCCCATAGAGCGTTTACATCATCAGAACGATGATTGGTTTCTAAAAAGTTACTGCTAACAAGATACTGATATTGTGTTTTCTCTTTTTTGTTTAGCAAAATCCTCCTTGGTAGCCACTTTATCACAAAGAGACCGTGCACGATTGCAAAGTACATTATTCTTTCCCATTATCGATCGCTTGATCGTGTCGGGAGTAAATACCTATGTTTAAGCATTATTCAGTCGGATTTTTGTCAATTCTAACATAAAAAGTCACCAATCACTATTCTGACGTCACGCAACGAATTGACTGCAAGTTACACGTATACCGATCCTAAACTACGTGTCCGTTAACATAAGGGGAGGTTGGCTTAAATTTTGGTGAAACCCATATTTCCTTTTATTGATTTTTTTAACAGTGAAGTTTTTTACAGATGCGGGTTGGAGGCCTGTGATCCTATCTTTGATTAGTTGCCTGTTACAATCATTCAAAAATGTTGTTGTGGAATTCTCAGGATAGCATGCTCGTTAAGTCTCAACCACAGGGACCAATCATTTAAAAGGAGAGCCATTGTTTAAAAGTTTCATAAATAAGGCACTGTCGGCGATGAAAGCACATTCAATTAGAGAAAAATTTGGATTCTAGAAGTATACGATGATCTCGGACCAGCAATGGCCTTAAAATTTCGATTTTTACAACCAAAAAAAATTCTCTTTGTATATCAAATGAATCATTGGATTTCACAAATGGGCTTAATAATTCTTAACAAATTTAAGATGAAATTCTTTAGAATTTTCACTTTTTCGATTTTTCTAAAATTAGCTGACAATTTAAAACAAATATTTTGGAAGACGTTGGAATAAGATTAAATAATTAAAACTTGAGTTAAGACGCAGTATCACATTTAGTATGTCCATAGTAGCTTTGACACAATCGTATCTAAAATTTTCATGATTTTCTTTTGAATAATCGATTTTTCTTATTAATTGTGCTCTGATTCTATATTATATTTCCCTTTCGTCCGCACATAATGAACATACTGGGACACATTTTCACAAAATTTCCACATACATATATAAACATGTTGTAAACCGGCAATCGAATATTATATGTCTGCATAAAAGAAAAGGGCGTATTGCCTTATTAACGATATGTACGAATGTTATGTGTAAAACGAATGGCCAAAAATTCATAGACCGTATCTTGGACGCAAACCAAGGTACTCGGGTATAACAATAATTTTACACGCATAAATCATATTAATGTTAGTCGTATCCGGTCGATGAGTGTGCATGTTGTTGATCTTTTTATAGACACTTTTCACTTGGGCCATATACACACACACACACATACAAATATATAATTTAAACATGTGTGTGTATATATTATTAAGATTTCACTGGAGTATACACGAAAATATTTTTTGTATACGTATATTAGATACATTTTGTGAACGGTTAATCAAAATATTTGCATAATTAATGTTCAGAAGCTTTCATTTGGCATCATTCAGAGCAGAACCATTTTATTCAAATGTATGTACATAAATATTTATGATTATACACACACGCACACAGTCACATACACACAAACACAACTACGTAGTTTTTATTGTTATCAATGAAATTAAAAGTGAATATGGGGTCCATTTCTATATACGATATACGTGTATACCGCCGCGGTATATACACATCACCACCGTTTCAGGTAAGACGAACACAAAAAACAAAATTTAACAGTAAACAAAAGCTACGAAATGAAATACCGTAAAGAAATAATTATTTAGCGATAAAGAAAAGAACATCAACAGAAACAAAAACCAAAAACAAAAAAAAAACACAATAAAAGATCGCGAGATTTTAAGATCAGAGATGTATTGTATGCTGGGAATTAATACGCGATTTAAAAATAGAATTCGGTAAAAAAAAATTTTTTTTTGGTTCATATAATTCTGTTGCGCGGATATATTTTTTTGAAACCTCGCTAAACATTTAATGTGTGTCGTCGTCGCCCCAACCTAATCCACAAAACTCAATTAAAGCGAAAAAAAATTCGAAATTTTTAAGACAAAAACAAAAATAATTTTTTTGTGTGAAAATGTCACATTATGTAATTTGTGTGTGTGTGTGACGGGGAAAATAAAGAATGTTCACGTTTTTCACGTATTGCCGCCGTCTGTCTGGGATCGAAATTTTAGCCGTGAAGCGCAACTAGTAAAATAACGAACGCAGTAATATAAACAAAATTAACTTACCGATTTCTTATTAGCAAAATATTTCCTTTAATTTACTGCTTTTCCGGATCTATATATATATATATATTCACACACACACACACATATATATATAGTCTAAATTATTTGATAAAAATTTTCTTTTAAATAAATTTAGAAATAAAAAAAAAACAAAAAAAAATCGTGAAAAACACACCAACAAAAACACTTCACACAGTTTTTCTTTTTATATATATATATGTAAAATTTTCCTTTTGCCTTAATTTACTAAAAACATTTTCATTTTATTTTTTGTTTTCTTTCAATTTTCACTCAAAAATTATAAAAATTTCACAAAATGGAAAACTAAAAATTTTCTATATTATGTTGCTGCTGTACGATTGAAATGAATTTTAAACACGATGGTACCAAACCAAAGATGCACACACAATAAATGAAATACAATCGATGAAAGTCTTTTTGGCTGTGCGTTCTTCACAGTGCGCTCATATCACACTCAAACATGTACGAGAGATGAGCGAAGCGAGAGGAACAAAAAAAAAAAACAAAAAAAAATTTCGTTTTATGAATAATGGAGAACACCAAATTTTCTATATGCGCGCACTCCACGGAAAATAAATATGCAGAGCGAGAGATTGGTAGAAGAAAAAGAGAAAACTTCGTAAATCATACATTTACAATAGTTAAGAAAGTATAATAGAGAATAAGATTAGTAATACGTTTATAGTCTGTCCAGTAAAACAAAAACGCGATACGTATCAAATACCATAAAGTTCAAAAAACTCATCCCAATCTATCGTCTTTATCGAGTTGGAGAGATCAAATATAAAAGTTCGACCCTGTCAACATCAGTATATGATGTTGAGGAAATGTTGCTTAAGTATTGCAGAGCAAAAACGATAGGCAGTGAGAATATTTTTGATTTACTCAAAGCCACAGTCATTTTACGAATTTTTTTACTAACTGCGGCCAATTGCAAACTGTTTGGGACTTATCTGAGCCATAAAGCAGTATTCGCCACTTTCCGATGGCAAAAAGTTGAGACCATGTCTGCCAAAGTTAGACGTTGCTTTACAGAATATAAAAAGTCGGCACAATTGATGTTGCATTTATTCTTGGGATCCAGGCTAAAAACCCCTTGACTAGCCAAAAAGTTAATTATGTGATTCACGCACCCCCGTTGACACTGATACTAAATTTTTCCAACACATGAATATTGGAAAGCTCGAAAAGCGGTCGCACCTCTAGTGCAAAACATAATAAAGGAAAATCACTAAAGAAATCACTAGTGTTAGAGACAAAGATTGCAACAGTCAAACCTGTTTAAATTTCAAATGACGGTAATAAAACAATCGGTAACGAGAAATAAGCCGCAGCGTAAGCGAAACGAGAGAATGAATGTGCTGGAAACACTATGTACAAAAGTAAAAAATTCAAGTTTTTCACATAGAAAAATTTTGTTTCACCCTCAGCTGGAGAGTAGATGTCATCACTAGGAAATGTGTACCTACTGCATGACACACAACTCAACAAAAGCATGTCCCAGGACACAAACATGCGCAATATGCAATAATAAATATCATCACCTATGGGAATACCAAGACCCATATAATCGCAAGTATCATTAATTACTGAGCATGCATGATTAATCAGCAGCCGATATTCCAACATCGATATTCTGTTCGTTTATCGGCAGAAATGCTTCTTTCAGTCGATCAACGGAAATTTTCTTGTCTGGTTATTTATTTTGACTTTGAAGTATTTCTCAAATCGCTGTGCGACTTCGTATGAACCATCGTAAGGTGGTTGAAGCGGAGCCTTTACTATGTCGTTACGAACAAAAACGTAGGCGCAATCCACCAACTGCTTCTGGACAAAAAACCTCGATCGATCATGATGACTTGCAGGTCTAGGCCTAACATTGTTCATTGTTCTTCTCAGATTTTTTAGGAATTCATCCTCGTTCTCTGACTCTTGAATTTCGTGAAAAAACTCACCGGGTAACCTTAATAGCATACCATATACCAACTCTGCTGGTGTCGCCTTGATGAGTTCCAAAACGTGATACCCATTTTGCCTCAAATTCTCGTGCAGTCGTCTCAGCCGTCTTGTCGGTAATCGGATATGCCTCTGGCCATCGCGTGAATCGGTCGATACTTGTTAAAATGTAACGTTTGCCTAGACTGTTTTGTAATGGACCCTCCATATCCATATTAATGTGTTGAAACCTACTTTCCGGTACGATGAAATCGGAAACTGGCGCTTTATTGTGTCGATGTACTTTGGATCGTTGACAAGATAAACAAGTTCGTACGAAGCTGCTACAATCTTGGTCATCGACGGCCAAAAGAACTTTTAGTTCGTTTTGTTTTTGAACTCTACCATCTTTTCTGGAGCCGATGCTCTCCCAACTATTTCGCTGTTAATTTTGAACAGCCTACCTTACGCTGTCACCAGCCAAATTGAGGGCGCACGAATAGAGGTTCGATTTTAAATCCATCTGCACATTGCATTACTCCAGTCAGCCTGTATTGACATGGACGATGGTTCGACCCATGCATTCTGCACTCCAACAGGGGGTCATAGTTATGTTCTTCGTCATCACCGATCGTAATCAGGTGATGAAAAATCCTTTTTGCAACCTTCCTCCATTGGGATTCGAACCCGGTATTTCCTCTCCCAAACACCGCAGTTTTAACCACTGCGCCAATTACTCAGTCAAAAGAACTTCTGCCGTAACAATTTGCTCGTTGCTCTGACTCCTGCATGTGCCAAATCATGAAGCTTAGTTAACACCAGGTTCCTAAACCTGGTGTTAACCTTTGTTGCTAAAGTACAGCCCCTGCAGCTACATCAGATGCGTCCACATAAAATGACAACCAGGAATTCGGTTTCGGGTGTGCAAGTAATGCTGCATTTCAAAGATCTTTTGTGCAGTCTTGGAATGCAGTAATTGATTCGTCTGACCATATAATTTCTTTGTCTTCCGGCCTTGGGAAGTTGTCAATAGCTTGTATTTTCTCTGGTAATGGTTTGATGCCGTTAGGTGTCACCAGATGTCCCAAGAACTGAACCTCAGATTTATTCCATTGACACTTCGCCATATTTATACATAACCCATATTCTGACAATCGTTGAAGGACTATCCTGACGTGACTTCTATGTTCTTGTAGCATCTTTGAAGCGATGAAGATATTGTCCAAATATGAAAAAACGAATCTCAGCCCCGCAAAACCTCGTGCATGAACCTTTGGAACGTCTGATCCGTGTTACATAAACCAAAAGTCATGTAATTATACTCGTATATTCTAAAGGGTGTGATTACGGTTGTCTTGGGGATGTCACAATCCTCGATTGGAATTTGTTGATAGGCACGTTGTAAGTCCAGCACGATGAAAATTTCTGTTGTATCGAGGAAATGCGTAAAATCCTGCATGAAACTTATAGGATAGTTATCTCGTATCGTTCTCGAGTTCAACGCCCTGTAATCTCCGCAAACCCTGAATTCTAGACCAATTCCTTCGCAAACCCAATGAAAGTGTTAGTCGCTTAGTGCCATATGTTTTAATTTCCGTGCCGTTAACCGCAAATAGTTTTGTCGCTGCAGGTGGTTTATGACGCTATTATGTTGCTCACGTCGCCTGCAATAGGCGACTGGCTTATTGGTTTTTTGGAGCGATTGCTTGAGATGTCTGTCTTTTGGAACGAGAATCTCGACATTTAGTTGCGTTTTCTCCGTAAGACCGATGATACCAGCACAAATCATCATGCCGAGGAGAACGCCCTCGTGATTGTGGACGATTTCGCGAATCACCTCGTGATCTGTTTCGGGATTGCCGGTAGTGTAAATCTATCTTCTCAATTCGTTTTTCCAGTCTAGAAACCATCTGTGTCAACTTTTCAACTTGATCTGTAGATATTGGCGTCGGTGCATCTTCGTTTACTATTGAAACTGTCGAGGAACCAGTTACGTCCATGATACGGTCTGCCAATGTTGCCATAGTCTTAAGTAGTACCTCACTGGTTGACAAAATAGCCCGAACCTGTTGTGGAAGTCAGATGGTTCGAAGGAAATCTTCCCCAATCTTTGCTCCACCTAGTTTCGTTAACTCGTTCAACAGGTGTGAAGGTTTCCGATCACCCAGTTCAGCACCTAATAATAGCTTTCTCATTTTCCGTCGATTTTCCGATCACAGATCTATTGGGATGTTTGTCACCAATTACTATCACGTCCAAACTTATATTACAAGAATGTAGACCACAAACATAAAATAGGATGAAAATTTCTAAAGAAATCACAGCAAAAATAGTGAAATTGAGGGACGAATTGATACAGATTTCTCACGTTAAATAAAAACTGTATCTTCAGCCAATCAAAACCTTAGTTTACACGGTTGCAGCGATGGGTCAGAAAAAGCATATCCAATGGTTATATACAGCCGAATTTAACAGTCACATGAAACAGTAGCCACACGGCTTGGCTACAAAAACCAGCCACTTTAAGATCAAGTTTAACGGATCAACAATTGCACTTAAAAAGAAGACCACTATCACTTCGCTAAATCCGTTTCTGGACACGGGCATACAATGTTCAACAAAGACAGTTCATCTCGAAGTGGTTTCTGATTTAAAATCCAAGACCTCCTTAGCAGCATTTAAATGATTTACATCGCGCCGGGACAATATTACCGCAGTGATAACGGGTAAGGCTAACAAAATTCTAATACAAAACCAACGACACTGGGAAAACATTATCCAGGATCATTTTCCAACACAGATAGTAATTTATACCTCCAAAAGCTTCACATTTCGGAGAACTATGGAAGGCAGCGATTAAATCACTGAAACGTCATTTATGCCGAGTCATTGAAAATTAAACATTTACGTTTGAGGAACTATCCACCACGATATGCATGATTTAACCATGTCAAAATTCACGTCCTCTGTGTCCTCTGATGCAGATAATATGGATCTTCTTTCTTCTGACCATTTTTTTAAATTGGTAATGCATTACTGGCTCGGGGCTCCCCGAAAAAATATTTTTTGGATAAAAATCTAGGTATATTAACCAGATGGGTTTTGAAAAATAATGGCACTAAAAATATTTATCTTAGCTTCAACACCGGACCAAGGGGAACATTAGACACCCCAACGCAATAATAAGTGACTTAGTTTTGATAAAGGAAGGTAACTTACCTCCTTTGATCGAGTCCTATAAAATGACATCTAAGACAGCCTTTAATAATGCTAAAAACACTAAGGAGTCTCAGGACTAAAACTCACATAAGGGAGACATTAGATTGTACAAGTAAAAATTGATAAGGTCACGAAGGAGTTCTTGGAGGTTCTTCCGTGAAAAATTGAAGGAGATCCCAGACTGACCCTGGCCGTAATATACCAGCAGAAATCTATATCAACTCGGGGGTTATCTTTTCATGGCTATATAGCTGTGATCTTTAAGGGAAGTTTAAATTAGTCTATATCCCTAGGAAATGGTTGAAAGCAAGGTAGTATTTATTCCAAAGGGCCTAAGACCTATAACACTTTCATCTTTTTTTGTGAATACATCTCAACATGCGAAACCAAGCTATGCACCTAGCTGAAATATTGACTTGGTTGAGACATAACTTCAAAGGTGGCGTTGGATTACTCCTTCCCGCATCCATAATAACTCGTACGGCAAATGGAACAAGTATATGCAGGGCAGCATATACTTGATAGTTACGATTATCCGACTGAAACCGGCTAGGGTAGTTGTATAAAGGTCTATTACAGAGCTTACATGTGAGAGAGCGAGACAAGTGTGTCCAAGATTGGACTTGGAGCCCTCCAGGATACTAATCTTTCTATGCAGAAGTGAGTTAAAAACAGTTATAGGAGTACTCATCGGCTCTTCGATGAACATGCAAGAAGGTTGCTATTTTGAAGTTCCTATCATCCAAAACGGAAAATATTCCAGATTGGAAGCATGTTTCAACCAATGATAATTAAACAGACATCACCTCGAGGGAACTTCTGTCAAACTAATTATACCAAATACAGTTCAATGTAGTAGTGATCAGGACTGCCTTTTTGCGACATCAGTAGAGTAAATGGCCAAATTCTGAAGTTCACAGTGACATTCATGAGAATATGTGAACACAGATTTGCGTGGTTTCAGCCAAAAGCACGAATTTTAAACTACCGCATTTATCTGTCGTAGACAAATCGTTTTGCAATGATGAATTCAAGGTGGACAAATAAAAAATTCAGACCAAACTACGATATTCCTAATTGGCTCATAAGAGCAAAATATATATAAACAGCGGAGGCATGCGTAGGAAAAGGGACACATATAGTGTATTGCTTTGGTAAATTTTTTAAATTTACTATAACATTTTCGTGTGCATTGCACTTAACGCAGTTCATATGGAATCAAACTTTATTGCAGCACTGATTAGATTTATTTCACACAGAGGCAAGCGCCACTTTCTATAACGTTACTTTGCGATATTATTTTTAGTGGGATTGCAGTTTTATGCAATCTTGTGAATCACCATGTTATCATTATCAGGTGTAAGTCTTAACTAAATTTCCTGTATCGACTATAAATAATTTAAATAGATGTCGCTCACGTCATTAAAACGACGAATTTATATTTTGACGTTTATCATAAGTTGCAAATTTTGTTATGATTTTGAAACAAAAAAATTTTCCTCAATTTGTTTTCCAATGAAAAACTTAATTAATTTAATTTAATTCAATACCAAGTGTGAATTAGCTATACATATTGTGCTGATAAAAAAAATATGTCGCAAGGTGACTTAACACCCGTACAACCGATGAATTATCAAATCAACTATAATACGGACAAGTATCCGTTTTGCATAGTTTGGACTCCAATTCCAGTGTTGACATGGTTCTTTCCATTTATCGGGCATATGGGTATAGCCCTATCAAACGGTGTAATTCGTGATTTTGCCGGCCCATATTTTGTTTCCGAAGATAATATGGCGTTTGGCCGACCTACAAGGTACTTAATTTTGGATCAGTATAAAGTGTCAGGTGGTGCAATCGAATGGGATGAAGCGGTATCAAAAGCATCGGTAGTCTACGGGACACGGATGCATAACTTATTTTGTGATAATTGCCATTCGCACGTGGGAATGTCGCTAAGCTTGATGCGATACAACAATCGAACAAAATGGAATATGGTTATGCTCGCTTTTTGGATGTTTTTCATGGGCGAATACGTTGGATTCGTCGGTCTCATCAAAACTTGGTTACCATTTACGATAGTCGTTATCGTATGTGCCCTTGTCGGCTTTTACTTATAATAATCTCGAGAAGCATGATCATTTATTGTGTTTATTTGTTTTTTGCGAAGCGCTTAGTGTATATTAAGGAATAAATTATGTAAACATTAGATCGTTGGCTTATTATTTGTTGAAAATGTACTCCACTCCCAAAACAATATAAGTGTGGTTAATATTAAGTAGATTTATTAAAAAAAAGAAAAACACAAAATACAAAACAAACCGGTATCCAATTATAAACAGTTCAAGGGGGAACGTAAAAAAATAATTCATACAACATAATATGTGATGCCCTGGCTGGTCGAGTAATCTAGTTAATCTAAATTTTTGTTTACTTCGTCCATGATAGAGCACAGCTTTTTCCATTGCGTTACCGAAAGACATATACCCTTTTTACCCGGCTTGATTTCACCATTAGCCTCGTAATGTTCACGGATATCGACCATTTGACGTCCACGGAATTCTGATATCTTAACCATACGCATTTTCTCTAAAACCCATGTTTTTTCGTCTCCGCCATCGTCCCCACCTTTAGATGATGACGATGATGATTTTGATTTAGAATCGCCTGACGATTTGGATGTTGGTGCTGGCGTTTCTGTTTTGGTTTTCTTCGCTGGATTACGCTATAATTACGCAGAGCAGAATTAAAAATATAATTCAAACGTATACCATAATCATACTTACATCTTCTGGTCCTGAATCACTGTCGTCGCTGGATGATTCTAGTTTCTTATTTTTTGGCATTTTATTGAATGTGCTGTAAATATATTTAAGTGAGGTTATGTCGTTAGAAAATATACCGCCTTTCGTTTTAATTTAATAATTATAGTGTTAAGTACTTACAATTTGCTGATAAATAAAACAAACAAATAATTTTGTTGGCTGAGCGGTAAATTTAACTTAAAATTATACAATGGTGATTATTGAATGAATGGATGAATATTTAATGATTAATATTTATAACCAACGATGTTAATACAAATTACAAAAACTAAATGTGGAAGAGCAAATTGTTTTGACAGAATGGAATTGTAACGATTGTATGTATTACATTCCGAAAATAATCATCATTTAGGCGAATTAATAGACCATTTTATTTAAAATGACGATGAATAAAACTTATCCTAGAGCTGACAGAAAATGGAGCAATATTTATTTTTAAGAGTTTCATGTCTCTGTTGGATGTTCGAGTCTGGTCCTTTTGAGTGTCATTCATATGACATATCCATAGACACATGTCCAATAGCCAAGATGGTTTTGCCGCTTTGCGAAACACAGCAAAGAATTTTTGCTTGCCAGATGAATGTAAAAAAGTATTCATCAATAAACCGAGCTTGCAAAATCACTTTTTAAATTTAACACCACATGTACTGCATCGAACAATTGCCATAGCAGCAATGCTTCACCAATTTAATAAAAGTAGTAATTGGGAACCATTAGCATCCTTTTCAAATAATCTTACAAAAATAGATAAATATTTTGGCTTTGACAGGTAACTGCTGACTATATACATAACCATTAAGCAATTTAAAAATTTCGTAGAAGGGTAAATTTTCACAGTCTACATACCTTAAACCACTGATTAATGCAGATCCCCAATTTTGATTTTTAATCATAGGCTTACAAATGACATGCTACGTTCATGTGACAAAATAATTCAACATACCAAATCGCAGCATAGCAAATCAGTCTTCCAGCAACACGCTTCCATGGCATATTCTGTTGGATTTAGTCGGTCCTCATTCCAGATATGAACGCTGCAACCATTGCTATGAAATTTATCGAGCAATAAATATCAAGGTTTGGCGTACCCATTGAACTAACAATGGACTAAGGCCCTCAATTTGGGGCTCGGAGTAAAGCCAAACTCGGAGTAAAGCCAAAAATTGGCGACCATTTTGGCTATTTTAGGAACCAAATATTATTAAATTATTATATTATTATATTATTATATTATTATATTATTATATTATTATATTATTATATTATTATATTATTATATTATTATATTATTATATTATTATATTATTATATTATTATATTATTATATTATTATACTATTATATTATTATATTATTATATTATTATATTATTATATTATTATATTATTATATTATTATATTATTATATTATTATATTATTATATTATTATATTATTATATTATTATATTATTATATTATTATATTATTATATTATTATATTATTATATTATTATATTATTATATTATTATATTATTATATTATTATATTATTATATTATTATATTATTATATTATTATATTATTATATTATTATATTATTATATTATTATATTATTATATTATTATATTATTATATTATTATATTATTATATTATTATATTATTATATTATTATATTATTATATTATTATATTATTATATTATTATATTATTATATTATTATATTATTATATTATTATATTATTATATTATTATATTATTATATTATTATATTATTATATTATTATATTATTATATTATTATATTATTATATTATTATATTATTATATTATTATATTATTATATTATTATATTATTATATTATTATATTATTATATTATTATATTATTATATTATTATATTATTATATTATTATATTATTATATTATTATATTATTATATTATTATATTATTATATTATTATATTATTATATTATTATATTATTATATTATTATATTATTATATTATTATATTATTATATTATTATATTATTATATTATTATATTATTATATTATTATATTATTATATTATTATATTATTATATTATTATATTATTATATTATTATATTATTATATTATTATATTATTATATTATTATATTATTATATTATTATATTATTATATTATTATATTATTATATTATTATATTATTATATTATTATATTATTATATTATTATATTATTATATTATTATATTATTATATTATTATATTATTATATTATTATATTATTATATTATTATATTATTATATTATTATATTATTATATTATTATATTATTATATTATTATATTATTATATTATTATATTATTATATTATTATATTATTATATTATTATATTATTATATTATTATATTATTATATTATTATATTATTATATTATTATATTATTATATTATTATATTATTATATTATTATATTATTATATTATTATATTATTATATTATTATATTATTATATTATTATATTATTATATTATTATATTATTATATTATTATATTATTATATTATTATATTATTATATTATTATATTATTATATTATTATATTATTATATTATTATATTATTATATTATTATATTATTATATTATTATATTATTATATTATTATATTATTATATTATTATATTATTATATTATTATATTATTATATTATTATATTATTATATTATTATATTATTATATTATTATATTATTATATTATTATATTATTATATTATTATATTATTATATTATTATATTATTATATTATTATATTATTATATTATTATATTATTATATTATTATATTATTATATTATTATATTATTATATTATTATATTATTATATTATTATATTATTATATTATTATATTATTATATTATTATATTATTATATTATTATATTATTATATTATTATATTATTATATTATTATATTATTATATTATTATATTATTATATTATTATATTATTATATTATTATATTATTATATTATTATATTATTATATTATTATATTATTATATTATTATATTATTATATTATTATATTATTATATTATTATATTATTATATTATTATATTATTATATTATTATATTATTATATTATTATATTATTATATTATTATATTATTATATTATTATATTATTATATTATTATATTATTATATTATTATATTATTATATTATTATATTATTATATTATTATATTATTATATTATTATATTATTATATTATTATATTATTATATTATTATATTATTATATTATTATATTATTATATTATTATCTTATTATGATTTTTTCTTAATATTAAGAAAGAGCTTGTCACGTTTATCATGTGTTCTTGGATTTTAAACAAGCCTATGACTCAATCTATCGCGATAGCAGTCACAATGAAGTGTCAAAGTTGAGAATAAGCTGTCCCCTATACTCTTTAATCCCATGTTAGAATTTATTTTCGTAAAAGTGAAACACCTCAGGACAACTATTTGTACCGTCAGTCCAACCAGGTTCTGGCATATGCAGATATGATATCTGTGTAATTGGACTGGAATGGTAATGGTGTCAAAGAACTACTGGATTCACTTGTATGATTCTTGACTTTTAATGGTCTTGAAACTAATGAGATCAAAAAAAATTTTTTACTGGTTCTCTGATAATCTAGCCGTCTATCGTTGGCGACGATGGCCGCCGTGGTAGAGAACGACTTGTTTTCTTAGTTTTTTTGCCTTTTTCGAAGGAGTCAGATTATTGATACGATATGGGCTGGCAATAGCCTGTTAAAACCGTCATATTGTTGTTATTACAAACGGAGTTACCATTTATATACTGCCTTTCGAAATATTTGGCGGCACCTAAACATTTATGGACCCAATCAAGTCCGAGAAGAGGTTGGGTTAACACAGTGATCATTTATTGAAACATGGCACTATTACGATTACATATGCAAACGCTAAATTGCAATGCGGAACTTTGTAATGGAAAAATTAATTACCTAACCTAAAAATTTTTTTTTGATACTTGCCGACGTTTAATTCAAAGCACTAATAAATTATATCGTTTTTAACCATCGTTTGTAGGAAAACCTATACATAAACGTAATAAACTTACGATTACATATATGTATATATACAATTTTCCACGTTTTTCAATTTTTCATTGCATTTTCACACACATCCACACACATATAGAGAGAGAAAATCAATAAATTTGTGTTGATTTTTTTTTGTTATTTTACTCTCGTATATTATTTAGCGTATATTATGTGAGTATTCGTTTTTCGTCTCGCGTTTTTGGTGGTTGGTTGCCCCATCACCGCGTATATACCTTTTTTAAATTACATTTGTACGTAGATGATGGATTGTATGTAAATGTAAAAATGAAATCGTGCCAAAAATAAAAAAAGAAAATGAAAAATTCTCTAAAAATCATTTCACATAATAGTATTTCACACACATACATATACAATTTTCCCGGAAAATTTGAATCACTAACATATGATATGTATAACACCTGCGCTTTGCGATAGCATTTTTGCATATTTTCCCTATGCTGTTTGTTTTTCATTACTATTCCATATTACATTCTACTACAGTGTTTGTTTTTCTTTTCGGTTTTTCTCTATTCCACTGTGTATAATTTTTTTTTTTTGCATTTTGAAATTTTCATTTTGACAGAAAACGTCGACACAGAGTCGTCGTCGTCGTCGTTGTCGTTTGTCTCGTATTATATCTGTGTTGTATTTAATAAAAAAAAAAATTAAAAAAATTTAAAATTTTAATTTAGAAAAGTATAGTAAATATTTTAAAATTTTCCAATTTTTCTTTGTGATTTTTCCTATTATTCGTGATATTATCCTTTTTGTACCTAAATTTTTTTATCGCTTAAATTCGACTGTGTATCTATTAAAAGCTCCAAAGTGTTTTTCCGACGAAATTATTTATGATTTTATTCATTTGTTGTTATCTGGAAAAGTTAATGTGATTTTCTCCAAAAAATGTTATTATCATTATTAATAAAAGAAAATTGTGTTGAAAATTAGTCAAAAAAAAAAAAAAATTAAAATAAAAATTCTGTGATTGTTGTTATGTAATAAAATAAAAAAAGTTTGAGGAAAATTCGGGGTACAAGAAAAAAGAAGTAGAAAAAGAAGAGAATAAACTTTAAGAAATGTAAAATGTTGTTTTTGTGATTTTTAGGGAAAATATTTCTTTATACGTAATTAAAGAATTTTCCAGCAATTTAGAAAATTGTAAAGAATATAAAATAAAAAAAAAAAATTTTTTTTTTGCTTTTTTTTAGTTTCAATTTATAAACAAGTAAGTAAAAACTATTTATTGTATATATGCTCTAGGTATATAACTTAGGACAAATTTTCAAGGATTTTTTTTGTACTGTTAGCTATATACAAATACAAATTTTCCCCTTTTTCCAATCAAAAGCAATGTGGCATTTTTTAAATCAAGGCATAACTATATATATATTTTTTTTAAATCGCTCGTGTTCGTTCTTAATAATAATTAAATTAAAATTTTATGAGCGCTTTTTTTTCTTCCAAATATAGCAGGTACCTGACCTATCTAACACGTTATAATATGTATATATATAAACATATATTATAGTATAATGTGACGTTGCGCGGTATATAGATAAGAAATTTTTGAAAAACCAATGAAAAATAATTATAGTGTAAAATTGTGCGCGCGAGATGCCAAACTAAAAATTGGATTTTTTTTTGGGAGTATTACCAATACATAGTACTATATTCTAGTCTTATACGGAGACTTGTGAGTAATTTAATTCTAGCTTATATAATATAGTTTAATTAATTAATTAATTCAAAAAACTTAGTTCGTTGAAGCCTTCTGACATAATGTTCGAATTACCAAGAAGATGTGATCCTTCTGTGGTAGAACGCATTTGTAGTCTCTTTGGAGATTACTTGCCCAATTTTGTATTTTCCCTGCAACCAATTTAGTCTTCAGGTCCTTATGGAGATCGCTATACTTTATTTTATAGTTCGCAAAACTTTATTTTGAAATTTTTGCATGATATCGATGTGACTGCCTCAGACTAAATAATATTGTTTGAAGTGACATTTTTGTTCCTAATTTCTCGCAATTGATCTAAGAATGAGCTGATCGATCGTATTGCAGCTGGACACGCATATTTGATTTAATTTCAATGTAGACGTGTCGCCCTACAAAGTAGAGTTTTTCTGGCCAGCATTTATTACGTCCACTGGTGTTGATCGAGGAATTACGGGTAATGTTTGCTTGAAATCTCCTGCAAGCTATATTGCGGGTGATTTTTTGTGTGCCATTGCGCATTCATCCCAAACAATAAGTTTGCATTTCTGCAACACTTTTCCCTATTGGTAGTTTCAATAAATTGCATGTGCAATGACAGTTTCAAATCGGAAAGAGCAGGTAGCAATGTCGCAGCTATCCGGGCGACGCAAAAGCTTAGGCTATATCTTTTTGGATCGAATTGCTTTACCAGAATCAATCTAATTAGAAACGTTTGTTCATATTATTGATCAATATTTGATCGTAAATGTTTTTTGACTCAAACCTTAGCATAGGAATATTTGATTGCACATACCTCAAAAGATCATTCGTGGTGTAATTTTGTCACGACATAATTCTTCATCGAACGAAACAGCAGCAGATCGATTTTGATGCTTTCCAATTTCATCGGTATGTATGATCGCATTCCTATATCACTTCTTTCCAGTTGTACTCCAAAATCTGCCTGGTAACTGCCTTTATTTACGTACTTGTAAATGCATTTGATCGATTTATTGGCATTAAATCCACGTTTATGTGCGCTTCATATGTTTCTGATATCATCGGCGAATTTGAAAATCTCCTTCTGCTAATATTTTTCTGTATAAAGGATATCCATCGTTTCCTGTAACTGTGTTTGATACTAATGCTCGATGAGATAGCTTAGAGCATTAAGAATTTCAGCGCATATTACTTCGTCGATTTTATTTGAAGTGATTTTGTTACTAAGCCAGATTAGTATATTTGCGTATGGCAATCCTCAGAGTGCTTCTGCAGAGTGCAGAATTCATAGGCAGAACAGCAATGCAATATGCAGATGGACATTTAAAGCAAATGTGTATTCATGCATCCTCGATTTGGTTGGTGACGGCATAAAGTAGGACGTTAAATTAACCGCTAAAAAGTTGGAAAATTGAGACTACTGTTATTATCAATAAACGCACTAACAACATTGATAAGAGGTTTCATTCTTGTAAAATTGGTAGGACTATACGTAATATGTAATAACTCCAAGAGAGGTCTTAGTACACTTTGAGGATCCGTAACACAAAACTTTTCCATAGCAGCTCAGGGCAATAAATCTGCGAGCATAAAATATCACGCGTAAACACAGCACATGCAATTTTATACTTATTTGCCAAAGTTGCAATTTTAATAGTAGAAAACAGTTTACGTAAGGTTGTCGAGCAAACCGATGATTTAAGTTGGGCAGACGCCGCAATGCATAAGTTATAAATTGTTTTTGGATACTTTTAGTTATCGTAGATTGCGATTGATATAGTGGATTCTATACGACTGAAATATATTCTAACACTGATCTAACATAAAAAATGAAGAGAGTGTTTTCGGCGATTTATTTCGAACAGACTAATCCCCAAAAACATCAAGTTCAAATTGCATACGACCAATGCCAAAATTAGAATTAACTTGCTCATAAATCTAAAAGTCATTTGCGCATATTGAAAACATGTGCAATTATATTGAAAACATTGCTCAAAAATACAATCAAGTTCGTAGCTGAAGATCTACTCTGAATAAAACCATGTTGACGCAGACTAATTCTACTTTTCATTTAAACCTCTATTCTAGACTTGATTAAAAATTCAAAAAGTTTAGGTATCGAGCAATATCGTAATATTTCTCCTTCTACCCGTTTTGAATATGAAGAAAATTAAAGATAATTTCCAAAAATCAAGAAATATATCGCTCGGAACACTTAATTCAAAACCACGCCAAACAATTTTATAAAACTCCGTGACCTCTTCACGGTAAAAATTCAAGACTAAT
Organism: Tipula confusa; assembly: GCA_963556175.1. Taxonomy (NCBI): domain Eukaryota; kingdom Metazoa; phylum Arthropoda; class Insecta; order Diptera; family Tipulidae; genus Tipula; species Tipula confusa. The sequence goes on from OY744476.1 coordinate 36,068,297, forward strand.
TCTTAAACTTCAAAAACTTTAAAACTTATTTAAAACTACAAAGCATTAATTTTAAACATTAACTGTTTGATTTTAAGGACAAAAAATGATATATTTGTTCATACTAAATTTAAACATAAAAGGTTTAGGAAATCCAAAATTTTATCTCAAATAAAATTTAAAACAGAAAAGTTTTAAAATTGTCCGTAATGGTTCTTAACTAAAAAAAACATAAGAGTTAGGTTAACTTTTCCATATTAAAAGATTGAACGCATCGAAGGTGTAATAAACGAAATTTCCTATAATCTTATAATTCACTAGAACAACGTGATCATATGAAGTATAAAAGCATATTATGAACCACAGCAATTATATGATCCTCTGAAGAGGCTATACTTCACATTTTAGATGATAAAATTTAGGCTAAGAATCTTAACTAAGAAAATTTATGTAAATATTGACAAAATCGAGATTTTTTACTTAAAAAATATTTTTATAGGTTGGTCGCTGCAGCCTGATGAAAGGCCGCATTTTTAATTTGTATATCGAATATAACTCACATTTTCTTATGAGCTTGAAACCGAACACAATAAAACGAAGCAAATGTCGTCTCTTTTCATTGTAAACAATGTTTATATTTCTCATCTTTTTAAGTCAATTATGCTGTGTTGCCATTCAAGAAATTGGAAACCAGTTAGTTTTGGCTAGAAATAATTTAGCTAAAAATTAAGAATCTAGCTAAAATATCCAGTCAAAAAAAAAAAAATAAATGAAACCAGCTAAAACACCAGTCAAAAAATTTAAACCAACTTTAAGATTAAAAACATTCAGTCCTTTTAGACAATTTTGTATTAAAGTTTAAATTTCTACGCTTTGCTGCACCTGGTTTATCAAAGTTATTTAAAATTGCTTGCCATTAGGTCTGAAAACCACTTCTTGTTAAAAATAAATTTTGTTCATCGATTTTATTTGGAATAATTTATCCTCGCACTCAAAGCCTAATTTGGGATTGCTATGCAATTCTTATTTACCTATATATTTAGAGTACATTCGCTTTTATGGCCTTGTGCTATATCCCAGAATTATCTTCGTTGTAATTAAATTTTACAACCTTTTACCTTCACTCGTTGAACTTCTTAAACGGAAGAGCAATAAATCAAAAAATTTTACAAAATTGGGTAATGATAATTCAGTCAAGAAAATAGATGATTGGGTCGAATTCCAGTCAAATAAATAGTCAGCTGAATTTTTCAAATGATTCTAGTTAAACGCAATGAATTCCAGTCAAATTTGATAGTCAAAACGGCAACACTGCAATTAGGCAACACACCACATTCAATAGTGAAGGTAGATTGATAGAGCTGTTCAACAGACCATTACCAAAAAACCAATACCTAACTGATCAGATCAGGAAATTACTGACTTTTTAATTTAAATAAAAACTTTTTTTATCAGATTACAAAGTAACGGGTTTATATTTTAAACCAACCCTGTTAGATTTTTCTTTTTGAACCAACATATACTATTTTACAGACATTTTTGGTTTAAAATTGAAATGTTTATAACTCAGAGTAAAACTTTTTGAGCATTAGCTTTAAACATTACATTGAGATTTTTTAAACTTCTAAATTTGTTCATCTAGATTTTTAAAGTTTAAATATTAAACCGAAATAGTTTAGGACCTATAAGCAAAGTTTTAAAATTAGTCTTGATTTTTTACGGTGTGACGGAACACTAAGCCATTGTAATAACTTTGTCCAATCAACATTATCAAGAAAGTTGCTTAACATCGGCTTTGCCAAAATGATATATAATATTTTCCTTACAAAAGTAGAGGGTGTTAAATACTATAGTATGTTCCATTAAATTCCGGCAAGACTCTACGTCTATGATTTTTAGCGAAGACCAAATCAGATAAAAAATACTGCCAACATCGGTAAAAATTAAATCGTCATCACTGAGGACTCAGAAATTTTAGGAAGGTTATAATCTCTTTCACAAACTACAGCTGTTTACTTTATTTGGGTAGCAGTAGTGCATCACTTTTGATAAATTCTATATACCTCTTTAGTAAATATCAGCATGACTTCCAAACGAAACAATAATCCAAAATGAGCCACATTTAACCCTGACTACGATTGACTCGCCACTTTCACATTTTATATTAACTTCCATAAAACTGGATCATTTGTTACAGCAATCTTGACTTCTCCACCGATGAGTTTGATGTTATACGGATCTTGATCACTGCAAAATACAGAGTAACACGGTGGAAAATATTCCCTAGTGAAGACCATTTATGGTCCATCAAGGAATCCTGTGGAGCCGACTTCCATTTTTCTAGTGCTTTCCAATTAAGTTACTGGCTATGCACGTGGTCGATTGTGGAGTATTTACTTTTGTATCCAAATTGTTAATCCTGACACCTCCTTTTCTTTCAACTATTGAAGTACGATTTTTTAGAAGTAAATTTTTAAATTTTTTAGAAATTACTGGCAAAAGTGTAATTGGTCAGTGCGATGTTTCTCGGCGTCACTTCTTATGAAGCTCAATTTCCTTGCTTTTGAATTATTCCCAAAGATTTTAAATGATTCGAAATTGAATTACTCCTAATGTAAGGAAAAATTCCCAATTCTTCTTGCATTTGGCACGAATCTTCATCAAACAAGTCCTCCAATTCCTCGTCTTCGTACAGGGTCAGCCTTCCGCTACTTTCTTTGTCTTTGCGTTTAAATTTACCATTCCTAAACTTTTAAAATTACTTTTGTCAACTTCAGCTACAGGTTTCTTGAAATCAATAAAGTGATGATGCTGATACAAAATTACTAATGTGTTAAGGTTATGTTATTGACAAATGTCTAACTTGGAACATCAATTTTAACGTACTGGTGGCACTATCTTCTGTCGAATCGAGGAAACTTATTTATTCACCATAACTTTGCTTTATTTGTGCGTTCCATCTTAAAGTCGCGGTGTAAGTATAAAAGATACAAAAATTGCTTATATTTTGATTCCCAATTCTGTGGATTCTCCTGATTTCTTTTTTTGTTTATTGTCGAAAATTAAAAAAATATCGGTTTTTATGAAATCAATGACGATGGGAATATAGTGATTAATCCATTCTTTAAAATCACCAGAACATATTATGATATTGCTACTTTAATGCATTTAAAAAAAACTATTAGAAACTGTCTCGGGCAAAAATTGTCTTCCAGTTACCGATATCGAAATAATCATTATGCAATTAATTATTGTAAATGTTTATGAAGTTTTTCAATTTGACATTTTTTGCTGTTTTTTTAGGCGGGACGTTGTTCACCCAGTTAACGATTTATTCTATAACGGTAATGTAATCTACCACTTTTGGATTACTCTGTTTATTCTGCTTATCACATTCAGCGCTTTTCGATTAGAATGCCACGTAAGCGCACTTGCACAACGTTTTGCTGTTTTTACGAGGAAAGACACTATAGGTGCTTTTTTCAGTATATACCCTATAACCATCGTTAAATGCTCCAAAGGTTGATGTTGCATATGCATTACACAAATTCGTAAGACCCGAGTATTTTAAGAAGATATTCCGTTTCTTTTTTGATGTGAAAGCATCTTTAATGGCAGGAATAACTAAAAAATTATATAGATAAATGTAACGAAAATAACGATCAAATGTAACGAAAAAGACGAAACATACGAACATATTGAAACTAACCGATCACAAATTACATTCGACTACATTCGGCTACATTCGACGCAGTTTTCTAACCGAATACCATTTGTGTCATTTGTGAATTGTGTATATATCACCCACACGCAATGGCCTAAAACGGCAAAGATACATTAAGATTGACATTTCTTTTGATTGAACTTAACATTAAACTATTTTGTTCAAATATTACAAATTTTCGCTAAAGGTATAATGATGTTTCCACATAAATTTTGCGAGTTGAGCAGAGTCTCACTGTCATTTTTTTCTTCATGGGATGTAACACAATTCTACCGTAATATAATTTCGGTTAACAGAATTTAATGCGGATGTCTTTATTTCGTTTTTGGATAACTAATATATCGTATTTCGTGGGGCCTATCTGCGATTGAAAATTTTATTTTTATTGCATTTTTTCTCTCTGTAAGTGGCTACTTCATTGTGTATAAGTATGACAGTACTTTATGCAGCGGCCAAAAAACACATACAACCTTTCGTTATGTGCATAGTACAGTGATAGCTCAAATATAAAGTTTATCATCCAATTTATAGATTATGTGAAGCAGAATGTACTAGATTTGCATTCAGACTTATAATTCATATAAATATAATATGCCTGGAGACCAGAATATGCTCCTTTCATGAGTTATGCCATCATAACCCTAACCTCTTCAGTTCTTTACACATTTTTTATAACTTTTTTCTTCCAAATAACCTTAGAGTTCTCTCTACAACTTTAAAGCACTTTGATTCTTGACAGATTTTATGCCTAGATATGATACATTTATTGCAATTGGAACTAGTATGCCATATTCTCCATAATAATAGAAAAAAATCGTCTAAAGCAGGATCAATACGCAAATAATAAAAATTTCCAATCTAATTTTCGTAGACTCTCATAGTCAAGTTACAGGAAGATAGCTTAACGCTAACATTAATAATCCTATTTAGAACATTACGCCAGCATAATTTTTTTACCAGAATCCCATTTTTAAAACGAATATCAATAGATCGTTGAATAAGGCAGGGATTTTGAATAATTTGATACGCAAAAAGGCAATAAGATTCACAATTCACGGCATATCCTTTTTTCGAATAACACAAAGTTGTTTTTGAGTGTAATGTCAACTTTATAAGAGGGTTCTTACTAATATTTGGGAAAAATATGGTCAATTTCTTTTTTAATTGGAAAATTATCTTTGGGTATATGACTGAATATTTTTCAAAGAGTTATTTTTTATTAGAAAGAGTATATATGTTTCACGGCTGGCCTTACGGTACCACATTCTATCAACCCAATTTGTCAGAACATTCTCGGTTATATGGGTTTCTATCTCATCAATGGCAATTTCGATTTGATCTTTCAAGTCTTGAATAGTCCTTTGATGGTTAGAGTAACACTTTTCCTTTAAGGTCCTCCACAAAAAAATAATCGAACGGATTATGCTTTGCTTGTTGACATAGCCTCTGAGATAAAATTGAGCTTAGTCGGAAAAGATATTGGTTTTACGGTAAAACTTTGTACCACCGTTAATCTTGTTTTTATTCAAGCTAACTTAAACTAATTGCAAAATCGATAAGTGCCACCTGATTACTACAAAATTTGATGCCATGTTAACAGCTTTGGTATTCTTCTACATTATTAGGGTTATCTTGTTATCACTTCTTTTAACCAAATCTCATAAACCTTAAGCGCTTCCTTCTAATTTCGGTTAATATATGTGAACTAGAGGTCAGCCCATGCTAGGACGGCTTAGGAGAAGATAATTTTTTTTCTAATAGAAAAATATGATAAGCTTGAATTTATTAAAAACAAAACATCTTTATTACTACCAGTTAAAATTTCAGCTTTGATAAAATTTGTTAAGAGGTCTTTCACAATTTCTCGGGTACCGTTGAGGAAACCTCTTTTTGTTTTCAAAATAATCGCACCTTTGATGATGTTGTAAACTATTTCTTGGCCATCCATAAGATCTTCTTGGCCATACATTGTGTCAAAAATTCTTAAATAAATCAGTTCAGTTCTGAACCAAACTTTTATTCTTAACATGAGACCATAACGATTAAATTTTTGTAGCAAAGCTCAACAATATCTTTAACCTTCAAATGGTCTTGTATAATTTAGAATTAATTTCAATAAACGATTAATGACTCTAAGCTTATATGCTTTATATGAGTTGTAAGCATTGATGCTTCATCAATGGATATAAGGTCTACATTGTTTAATTGTTGACTGCCAATTGATAGAATTTTCACTGACGAAACAAAAGTTTTAATTTTAAAACTACTATGAGCGGTTCTCCCACTTTTTAATAAGTCTGCAAAAACCAATTAAATCATAAACACTTGCTTTGGAAGTGCGAATTTTAAAAACAAAATTCAATTGCTTAGTTTTTTTGCGTAAAGCTGAGCCGCAATCAAACGTGTAAGAATTGGTTCAAATTTTCGTCGTTCCCATTGAAATACAGGTTTTGGCGTATATAGAATGTTTTCAAGCAAAATGTGTTCCAGATTTAATGATTTAGATTTACCAATAGACATTAACAAATGTTTCGTATGATACAATTTGTTCTTGTTCTGCGTCTCTGGCTTCTCGTTCTAATAGTTCGCCTCTGTTCATATTTATAGCATATGAATCACAACAAAATCGTTGCAGTCGGTCAATACTATATGCAATGGTTTGCTTTACTATATCCATGACATTAAATTTTAATTAGCGAATGAAGTTTTTCTATTCGAATTTTCAAAATCTAGAAAATTATGCATATATAAAACTGAATAGCGCCATAAATTTAAAAGTTTGGTGTCAATATTCCTAACGTGATTCAATTTTGTGTCTGTACAGTGATTATTTACGACCAATGAATAAATTTGAAAGTGCAAAGCAACTTGACGACCATTAAATTATTTATTTACTATATTATAGTGCATCGCTTAAATATAATTTTAATGGATTTAAATTGGATCAACTATTATATATTTTACAGTAAATATGGTATTGCTTTTTTATCTAAGAACGTTTCCCTCGACTTACACGGTACACTTACGATGCAGTATTTTTTATTTTTTTTCCTGTATCATCAATTTTAGGAGAATAGGGCGTCTACTATTCTGAACCATCTTACTCTATTTGGGGCTATTGCTTTAATTTCTGACCATAATTTTCCCAGGTGTTTTGCTTCTGCTAGCATTCTTCTCCTCCATGTCTTTGCTGGCCTTCCAACCTTTCTTTTTCCTTGCGGGTTCCAGTCTAATGACATTCTCGTTATATCGATGTCTTTCTCAGTGTGTGGCCAATCCATCTCCATGTTCGTCGCTTTATTTCGGTCTCAATGTTTGACTGACATTTTGTTCTGTGCAGATTGATGTTACTAATCGTGTTAGGCCAGAAGCACTTAAGTATTCATCGAAGGCATTTGTTTACGAACACCTGTAGCTTCTGTATGTTTTTTCCTGTATGCTTCCATGTCTCACACCCATACAGTAGTACCGATTTCACACATAAGTTGAACATTCGTATCTTGGTCTTGCTCCGACAGGACAGAATTATTCCCGACTTTGTGTAGCATGTTGAATGTATGTCTGGCTTTATTTATACGTTTGTGTATGTCTTCTTCTGTTCCACCTGCTTTCGTTATTGTACAACCAAGGTATAATAATTCATTTACATCTTCAATTTGTATATTGTTGATATGCATCGGTGTGGTTATATTTGTGTTGAGTCTCATCGTCTTGGTTTTCTTAATATTAATCTTGAGACCAACTTCGTCTGCATAGTCCAAATCATTGAGTTTACCAGTTAACCCCCATTGAATGCCATTAGGGGACTTGTTATCTAGTTTCCGCATTACACTGTCTAATACTATTAGGAACAGTATTGGTGAGAGTACGCAACCTTGCCTTACTCCTCGAGTGTTGTAGTATGTTTCGCTTTGTTTGCCTTTGTATTGAATTCGGTTCACAGCATCCCGATACATTTCTTGTATGAGTTCAATTAATTTCTGTGGGATGCCCATTTCACAAAGTGTCTGCCATATTGCGTTCCTGTTTATCGTATCGAATGCGCGTTCGAAATCGACGAAGAGCATATACAATGGTGAATTCCATTCATTGGATTGTTCAGTGATGATACGGATCAGTGCAACTTCTTCCTGGTCTAAATCCAGCTTGTTTGTTTCTTAATTTTGCATTGATCGTAGGTGAGATGCTGTCAAGGATGATCATTGCGAGTACCTTTATTGTTGTGTTGAGGAGGGATATAGCTCGTAAGTTTCTACATTCTCTTAGGTCCCTTTTTTGGGTATCGTAATTATCAAGCCTTCTTTCCATTTCAGTGGAATTCTCCCAGAATTCCAGACTTCTTAGATTGTTGGTGTTAATATGCTTGCAGTTATAGATGAATCTCCTTTGAATATTTCGGCGGTTATATTGTCTGTTCCAGCGGCCTTATTGCTCTTTAGTCTACTAATGACATCTTTAATTTCCCGTTCCGTTGGTGGACGGGTTTTGATAGTTTCGTTATTGATGTCAATTGATGACTGGAGATTTTCGGGGTCGGCGACGACGTCTTCTTCGAAATATTCCTTCCATCTCTTTAACTGCGCTTCATCGTTGTTAGTACTTGACCATTAGCGTTCCTTAAAGGTGGAATGTTTGTAATTTTACCAGTGACATTTCTTACACACTGGTGTAGCGCAAGCATATTTTGAATTGCTGTTGCCTCTTCGGCAGCTTTGAGAATGCTTTCAGTATATTTTCATCAATCATTCAGTATACGAACATCCTCTCGAACTTCCGAAGGAGTTTTTCTTTAACTGATAATTATCTGGTGAAAAAAACATTTTAGATTTTTTCGTTCCAAGTAACATTAAGCTCGGTTACGGTGTTCCAGAACATTTATTGGTGTTTAATGCAGGTTTTGGGGTCTGTTAATAAAAGCGGCTTAATTATGTTATATACCCAGACTCTTACGATATCCATTGCTAAACCTCTCAGAACTCGACAAATAATTTCTTCTACTCAGTTTTTTTGAACAGGTCAGTCTCATTTTACTATAAGTTACCTCTTTAAATGAGAGGTAATGTAAAAAGCTCCGTTTTTGTACCACTTGCCTTTCTTTCTTTAGTGCTTTACCACAGACGTTGATCTTAGTCCGGATTTTCCAAAAACGTATAAAAGCGAAACCATGTAAATCGAGGGTGGGTATACTTATATGCAAACTGCGAAGTTAAACTATTTCGATGGTGGTTTATATTTGTACCGGGAATGTAACATTTTCTAAAAGGTTTTGTACATAATAATTATAACTATTACTTTGATCTTCATCATGCGCAGTCCAACCGAACACATAAACAGATTTCCATTTATCTTCTCACAAATACTGGTAAACGTAAGAATTTTATACATATTTCGTATATGACGACCTCGACACAAGAGTATATAAAGCTGAGTATTACGTATGTCGTATACATAAAAAAAAAATCAGGACACATTGTAAAAGAAAATTAATGATTTACACTTTTAATACTTGTTTTCATATGTACTTCTTCTTCTTTTGTGCTATAGTAAAAAGGATATCTCAACATTTTTACCATTTATGTTTGACACAACACAGTTTTTTTTTTAAAAAGGCTAACCCTTAAATGGAAATGAATATGTACTTGGTAAAAATCATAATACACGAGTCACTCGTTTTGCGTGATTGTTTTTTAATTGCAGCATTCAATTCTTATTTTGTTTTTTTAATGTGCTCCTTCTATCTAAGGTTGCAATTGAGAGTCATGTCGAGGTATTTAGCTGTATTTTAATATGGGACTGTTCTTGAATTTAGTTCTACTGAAACCCAGGGCCTCTACTAATGAAATCGATCGCCTTCGTTAAGCGTTCGTTTTGTCAAATTCGTATTAATGGTTTCAATAAAATCGAAATCTGGAGTTTTAATTTTAACCTATTTTTGTTGAGTTCGTTTCTTTTGTTTTAGCTGTTAAAATGCTGATTTAGTACGATAGTATTACTGTTTTCATTCCCTTGTGAATATTCTGCAATTTCAGACGAAATTTTGGTTTTAATTTTTTGGTTGTTCTTTTGCTTTTCTTCAGTAACCAACTCATCCGAAAGATTTCGGTTGTTTCTCTTGATTTATGTCGAAAAGTCAATCAAATTACGCACATGGCGCTCTGAAGAATACAATAAAATATCATGAACAAAGAGGGCGCTGCTGTAATACTCATCGTTATATGTTAAAGAGCACAAATGGCATAAGTCAAAGTGCAAATAGAACAAAAGTACTTCATCATAAGAATCATTGCTAAATAGTTTATGTAGGATAGAAACCTAACATGAATGACGTATTACTGAATTGGCCAAAAAATAAAAGTGATTTTAAAGTTAATGGATCAAAAAATTCGTAACCATTTCATTTGATAAAATCAAACCAGATGAAAGCTCTTAAGGCCACAGAATTAAGGTGTCTAGTAAAAAAAATATTAGAAGATAACGTCACTCCAAGATCCGTAGTAGATTCAAATCAACTAGTACAACTAGATAAATTATTCAAATCAATTTACAACTTCAAGGAGTCTGATATGTTAGTGACTGGAACGACAGTTTTCAAGCCATCGCCGTAAAGAATAGACAACTTGAAAATTTCAAACAGTCAAGCACATCATTGAGGATTAGCGAGAACAATAGTGACCCTAGGTGACTACCTTGAGGTCAATCATGTAATGCTGTTGCATTACAAGACTATAATGGATTACATGACTGGAATGCTATTGCAGTTTAATTTCTCTAACTTATCGATAAGTCTATTAAATGATCAATTTTTTCGAAGACTTTCGAAAATTCAGTATAAAAAACGTCCAACCATCGTGAACCCATCCTTATTAAAATTTAAGTTGGATAGACAATCGAAGATTTCATCTACAGTAAACGACACTTGAGTAAATTCTTGAAATGAGGCTGAAATGGTTCATATATTGTAACGAAGAAGCAAGCAAAAAAATTACATATATCAACGGGAAGGTTCGTGGAGGGATTTAAACATGTCATCGGAGGAAAATTCTTAACGGTAATTCTTGACAGTGAAATCCTCATATTATCATCTGTAAAGAATCACTTTCTATCTACTTAATTTTCCATGAAGTTTAGCTTTTCGTTGTTCTGCTGAATTGTAGAGAAAATTCGTTTGGGTGGAGATCTTGACATGATTGAAATGCCCCATAACCGAGTGAATTAGTAAACAGGATAGATAGTGTATTACTTGGCATATTTATTCCTTTTTGTAGTATATTCCCTATAGCATGTTATACCTACTGCCAGATAAGAAAGTAGCCGCTCTTACATGAGAAAAATACCGAGAAAAAAACTGAGAAAAGTTTTGATCCACGAGTGGTATTTTATTTCAAACTTATTCCTCTTGTGAGATCGTCCAATATCAAAGTTCTAAAAAACGCGCACTGCGAGGTATTACTGTACTTTTAGAACACCCATTTCAATTACAATAATTGATATTTAACTTTTTAGAGGGGGATTGCATTTATGTAAAGTTCCTTGAGATTATTTTAATTACTACCAAGAGTTACGACAAAGGGAAATTATCACGTAGGATTTCGTTTAATTTCTTTTTGGATAATCCATGCAAATAATTTCGAAACACAGAGTACATCTTGAGGATCTACTTAAGTTACGTTTATTCCAAACGTATTTTGGCTAGTAGTGGAAAATATGCATATAAATATGCAAAAACGTGAGCAAAAGTGAATCAACCATAAATAAATTAAAAAAGGCAATACAATGCCATTGGCTTCTGAAAATTTTAAACCGCAAGCTTTTATAATTTACACGAACATTTACGTTTGTCTATCTCTTTTAATACGCTAATACTAAGACTTACTTAAAGGTAAAGTTTTATTAAAAGCTATCCCTAAATCTCCGACAGTATTACAATTTTTTCAGTGCATCAGTGGCGTTGGTCGTTGGCGGTATTCGGTATTTGCGGTTAGTTTGTACCACGCGCGGCTTACTGAGCAAATGGTACGCATGAACGAAGTTTTGCCAAAATTGACGTCGAATTTGTTTGATGATATGTCATCGTGTTTTTGAAGTAATTTTATCACATACTTCACCTCCATCAGCGATATCAGTGAATGTGCGGCCTAAGTGTGCTAGCGTTAACACATCAGTATCTTTGCAAATAGTAGCGCAGAGTGCTCTCGAATTGAGTATTGCTTCGATTTCGGTAGTCAGCGTAATAAACTCTTCTAAAGTAAGTAAATGGTTCCCAACTACTCGTTTAAGATATACCTTTGCCTGCTTAACTACCGCTTTCCATATAGCTCCCATGTGCGATGAACCTGGTGGATTGAAAATAACGGGATGTTTAATATTGAACGTAGCAAGAGACTTCTGTATCCTGCCACCTACTTGAATTATATCTTCATCATCTAAAAACGCATTTAGAATGAGGATGGAGGTTGAATTTGGAATAACCGTGCCTCTCTTGAGTTGTGTAATCTCAGTATCACAGTCTAACACAATTTGTGAATCCGTCTATAAAACCTTCTGCGATGTAGGAATTATGTTAGTCCTTTCAATCATTACCATTAATTTGCCCAGCAACTAACCCTTTGTAACTCTAATCTAGGTATACTAATTGCTTCACTGGAGCAACCTTTTGGCTGCAATCAATGTAGAGTATTCCCAAACAACACATTACACTGCAGCTGCATAAGCAGCTTCATTAGCGTTACTGAATCCATGCAGCGTGCAATCAGTTGTTGTTTTTAGCCATCTTTTAAACTTAATTTGATCTATTCCAGAGTATTCTTGTTTTATTTTTAGCCGTGCATTTAAAATATCCTGTCGAAGCTCATCATCTCAATCTATATGTTTCTGAGCCAAAGCGATTGAAACATGATTTTTACCCTAATGGTTAATTAAGATTACCATTACCTAAGGGGTTGAAATTTTTGCTGGCTTCGGATAATAATGAGCGCTTCGTATGTCTACTGAGTTCTGTTAAGCAAGAAATAAATTCAAATGTTCACCTTGATTCCAAGAAAGACCCAAAACTTTCCTCATTATTGTTTATTGATTTTGCCATTATGTCCTTTGGTTCTCCTAAACAAAATAAAACTTGAGCATTATTACTTAGAAACTTCCTGGGATGAAACCCGTGCTCTTCTACACAGTTCCGGGTTTGACAATTAGGTTACTCACATATAAGTCCCTCTAGATGGATTTAGCTGCGTTTGGAAACTCTGTTTGAATATTTCTAGCAACTTCTACTAAGCTTCGAGTAGCTAAATAGGTAGCATGTGCGGTACCGTAGGTTAAAGTTTTTAAGCAATACCTGATGTTTTAAGCACTGATGTATTGGAGTGTGGACGCCATAAGATATTTTGTAGTTTAGCATCCTTTTCAGAGACTCATACTTGTCTAAACATCTTTTCTACATCCCGAGAGACTACGAATGCATGTTGCCTGAACCGCATAAGAATTTCTATTAAAGATGCTTGTACAGATGGTCCAGTCATAAGTAAATTTTTTATCGCTACTCCGGTGTGCGACTTCGCAGACCCATCAAAAACCACTCTTAATTTTGAGGTGGAGATCGAAGCTTTCTCCACACCATGATGCAGTAAGTAATAACCAGTGTGATCAGGTGGACCAGGTAAGTATCTCATATGTCCTAAGCGCTCATATTCTTCCATGAATTGAACATATAATGCCTGAAACTCCGCATTACATTTAAATTTGCGCTCCATTGCATATAATCTGCTGGAAAGATGAACCTAAGCGTGTAGTTGGTTGTCTAAATGGCAGAATCACATTTGAATTTCATGTCAGTTTCACAAATGTTGTGGCCTTGAATAATTTTTCACATTTATTTGGTCTCTTTGAAACTTCCTCTACTTCCCAAAATATTCGCAGGGCTCTATCTACGTCAGTTAAGATGTTGAAATTTCTTAGGTTAGTTCCTGAAGAATGTGGTGTGCCCGTGGCAATCCAACTAAAATCCGTTTCTATAGTGCCACTAATTTATTTGGTAGTGCAATTTTTTCCACTCTTGAGACTTTTAAAAATATATCTACACCAAGTAATAGGTCTACTGCAGCAGAATCATCACTACAGTCAGCAATCAGAAAAATACCTAACATTTGCCACTTCATGGGGTTGGTACTGTTGCACAAGACTCCCATTTGGATTGTGTTCTACTCCAGAGATCTTCCAAGAAATGATGTCATCGTTATTGAATGGTATAAATAATTCTGAATGTTCAATGGACGATGTCCTTATTTATGCCGATACGAAAGAGAAAATTGACGAAATTACAACGATTGTACTGGAAAAATGGCAGTCCGTAGGACTAGTATTAATCATAGAAAAGTGCGAGTTCAAACAAACATCGGTCACATTTTTAGGCCATATACTAACTGAAGGTATAAAAGCAGATCCTGAAAAAATTAGCGCAGTAAATAAATTGGAAATTTCATCCAATAAAGAGGAACTTCAAAGAATTTTAGGCATGGTAAATTACCTGCCTAAATTCATTCCAAACCTCTCATCGATAACAGATCCGAAAGATGTTGCGTGGACTTGGGAAGAAAATCATGAAATATCGTTCGAAAAAATCAAAAATCTGCTAAAATCATCACCTGTACTGGCATACTATGATGTAAATGCGGATGTGTTACTTTCAGTAGATGCCAGTTCAAAAGCAATTGGAGCAGTTTTAATACAAAAAGGTCGTCCGGGCGCAAATGTCATGAAAGTCTCAAGTAAATCGCAACAACTGTATCCTCAAATCGAAAAAGCGGCTCTTGCTATCAAAACGGGATGCAAAAAATTCCACGAGTACGTTTATGGTAAACGACTAATTGTTGAAACGGATCATAAGCCGTTGGAAAAAATCTTTAAAAAATCAATTCATAACGCGCCTCCTCGACTACAAAGAATCCTACTCGATGTTCTACAATACAATCCGCTGGTAGTTTATAAAAAAGGTTCCGAATTGTATATAGCCGACACGTTGAGTAGAAATTGCCGTAAGGATGAATAAAGCTAAATCGAAGTCCAGGTCATCCTACTAATGACTGAAAACTGTTTTGATCGAAGCATCTTTGCAAGACCAAGAATTGCAAAGTCTCTTGGAAATAATAAATTCTGGATGGTCATCCAACGATGATAACAAAATCCTACTTGTTAACACTCAAAAATACTGGAATTTTCGAGACGAACTTTCAACCCACAAAGGTCTAATATTCAAAGGACATAAAGTGGTAGTTCCTAAGTCACAAATAAACCGACTGATACATTGTATTCATAAAGGATATTTTGGTATACAATCCTGTCAAAATCGAGCTAGAAGTACTCTGTATTGGTACGGAATGAACAACGATATTAAAAAGTTCGTGGAGAGATGCGCGAGGTGTGTTAGAAGACAAGAAATGTTTGATGGACAATACTGATATACACATGGCCCTATTGAATTGCAAAAATACACCGAATTCAACAAACAGTTCGTCAAATCAAAAGCTATTCCGTAGAATTACTAACAATCCACACTTGGTGTTCAACAAAGAAGTACTCAAACCGAAGGTAGTTACAAAGGTAAATCAACACTTGAAAAATAACCGTGCTAATCAAAAATACTACGTCGATAAAAATGCAAAACAATGGCATAATATTCCAGAACCAGAAGATATAGTACGGGTTCAAGTAAAACCGCGTGCGTGGGTAGGAGCAAAAGTCGTCGAGACATCCAAACATCCAAGATCATTATTAATCAAAACCAACACAGGACATTACAGATATGATCATACATATGATCTTCACCCTTTAATAAACTCTTAAAGTACTGAAATTTCTGTGCTGCTGTGAGACCTTCTTTCTCATGTATAGTGACCGAATATAAGTCAAAAAATGACTGCCATTGCATGTTGAAGTCGTTGGAATTCACATTTTTGGTAATCTTATATCCCCAAATTCCTGTTGTGTCGCGTTAAGGGTGGTCTTGAGCTTCGAAGTGTCCCACATTATAAACATTATTTCTGAAAACCTCGGATGGTAGGAAATAGTTTATTTTTTTCGAAAAATTATGGTTGACTGATCAAGGCCGACTATCTATAATCGTCTATACTATCCTTTAAATAATAAAATCTAGCCCTCAATACTAACGGAGTTACGACCGCATTTGAATTATTAAAGGAGTTAAGGCTATTTCAAATCAATAAAAAATCGGAAATATCCAAGTAAATTTTGCTAAATAAAAGTATATCGTAGCCCAAGGATATAAAAGGCAGGGAAAACCATTTTACAATCCTATAAAAATGAAATAAAGTTAAAAGCAAAGAAGAATGAATTCATTCAACATAAATTTGGCATTGCATTTTCAATATACATTTACATATACCAAAACAAATCTTTAGCAAACACTTTACAGTCTTCATAGTTTAGTCTAATTATATCAACAAAAAATTAGTTACAATTATACTTGCTATTTACATATTCGTGTATCCTTCGATACAATTATAAAAAAATAAAAATTATGTACTAAATATGTACAATTTACATAAACACATACATATATATGTACGACAAGAATGTCAGTTTGTTGTTTTCATACATAGTGTTACGTGATTAAAATAGAATAAATAAAAATAAATTTTTAATGAAAATAAAATTCTTAATTAGATTACTGAAAGAATTTTTTGTCGACAAATTTGTGTTGCAAAATTAAAACAAAATAAAAAATGTCTTGCAATTAGGGTTTTAGCTATATACACTTTTACAATATGTCTGTAAATTGCATGCACAGCATGACATATTAATGTGCCGTATGCATATAATTTAATTTGGACTTTATATCAAATAAAGCTCATAACCTAAATTTTTTTTTTAAAAACAAATAAAATATAAATATATAGCCTTAAAGTAATTGGGTTACTTCTATTTCTGTAGGCCTAGAATGACGTCATAATATATATAAATAAGTATTATATCATGTAACATACTGCAGTGTACGAGTGATTTATAGGTTTTCTTTTAACGAGGATTTTTTTTTACTAATACTCGTATGTTGGAGAGTGGAGGTCAATTTGATTTGGAAATTTTTATTTAAAATGTCTTATGTACAAAAGTACAGTAGTTAATCATATTAAGGAAATCATACTTCACCGGTTAAAAATTGAAGAAAATATTCGTGATTTTTGGCTTATAAATGTTTCCACTTCATATAGCGGAAATTTAGTAAATTTCGTCAATCTATAGTCTTACACATTTTGTTTTGGTTTATGAAAATGTCTATTAAAAATGCAAAGCTAAATTGTTAAACACTGAACCAATATAAAAAGGTGATAAAACTTCTCCTTCCAATTGCCATCCATTTGATTTGTATTTATCATTACCTAAAGTAGTGGAATCTATTGTGAATTTTTGACCTTATGAACTTTCTCAAAAGACGTTTATCATTTTTATATTAAAGATTTCTTAAGAATTGCTGTTCAAACGATCTTATTGCCTATTTAACTCACTGTTATGAAAAAATTATCTTTATAGATGTTTCAAAAGCATTTGATAGAGTATTTGATTCAATGTCTGATCACTTTATTTCGGCTCCTTAATATTGATAGTTCTTTTAATAGTTCAGGTTCAGTATTGCCACCTACTTTATATATATATATATATATATATATATATATATATATATATATATATATATATATATATATATATATATATATATTCACAGAGAGAAATTGTATCTCGTATTATGAATAACGCTATATAAGTTATGAATAAAATCTTTTGATTTGGCACCGTGCACAACAGATTCATAATACAAGAATAATATACTTATTATATGAATAAGGTTTTATTCACATATTATGAGTTATATTCATTATATTTTTAAAATAGTGATGAAAGGTTATTCATAGCTCATGAACAATTATTCATATTTGTTATGAATTAAATGCAGGAATTATACCTTTTAAGGCATTAATCATGATTATAATTGCATAGAAATATGATATTTTAGGCACAAATCATACCTGTAATACTTATACTATGCATTATTAAACATGATTATTACCACATTTTAGCATGTATTGGCCATTATTTGGCTACATTATTCATTGATTATGAATATTAATGCATATATTTGTATTAAGTATTGCATACCCTTATACTTTATGCCTTGTTATGCTTGAGTCATGATTAAGATGTATAACTTAGTCATATTATTAAAAATTATTGTTTAATTAAATATAAATCTTAATATAAAATTATAATTAAACCAATAAAATCTAAAATCTAAAATTTTGAGTTACTCGTTTACGTTAAAGTAATATTTTTATTTCTTATAAGCTTCATCTTAGGTCCTTTTATTCATTTATAATGCAACCAGTTCACAAGAATACTAGCACTGTTATTATCTCAAACTTGTTAGAATTGAAATGGCCGTAACTCAACCTTAAATCGACTGTTTCACTTTATCTCGGAGGATTCCCACGGTGAACTACGAGTTTTCAACCACGTTTGCTTCTGTTCATCAAATTCAACTAATTGAAAAAAATAAAAAAATAAAAACAACCAAATTAATGCTAGCATTTAAAAGTGTTTGTAGCTTAGAACTAACCCCAAAAAATTAGAAAAATCCTACTTCTCAAATTATTTACATATTATATAATACAATTATTTATCAACGGATTTAATTTGTATATCATATTTTTCTAATTCTTACATTTCATTAATTTTATTTTATACCTACATGTGCCAGGGTGGTAAAAATTCTGAATGCTAGACCCTTTGGCCTTATTCCTTTTCTTATTGCTATCAATGAATATGTAAAACTTCCATAATTAACACGTCTTCATATGCGGATTTTTATATTAAAGATGGCCACTAATCAGGCATTTTTCTCGATCGCATTTTTCCTGCTTTTAATAAAATAAAAAGTGAAAATTAAAACGCATCAAAATTTATACACAAAATTTGTTTATATACAATTGTTACACATCACAATTTTTTTTAGAACCCACAGGCGTTCACCTATAATGTATTTATTATGTATATATAAGTATACCACGAAAAATTGCATTTTTTATTTTATTTTTATTTTTTTTTTGGCAAGCACAAAATAATTATAACACACCAAAATAAGTTTAAAAAAATATATAGATAAACTACAATTTTACATAAATACTATCATGCATTGTTCTAAAGGATTTTATACAATTCTTTATAGTATTTCATAATATTTGAAATAACTTACATACCTACTTTATTTTTATTTAATTTTTGATTTCACTTCACAAAACTATGGACCAAAATACAACCAATCTTATTGATTTCACACTTGAAACTAAATTCATAATTTTTATTTAGTAAAAAACAGGTGTTCGTTATTAAATAATTGCCGTGCAACACAAAAACAAAAAAAAAACTAAAAAATGCTTCAATTTCATGATTTTTAGTCACAAAATGTGAACAATATGCATAATATCTGCAACAAACCAACTGATTCTACCAAACGCCGGGAACAATCCTTATTTAATCATAGTTGAGTATGTATTATGAAATAGATTCATGATTTAAACCTTCATTTTTTTACTCTAAATTATGAATGATTGGATTAGATCATGAATAACTATACACCGGCTTTTATTCATAGTTCCTGATTGGTATTCATATTTACTGAATTAAAAGCACAAAAAATTAAAAATTATCCATTTCATAGTTTATGAAATTGATAATCATGATCCATGCCAAGTGTTTTCTCTCTGTATATATATATATATATATATATATATATATATATATATATATATATATATATATATATATATATATATATATATATACATATACATATACATATATATAGGGTTACCCAATAAGAAGTTTCATTTTAAATAGCCTACTATTTGGGCAGTTGTCAATTTTGAAGCTGTCATCTTTTGACATTTGTCAAGTGAAAACTACGCCATTACTAAAAATGGTACGATACACCAATAATGCATTGAATTTGTTAAAATCCACTACAAAAATGGTGAAAATTTTGCAGTCATAGTTCGCAAAACTAAAGCACTTTTTGGTCGTCGTGACGCACCTTCTTGGCCGACAATAGTGAAATGGGTAGAAAAATGAGCTGTTGGGACAAGTTAGTGATGCGATGAACCAAAACCATGAGCGCGACACAAGGACAAATGAAAATATTGCTGTTGTAGCCCATAGTGTTGAAAAAAACCCAATTTTGCCGATTCCTCGTCGATCTTAGGAATTAGACATTCCACAAACGACATTACACCGTATTTTGCATAAAAACTTAGGTCTCAAGGCTTTTAAAGTTCAGTTAACACAATAACTCAAGCCGATCGATCACCATAAACGTCGTATCTTCGCTGATTGAGCTCTTCAAATGCATCAAAATAATCTGGTTTTTCATCGAAATCATTTTTAGTGATGAGGCCCATTTTCACCTCGGAAGCTATGTTAATAAGCAGAATTTTCGCATTTGGGGCTCAGAAAAATCAAGAATGATTGTTGAAAAGCCTCTACATCGTGAACATGTCACTGCTTGGTGTGGTTTTTGGGTTGGCGGTGTGATTGGACCTTACTTTTTCGAAAATGAGGCTGTTGCAACTGTTACTGTTAATGATTTTTTATGGCCGGAATTGGAAGATCATTATCAATGTGGACGACGTTTATTTTTAGCAAGACCGTTTCCTGACCGTGTTATTTCTCGAAGAGGTGATCACAATTGGCCACCGAGATGTTGTGATTTAACACCTTTTAACTGTTTTCTTTGGAGCCACGTGAGAGATAAGGTCTATGCCAATATATATATATATATATATATATATATATATATATATATATATATATATATATATATATATATATATATATATATATATATATATATATATATATATATATATATATATATATATATATATATATATATATATATATATATATATATATTTATATAAAAATACCACTCTGCTTCCAAGGTCGAAATCCTCCTAAAATTGTAAAGATTGTAAAAATTTGTTTGATTTTAATATGGGCCCCAGATCCATCGAAAAAAAAAACAAAATTTTTTTATTTGCTGTAATTTTCCCTTTATGAAATTGACTACGTCCTGAATGAATAATCTTACTGCTACATGACTGTACTTTGTTGATTCAGATATAGCCACCACAAGCTTGTGAATTCTAATTTATTATGGTTAAAATCGGCCATTGAATGTGATTCTTGATTGTTTTTATAGTAAACGGCAAACGGATGCATCGTATACACTATGCGTGAAACCAATGAAATCCTTGAACCATACCCTGAACTACGAATGAACAGTTCTCTGAAATGTCACATATAACTATATATACATTCATCATGATTTATACTGGATTTCCTATGTTTTAGGTAAGTTGCCTGTGGTTCTGCAATAAACGAATGCGGTACCAAGTTTTGTAGTTGTTCGCAAAACTTATCCATGAAAGTCAATGTTGGTTAGGTTACAGTTTTCATTGTGCATCTATCTACTTGTTGCCACTGCATGAATGTTATTTCTTCTACATCATTTTGTAGAAATTTTATTTACAAATCTGTACGGATATTTTCCGTTCCTGGACAGCATTCGTTTAATTGGCAGGATATTGTTGGATTTTTGCGAGCAATCTGAGAAACTAATTTCCGACAACTTTCTTCTTCATGTGAAGGAGTTTCATTGTTTGTTTGACATTAAACATAAGTTTAATATTTTGACGATATATGCAAACGCATATACTATATGTGTGTCGCTAGAATTTGCCAAAATGGCAGTGTCTTGGACGAAGTGTGACAAATTTTGAAAATCAAATTATTCTACACGGGTGTGTTTTTTTAAAGATTTGATATGCTTCCTTCAAATTACAAAGTACCAATCTACGTTTCTTAGTGATAACAGGTCATTCCGATGAAATTGTTTTGAAATCTCGTTTCCTGGACATATCCGTTATTTTCATAAAAATTTTCTACAAACTCTTTCAGTTCATGGTTAAGGACCTTGAGCCCAAATTTGGTGTTCGGCTTGGACCTTATTGTTTTGCTCTTCTCGCCATATAAAAATATACACTAAACTTTCGTTAAATTTTTCGAGGAGACCATCTTTTTGGTAACGATGTTAATATCATATATTTTTCTCTGAAGGTATTGGAACTTTCACACTTTTCTCGTAATTTAATTCTTTGTTAAAATACCAAATGACGTCATATTAAAAAAAAACACTCGTTTTCCTGAACAAAATAAACCGTTACAAAAGAACAATGCTGTAATTATTAGGCAGTTATTCGAAACTTGTACTCCTATATTTTTCGAACACCCTAATAAAGTATTTATAGTTTTATTGCTTTTCAAACACTCTAAAAAAGAGAACAACACTAATACATAAGATAAAATGGGATTATCGGTAAAACCGTTAAATCGGTTAAGATGTTTTTGAAAACGAGCTCTTCACAAATTTGAGTTTTAGCAAAAAGTAGAAAACCGCGAATCACCCTGTATCGAAACAGAGTGACGTAGAGGAAAACAAAACAATGTGGGTGGAGTTATTTTATATAAAGAATATTTTCCCCAAAATTCATCAAAATCAAAAGGGGTCAGTCCAATAGCTGATCGTTTTCATATGGAATCCCTGATATATATATATATATATATATATATATATATATATATATATACCGATCATCACGAAGTCATTTCGCAAAATTATATCCTTGCTGAAAAATATGGTATAATTAAGGTACTTGTCGCCACCAAAAAAGAGGTTCAACCCAACACAAAAATAAAGTACAGATGTGGATCATATCTATTTAGTTGCTCCCAGGATATATAATTTAAGAAAATCAGGATTTTAATTCTTTATCTCATTTGCAGCTATAACAGGTTCCAATATTTAAACCTAGAAATATTGTGAGAAAAACTCAAAATTAACAAATTTAACAGAAAATGAATCAAATTCTGTCGAATATTTCTAAAGCAACCGTTACAAATTAAATATTAACTTGTAGCTCTTCAAAGCCCTGAAATATCGTTGAATAAAGTTTCCAAACAAAATTTAATCTTTTAATACTATTATTACGTTTTAAATAGTACATTTAAAAGTTTTAATTTTATTTTAAATACAAATTTCAAGTACAGATGATTGTGAACCACAAAGCTTTCACCTAGGAGGTTTTAATCAGATTCGTTTATTTCGCCCTACGTTACTCAATGTTTTAGCAAATAATTTTATTTCCAAATATATTCTGCAATCTTATAATTTTATTTTTTATTTAACTATTAACGTCTAACCATTAAAAAAAGCTCTAACCAAAATAAAATATAAAAACTATTACTTGGTTTATTCGTATTTTAATGGAAGCTTTTTATTACGAGACAGCTTTAATAAACATCTAATTTAAAAGCTCTAGTACAACGTTTTGGTTTTATGATTAATAAATTTAACCATAAAGCTTTTTAAACAGCTCAATTATCAGAAGCAAAATTAGCCGTCAGTCTTTTAATTTTGTTCAAAACTTAACTATTTTAATAAATCTTAAGTCATTCAAATAGTTAAACTAAAAGCTCTATATTAAATAAATTATGACTAACTATTTTTATATCTATGTTATTTAAACTTTTACAAAAATTTTTTAAAAATTTTATTAGAAATTCAAATACTCTCACAAACCTAAAGTTGTGCTTAATGCTTTGTGCAACAACAAAATTAAAAAAATTCTCTTATAAATTTTGGATTAAAAATAAATCAAAAATAATAAACTTTTTTGAAAATCACAACAATCCGAAAAAAAAACTGTATGAAAAGTATTAAATCAGCTGTCTGTGTAGCAATTATTAATTATAAACAATTTTCCAATCGAAAAACTGAAGCTCTTAAGTTTGCAATCATTACTTAATAAACTTTAGTTTTGAACTTTACAACTTCGAATTTTGTTTAAATAAATAAAGCTATATTTTATTAAATTCGGTAAATTTGTTACCTATAATTAACTTACTATATAACTTTTGGTTTAATAGTTTTAAGTACTTAAAAAATTTAGAATATTTTAATAAGGAACTTTTCTAAATGTGGTAAGTCAAAAACTCTATTTTTAAAAAGCTTTATGTAAAAACTTAATATTTATATGAAAATAAGCTTAAAACATAATTTATAATTTATTTAAATGCACGCTTTTTACATAAGTATGTAAGATACTTAAGCTTGTTGAAAAAATAAAGTTTACAACCAAATTAACATGGATAAAAAATCTTTAAAGCTCTGATTAACTAGTACCAATTTGTAATTTTTTTTTAAATGTCGATAATCAGCTAGAGCTAAGATAAATTGCACATATTAATTTGGCATACAATTAAGCTAGCTAAGAGCACGATAAAAAATTTTCAGTTCGCAGCTTGACGTAAAAAAATAATAGAAAATATAGTTTGTCGGATTGTATAATAGATGACACTACTATAAAGTCTATAATATTATCACGTCAATTTATCTGAAAGGTACATTAAATGAATGCGACATTTTGACATTTCATTAGGTTTTTATTTTACGCCTTTGCCTAATTTTTTTTAAATACGATAATATATTTAGCTAGGTACGGAACTTGAGCTAAGCTAAATTTTTCTCCACAAATGTACAGATAAATATCGCGCTTAAAAAATGTGTAGAGATAAATTTTGACAAGTTTAATTTTTTTCATGTCGTGTCTTTTGTTTTCAAATTTCAATGGTGTTGTTGTTTTTACCAATATGGTAATTTGAAACATACTCCATTTTAACTCAAATATATTATCGTAATTATAAAAAAAAATTGCAAACCATAAGTGTATGGGTATGGTATTTTTTTTTCAAATAACAACAACAATTGCATAGAAATAATTTCATTTCCAAAGCAATACACATATACAAAATATACATGTACGCGTAAAACAAACTTTAATGAAATGCCAAAATTTCGCATTCATTTAATGTACCGTGCAGATAAATCGATGCAAAAATATTGGAGACTTCATAGTAGTGTCATCTATTATACAATCCGACAAACTATATTTTCCAAGATTTTTTCACGTCGAGCTGCGTACCGATGAGCGAAAATGTTTTATCTCGCTCTCAGCTAGCTAAATTTTATGTCAAATTAGTGTGGCAAATTTATCTTAGCTCGAGCTGCGTACCAAACTTTTGAGTTAGACTCAGGATGGCCATTTGATAGTGAAGAAAAAAAGACCAACCAAGACTAAATATCTTAAAATGCACCAAAATCTAAAAAAATTGAAAACAACACCATTAAAAACAAAAGACTCTTCAAATTAGGTATGTCAAAATTTATCTCTACACATTTTTTTTAGCTCGATATTTATCTGTAGATATGTGGGGACCACGTTAAAATTTAGCTTAGCTCGATGAAATCGTTAAATTTGCAATCATTACTTAATAAACTTTAGTTTTGAACTTTACAACTTCGAATTTTGTTTAAATAAATATAGATAAATTTACTAAAAAGCGACAACGATATAAACCTAATTTTCGATTACAATAAATAAAATGATTAAAATAGAAAAAGCTGACGAACTTTTTTTTTCCATTATATTCGAATTTCCAACTTTTCGTGTCTGTTGGTCTTTTATTTATGTTTCTGCGTTTTTTTTTATTTGGTTTTTATGTACAATTGTACGACTGACTTGTACAACATTTTTTTCGTCTTTTTTTTTTTTGCTTATCTACTGGCACAACCGAATAAGGAACAAACGGATGTTCTTTTAAAGAATAATATGGTATATAAGTATATATTTCTAAGTATAATAAAACAAAAGACAAACACATTTTTTTTATGTTTGTATGTATATGTGCTTAAATTGATTTGAGTTGTGATTATAAGATTGTTCGTAAGCTATTTTAAAGAAAAGTCATAATATAATACGACACGATACAACGAGAAGAAGGCGGAAAATTGATAATAATGTAAAAAAGTTTATATAAGTCATGATCCACGGGGATCATCAGATTTTAGATTGTATTATACTTTTATTCATGATATGAGTTTTAGAATTAACGTAGACAATTTTTTGTAAATTTTATTACTGTGCGCACTTATATGTTTCGTGTATTATGTCACATATCTAGTGTAGGGTAAGATGAATATCTACGTCTTCCATAAAATATTTGCGTACTATTTATATAGATACTGATACGGTATACAATGTTATTTTAAGCTTTTGAAACTATATACAGACTTTCTGAAATAATTAATGACAATTCAACGTTCTAATTTATAAATTGAACATAATTTTTACTCTGACACAGTTAATTAAGAGACGTTGTGTCCTCTTTGTAATTCTTTTTAAATTATTTAACTTTAACTTTAGTGGCTTGAAATTGACCAGATTGAGTGTTTCTTGAGAGCAATTCATTTTTGACGAGTTCGTGGGCAAATAAAGTTCCTGACTAAAGAATTAAGGAAGCGAAGAAACAAAATTTATCAAACTGTGGTGACGTGAAAGATGAAGGATCTTTAATAACTGTATTATCCTTAATTACTGTAGAATCCTTAATAAAAGGACCTTTTTTTAGAAAAAGATGATAGCTACTATTTTTTATTCTAATATCAGGTAAACTTTAATTAAGTTTGTAAATCAACATTTTTACAGAGCTTTAGTCCTTTAAGTAATTAAAAACAAATTGAAGGCTTTTATATAAAACTTTTTTTCCCAGCTTGTAACTTTAAATATAATTTAAAATAATCCATGTATATTTTGTTTTCAAAATATATTGGAATGTTCTTAATTTCAAGTACTGTTGCAAAGCTTTAAAGTTCATCATATAAATATATAAAAGGTATAAATTTTACCTAATATTTAAATCAGAAATTTTTATTATTTTACCGTTTTAACAAGTGATAATATTCTAAAATAATAATTCAGTGATACCTTTAAGGAAGATTTATGAAAGCTTTTATTGCTTGACTGCTTTAAATATATTTAAAATTTATTTTGTTTCCATATTATGTTCGAACGAGTTTTTAATTTTGTTATATATTTGATAACTTTCACAAAGCTTAGGTGTCTTAAATAATTTAATAAAAAAGTGTTTTCTACTCTTTAACATCTATTTTTTTATTAATTACTTTACAGCTTTTAGCACAAATTGAATAGTTCAAAATTACTTTTAAATAATACAACTTAAAGCTTTAGACTAAATTAAATCTTATCCTTAGTTTGTTTTAAATATATACAAAGCTTTTAATTTTGAGCTTTTTATTAATTACTATTTTTGCAATTTAATTTTTAAAGTAAATTTAAATGATTTTTAAATACTTTCAAAAAGCTTAAGTCCTTTAAATGATTAGATAAAAAGTTTTAGTTTTATCAATATATATATGAGTAAATAGTGGTAATAGACGATTTTAAAATTAACATAAATCTTTTAAAAAACTCTTTAAATTCAGTTGCTAAGTTTTCTCGACTAGTTAATTAAAAAGCTCTGGTATTAAATGTTTTATAAATAATAATTGTAGCACTAGTGGATTTTAACCTTTAACATTTAACCTTTCAATAACCATTAACATTTTCAATTCATTTTGAATCCAAAATTTATATGGTAATTTTTTAAATTTTGTCATTAATTTAAATGCTTTCACAAAGCTTACGCTATTCAAATATTAAATAAAAAGCGCTGGTCTTATTTGTTACAATTTAGACTAGAGATTTTTTTACATATCGGTATTACTTTAGGTATAAAGAATTATTCAATATATAAATACATCAACCCTATAACATTTAAGTTGCAATTTAGAGGTTCACAAATGACAAGCACTAAAATGCATATGCTTAAATACCAGCTGATTTTTGTAGTATTCAGTATTTAAGGTTTGTGGGAATATTTGGGTTTCGTAAATAATTAAAAAACATTTTGAATAATGTTTTGGAAAAAATTGGGAAGTTCCTACTTTTGTAAAACCTATAAAAATGTTATTTGAAAGCTTTTTGCGAAATACTAAATTATAAAATTATCAAAACTTAGGTCTAATAATTAAAAAATGTGTTTTGGAAGATTTTGTTGTATATTCTAAAAAATTAAGGCTTAGGCTATATATGAATAGTTAAATTAATAACCAAATTATACGATCGCTAAGAGATAAAGTTCTTTTCTAAAACATTCGGTAACGTAATAATTAAAACTTTTTATTTAACTATTTAAAGTTTAATTATGATGTTACAATATTGAATTTTTTTTTTAAATTTCATTTAACTTTTGTCAATGCTTTGAAGTAATCAATTTTAGTATTTAAAAGCTTTATGTACAATTTACGTAACCCTCTTTATCTAATCCCTTTTACCTAGCCCCATTTGCCTAACCCCCTTTTCCTAACCCCCTTTCCTTAACCCCTATATTTAACTTAATATCCTTTCTTTAACCCTTTTTTCCTAACTACTTTGCCTTTGCCTAACCCCTTTTCCTATTACCCTTTACATAACATAACCTCCTTTGCTGAACCTTCTTTCCTTATCTTCTTTTCCTAACCTTCTTTTCCATACCCTCTCTGCCTAACCCCCTTTACCAAACTATTTTTGCACCACATCCCTTGCCTAACCCTTTTTCATAATCTCCTTTGACCAAACCCTTTCCTAACCCTCTTTGCCAAACCCCTTTACATAACCTCTTTGCCTAACTACCTTTTCTTAACCTCCTTTTCCTAACCTTCCTTTGCCTAACCCTCTTTGTATAACCTCCTTTGTTTGTCCCCTTTGCCTAACTTCTTTTGCTCAACTTCTTTTGTCTTACCTCCTTTGCTTAACTCCCTTTGCCTAAACCACTATGCATAACAATATTTACCTAACTCCTTTGCTTAACCCCCTTTGCCTAAGCCTCTTTGTTTAACCGCTCTTGCCTCCTAACCCATTCCATAACCCTCATGTCTAATCTTTTTGCCTAACCCTTTTTGCATAACCTCCTTTGCCTTACCCGTTTTGCCTAACCCTCTTGCCTAACTCTCTTTGCTAAACCCCCTTTTTTAATCTACTTTTCTTAACCCCTTTTCTTAGCTACCTTTGCCAAACCCCATTTTCCTAACCAAAGGATTACAGTTAAGACGAGTCTAGATTGCCGAACATCTCTAAAAAAATTCGAACATCTCTAATAAATGCAACTTTAAGCAAAAATTTAGAGCTTTTACGAAAAATGTTCGTGAAGTCAAAGTTAAAGTTAAGCTTTTTGACAATTTGAGTATTAGCTATAAAATAATTAAGTAATTTCAAACTAGAATTAGTTTTGTTGGACATAATAATAAAGCATGTAGAAGCTAAGCTTTCAATAAGAGTATAATTTGTTTTATACATGAAAGCTTCCCACTTCAAGTATTACTATTCAAATTATAAAAGCTTTATACTTTATCCAGTTAACGTCTCAGTACCTAAAAATTAAGCGACGCAAACAGAAAATTAGGCATATTATATCACAAGTCGAAGCTTTTTGCTTAGAATAATAAAAAAATAAAATAAAAAAAGCTTCATACTAAAATTAAATTGTGTAGAACGGTAAAATATGTCATTTTAAAAGTAAAAATATCGAACCTTCAGACACATTTGCTTCTAAATTGAAGCTTTTACCGTAAGCTTTCAAAAATTAATTACTTAAAAGTTACAATAGCTCAAATATGGCGACATAGTATTAAAAAGTTAAATTAAAGCTTTATACTTAAAACTGTCAGAAAATATCAAACTTTAAACATTAAAAATAAATTACTAAAAGCTTCTTACTTTAATCGTCTATGCAGAAGATATTATTACTACTAGCTTTGTTATGTTAACTTAATAAATTGGAAAAAAGCGTAATTTTAAAAAAGGTTGTATTGAAAGTTAGAACAACTCTATAATGAAAGTTTAACACACGAATTAGTTGCATGAAACGTCAGAATAATTTTAAGTGAAAGAGTAAACAATATATAATAAAAGCTTGGTACGTTTTAACAGTAATGTTAGAGTTTTATAAACCAAATTAAAGCTCTTTTATGATCATATTAACTAAACAATGCTAAAAGATTCAAACTCAGTTCTGTAGGACTTCACAATAACTCAAAATAGAATTTAAGCTTTAAAAAATCTCATATGTTCATTATCTAGTTAACAAAAGCCTTAACATGATAGTATTGCTAGTAAAATACTAAAAGCTTTATCCCAACATCGATTGTGTGCAATTTGACTGACTGTGTGTAACATAACAATAGCGATTTAATATAGGACATTAAAAGAAAACTGCAAAAGATTAGCGTTCGCTTTGGTCAGACAACAGATAGCAGAAACAGAAGTGTAAAATCACTACCTGGTAACATAGGTTAAATATACCAATTTCCAATATGCCAAAAAAACTGGATTATTTGATATTTAATCAGATCAAAAATGTTCGGTAAATCATTTATATATTTCCATTTCGATTTATACGCGTATATTGATTAGATAATGGTGGCTTTATATGACGGTCGTTTAACTAAATTTTACCTGTAATCGAATATATATGTACGTACATGTATATATCGGAACGAAAAATATTCCAAATTTAATGGTCGATATTGAATAGTAAACAATCAATTAAATATTGATATAACCAACAACCAAAGTCTGTTGACAGATTTATGGCCGATGATAAGAATGTTTCAAGATATTCTATTACAATCGTTTAATGATTTATGTAAAGTAGTTTTATTAGTTTTTTAGGTTTAATATATTCATCGTACCATAGGATTTAAATGGTGAGGTAAATTTAAAAGCAAACTATCAAACTGTACAGTTAAAATGGTAAACATAAAATAGTTTAGTGGTTAGTCGATTTATTAAAACTAAAACGACAAAATAATTATTTGATTTAGGGATGTTATAGGTCTACCACTTAGTGTAAATTAGGATATTAACTTGGAATGTTTTTTTGTGTATAGATTTTGTAAGTAAATATTAAAGGGGAAGGGGAGGAATGTTAAATGTTAAAGCGGAAGGAAGATGAACTATTTTATTTTTTTGCACTGAGCTCCCCTACACATAGAAAAAGAATGGAAGGCATATATATATATATATATATATATATATATATATATATATATATATATATATATATATATATATATATATATATATAAATATGTATATATATGTGTATATTTACAAGTTAACGAAACGATGTTCGGAGAGTTTAAAAAGTGACATTTATTCTTCAAATTTTACAACAGTTGCTTTCCAATCGACCAACCGCAAGCACTTGCAAGTACTTCGGTGTGTGTCTTTGCTAATATAATTTTTAAATCTGGTCTTATTGAAATTTGTAATTGTCAAGCGGTTCAATACAGACCCATCTAGTGATAAAATGATGCGTAACTGTTTCTAACTACTTATGAAAAATAGCTAGAGCAGTTGCGAGTAGTTTAAATTTAGCAAAGACACAAACCGAAGTATTTGCAGGCATTTGCGGTGGTCGATTGGAAAGCAACTAATAATACACTTTTATACTACTAAAATTACTTTAATTAAAACTAGCAATTTGGCTTTTTTATACTAAAGTAAAATGTTAACGTCAACATTTTTATATTACCGTGTGAAACACATTTCGTTGAAATAGCACTTGCAATATGTGGCATGTTATTGGCGATTTGCGGTTGATGCAGTGATTCTATTGTGTAGCATATCCCTAACTTTTCCCTCTTTAAAGATCCACGGGTCATGTATTTAAGGTAACCATATGAATCTTTGGTAAACAGTTGAAAATCCCTTGTTGTTGAGCTGATTTCTGAAGCCATATTTTGTAGAAGTGATTTTTGTCAGTAAAAAAATCGAAAAACCCATTAATATCAAGATTATGATTCCAAAATCTATAAGTCCTGATTTTTCATGGTTTGTGAATAATTCCTGTAATTTTTCCACTTTATTGAGGTGCTGTGAAGGTATTACGGTATATACATTTCTCTGTTATATTTGATTGAAGTACTGATGGTAATATATGGGATGAACGTGTTTCTTGGTTAATGAATGTCATGTTGTTTTGATTATTATGGTTCCATTGCTGTATTGTATTAACAAATTCCCCTCTATAGATATTTGTGTGTATTTTTGCAGTAGATCTCCCTATTATAGTTGTTCAGGTAGATTATGTTGTCCTTCAGTGTCCAATTATTTGCTTTTTGTTGAATTGGTGATCACTATTTGCATGCGTACCTCTTATGAGTTGACTGATACAATGGTCGTTGTTTATTTCCTCAAGGCATATTTTCATCGCAAATGATAGTTTCGTAGATCATGTTGCATTTCTGTGTTATCCCGAATATCTAATGATGATTTAAGATAAGTTCTTTATATTCTAAGTGAACCGGTTTATTCTGTTTGATTGTTGATCTAATAAGGATTTGGTTATGGTTAATCCTGTTTGCAAGTTTTTGTTATAGATATTACATTTAGTATTATGGAAATCTTTACAATCATCATAGGTTCTTTGTGTTGATTATCTTGCTTTATGCCAATCGCTGAGCTCTAATTATTTCTTTTATTTCTTCTTTGATAATTGTTAGTTTATTGAACAGAATTTGCTGTGTTCTCCCATCCACATTTTCATGCAATGAGTCAATAATTTGGTTGTATACACTAAGGTTCTTTTAACTATGTCTTCGTAAATGGTTAGATTGATGATAAGAACCATCTCGAATTTTCCATTGCTAATTAGTGCGGATCCTTGTTTAACTGTTACCATCGGATTGTTGTACTCATATTGGTTTAATGATGTTGTTATGGTCCAGAAAAAGGATCTAAAAGATGAAAGGGATGTATCCCTTTCATCTTTTAGATCCTTCAGTAACATTTTTATAAGGGTTCTATGTATTTTTTTTTATCACGTTTGATACCCTAATAAGTTATAAGTAACCAATTGGTTATAAGTAACCTCTTCTATGTCGGTGTCAAATTTTTCATGGTTGTTGACCAAAAAGTATTTCGAATTTTGACAGTGTAAAAACGAACTTCTAGGTTATTGACCTGTTATGACTCTTTTTCCTTCAATGGTATCCTTATTTTGACCCTCTATGTATGGTGTTAGAATTAGTGTTTTATTTTTCCAGTCGATTATGGCTCCTAATTCTTTTAGGGGTATCATTTCCGATGATTCCATCAAATGATTGAAGCCCTGGTAAAATGAAAAATTCCAATGTTTTGTAAATTCCTATACATCCAAACAAAATGGACCACAATCCTTAATTGGTATGCTTCCGCCTGCTGATCTTAAATTGAATTGGTAGATAATCGGCATTGGATTTTAGCTAATTCCGGTCTAATGAAATTTTTATTTGCTCCGGTATCGATGAGTAATTTAAGCAATTTAATATCTCTAGTTTTGTATTATAAATATGCTACGGTAGAGAGGCGCCCATCATAAAATTAAGCTTGGTATTTTCACTCTCCTGTTCTTTCTTCTGATTGTATATTCACCTTTGGTTTGTAGATAGTAACTCTTTTAGTTTTTCCGTGGTACGTTCTGATTGGAATGCTTGCGTTTAAATGTTCATTGATAATTTTGTTGATTATTTGGTTGATTCATCTGGTCATCTTGATGATTCGTAGGACGGTTGATATAATTGATCTGTCTAGTCTGTACAGATGAATCAATTGACATTGGGGTTGGTGGTTTAAAACCCTTTGGTCGTGGTAGCGGTTCTCTTACAGAAATATTGTTCTAGTGCTGGATGTTGTAGGCCAAGTCTCTTTGTGGTATTGGGATATTGACAGGTTTCTTTTGTGGACATACTGGATATGAGTTCAATTGGTTTATAGGGGCTACTACCGAATTATTGAAGCCCTTTTTGTGGATCACTTTATTTCGATAATTCAAGTTTTCAAAGTCTAAACAGGATGTATTTGCTTCTGGAAGAGTCTGTAGGCGTTGAATCATTCTGCTTAAGTCTTCTTTGAGTCTTCTTGTAAAACATCTAATGCACAATTTTGGTACCTTTCAGTACCTCTATTGTATCTGATGATGAAAACTGATGATTGATGTTAGTATAGAATTTATCTATGCTCGTTATCGGCATAGTGATGGTACAGGCATTTTTGTATCGATGCCCAATCGTCGCGAAATATATTGTATAATATTAAGGCTGCGTCGGCTTTCCCTCTAATATTCTGCCTAATGCTTTGTAGTATCGATCGGTATAATGGTTTGTTTCTTACTAATTCATAGTCTCTAAAGTTGTTATCTATATTGTGAATCCAAGATATGTATTTCGTCTAATTTCCATTAAACGTTTGTAAATCCTTCGCGCAAGCCGGGAGTCTGCTAATGTCGGTTAAATCCTGTTCGACTTTGGTTATACGTTGTTCTAGTCTTTTTGTTAATTCTATTTGGGCATTAACTGTTCCAGTGAGTTGTTTCACTTGTTGTATGTAATAATGCTTGTAGAGTTACTGCCATTTTTATTTTGCTTATGCATTACTATCTGAAGTAGCCAGATTACTAAGTATAGCAAATCGGACTATAAATATAGAAGAAAGTAAATTTGTTTTATGGGAGGCTATGCCACTGACATGATTCTAGGCGTAGATGGATTCCATGAAGTAATTAAAGAAAACCGCATAACAATTACGCCCAAACTCCATTTGCTGGACAGTTTACTCGGTTAGGTGATTGCTGGATATGTGGAGATATGCAGATGAGTATATTAATACGACAAGTCAGTATAACATGATCCAGACAAGTTCCGATGATGTTTGTTAGCAGTTATGACGTTTTTTTAGAAGTAGAAGAAGTTCTTTCTTTCTTCCAACGAAGATGAATGTAAAAACTATTTTTAGAATAGATATGCCAACGAGCGATACATAGTAGGATTGCCATTTAAATAAAATATAGATCAATTAAGGAGCAGTTTTATGCAAGTGAAATCTCATATGATTGCAATGCAAAGTAAATTCACAAGGTATTCAAATATTAAGGCTGAATACATCCAATTTATGCAAGACTACCAAAGGAATGAACATGCATGTCGCGCATTCCCGATGAAGATGTGTTTAAAGATAACAAACGGATATACTATCTCCCACATCATGCCGTAATCAAGCAAAGTGGTTCAACAAAAAAACCTCGTGTTGTCTTTGATGGCTCATGCAAATCAAGCACATGAATATCATTGAACGACGTCTTAAAAAAAACCCACAATTCAGGAGGATCTTTTCACAATACTTACCAGATTGCGTAGGCACAACATAGCAATTGTTTCTGGCATAGAAAAGATGTATCACCAAGAATTAGTCGATCCGAAATTTTGTTTTAACTTTTTCATCGTATTCGGATTTCCGATCATTACATCAAGCAACTACTGATAACGAGGGCATATCCCTAAAATTATTTAATGTTATCAAATCAGATTTGTATGTGGATTATTTGCAATCTCTGTGATTATTAACAAAAATAGAGTGAGATGGCATATTTAAAAGTTGGTGCTCCATACAAAATTAGTTACCCTGTCTTGCTACAGTGTGAATATCATGTTATGCGTTAGCTACCAACCAATTGGTGGCTCTAAAAGGTGGCTCTTACTCTTATGTATATCAAATGTGTCCGGAGCTTCACTGTCAAATGTTTGAAATCCAAAACAGACTTGACTGTCAGATGATAAAATTATCACTATAACAACGTTTATCACTAAAGAAAGCTAACATTCATTTTGTTCATTGACTGGGATAATACCGACATAGACTGGTTTTCACAATGACAGTACGTTTCATGTACTAGTCCAAATCTTATGTTTTTGTACATTAGCTAGGAAGACGCATAACATACAGAACATTTGAATTGCGACAGCTGTGATTAATGAATTCGATTAAATCAGCACACATTCGTTAATCTAAATCCATTTTTAAATTTAAATTTTTACCGATAAATAATTCATAACACTACATATACGAAATTTTAAGTTTGTTCAAAATTTTTTATCAGATAACGAATCACGCGTGTATTGAACCAACAACAATTTTTATTTATTTTCACATAATCAATCAATCAAATGGTGACACAAAAAATCAAATCCATCTATAGCAACGTGAATCATAAAAAAGTACACGAGTGTGGTATACAAATGCAAAGTGGTTTGTGATCAAGGTGACATAAAATAGTTATCGATTCGCGCAGTATGGTTTGTACGACGACTTTAATATTTAATTGAAACGATTGTGTCATAGTCTCAAAATTAGTGGACAGAAATTATACTAATTAAATTGGACTGGTACATATATCATGCAAAAAAGATATATGAGTTCGAAAAAAACACGCCTTGAAATGTTTATCGTGTATGGCATCACTGCGCCATATCAATTTGGCAACTTTGGAGATATATTGTATTTGTCACGTGTTTGTGCGAGCAGTAACGATGTATAATTGAATTTTATGACGTAGTTTGCACCTCAAAGTAAGAAATTCCTCAAAGATTGAATCCTAAAATTAAGCACATCATGAATGTTAGCACATTAAAACTGCATTATGCTGACCTCTAACCTACTGGATGCATTTTCTCAGCTGGTAATAAATTTTCTTATCTTTTACTACTCCAAAGCAGCTTTTGATTTATAACCAACAATACAAAGTGCAAAAATCCAATTATTCCAAGTATACAAGATATGGAATCGTTTTCAATTTACTAATTACAACCATGTACACCATCTGTTGATGTCCGCGCATATATCACGATTTATGACTCCCTTTTTCATATCACTGCGTTGT
This sequence comes from Tipula confusa, assembly GCA_963556175.1. NCBI lineage: Eukaryota > Metazoa > Arthropoda > Insecta > Diptera > Tipulidae > Tipula > Tipula confusa. Next base: position 36,104,751 of record OY744476.1, read on the forward strand.
AGATTTTCCAAAATTGTACGAATAGTATTTTACCCCCACTATTTTTGTCCACGAATTTAAACGCTCCCTTACCTCAATCCATACCAAACAATTTTCAATTTTTCGTTGGCGTTTATTTTTTATGGTGCGGGTGTTATGACTACTCTATACACGATTTTGTTCATGAATCGAGGCGAGACATTTTCCAATCTTTTGCATATTATATAGTAGATATAGATAAAAAAAAAACTATTGCCGTTTTATCAAAACGAACCAACAATTTTATTTTATTGACGAAGACGAGCATACAAATCTTAACCTTAACTGACCTACGAGTTTGCATGTTCATTGGTAGTGAAAATTTGATCCAGCATGTTGTCTACGGTTATACTATTTCCTAACATATATTCACACACATATATATAGCTACATTTATTTGTCTGTTTGTCTGCCTCTGTATATTTTTGGATTTATGTCTAAAGATTCGAACTGAATTTATTCGCGAATTCATAAAAAAAAATTTTAAATTCCGATTCAATGATTTTGAATGGGAGACACCGACATTGACATTTATGCGGGTATATAGAATTGGTTTTGTGATATGCGGTGATAAAATTAAGTTTGAGGTATATGCTGTGTTATATGGTGCTACATTTACATATAGTGTTAATATTTAATAATATTTACATTAAAAAATATATGGAATGTAGGATGTAGAGTGTCTACGTTCGGTAAGCATGAATGAGGAACTTTTAGTTTGCTTTATTGTTATGTATGGTTTGTGGTTGTGTTTTTATAAAGATATGAGATTCAGACAATATCCCATTTTAATTTGGAATTGTATCAAATTTGTTCTATTAACTTTTGCAAAATGAACCAATGTGATTAAACTGAGCTACTAAATTGAGCTACATTTTTTTATTTCATCATAAGTATATCTAATTTAAGATTGTGTTGAGGAATATCCTAGATGCTTAAACAATTAAAAATAATATTTCACAAACTTATGTTCAACATTCAGTGCCTTCTAATTTTCCGCATCTTATTTATGTTCCACAAACTAAATTTCTTTAAATTTTCAAATATATTATATTTCAAGTGAAATTTTTATGATTTTTGTCAATATGTTCCACAATTTTTTTAACTTGCCAAATAGAAATTTGACAACAATTTCAGTTGTTATTAATTCTAAAAAAGCATATTCTACTGTGTTGTTTTAGTTGGATTTAAGAGTCATATCTAATGTCCCACAATCTTCACCTTCAGTATTTTCAGTAAATGAAAATTTTACCTATTTTGACTAAAATGGTGTAGGCATAGAAAAGCTTATTGTTTGTAATTAGTTTTATAATTTTTTCATAAGTTTACTATACTATTTAGATACGTTCCACAATTGATAAATATTGTCTATTTCACATATTGTATAAAGTACCCTTGGCAATCTGAATTTTAACATTGAACATATTAAAAGTACTTATGATCCACAAACAATGAAATCGCGATTATTTGCTCCACACTATTATTTTTGTAAAATCAACCAATACCAGTAACAACAAATTATCATAATAGTTAAATTGAGCAATATAATTTTTAGTTTTAAATGTGAGCTTTCTTTGGTTTTAGTCCATTTTATTTAGTAACTTCCTCTTAAATTTAAAAATATTCAAAGATATGTACCCTAACATTTAAAAATAAAAATGCAAAGGTCTTGTGAATGTTTTGGATCTAGTTTATGTTCCACAGTTCTTTTAATTTGCCAAACAGACATTTGACAACAATTTCAATTATTAGTTATTCTAAAAAAGCATGTACTACTATAAAGTGATTTTTTTTGTTGAATATGAGAATCTAATCTGTCCTACAATTGATACAATACACCATTTCTGTAAATGAAAGTTTCCAAATTTTTTGACTATTGTTAGGCATAAATAAGCCGCATTTTGCAATGCATATTTACGTTTCTTTTAAGTTTTATTATACTATTTAGATACGTTCCGCATTTTATATAAATGGTGAAAGGTTAGCCCTTTATTTTTTTTAAATTCTTTTTATTGTGAATGGTTGGAGTCTCCGATTTAGAAACGAAAAACTATTTCGTTGAGTTCCCCTCAAAAAGTGAATAGTCAAAATATCGCTATCCAAAACAGTGAAATGTAAACAAATCAGTTCCCACTGGTGCCCACATAATGGTAGTACATGTAGCAGGATCATTTAAGTACTGAGCTAAGCAGCAGCAGCTCGTCTATGTGCCAACCAGCAGAGTTGACAATTATACTGCTCTATTTGTACATAGTCACCGACAATAACGTGCTATTCAAATACCCAGACGAAGATATCCACGATAAATTCAGGTGACTTGAGGGCTAAATATTTCCTACAGTAACTTTGAGCTGCACTTGCCTTAATTTCACATTCACAAGAAATATCTCGGTTTAAACCCTGCCCTTTATTACGTATTTGTCGTACTTATTCGTTTCCACACCACTAATAGCACGGATGCTATAGTATTAATTAAATGAATTTTAAGAAACCTATACAGTTTAACATTTCTGATACCTCCTATAGACGTTTTCACGCAGAATATATTCGGCTGTGCAGACGACCTAGCCCACTCCGGATTTTGTTGAGTTTGTTTTGCATGCCTATATTGTCATACATATAGTAAACATATGCCTCCAATATTTATATATTCCACACTTTATTTTCGTGAAACAATTTTTAAGGCACGCTGTTTAGGCACTTTTTGATTTAATATGTGTTTTAACATCTTTTGCTTCATGTTCCACACTTAATTCATGTTCTATACTTTAATTCAAGTAAACATTAAAATTGTCTAGGTTGTCGTTGATATACCCAATATTTTAAATTTATATTCCACAATTGATTTAAATGTTCAAATTTATGTTCCACACGATTATTATTTGAATAAGTTCTATAACAAAATCAAAAATTTGATTTGATTCGTTGTTGCTTAAGCATTTTTTAACTGCTCTAGATCGAACCTGGATAGAGAAACTTAATGTTTAAATAGAATCCACATACGAGAAAGTTTCAAAAATGTTAACCAATTAATGTTATGTTTGCTCAAAACATTTGTTTTTTGCTCTCAGTGTGTAAAAGTTTATACAAGCTTGTTAAAGCTTATGTTCCACATAATAAATATTACACATAAGTTATCGTGTTCAATTACGAAATAGGTTTAATCAAATGTTGCCAACAACTTGAAATCCTTATACATGCTTATAATCTACCAACGGTTCACATTATCTGTTCGGTAATGATGAAGATTATAATAAAAGTGTTGAAGTTATATTACATTTACACTTTTCTGAGACTTAACTATATACAACTTAAAACAACTATACACAACTAAGAACCACACAAATAAGACTTTTCTCCACATTTTGTATAATTTTAAAATAGAAAACAAACTTAAGTTGAATTTCCCGACTCAACCACATGTTTTAATTAATGTTCCACAGTATAGATAGTAAACATATGTTAACATATGCTTCCAATATTTTATGAATATAAGTTCCACACTTTATTTTTGTGAAACAATTTTTAACTCACACTTTTTGGGAACTTTTTGAGGCCTACATTTTAGGTTTGCTTGTGGTTTGAATTTTCGCATTTTAGAATTTAGAATTTTGAATTTCCATGTTCTACACTTAATTCATGTTCTACACTTTAATTCAAATAAACATTAAACTGGTCTGGGTTGTCTTTAATATACTCAATATTTTAAATTTGTATTCCGTAATTGATTTGAATGTTTAAATTTATTGATTTGAATGTTTAAAATTGAGGAACTTTTAAGTCTAATATTAAAATTAATGTTTAAATAGGTTCCACATTATTGCCATACAAGTAAATTCCTAAAATATTAACTGGATAACGTCATATTTGCACGAAACATTGGTTTTTGGCTTTCAGTATGTACAAGTTTACATCAGGTTAATACAATGGTGTTAAAGCTTTTGTTCCACATAATAAATATTCTACATATTTTACCGAGTATAATTACAAAATAGATTTAGTCAAATGTTGGCAACACCTTGAAATCTTAAACATGATTATGAGCATGCTTTATGATCCACAAGCGGTTTTCATTATCTGTGTGATAACAATTGAGGTAATGATAAAGGGATTGAAGACAAGTAACATTTAAACGCTTTGAAGACTCACCTAAACTCAACTATAGTTTACACAGTTAAAGGTTTTTCTCCACATTTTGTATAATTCTAAAATAGTAAATAAATTTATGATCCACAAATGGTATTAAATATAAAATTTAGGTTCCACACTATTTTTTCAAATAGATCTTAAAATATTACAATTTAATGAAAAAAGCGTGACTGTCCAAATTAAGTATGTGCCTCTAAAGGTTTTTATATTTTATGTCCCACATTAATTTTATGTGTTTTTAAACTTTGATTTCTTTTTAAATTAAAAATGTTATTTGTACATTAATGATGAAAAATATTATACATCACTTTCAAGTTTCTTTATAGTTTTAAATATGTTCCACAATTTTAATCTAATCATTTAGCTATAAACATTCAACTCTAAAAAAGTGAAAAATAGGACAGTTTTGGTAGGAATTAAAATCCTAAAATTTCTTCATTGGCCACACAAATCGAACTTTCTCTGTCAATATAAATTCCACTAAATTTTCAAAATAATAATTATCACTAACTCACCAAGTTTGAGATGTTAGTTACCGTTTTGACTCAACTGCTACTTGGAAGATTAAATTAAAGAATGTTTTAAGCATTTTGCTTGTTTACCATAGTTTAAAGTAGCTCCCAGTATAAATATTATTATAAATAATTTTATTTCGTGTTATTTCTTAGTTGTGTGCTATTTATGAAAACCACTTAATCTTTGTAAATTTGCGCCATTTAGTTGTAGTGTTTAGAAATACATGAATTCACTTAATTTTACTCATGAACTATTTTCACTCAAAGATTAAAGATAATATTCGGCCTAATACTCCCATTAAGTATGTATTTCCAAATAGTATCATATTATGTTTTAAATTTTAGAAACAAATAAATTTTTTAACTAAAGTTCACTCATAATTTACTTAGAGAATGTTTCTTAAGTTGCTTCGTTGATAAATTTAAGATTATAGCCAATATAAATTTCACTCAATTTTTAAAGTAGCCCTTAGTTAAATTTCACTCAATTTTATTGTTGCAATCAAATGCTTCCATAGTCTGATAGAGAATGTGAAATTTTAAAAATGAAACCCATATTGAATTCCATCTCGCTTTTAAATACCATATCGACTTTATTGAATTTTTTAAGAAGAACAGTATTTTCAGTTTACTTTAAGTAACATAACCACCCAAATTTTTTTAGCTTATTTTCTGTAGTAAATTTATGTTCCATACCTTTTTGCATAAACTAGTCGTCAAAAGGAAATATACAGTTATTTTAGTTTATAAAAATGGATTTGCTAATCAATTAATATAAACATTGAGTTTATTTAAAAGTTATGTTCCACAAGGTTTTATAATCGAAATACCGTAATAGTAATAAGTTAACATTCCAAAAGTATATTTTAGCAGTTAATATAATATTTTGTCTGTTCAGTTTATGTTCCACATTTTATATATTCAATATATTTTCGACAACTATTATGTTCATAGTATTATGTTCCACACTTTATTTTAATATTCTTGGGTTACAATTTTTAAATGCGTTACCCTTTAATTTCTAGTACCGCATTGATTGTAAAATTCTCTAAAACTTTCAACATAATTGAAATCCCACCACAACGACATAAGCTCCAATTTGACAATAACTATAACAACAAAGTACCAACAAATAAAAATAATTTAATAAAACATTGAAGTCTTTTGGGTTTTGTTTTATTTTACTTTGGTGTTAATCTTAAAGATGACGATTAGCTCATATTCTACGAAAATTTAACCAATTACTGCTATGACAATAACAATCACTATATAGCGGAAAATTCAAGGAAAACTGAAAGACATTAAGGAAACTGATAATACACAAACAAAGTTATTATTATTTTTGATTTTTATTAGAAAACTAAAGTGAGAAGTGTTGTTTGCTTTCTTAAATGGATCATCTTAATAATAATTGACAACTTTTGTTTTCCAGATTATATTGACCAACATATTTGTGACTTTAATAACATATTTGTTTGTAAACATGTGCTTTTGTTAAGTTAACTGTTTGCTACATTTTAAAGATGTTAGTCGCTACTGGCTGGCTGAAAAATTTATTAGGATTGATTATTAGTTGGTTTGAGTGAAAAAAGTTTGAAACTGTGAAAATTTGATTTACATAATGTGTTAACTTTTTTTTTTCTTGAAGCATACCGTGAAGAGAAAGAATTTAAATTTCATTGTATTGGTTTATATTTCCTATACTGGTACTTTTTTACGTGTTTGAAAGCTACGTACTCTTTCGTGAATTAACCATTTATGACAAAAGCGTCCATTGTAAATACTGCTTGAAAATATATATAAATTTCAATAAATAATTTTGATGCAAAAAAAATAGCAATTAGGGCATTTGTAACCTTTTTTTACTTTAATGGAATTGTTAAAACCTAAAACATAAACGGTTTTAAAATGCGATGCGAATTAAATACATCACCGCAGCACCCCATTTTTATGGTAAATGGTTTAGTGGTTAAAAAAAAACACCCGGTAAAATATCTATGTTAATACACAAAAAAAATTATATTTTCATTAACTTTTTCATCTTCATTTTTCTAAATTTTCGCCTATATGAGTTTTTCGGCTGCTGAAACAAAAATTTTTAGTCATCATACACATTTAGCTTAATATACACACATGACACAACATTAACTAATGTTTTAGAAAAAAAGCTCGTGTGGTCTGGTGGTGAACGGGTATCGTAAGAATACGACTGTTAAGAATACGGTGGACCATTCCACTATAGTTCAAACGATCTTAGTTTATGAAGGAACTAGAATCTAAGAAAATACGACAGTATTGGTTGGTGCCGTCTAGAACTTAACCAACACTGTGAGTAAAAAAGAGCTTCCTGTTAGCTTAGTGTATAGTTCGCTACTCTGGTAATAGTCAGTCCTAACTCTCTTTTGAACACAATAAACATACTTCTGGGTGATTAAAACTTGCGACGATGTGGCTTCTAACGTTTGATTTTTGTTGGTATGATGTTGGTTGCCGTTTGTTGGAGGACTTCAGTGAAATGATTGACTTTTTGGCTAAGAAACTCAAACGTGTACGGTTGAGATGTGATATGCTGCAGAAATGTGAGCCCAAATATCTTATCTGAGGTATCGAGTAATTGTCTGACACTAATACTATTTGCTACAGTCATCGTTCGATTATGAAAGAGTAGATGCTGTTCTTTTTGATGTTATACCACTCTCGTAACTTCCTGTTATAGATATGTGATGTGAAATATTTCAGTTATTTTGCATCTTTTTTTTTTATTGTTATTTTCAAGTATTGAAGCTTTTGCGATGTTGCCAGCCTCTGCTTGTTGCGATTCGTATATTTAGGTTGGGTTCCACGTGTTTTTAACTCCTCCAAGTTGTGCCCTGGCTGGTATATGTTTAGGCTGATTTTCAATTCCGGCTCGAATGACCATATTTCAATGAGTAAATTACCCCACCTTACACCGGTTGGTTTAACCAGTCGTTGCCAAGAATAAGACTTCTTATTTTTTTGATACAGTATGGGCTAGCAATGACGTGAATCAGATCCAAATTATGTGTGTTACATAAAACATCATTTACACAACTTTAACCAAATATGTACCAAACAAAAAAATACAAGTCTACACATAATTTTGCTGTGTGTGTATGTGTTTTGGGGAAAACGTAATTTTATTTTTATTTCATCTTGAATAAATTCATAATAATTTTCATGGTTTTCTTCCATTCCGTATTTACAGTCATTGCCAAAATTATTTGTACAACTTGAAAATATGCATTTTGAAATATGCATTATAAATTTTGTTGTTAATTGGTAACCAATTTAGTTCAATTAAAAAAATGGCCCCGATCTTATTTCCAGAGCAATTGCATAAATAATTTTGAACATGACTGTACATACATACGTCGTAAAAACATAATATGTACACCATTATGTAATTCTATGTATTTAAACGATTAAATTAAAATTGTTCACTGTTCCTGTGTGTGTAATTTAGATTAATAGAGGAAGTAGGTTTAATATGAGCTGGTGTCTGATAAAAATAAAAAAAATATTTCCCTCTTTTGTGTGGCGTATGGTGGTGTGCAAAAAAAAAAGACGAGTAATTTACTTATTCATCATTGCTGGGTTATCAGTATGATGATGCAATGCTAATTTAATTCATTTTTATATGTTTTATTGTTAATTAATGTAGATTGATATGTTCAGTTGTTTTATTAAATTTCCTTTATTCTAAAACCCTATGCAACCTGTAAGTTGAATATCTCGAGTGCGCCAGAAATCCGAACTGGTTAAATGTTTACAGAAATTGTTGCACCATTGGAAAATGTAAACCTTCCGATTAGTTATGAAATATTATTTTATACAAACGGCCGCTTCGGTTGGCTTTCCTTTCATACCTATATAAAATAATGATTACAGTCCACTCTTTAGAAAAACATACCAGTATTCTATTAGCAGTTTTGCAAGATTTGGTAGATATTTTCGATTATTGGCCTTAATTTTCCAGTTAGCAAGCCATTTTTCTATTTCATCTAAGTGTCCCTGCAGATTTCTTGAAGCTATCGCGGGATTTTGATGTGTAGCTAGAATTGCTGTTTATCATCCGCCTTGTAGATCCTGCATGAATCGTATAAATTGGTGGATGCGCTATGCGATTGACAAATAATTTTTAATGATTTTATAAAACTTTGCCAGTAATTAATTTACTGTTAATTTTGAGTGTAAGGCTATGTCCAAAAACGCTGCAGAGCAGTACTTTCTTCTCAAGGAGCATTTTTTCGATTGGACGAGATGAGTTCAATTTTCTTTCATCTTTACCGGGTTTTGGAATCATTATGATTTGAGAAATTTTCCAGGTTTCAAGAAAGTAGCCCTTTTTCGTTATAGCATTGGAAATTTAATACATTTTTTTGGAAAGATTTTAATTACTATACCGCTGATTAGATTATGATCTGCTGCTTTTTTGGATCTTTTTTTCCTCGATTATTTTTTGTACTTGGCGTCACTTGTATTGAATTGGTTGGATTGGGAAGCTTCTGCATCATCGGATAACATTTCGGTACTTTCGATTTGCTCGTTGGGTGTAAATATTTTACTAAGATGTAGACCAAATATGTTTGTAGACTCGCTAAATCAATTATTCCATAAAACACTACTTATCTTTCTAGATTGAGACATTACTGTCCACAAAAATGTGACTAATGGAGATATGAAGTAAGAATTTGTACAAAAATTACAATAAATCATTGGAGAAATAAGCTCACTGGTTTTGGAAGACATTAGTATTGTGGATATTGTTTGGAATCCAGGTTTTGGATACCAGTGGAGAAAACAAAAAAAAAAAACAAAGTTATCATTGAAAAAATTCTATTGTTCTAAGAAACATTCATTGAGATAGAGATAAATTGGTACTCACAATAATAAAATGTGAACAAAGTAAAGGGACGAAGATTTTATCATTGTCCAAATGAAATCGACCCAACTGTTTAACTGTCTTTGTTCATTTCCTCTAGCAGACGTTGGATAATAATCCAAAGGTAAATTTACCATCACGCAAATGTCGGCCAGGGGTGGCCAACACATGCAAATGTCCATGAGTCCATGAAGTTTATAAGTCAAATTGGCCAAGAAGAATGATGGAAGAAAAATGTTTTAGATTGACTATCGAATGCTGAATTACAAAAACGCTCATAGACTATTAACGAAGATATGCTAGATACATTATTGTATGTTTCAACATTTTTTCACACTAGCACTGCGACCTTAAAGAGCTTTTGTGCTTAAAATCCTTATTAATCAACCGTCCGTCAATATGCATGGTCTTGATAAACTCGGCAATATATCTGGACGGTATATGAATCATTTGGTCTAGGCTCATTATTCTCCTTTCAAAATGTTTCAGTCGCTTGCGAAAAATTGCTGAGCATTGGCACAGGACATGTTCCTCCAATTCCACTTCCTTATAATACAGAAGCGACAACTCTCCATGGGCACTTAGACGCATATTCTTAAGATGATATCTTAGAGAAACATGGCCTGTGATGAAGCCAGTTAGTAGCCTCAACTCATTTTTGCCAAGTACGAGAAGTTCTTTAACTCGATTTGACGAAGGTGAAATAAATCCCTTCGCCAGTCTTAGTCCTGTATTTCTGCGCGAAAAAGAGGTGCTATTCTATGGTGTCTCTTAGTGACATCCATAGAACCCTCCCGGATCATGCCATCTGCAGCCTCGTTTCTCTCGATTCCAGAATGTCCTGGCACTCACACAAGTGTTACCTTATTTATTGTCGCCAGTGTTTTAACTGCGTTAAGACAATCCCACTCCACTTTTGATTCAATGGTGTGGGATCTAAGGGTATTTAAGGCTGCTTGATTGTCCGATACAATAAAGACCTTAGTGCTATTTAGGCCTTTTTCTATGCCTATTCTGGCACAAAGTTCTATGGCGTGAATTTCTGCTTAGAAACCAGTAGCATTAGATCCCAAGGACTTGGAAAGTTCATTTTTACTCCTAAGTATTCCTACTCCTGCTCCACCTACTGTTTTAGAACCGTCTGTGTACCGTGCAATGGACTCTCTTTCAAAAGATGACCTACCTGTCTTTTAACTGTTTCTATTCGGCAACAAAACACAGAAGGGCTTATCGAAATTCAGTTTGGCTGGTATACTGTCGGAAGGCATTCTAATGGAATGGTTTGCCTGAAGCTCCCAAAAGATTTCCAATCGGCCACCCATATTGCCTGGTTGAAAATTTTCTTCGGCTTGAATCATCAAGGCCGCAATTGCAGTTTCCTTTTTGATATGCAGGTGCAATGGAGCATCTCTATTGCAGCAGTCGGGCATGTTCTCATTGCTCCCGTAGTATCAAGGCAAGCCAAATGTTGAATATTACTTAGTGGTACCTTCTCCTAAATTTTAGACCACCACACTATTGAAGCGTAGGTGACCATAATGTTTGTTGGAAATGATCAATAGATCATATTGGGTTGTAAACCCCAGGTTCGTCCATAGAGCCTCTGATAGGCCCAGGGTGTCTTAGTGGCTCTATTTTGAACCTTGAGTATGTGTTTTTTCCAGTTTAATTTTTGATCCAGAATGACTCCTAGATATTTAACCTCACTGGAAAAATTAACAGTAACACCATTTAACGAGAGAGCTGTAGGCGCAAGCTCCTTTTGGTAAAGGGCATAATAATTGTTTTATTTGCTATATCAGCCCAAGTTGGATTTGCTATATCAGCCCAAGTGCATTCTGCATAAGTTCGGAAATGATGATGTCAAATATAATAATCCAACACATTTCTCATAATTTTTAATAGAAAAAACGTGAGGCTAATCGGCGATATGCCTTGGGCTGGGTATCTGGACGACCCCCTTCTTTTGATATAAAGACCACATTTACTTTCCTCCATAGTTTTGGAATATAGTTTAAAGCATAGTATTGTATAATCCAACATTAGAAGACCATTTTATACAATCAATAAGAAAATTGTAAAAATGCGGTTAACAGCTTAATGGTTAGGGAGTAGACACTTAAGGATGTTCTGATGTTCAATGAGTGACGTGACCGTTATAGAAAAGTGACCCACATAACAAAAAAAATGCATACATTGCAATAGATTATAACGTGGATGTAGAATAGGACTAGGGACCACAGAAAATAACCACAATTTTGACTCATACCAAATAAAGAGATAACATCCAAAATTTTGACAATTATCCATACGATCCACATACATAGGATGGAAATTATAAAAAGAAACAGTACCAAACCCGTTACCTTCCGACTCAAACACCGCAGCTTTAGCAACTGTGCCAATTGCTCGGTTATAACAACTGAAAACCTCAAAATGCACATGATGATAGTTTTTGTTGGCACTTAAACCTGAAATTTTACTGGCATCTGGTTTTGTGCATTTAACTTTGAGTATACTCTAGGTACTAAATAGCAATTACCTAAATATTCCGGACATTAATAGATATTAAGTTCATCAATAAAATAATTGTACTTCTCGAAAACATAACACGTTTTGGCAGAAGTAGGTCACATCAATATTGATATACGTCACAACGTATAATAAAATTTATCCATATTTGAGCAGATGAAAAAAATCACATGCCTGCCATAATTAAATAAAAAGTCTTATAACTTATTTATTACAAAATTTGTTGTTGCTTTATTAAGTTTTTGTATATTTTATGTAAACTTTTCAAATTAAATAGGAATTTTCATTTTCATTATTATATTTATCGACGCATATTAAATAAAATGAAAAATTACCTAGAAAAATAGATTTCAGTGAAAATCACGCAATATGTCGATTATTGAATAAAATATTTATGAAGGTTGTTGTTGTTGTTCAATATTAAAATGAGCTTTTTGTATATATTTGGTTTAGTAATTTACAAAAAACACTTAAAGCTTAATATGGTTGGTAGAAATGTGTGCGTGGGGCTATGTCACAGTTTAATATATTATTTATCATTTTAAATACATAAATTGTATACTTTTGCAGATATAGTTTGCTAGATTGGTTGGTTGACTATAAAATATTATATATATATATATATATATATATATATATATATATATATATATATATATATATATATAAACATTGGTTCAAGAAAATAATGATAATGAAAATAACTATTACGCACCCTCCTCCACAGCTGATACCAACAGTTAATGGCTAGTCAATTTATCAGAAACACTACTTCCCAAAAAATTGTGCAATATTCTTGAATTAGGAGAAATTATTGGACTCCGATCTCTAAAATATTGGTTCCCTTCGTTCAAATCATTGCCAACGTCGAGAGTGCACTTTTCGTGAACACTGATGAAGAATTCGACAAACCATTGCTGCGAAATAAGCTTGCTAATATATTAACAAATTTTTAAACCCGAGATGAGCATCGGCAACGTCTGAATTCAGACAAATCAAATCTAATCCGTGATATTTCACTTACAAAAAAGTTTATAAGGAAACATCAAGAAATCTTATGATAACAAGAGCAGACAAAGGTAATTCAACCGTTGTTGTCACACGATCTTACTTGATACCAACATTTATAAAGCATTAGAAAAAGAAAATACTACATCCATACAACGAAGCTAGATTGTTACTATTTGGCAAAATGAAGGCAGGATTACAGAAATGGAGGCAAAATCATTAAGGTGACATCACGGTATAATGGCAAAACAGTACGGCCTACCTAAAATACATAAACCAAACACCCCTTACCGGCCAATTGTTAGTTCCAGAATTCCAGAATATAAAAAATATTGTATTACTACAGGATCATGTAGTTTTATCCTTAGATGTAGTGTCACTTTCTACTAATATCAACTGTAATTTGGCCAAAAGTCTTTTGAGTGAAAGATGAGTGGAAATAAAAAGAAATTCAAAGACGAAATTGGTGAAAGCACACTTCATAAAAGCTATGGAATCGGTTCTTCACAACTGCAAATTATGTTTCAATAATAAGATGTACAAGCAACATTCTGGTTCACCAATGGGTTCGCCAGTCAGTTAGTCATGGAATTCGTTGAGATCAGTGTGGTAGGTTCCTTAAATTTCACTCCAGTCTTTTACTTCTGTTATGTAGATGACATTGTTGTATCCGTTCCAAAACATAAAGTAGACACCTTTTTCGTTACTTTTAATTGACCAACAGCATAAAATTCACCATAGAAATAAAAATAATAATACCTTATCTTTTTTAGATGTTTTGATTGTGCTGAACACTGCTGGTTCAATCTCCACTAACAAGTTCCACAAATCAACTTCACAAATCAAATTTCAACTCCAACCTTCCACTAAACTCCAAAAAAATACCGTAAGTTTATTATACAGTAAAATACTTAAACTCTCTGGTCCAGCGTTCCATAGCTTCAATCTTCTTCAAACAACCCTTCTTAAAAATGGATATAATAATTAGTTGTCTTAACTCTAAGTCGGCAAATGGATATGATTCGATATCAGTCTAGTTTTTAAAAATTCACAAACTCTATACGTAACTCCTATGCACAAGTCTGGGTAGTAAACTGGTTTGTTTCAATTACAGGCCAATATCAGTCCTTTATTCCATTTCCAAAATTTTTGAGAAAATTATTTATAATAACATTATGAGTTAGTTGGTTCAACACAAGGTTATCAATAGGAATCAGTTTGATTTCTTAAGAACTCTAACACTCAAGCAGCTGTGGCTAACCTGATGCATAGCGTTTATTTAGGGACTCATGCGAAATTATTTGTTGGAGTACTGTTTATAGACATTCGAAAGGCATTTGATTGTGTAAATCATTACATTCTCATTGAAAAATTTAAACTACAGAACAATTTTAAGCAATATTAACAGACTATTTAAGTGATCGCTGTCAGTGTACAGCTGTTGACAATATTCTTAGTGATTACGAAACAATACATTCAGGTGACCCTCAAGGTTTGGTTTTAGGGTCGCGTGGTTGGTTTTCTATACAAATGACATATTTAATTTGAACCTATTTGGAAAAGTACTGCTCTACGCCGATGATGCAGCCATAGTTTACAGTTGCGACAATTCTGTTTCTCTTTTTTATCATATGCAGCATAATCTATATCTTATTAATAACTATTTGGTGGCCAACCAACTATCGATGAATATTAACAAAACCAATCAAAACTATCCAAGTTTGACCATTGATTCTAAGTTGAATTGGTCGGATCACATTAATAAATTATACAAAACTCTTTCTCCTATATTATTCGTAATAAAGCGAATATTAAATTGTATTAACTCTGAAATGGAGTGGCTAATTTATTATTCATATGTCAAATACCACCTTAAATATTTGATCTGAACTGCTGCTCCTGATTATTTACTGCACCCCTTAGTTATTGCAGAACAAGATCATAAAAATGATGAAACACTTACCAAGATTAACACCATTATATTTATTATATAGTGAAAATTTTTTACCTATTGCTATTTTAGGTGACTATGATTTACTAGTATTCATTTTTAAAGCAATTCATCAACTTACTAAATGCAATTACAATTTTTATACAGCTAGCGATGTCCAAAATCATAATACACGATACAATCAAAACTACTATATTCCTGCTCTAAGAACTAATAGGGACTCTAAAAATATTTTTATAGTGGTTTATTTCTGTTTAATAAGTTACCAGATGATATTAAAGAATTAAAACGCATTGGTCAGTTTACGTCGGCGGTTAAAATTTTTCTTTTTAATAATTGGCTACGTTTAAATTCAAACTAAACGAAAATCTTAAAATTTCAATCAACTTTATGTTTTTTATTTTTTTTATTTTTTTTTATTTTTAACATATTACATAAATATTTTCTTTTGTTCAATCTTTTTTCTTCTCTAATACTTGAACAATGACGAAAAGGAAAAAAAAGAAAGATAAGTATTTCGGTAGACGCCAACACCTTTTTGGTTTGACGAAAAGCTTAGAACTCCTTTTATACTAAACTGATTTTCACTTTCTTTGCCTTAATCTATGCGTTTCCACCTCTTGTGAGGTTAGTTATAGTTGCTTGGCGATTTTTGCGAAATCTCTAATAAAACGTCGATAGTTGGCCGCAAGCCCCAGGAATGATTTTAATTATTTTAGACTATCTGAGCCCTTCAGGTTTTGGATAGCTAAGACTTTTTTAACCCTGGCCTGATTCCTTGGTTTGTTATAATACATACTAGGAATTCCGTTTCTGCTTCCATGAATTCCGTTTTATATAGATTGTCCTTTAAGTTGTCTTTTTCAAGTTTCGCAACGATTTTTCGACATTGATTAGGTACTCTTCTTCATTTTTCCTCCAAATATGATTATATAATCGATATATATATATATATATATATATATATATATATATATATATATATATATATATATATACATATATATATATATATATATATATATATATATATATATATATATATATATATATATATATATATAAATATATATACACACATAAATCATGTATAATTTACATCTGCTGCATCTACATTTAAAATGTTTTATTCCTACTCGTAATTCAGTCAATTTGTAATAGATGTCTCTTTGTCTGTTTTCAAGATTAACCCTCATTACCAAAGAAAATTTAATCATATTAAAAAAAAAAAAACTTAAAATTCAACTGTTTCTTCTACAGTTGGTTCTAAATTATGACATCTACCAGAAAAAGTAAAAAAGAGGATTTATTTATTCTCCGTATTTATAATCATTTTTAGCTCAACCAATCAAATCATGACACGCAGTGTGAAGCTCCTAATATATGCAATTATTTTAAAAAGTTCACGTTTAAACGATTTAAAACTTTTAAATAAATATAACGAACGATATGGTGAGTTTTATATTCCATTTAAAAGCTAAATCGAAGTAGCACGACTACAGGTTTGCTCTAAATATATATTTGCATATTCCTATACTGGTATGAACGATGGTTCGGACCATGGATTTTGTAGTCCAACTGGGGTTATAGTTGTGTTCTTCGTCATCGCTGATCCGATTCAAGTAAGGAAAGTAGTCTTTTATATTCCTCTCCCGCTGAGATTATAAGCCGTCACCACCCGATCTAAACACCACAGCTTTAATCAAAGCACCCATTGCTCAGTCAGTAAAACTTACTAGACTCGCATAAATGACGTTCACATTCTATTGATGTCAAACGTAATGGCTTTAAATCAAAATGTAAAATCACAGGCTTAAAGGTCTTCCATATAAAAGATTATTTAGAAGATAATGCTTTGCATTTCCTACAATCTAAGGGGTGTAGAGTGGTTGCATTTGGTGACGGTGACTCCTCAGATTAAAACACCATTTAGTATGTGGTTGCCTGATTGAAAATAAAAAGTATTCAATTATATTTTGAGCACATTTGCAACATGAGTTTCAAAACAAAAACCCAAAAAATCAATTCCTCGATTTCGTATGGAAAACAGCAAAGTTTTTACCCTATCACCCTCATAACAGAAATCGTGACGTAAACACAAACCAGATATAATACAAATAATTAATTTAATCAAATCAAAAACAAACATAGTCCATATTTTGGGGGTGGTTACAAGCACAAAGTGTTTTTTTATTGTTTTGAGAGAGAGAGTGCGTGTGTGTAAGTGTTTATTAGTAAAATATATATGGAAATTTAGAAAATTAATTAAATTTAATAAAAAAAAAAAGAAAACGATAAAAACTCTTTCACCGGAAAAATACCGGTGTATAGGGTATCGCAGTGCGCAGCTCTGTTTTTTTTATGAATTTATAATTTGGTTGGTGTTATTATCACTTTGTAATGTGATTATTAATTTTCGTGTTTGTTTGGTTGGGAAATTCACATTAAAATCTGCTTCTGACATTGTTACATTGTTTGTTATTAGTAATGTTACACAGTTTTCATTTTAGCCTTTTTATTTTGGGAGATTTTACTTTTGAACAGGAGGAGAACTTAGATTTTACAAATAAAAAGTAAACTGACCTATTCCAAAAAAAAGTCTTGCCAGATCGATTTATAAAGACAATCGTTGTATTTGCCTTACCAATAACATTTTGACATTGTTGGATGAACTTTAAACGCTATTTCAACCTGATTCTACTTTTCTAAAATTTGTCCTAAGTGCGTATAATTATATACCATAATTGACAGCATAACCATATTTATGCTGCATATTTGCGTTGCTAAGTTTAACGCAAAACATAATATGAACTTCTTTTCTATATAGTTAATCTAGTAAATTCTAGTAAAGCAGGGAACGCCAGCTGTGACACATTATTGAGGGAAGAATGATTACTTTGTAGTGCAGATAATATTTTATTTTTCTTATGACTTCTCCAGATGCAATATCATTGTAAGCTAATCAGATTGTTTTATTTTCAGATCTATCTGTCACAACAATGGATGGAGGACTTTAAACAAATCAATTATAAGTAAGTATTTGAAAAAGTTAAAAAATGTTACAAAATTGAATATGGCATGGGTACCACCTCTATTTGTATCAAGAGTAGAAAGCAAAAAACTTTGAACTAACTTAAAAATGTGATAACAGACTAAGCTAAAATTCAATTAAATATGCCAGAGCCTATCCAACAGTTTTTAAAATTAAATACTTGGACCCCTTTACAAGGCGGTTAAACGACACTTGTAACCATCAATCTGATGATTTAAAAAAGAAAATTGGCTTGGCCAACAACTTTTTGTGGTACAAACAAAATATTGACATCTCAAATATGGAGGTGAATAGAAAGTTCACCAAGTGATATAATACACACTAAACTCTTCTGAAAACGTTTCTAAACGAAAATTAAATGAAATAGCAGTTAAACAGACATATCACTTTACAAGACCTTTAATAAACACAAAAAATATATTTAGCACGTAAATGAAATGAAATAATCGTTAAACGGACAAAACATGTCACAACACTAATAATACAAACACAATTTTTGTACATCAGGGCTTATAAGTTTATGATAAAATTAGTTTCAAAATGAAATATATATGCCCCAACTTATTTAGCTTCCCGAACCGCTAAACGCTAGAAAACCAAATGCATAAAAACTTAAAGATTTAATTGCCAACTAAACTTCTAAATAAAATCGCGCTAAAGGTATTCAATCAAGGGAAATTCACTAAACCTAGAGCCATAATTCAAACAATCTTTCAAATAACGATTGTCTCTAAATTACTCATAGTTTAGAATCTTCAAAAATAGCAATGTGGAATTCCAGCGGCTTTTCTCACCATTATTGTACATGGTAAAGATAAAAGTATTTCTGGAATAACCAGGAATGGCCATAAAATATTCGGAAATTTATTGTTCACCAAAAAATATAATAAAATTGGATTAATTTGTAAATTTATACAATTATTTGGGCCTTAGCTTTGTAGTAGAAGACTGAGGTTAACTACAGTTTGAAACACCAACACTGAGGTTCAATATTGACGACAACAAAAAACCACAGCGTTATTAAATTTAAAATTAAAAAATTAAAAAATCTTCAACATATTTCAAAACGTGAATCTTCCATATTTGCCTACAAATATAGGAAAAAGATTTCCGATGTCATAAATTTTTACAAAACTATAAGAAAGTGTTAATATAGTAGGTTATAGCAACAATCTTTGGTAGATATAATGGCCAAAGTAATTAATTTTTTGTCTAAAAACAGACATGTGTCAAGATTTATTTATCCATTGTACTTTTTCAATCTTGTAAAACTCATTTAATTTATTGTTATAATTTTGTAAATTTTTCCCTCAGACAAATTACTAAGACTGAGTCCAAAACCCATGATAAATATTTGTGAGTACAAATTTTTAACATTTATATGAAGACACCCAAATTATAACGGTCAGTTGCTATGATAATTTTTGACAAATGCCAATTGCGTCGCACACTCGGATATATCCAAAAAAACATATAAAATTCACTACTTGGGTTTGTAATAGTAACCTTTAAAAATAATTTTTTTCATAGTTTTTATACCTCATAAAAAGTGAATTTAAAATCATTAAAAAGTGAATTTAAAATATTTCAATCAATTGTTACAGTTTATTCACAAATATTTATTGTGGGTTTCGGATACAGCCGAAGTAAACAAAGTATTTCCGTGTTGGTAGGTCAGATAGAAGATTAGACGCTGGAAAGTACTATGCGCATTTTTCAAGCCATTTGATATTCTTTTAAATTGAAAATGTTCGAAATCTGTTAAAATATTTTTACGATCACAAATATCATTTTTTCTCATAGATATTTGACTTTTTTGGAATGCATAATAATGGAAAATACTTTGGTAAGATAGAGTCCTTTGTTATCCCGTTTCTTTTCATCTCTCGTATCTGACGATTAATTTCATTTTTAGTTGACGCAAACGATATATTTAAAATAGGTCTTGTATCACAAGTAGTTGAAATGTCACTTGCGTATACCGCTAGGAATTTGGTTTCCATTTTTTTAAATTCCGTCTTGTCAAAATAGTCAACTTTTCTCACCACGAACTTACTTTTAGCTAAATTTATTAGACCAGTGGACTGTAATAATGATGAACTGATATAAGAGCCACCAAGATACCATAAATGCCGTATTATATCTGGATTTCTGGTCGAGGGGTTTCTGTTAGAATACGTTTTTTAAATCATTTAACGAGATAGATCTCGTCTGATCCAGACAAACCAACAATCCGCTGATATCCTTGACAGTAACCTTATTCAGTTCTCTAGAATCCAAGCACAGACTAACTTTACCTTTAGCCTTACGCAACAACGTGTCAGGAGAACTACAAGAGCTTTGTGAATCCTAAATAATTCCCAATCACAACATCCGGTCCAACTCAGTATTTATAAGCTTCTACATGGGAAAATAGAGTAAAATCTATGTTTTACTGACTTTGCTGAACCATCATCAATATTGTGCGACAATAAAGCGGGTTTATCTAAACCCAATTTAGTACTAGAAGGAAAGAGTTCAAGATATGAATTTTAGGAGCAGTAGAGTGATCGAGCATTTTGTCAGACATATTAAGAAAAGAGACTTTTCGTTCGATAGAGACTGGTTCCAAAAATCAATTATAAGGTACAGAGGTTGCTCTAACTAGGGCACGATATACAATCTCATAATATAATCGATACCAGTGAAAGCCACAAGAGCATAAATGTACCCCAATACTTGTTGAGTCTGCCCACTGGCGGTATTAATATGCAAAGGAAAATTGTGGATTTAGGTTTGGTGATCAACTCAAAAACAAGATTTTTTCGGGACCTTGCCCTAGAAAATTGAGAGTGGCTCCGATGTCCTAAAGATTTGTAAAAGGCATGTTGTTTATTAAAACCTTAGCATATCCTTGGTCTCAGTTGGTCTTTTTTGGGTTCATAAGGATTATATGGTTTGTTGTAGTCCTGGTTCCCAGGATTCCAATGACCCCTTGGTAAATTTTTTGAGCAACGTATATATATATATCTTGACATGATCGTTTTTTTCTGACCACATCTATAACAAAATAAACCCTTGAATGGCAGTATGGCATAGGACAATTAAAAGATAACGCATATTACAGCAGTTAAAACAAATGATAGTAGTTTGCAAATCATTTATATTAAGAAAACGTCTATCAGTAAAATGATATTGTAGAGCCAACTTCATGTTGGTCATTAATATTTGTATGAATTTCTAAAGGGTATTCGGAATTGGAGAGTTAGAGTCCACATATGATGATAGAAATCGATAAAGATCTCTCCAGGATGTTATTTTCTTAGCTCGATCATCCGTATTTCGTAGTTAGTTCACTTATCTTTAAAACGTTCAACTGATACCATGATGCCTGACTAGGCAGGCAATCTAGGACGATTTTAAAATCTGTCCACAGGTCGATGTAAGAGATTTGCATGTTTAGTATGCCTACGACGCGCCTGGTAATTCAACTTAATAATACGGCTCCCATGAGTTCAAGTCGGGCAAGTTTACTTGTTTCACCTACGTCACTTACTTTAGCTTGGGTAACAATTAGAAGTGATTAAAATTCTTCTCCTTTTGGTGTTCTTGCATAGAATACTGATGTGTCGACTAAGCCAACTAGGCTTGCTCGTGTCAAAAAAGCCGTGAATACTGACCATTGTGGTGATAACTATCCACCTTGGAACTTCAATTTTCGATGTAGCACTCAACTCGTCTGTGATCTTAGTCCATTTCGTTTTTGTATATATAGATTAGTAATTCATAGGTTTTAGACTTCAAGAATTGCTCGAATAATCCCATATACCTTGATTAGGTTTCTTGGACGTTCTCGATTCCCCAAAACCGTTGAAGTGTTTGTTTATGTTAATTAGTGTGGTGAATGATTTGATTGACTCTGAACTTGAACCCAAAGATATATACTGTCAACTATGTACCTTACTTTCGTATTTTGAGCAATGATGTTACTAGCTTTAATTCATTTAGGTCCATCTTCGAGTAGATCAATAACAATATCAGCGCTTAGCAGAATATCAATCGTTACTAATTTGTGGAAGTTAGGGATTTATAAAAGTTAGGCATATTTAAAAATATTTTGAGCACCTTTTGTAATTCCATGTAGTACTTTTACCCAAAAAAATATATTTAAAAATAAAATATTAATTTTTTCATTATTTTATACGCCAATTAGTCGAGGGTCACGAGCCAAACGTTGTATCAGCGGGCGGTAAAGAATAACAAGGTTAATTAAAATTAAGTATTTTGATAATTTGTTTTGTTGAAAAAACTACCTTTTTTTAATTAAAAACGGACGCAGATGCCAGTAACCTCTCCGATAAATATTTTGGAACCAAGTTTTTTAAACACCCTTTATTTCAATGAATATTAAAAATTGATACGTGTTCAACCATATTGAGTACGTTAACACTATGTTTCTTTATAGTAGCAACAATATCGAAGTTTGAAGAATCGAATACTGAGACAGAGTACGAGGGCTCTAGAAGAAAAACATACAGACTCCGAGAAAGTCGAGAAAATCGAAATAATAAAAAATTTGGTGGAAAAAAACTCAAAAAATAAAATTGAGTGTCAGCGACAATATAGACTAACTGAGAAAAAAACTGAAAAAAGCACGAACCATTTATGGAGACCCAAAAAGCCAACCAAAAAGTCTAGAGCTGATTATCATCGATAATACCGGTTAAAGAAAAAGCTCAAAGCAGATTTACCTCGGCTTCTGCTGAAATGATTCCAAAGCAAACTATGGCAAATTGTCAAGATGTACAAGACTAGCAAGGTCAGTGTTAAAAAAGGCAATATTTCATCTTTGGAAACTTTTAATGGCTTCAAATATCCAAAGAGACCAGCAGTTTTACCAGAATTATAGACAGACATCATGGCTGAGAGACACATTTAGTCAATAATCTCGTTTATGCAGATACGTTGTTATACAGATTACGATATTTTAACGGTCAATTTGATATAACCGGGCAAATAATTAATGTAGTTACTTTGGTTAGTAATATGACCATTTATTTAATGGATAAGAAGGAGACGTTTGTATAAATGTATTCACATCAAGAAGAAGCTTATACATAAAACGAGCTATCGTTATAGGCTGGTTGAAAGGTCGGTCATCAAAAATGGTTAACATATTTTCTAGTCCTATAATAAAAGTGTTATGTATTTTAAACATTTCCAAATCAAACTAGATAATAGAAACATTATAAATGACTACAGAGGACTCAAATCATGATAATACACAAGGACATATTTTCGTGGAAACAGCAGGTCACACGCCTCTTGTCTATTTTGAAAAGGTACAAAGGCGAATACACATTAATGACTTAAGTAAACTTTTATTAATTGAAGAAAGTCAACAACAAATTCTCATGTGGAGCGATGATAAATGCCTGCAAATCGCTTCAGTTTTCAGAGAGTTTGTTGTTCGACAAGTTTGCAGAGAAATTATCGTTTCCAGCTATTTAGTTCCAACAAAATAGCTAAGCTATTTAGTTGGAAAAATGGTTACACCATTTATGATGCCAACAAGTGAATTGCGTCATTCAGATAGAAGTGGATTGGTTGCGTGACATTGCAGAATAGGCAGTCTGGCTAATTCAAGGCCATTGAATGATCTAGACTTAGCACTTTTCCCAGTAACCACCAACTTTTGTTCATTCCGCTCCAACATATAAACGCAACTGAAGTAAGATGCATATAGTTTCATGATTAATTCCATTATCCACCAGGCTTTTTCATTTGGCCTACTCGTGCTTGCTTTTTGTTTGGACAAAAGACAGGCAATTGTCAAATAATTTGCAAATCATTGGTTTGTAACGGAATTTGTGTCTCAAATATATAAAAGTCATGCGTACATCACAAAAAAGTATGATTCAAGGTAGTTGATTTGTAAAATCGTTAGTTTTAACCAACCAGTGCAGCAATTATTTCCTGATGTATTAAAAACAACCAAAGAGAAGCATCAACAATTTCACTTGTTCACAATTATGATTTTCTTAAAATGGAAAGTCGCGGTTACAAAGAACCTCAGCGAGAATCCGAGACCAGGTCTCTTAATAAGGAAGAAAGATCGGCTATACCAACGATTTTTTGACGAAAACCGTAAACCAGTGGTGTGTTAGATCATCGTAATGATCTTTAGTGTTGTATGTTCGTCATCGTCCACACAGTTCAATAAAAAAAAAATGCCAAGATCGTTGCAGAAAAATAACCACAAGAGGTACAAACTATTTAATTGCTCAATATTATGTGGACGATTATCTCGAAAGTTACGAGACATTGGAAACCGCTATTGAGTCTTAGTAAAGGACAAATAGATACATTTACATGATGGTTTTGAAATGAAGCAGTGGTTGTTCAATACTGGGATCTTAGTTGAAGTACTCTGTGATAAACTAGCTGGAAAATATAAGAATTTACAAATCGAGAAGTAGTTCACTGTTTAAAAACTCTTAACCAGATATTGTTGGGTTCAAAATTAACAGATTTGACTCAAAAGTATTTAAAGAAATAACAAAACCTATCAAACGCCAACTATCGAGCTTTCTAACGAGCATTTATTACCCTAAGGGCTACATTTGTTTGGTGTATATTTACTTTAAATAGATAAAGTGTGCCGCGCAAACTCCAGTTGGGATAAACAAATAAGAACGAAAGAGTTCACTATAAATGGGCAAAAATTATCGGTTTGCTCAAGGAATTGGAAGTTCAGAGACTTTACTCACCACTATAGTTATGAACAAGAGTGAAAAGTATTTAACTCCATGTATGATGTATGATGCTAGTAGCGATCTTACCAGTTTTTTGGATGGAAAAAAACATTAATTTATGGCCATTTATAGTGGCTATCGAAAGGCTGTATTATTGAACATACTCAGCGATACTATGGAGATGCTAGATTTAAGTGGGCTTTGTTTAGCGGGCTATACAAGGTAATTTGCTGAGGTTTGTTTAACCGTTATATTTAAAAGAGAAAGAATTTGTCTGGCTAGAAGCAGTATTGCAGTTTGAAAAAGCAAATGTATTGGAGTTTCTTCAACAATATGTTAACATAAGACAATATTGGTGTACTTGCATACTTGATTGATTGATAAATTAATAAAAAGTAGAGTTTAAAAAATTGATTAAACATTACAAACCATTGAATTAACCGTTTTATGACCAAATCCGTCATATAATCTAATCGGCGAAAATCTAATTTATATACACTTTATTTGACTCAAAATTTTAAAATAAATATAAATTAGATTTTAACAAAATTGATTGCACATTACAAATCAATTGAATTAACCATTTTATGACCAATACCAACATGTATGTACTTGCATACTTGTTTAAAAACTAATATTTTAAAATTTGTATATGAAAGTATGGAATTAGCAGTTTTGCATGCTTTTGCGCTGGTATGGCACCTCCAATAATTAAATTCATAGAATTTACCGTAGGGTTTGTTGTTTCATAAATAACTCTTAACCACACGACTTCTTTATTTTTTGCCACTACAGGAAACAAGTAACAACTCTTTAGCTTTGCATCATTAACTCATGGGTAGTTTATCTGTGCTTTCACTGGAACCAACTCTTAGAAAATGTGGAAGTTCTAGAAAAGGCTTGTTTGTACGAAGAGCGCAATTTTTTCAATGCACCCATTGAAATTCGATACACTTGTAGCACAGATCACTAATCAGTGCTATCACTGAGAATGTGTCTCTTAATTCATTTACGTTTGATTACCACACCGAAAACGACGCATAATAGTTAAAACAATGTGCAATAATTAAGCCGTATTATAACCAAAAAATATGGCGTCTACTTATCGATTTTTCTACTATATTCTGGAACGTTATTGCTGGTGACAAAAATAATGGTAGCATCCGGCTCGAAGATTATAATTTGTTTATTGTGTGATTGTGTGGTTGTATAGATAGGCCTATCACGCATGATGTTATAAGTGGACTTTCACACGCGTTGGATCCAGGATAGGCTTTATGATACACTTTGGTATAAAAGAAACGTTAATTTTGATAGACACTTAAATATGAAATCTTTTAGCAAAGTTATTAAAAATTATGGCTTCGTCCGGACAAAGAGTAAAACTTCATAAAAAACAAATTAATAGAGAATGATAGTTGCAAAGTTCTAATATCAAATAAAAAAAAACCTAACTGGCAATGATCAAATACTGTCAAACACAGTTCATATTCAAATCAATCGGTAGTGTTGTTTATACCTTCAAAATATATATTATCAATAATAATAAAAATTAAGTAATCTTATCATTTAGCACGTGATAACATGCAGATAAAAATGCTTGCCCGTATGATATACACAAAAAAAATTATCTTTCTAACTCGACTATAATTCCACTGTTGTGTGCGATATCATGATATTCGTTTTTATTTTTTGGCAAACCAACAATAAACCATAACAAAATTCTTTCGTGTTAGTAAACAAATACAAACGCAAAATCGAATGTCAACAATAATAAAAAATTTATTTGATTCAATATTTATTCAGTTTCGATCGATATTTAGCAGTTCCAGTTGGTAGATTCAAAAATGTCAGTTCAAATTTAAACAAAACAGAAACCATTGACATATTTGAAGTAAATCCAGGCAAAGTGCTCAGGTTTATCGCTCAGTTGGCACGTTTTAAGCAGTCAATCATGCAGCTTAGCTAATATTCCAAATTTTATTGATAAAATTCAAACTCCGATCTGTCACTGTACTCGACATCAAATTTCAAATCGAACAAATCTATAATTTGATTCGTGTTCATGTCGTACAGGTCTATTTTTGTATTGTATTCGTCGAGTATGAATTTAATGGGTTCAAGCGTTATTCGGCGGCCAGCACTTATCACCTTTATAATTTTATTATCGAATTGAAATTCTTTTAAAGTTGATTTTAACGCCTCGACCGCACACAATTCAAATAATGGTTCCCAAGTGTTTTCGTCTTCAAAAATGTCTGCGTACTGGAAAATAAAATATACTTTCGTTCAATAAACTTACGACTTTGATTTGACAGCGTTACTAACATTCAATTTATGTAAACCATTGAGGAGAGCCCAATTATGAAGTGAATTTTCGAAAGTTGCATTATAAACTCGTATAATCGATTTGAGATCTTTACAGCTGTGCAAACCATCTAAGATATGTTTGTTAATTTCAATACTATCAAAATCAACCCTGTACACCTTGAGTTGATCGAAAATCGCATAATCCTTCAGATTACAGTAGATATGCAACGAAAATGCTCGCATCGAGAATTTTAACGTTTTGAAAGATGTTAGAAAACCTTCGATTAAATTTTTACAATTTTCACCAACTAGAAATACGTAACATCGCCCACCAAAACTATCAATAAACGTTTCTCTCCCTCTCTCACTATTACTCGAAAGCCACTCGTATTTCGTATCCACACGAATTGCATACACATTAGAACATTGGGCTATATCACAAAAAACTTTTAAACTCATTTTATCATAGCCCCGACCATCGACATAAAATGTTGTACGCGTCTGTTCATTTATGACATTGAGATAATCGCTTACGTGTGCTAACTCAACGATCGAATTTGGTTTATCGGTGCCCAGGGGTGGAGTAAATGTATCTTTTGGCCGTGTTCTAATCGTTTTACAAATATGTTGGTATTCATACACTAAATAACTGATAAGTAAATCTCTTGCCACATAATTTTTTTCAGACTCGTATCGTTCCAGATCGAAATGACTTTTTTGCACAATATCACTGATCAATTTTCGTGTTATCATAAAATCAATGTCCCGTTGGATATCGTTTGATGGCGACGAGCCAATGCGGAAATCACAAAATGCCAATTTCATTAAAAGTAACTCAAAAATGTTTAGCTCGTTAACATAGTCGAGTGTTCGCAGGTGACTCGAAACAATCGACAGTGTGAAATATAATTTATTATCGATTTCTATGTTAAAGTGATGAAGCCATCGTGGTTGAAGCCACGGAAATACGAATGTCATATAGTAATATGGTTGCGACAAGAATGCTTCGTTCGATTTTAAATGCGCCTTATATTTTGGTAGTATGTCTAATGCACTAACACTTTTATCAAACGTAATCACTTTAATTAATCCTCCACTAACACAAATTCCAGCGGTTTCTTCAACTTTTATAATTGACCCTTCTAAATTATGATTTTGAATAAATTGCTAAAATGTTATTTAAAATATTAAAAAAAAAATAATTAAAATCGAAATCCGACTAAAAACTACCTTCAAAATACGATACGATTCAACGTTTATAAATAACGTGACGGTATCGTGCCATGGATGTGAAAATTGCGAATTTCGTATTAATTCACGAATTATATCCAGCTCCTCGGTAAACACCAAGCTTACATAAATGATGCACATATGAAAGTATTTTTCACCAATTTGTAATCGGTAATCGAAACTTTCCCATGTCGTTTTTGCAGATAAACGTTGCTTAATTTTTTTAAAATCCTTCATTATGGTCGCACTAACACAAAACGCCCATGGATGCTCGTGTATTCCAACTGAATGATGGAAAGTTGGATAAAATCATGTTAAATTTTGAAAATATTTACCAATTTTAAAACTAACTGTGACCGTAACCATCGTTTAAAAGATGGTCGTGTATCATTTTATAACTACTTGTGACTGGCATTTTATCGTAAACTGGCCAACTGATTCTATTCAACAGTAAACAACAACTAACGATGAAATTTTTATTTTATCGAATTTTTATTATTACCAAAAAAAGATAAGATTAGTCTAATATAATTATAGTTACTTTTAGTTTAGTATCTGATTTAGTCACATTGATAAGTAAATCGAAGTGTAAGAAATAAAAACGAAGACAATTCAAACAAGTTATGATCATGTTATTCTGGGCAACCAAAACTTATTTTATTTGATGATTAAATAACAAAATTAATTAGATAGTCCAGCAATCTACCTAAAAGAACAAACGTTAAAATTAAGACTTAAGTCAGCCATTAAAAATAGCCATAATGGTATCGTTTTATATTATCGTTTTGTGTAATCTACGTCATGTAGCGTAAATATTGTCAGAGTTATGTAATGCACAGTTTAAAGTTTTAAGTTATACATTTTATGGCTATTTGTTTTGGTTGTAACGTTAGCAAAATAATCGATATATTAGCAAAAAACGTAACATTTTGTGACAACGGTGGGATAGAAATATAACGTAAAGTAAAAAATGCGATGAAACGACTAAGTAATAATAATAAAGAGAGGTCTATTCGAGAGCAAATCACAATGAATGTGATTTAGAACGTTTAAGTTCATGGAAGGCGAGTTTTCCCTATAAAATCTACCATCATATCTGGAGACACGATCACGTAAAGTAATATTGACTGAAACTAACATAAAGTGGATGGTTCTAATAAAATTTTCGGATATCTCTAATATACGCCTGCCATTAGTATATTAGAGAGAAATTCCCTCTCGAGACCCCTAGTATTTAAATCTTCGGCTACCACCATATGTATCGCTTAAAATGTTTGAGCGAGTGGTTTTTAGTGGAAATTCGTTGTTTATACTTATAGAAGCAGCCCGGATCTTTTTCAATAATTAGTTGCGGTAAGAGATAATCAGCAATTTGGCTCTGATTCATATTTAAATGAAGAATGTGCACTACAAGTGTGTTTTGATCCATTACTCTCAAAAATTTCCACTGGAAAAACTCCCCAACTTTGACTTCTTCAACAAAACAGTCAACATAGATCGCGGATCTTTCTCGAAAGACTTACGACTTGATCTTTCTCTTGTACGACATTTTTTAAAACCTTGAGATAGCCTTTCAAAGTAGCTGTAAGAGGTCTCTTTCGAAAACGATTTTCCGCTCAACACGTTAGCCGAAAGAGCTGATAATGTTATGGAGATTATGAACAATTTACAAATAAATGCAGTGGAAAAACCAAGTTGTCTTATTAATGTTCCCGCTACTAATTCCGTTCAAGAGATGATAGGTTTCAAAAATGAAATTCTAACTGAAATTAACCGTTAACCTAAATAGTTCGAGTAGTAGGTACAGGAGATTCTGCTCTAATTCAAATGGAAGGAATAATAATCTTTGTTTCTATCATTCCAAATTTGGAGTTAAGGCTCTTAAATGCTTACCGTTTTGCGTACATTCTAGTACATTTTCCCAACCTTCACAACCATTGAATTCAGAAAACTCTTAAATCATCAATACATGGCAACAAGTGTTGATGATCAAAATTCGAATCGCCTTCTCATCAAAGAAACAAATTCTAAAAAACTTTTCTTGATAGATACCGGTGCTGACGTTTCTATAGTTCCACCCAATATTTGAAAATCTCCTCCACAGACTCGAATTTTAATCTTTCCGCGGCCAATGGTACCAAAGTGAAAGCTTTTGGTACTAGTTTGATTAACTTGGATTTTGGATTAAGAAGAGTTTTCAAATGGACTTTATGTTATTGCTGATGTTTCCTCGCCTGTTATACGGGCTGATTTCTTGAAACATACAGGTCTCTTGGTCGACATTCAAAGAAAAATGACCATTGATCCATTAACCTCACTATTTTCCATCTGCAAAATATCGAATTGTCCCCATACTCTACTTACCAAGATCGACCAGTCACAGTTACTGCCGGAAATTTCTCATCTTCTCTCCGAATTCTCTGAGCTTACCAGAGATAATTTAAATGTTCATTTGCAGACCTAGCAACTCTGCTTGGGCAAGCCCTCTTCATTTGGTTAAAAAAAAGAATGGTACTTGGAGACCTTGCAGAGAACCAGCAGACATACCTAAAACAGCCATCATAACTCCATTAGGTCTTTTTGAATTTTACTCAATGATTTTCTTAAAAATTACAAAAAAACAGTAAGGTATCAATTGGTCCAAGCAATCCATTGAAGCATTCGAACGTTGCAAATCCAAGTTATCCGAAGCATCTCTTTTTATACACCCCTCTTCTACCCCTAAACTGTCAATTATGGCAGATGCGTCCGACACCGCGGTCGGGGCTGTTGTGCAACAGTATTTGTCTGGTTCGTGGCAACCATTGAGTTTCTTTTCTGTCCGACTTAACGAAACCCAAATGCGTTACAGTGCTTATGATAGGGAATTGTTGGCTGCCTATTCCGGTATCAAACAATCCCATTATATCATAGAAGGTAGAATATTTACTTCTTACACTGACCACAAACCACTCACTTATGCTTTTTAACAGAAACTGGAAAAAGCATCACTTAGACAATTCTGTCATCATGATTTCATCGGACAATTTACGACTGATATACAGCATGTTTCGGATATCGATAATGTTGTCGCCGACACTCTATATCGAATTAATCAAATTTCTATTTCACTTTTTTTCAATTCGGATAAATTTATCTACTGCGAAGTGTCTTCTAAACGTCCGAAACCATTCATTCCTAAATTTTTCAGACAGTCAGTGTTTAACTCCTTTCATAGTTTGTCATACCCTGGCATTAAATCTTCTGTAAAGATTCTATCCGAAAATGTGATTTGGCCTGGTATCAAAAAAGATACCAGAGTGATGGCACGCAACTGTTTATCTTGTCAAAAAGCCAATGTCACAAAACGTATCAAATCCCCTTTTGATACCTTCGAATTATCGTCTCAAAGATTTGATCATATACATTTGGACATCATTGGTCCACTTCCCATTTCTAACGGTCAGAGCGATTGTGTCACTCTAATCGATCGTTTTACTCAATGGGCTAAAGTTATACTGGTTTCAGACATTACTGCCTTAACAGTCGCGTTTGCATTGTATTCTGGTTGGATCGCACGTTTTTGGAGTTCCTATTTCACTGATCAAGTTTCTCTATTTGAATCCCACCTCTTCGCCGAACTATCTAAATTTTTGGTTTTCGAACATCGCAGAACCACAAGCTACAATCCTAAATACAATGGCATTATTGATTCAAATTCTGCTTTCAGTTCTACGTGGACTACGTTCTACTTTTAAAGAAAATCTTCAAACCACACCTGCCAAGTTAGTTTACGGTAGAACAATTCGCTTTC
The DNA here is from genome assembly GCA_963556175.1 of Tipula confusa. Classification (NCBI taxonomy): domain Eukaryota; kingdom Metazoa; phylum Arthropoda; class Insecta; order Diptera; family Tipulidae; genus Tipula; species Tipula confusa. The sequence goes on from OY744476.1 coordinate 36,136,946, forward strand.
CAGGACAATTTTTGACAATTCATAAGGATTCAGTTCCACATTCTGAATTTGTCAAAAATCTCAAAATACACTTTGATGAGATTCGTCCAATTTCAACTTCAAGGTAAAAGCTCAGATTTGAGTGAAAAATGGATACATTTTGGTCATAGCGCAGCTAAGAAATAATTGAAGGATTTAAAAGAAACTTAACACAGTTTCTGTGCTCAATAAAGCCTAATTTTAGAGATATCACTGAGCCCAATAAGACAGCTATTCCAGGTTTTGACTTTTCTTATTTAAAAAAGGCTCGGATTTGAGTTAAAAATTCATACATTTTGGTCTTAGCAGCTAAAAAATAATTGACCGATTTAAATGAAATAATACAAGCTGGTAATCAAGCTGATGGATGAAATCGAAAGTTGACTGATGACATTTGTAAGAAGACTCAAGCGTATGACATAGGCCCCAAACGCAATGAAGTACACTAAATTTAAATTCATCAACCGCGAATCTAAGATTTTTACGAAAATTCCTAATGTCGTTCATGAAAGATAGACGACTAAATCAGGTTTAGCGAGAAGATCCTTAACCGATGGTGCTGGTATTTCTAAGAGAAGAACTGGTATCTAATAGGCTCACAGGATAATCCTAATAACGATGGATCCTTTGCTTGGAATAAGAAAAACTAGCTTGAGATGTTAACATATGAAGTCCGATTGTTGATATAGTATGGGGCCAGCAATGGCCTTTTTAACCCAATCATAAATTTTAACTTGTAGCTTTGTTAAAAAAAAAAATTTACTGATCATTCGAATATGAGAATTCAGATTTAAAATAATTTTAATTGATAACAATTTTTTTTTTTGGTTTTATTTTTGGTCACACATGAGCCGTGACTTCTATTTTTATTTTTATTTTTTTTGTGATTTAGTATACTTTATTTACTTATAGTAAATAGTAGTTCGATACAATCAAATATTTGAATGGGACATACCGATAAATGTCGATTTTTTAATTTGAAATATTATTAAATTTTTTGTTCGGATTGTAATCGAAAACGATTAATAGATAACGCATCACTTCATATATGTATGATGTATGCTAAAATGCGATTATAATTTTGGAGAAATTAAAAAAGTTTTCCAACCAAATAATGTGTCAAATAATTGTGTAATCAAAACGATTGTCATCAGAACAATTCAAATTTTTATTTTTTTTTGTTTGAATTGATTTTTGTTTGGTTTTTGTGTCAGATTTGTTATTGTATATAAAGTCAAAGTTTATCGAATATTAAACGTCGAGTGTTTGTATACGGTTTATGATACACTTGTACTTTAATAACGACATCAGTTACAACAACAATTCTCGACTTGTAAATTAATCAGCAGAAATTTCATAAATAAATAAAATTTTGTATTACGATAAGTAAGTAATTCGTATACGTACATATATTACGAACAGTAGTAGATTATGATTGTTTATAACGTCTGGTTGTCTTTTATCTATCAATATACTGTACATAGTCGTTGTATACCAGTATATCGCAGATTATAAAGACTCCAGACGTAGTGCAGTAATTTAATTGAAAAGTGTATGTTTGAAAAGTGTATTTTGCGTCGATCAATTGAACCTAACTTGAATGAAAGTGAAAGAATTATATTACCGGTGAAATATTTAAATAAAGTTCGTGTGCTATGTGCTAGTCGGTTACGCCAAAAAAAAATTTAAATACGAAAATTCCTTGGAAAGGTGAGAAAATTTTTCTTTACACTTATTATCAATCGAATTTGTTTAAGGCAACATAATTTTAGTGAAGTGGAATTTTGTATAAAAAGTGATTGGCTATATGATGTGGATGTGCTTATGTAACCACTCGTTATAAAAAGAGGGCAATCACGTGTTATCTCTTTAATGTTTGCAAAGTTTAATGCTTTATTGAAACTTTATTGGAAAAGCTTAATAACAAAAGTATTAACAGCGTTTTACAGGCCATTGACGGTTCGTACCATAACAATAATTCAACTTAATTGGATTGGATTCCGCTAATTAGCTCCGGTACATCTTACGTGGCTGTGTCGGCGATTGCAACTATAGATATTGTATCCAGAAAATGTGTGTTAGCCACAGAGAAATGTTCGGGGATTGATTTACGTGCTCAGTATACATCTATCAGATTATACAAACTAATGTAAAATGAGTCTTTATCTATTACCAGATTATATACCACCTGACATTGCGTTTACATAAATAAAGCTTACAGATAAGATTATCTACTTTTTTGAAATATAAAAAGCTCTTTTTACCTAAAACCTAAAAGAATATTAACATCATGAGATCAGCGAAATTATTCCTATCTTAAGGTTCATGGTCTCTGGTTTTAGTGTGTTTGAATTTATTTGTGAGCAACAAGTTTCAAAAGATACTTTTCCATGGTTGATATGAGGTAGTTAAATGCTCTGAACATTCTTCGTATCAACCCAAAATTAGATGTCTTACTTCAGCAAATTTTTTTAGAACCTCAAATAGGAGGTAGCCACTAAATAAATAATTAATGTAATATAATATAATTGATGTCACTTGAAGACAGTGAAGTGGACAGTCATTTTGAGTAGTTGCCAAATAATCTGAGCTATTTTGGCATAACTCTCCTTACAATAGAGGAACTAATATTCTGTTCCGCAGATTTGTTGATATTAGTTGGATAGTTGTGACAACATCAGTAATATTTTCGACTGAAACCTAAAATCTCGACTCAACTAAAAATCTATCATTATTACAGTCTACCTAAATAATAATGAGTATACGGCCACAACTTTGTCTTTGTCAATGATCAACAAGCAATAGCTTATCCCTTATAAATAGTTGACCACTAGGTCTATCTACAATCGATTTTGTTAAGCACAATGTTTACAAAAATGGATATTTTACCAACTTTACAAAAGAGGTAAAGTTCGAACACCCCTTCGAACGATGTCTGTGTCTGATATCCTTATATCCTTATGGATATCACCGATAAGATATGTATTCTTCGGAAGAACCTTCCTAGCGATATCAAGACCTTTAAACTTTAGTAAAAGTTTAGAATTATTTTCTTTAAAGTCACATTTTGGATCATAACACGCTCCCTCTAGTTTAAAATTAAAAATCTTTTAAAATATTCTGATGAAAGAGCAATACCGCCTCTTTTGTGTTAATCGAATTTGTAGCATATACATATCTTTACATGTTTCATAAAATCATTGATTGATTGATTTAGAATGTACGGCCAAGCATTAAACAGGATCTACTGGAGTTGACCGGGCCCCCCGTATACCCGTTTGACTGTAATCTGCAATTAATCTCTGAAAAAAAAATCACCAAAAATCTAATTTATAGATACTTTATTTGACACAAAACTTTAAAGTTAATACAAATTAGATTTTAAAAAATTGATAAAAATTGATACAAATCAATTAAATTAACCGTTCTACGATAAATACCACATGTTTCGTAAAATCATTGATGATCAAAAAATGTGCTTGTTTCTCTTTTTGATTCACCGAACAATTAGGTCAAAAAATATGGTACCGAATGGCTTTGTCCTTTTATCTTTGTTATACAAATAATCCATTTTAAATTCACTGGGAGAAAACGAAATACATCATGACCTATTTATCATAGTATAACTTGATTCTAATCTTTTGCGTGATACCCGATGGGACCATGAATAGTAAATCATCTTCATGTTTTCTATAGAGCACGTTATTTTTCATTTCATACAGAGCATGTTAACCTAATTTTAACTGACATTTTATTTTTAGTATTGATCAATACGTTTCGTTCCTGCTTAAGCAAACCAACTTACATAATCCTGTCCCTTTTCGGAGTATTATATCACTGTTATAATTTTCACTTCCTCCGCATTCCAATAGGTCTGCTAATTGCAATTGCTTAATGTGTGCAGGAACCTTAGTTATAGTCGTTGGTAATAAATTGGTAATGTTACCATGATATGGGCCATAAAAAAAAATAAAAATAAAAAATCTGTTCATCGGATGATAAAAATGACCACGACGAGTTAAATAAGTTTAATGGCACCTACAGAATGCGAAGACTTTTACTGCTCCTTAATTAATTTTAGCGCCACAGCGTGTCCAAAAGCAGAGATTATCAATTGATGAATGTTCTTTTCTTCGAAACGTAAACAAAAAATTCCTTTCGTTTTGCGTTGAACTTGGTTTAATCGTTTGGAAGACTGCTTGCAACAACGCTAAGTTTGGCTAACTTACTGGCCATTGATAGAAAATAAATTAATTTCTCTCGACAATATCAGTATCTGAGGATTGTGAACATTTTTTGCTTTCACGAATAAAATTTTCCAGCTGAGCTTTTTCAGAGTTTCTTCATTAGTAATGTGCGTATCCTGGTTCATATCATTCGGTATCACGTGATTCATCGGGTTGACCTAAAGGTATTCCATCTAGTCCTACAATCCAATAAGAGAGCTAGCTTTTTTTGCTCTGCGTTTTTTTTAATTCACCATTTCTATAATTTTCTCAGCAGGGCAGCTTTCTGTTATTGGGATTAATCCTAAATTAACTAAATCCAAAGTATATAGGTCGACCTTCATGTATCGTCGGTTTTTAAAGCTGGTCCATTCATCAATGGAAGAACTAAATTTCATTTTCTGCTCTCTTAGCGTTTTAATTCTAAGAACTAGTTGGCTTTTCACTAAGCAATAATACGTGTACACCAAGTTCATGACATCTTACGGCTGTTGTGGTAAAGAAAACCCCTGTTTTTTTATACTTTTACGAATGAACTTGCTTTTATTCCCAAAATACTGAAACCATGTTTGACTGCTAATTTAACAATTTCTTTCAATGTTCTAAAATTTTTTTTATTTCTCGAGTAATAAATTAAAATTCTCGAGAATCGAGAAGTAAATTGTGGGGAATTCTCGATCACATGCTCTACACAGCCCAATCCTACAAAATTCTACAAATAGCTTAAAACCCACGAATGAAACCACAGGTTTCTTACAATATATATATATATATATATATATATATATATATATATATATATATATATATATATATATATATATATATATATATATATATATATACATTTATATATATATATCTATATATATATATATATATATATATATATATATATATATATATATATATATATACATTTATATATATATAAATATATATATATATATATATATATATATATATATATATATATATATATATATATATATATATATATATATAAATATTAAAGTAAAACTGTCAAAATTACTCATTGAATATTGTAATAGTCTTACCCTCATAGCAGTCCCACGTCAAATTTGAGGACACTTTTTTTAATAACTCTTTTTCATTTATAATAGCAGGCCCTCATTTTAGAATTTTAGATATAACCGGGCATAATAAATTATTATTCTGATTAATTATGCATACACAAATGTTATGTGTATCGGCTTGTCCAGCTAATATGCACTCTTTTGGACGAAGTTCCGCAAATTTTGAAAATCCAATAGTTTCAGTTGGATTTTGTCCTAAAAAATGTTGGTAACCCTCGGCTAAACTACATAAAACTAGCATATTTCACTAACGAAATAATTTGCCCCAGGAAGATGACGACTAATATCCATACTTCAGTAGAATTCTTCTATTATCGTAATTCTTTTAAAGGAGATTCCTGGTTTTGTTTGTTTAGATTCTGAGAAGCTGCCATGTCCGTACTCTTTTATGGGACTCTTCGACATTTGTACTATGTATTTTGTCGCTTTAAATGTTTCCATAATTTTTGATACAGGCCAATGTTCTGGTATCAGAGACAGGAAGAACACCTGATTTGCGTAAGATATCTCTTGCCGATTATATGCTTCCAAAACGTTGTGTATCAGTTCCTGGTCATCTTCATCATCTGCCTGAGATATTGGTAATATTTTTGGAGCAAGCAAGCGCAGCACTTTCTCACAAGTAAGTTTTACTACTTTTTCTAGTGGTTTTTGATAATAGTCTACCACAATTAACCTGTATTTTCTTACTCGTGATCCACCCAATTGTACACAAAATTCAGAGAACTCATCATGATACACTTCTAGAACTTTTCTTGATGATATTGATATCGGATTCGATTGATCTGAGGCGCTATTGCTTGATGACGAAGGTGCGCAAACGGAGGTGATTGGTGGTAAAGGTTTGGCTGCTGGAAATTTTGTAATTACCACGTTGTTTAATTTGTACAATTTTATGCTGCATTTGCCACAAATTGTCTGATTTTTATCAGCAGTTCTTTGTGCATTTGCCACAAATTGTCTGATTTTTATCAGCAGTTCTTTCTGAATTTTCACATACTGTTTGGCTTTTTCGGCTAATGCTGTGCTAACAGCTCTCGATTTAGTTTAAAAACTTTTATGATTTTCTAAATTGAATGGATTACAGCACCATCGTTTAATTTACTTTCGCTTTAGGTTTATTTTAATTGAATTTCACTCAAAAAATTTACGAAAAATACTACTTTTTGTTTGCAATTTTAAGTATTAACTAAGTACAGTACAAATTTGTCCGACTGTTTATAGCAAGCAGTAGAACAGGTGTTGGTGAATCATCAGTAGTATTATTACCTTTAGTTTTAATTAACTCTGCAGTTCTATTACTCCGAATTATATAACTTCTAGTTGCATTACTCCTAATTTTTAGCTTTTACTTCTAAATTTAGCCAAATTTTTTTTTTATTGTTCCGGTTAGAGATGACATATTATTTCATTCGTATGGCTGCCGCGGCTGGCCTCACAGAACCCCATTCGATCGGACTAATTTGAGCACTTTTTCGAGTATATGAGGACGTATATCGGCGATGGCATCACGAATGTTGGCCTTCAAATGCTCAATAGTCTCTGGTTTGTCGGCATAACACTTGTCTTTAACGGCGCCCCACAGAAAATAGTCCAATGGCTTCATCCGAAGAGATGATTTTTTTGGCAAAATCGACATCATCGTGCAATTTCTTATTGGCCCATCTAGCGAAGTGAAAACGAAGCGGGTGGTCATGTAGCTTCAACTCTTGAACCAATTGAACTTTGTAAGGCGTCATACCGAGATATTTTCGCTAAATCCGACGTAAACTGGTGCGTGAAATGTTCAATTCTTGACAACAATGACGAGTTGATGTTGATGGATTCTCACGCACACTCTCGGCCACAGCTTCGATATTTTCGGGTGTACGTACTGAAAGAGCACGCGCACGTCTTGGCGCATCAACAATGAAACCAGTTTCACGAACTTTAACAATAAACTTGCGTATACCGGGCACTGTTGGTGCCTTCTCTGCGACCAAATTTTGCAGGACATTTTTGTGCAATTTTCGACCAATTGTCTTTGTTTTGGAAATAAATTTCCAAATATATCCAGTGGATATAATATACTGTATTTTATGTCAGAATAGAATGGCATAAGTATTGCCCGATTCGAAATAACCGGTGGTTCAAATTTAAATCAATAGATGGCCCACCCTTTATATATATATATATATATATATATATATATATATATATATATATATATATATATATATATATATATATATATATCAAACATGAGTACGATTAAAATTTACGAGAAGTCTCATGATTTAGAGGACATACCACCAGAGAATTTTCAATACCTTTTGTCTATCTAAGTATAGTATACTTTGGGCCATTAATTTTGATGGTTGGAGTTATTTAACTGTGTTGTCTTTATACAAATACATTCTTTGAGGTTGTCTTTAAATCAATTATTTTAGTTTCTAGTTAGGTTTGGTGTTTGAGGCTTCTCGATCTCGTTGTTTAAGAAAAGCTGTTCTAGTTAAATTTCTATTATTAGACCCCAAGTACAATACCATTTTGATAAACTGTAGAGCTAATGGGTAGAAGTTGGCTTAAATATATTGCAGTTAGTTGGGTGACTGTTCAAAAACTAATCAAAAAATGATACCATATACTTCAAAATAGGTATATATCTTGATCGAAATATCAATCAATTTCAATACTTACGTGTGCGATAAATATATATAGGAATAAACAAAATATATAAGTGATTATGTGCTATCTGTAATCCCACAAAAATAATTAACTTTAATTGTTCCAATTTAGTAAATTTAAAATGAAAATTAATGATACTGATAACACATTGTATATATGTATATATATAGCAGAACTCGCACTCTTAATCGCAATACGAATTACGAAGGCTATTTTTCAATATAAAATGATGTATCATGCGCCAATGTTTGTTATTTTATTACAGGGATTCCTACAATAATCACGACTAATGCCGACATAATCATATTCGATATACATATTTATTTATGTGATACTGATACTGGAGCTGATAAAACTCTGTCCGTATATACATTGACATTTTTGACATTTGTTTGTAGATGATAATGAGTTGTATAAATAGCATTTTAGGAATGTAATCTAGCAATAACATTACATTTTTAGTAAATCATAGATGAGATCAACAACACTAACCAATACACTAACCATGGACATGTTGCTTAAAGTGTTACAAATTTGCACTGTTTTCTATATGAACTAACTTTTAACCTCTGAAGATGACAAGTTGACACAAATTGCTAGATCAAACATCTAAATTTTTAATTTTCTGGCATTACTTTGGCTTAATTTCTAAAAAATAATTAATAATGTTTAAGGTTATTGCCAGTTAAGGTGCTTTTTAATAATATTGGAAATCCATTGCCTTTACTTGTCACACCTAACATTCAAGGTGCTGATATTTTGAAGATGAATTGGTTTGATGCGCTCCAGTTCCAAGTGAAACTCAAAGAGATTGACCAGCAAGTACAACAAACTAAAGCAATAAACACTGCGGGATCAATCTTAAATCATACGAAGCCAAAATACACAAACGGGCCGCTGCGGTTGTAGTTGTCAAAAAACCTGATAAATCAATTCGATTGTGCGCTAATTTTAAGATCAATGTTAACTCGCAGCTATGCATTGAACATTATTCCATATCACGAATAGAGGAAACTTTTCAAAAAAATAGGCAAGGTCAAAGTATTTTCCAAAGCTGATCTTTCGGAAGCTTATTTACAATTGGAGTTAGATGAGGAATCGAAAGAATTCATGGTCATCAATACACCCTTTGGATTGTATCAGTATAGCAAAGGTTCCCTCAATGCGTTAGTTATTTAGACGATATCGTAGTGACTGGAAGATTAGAAGAAGAACACTTGTCTAATCTGAAAGAAACTTTCTTTATTCCTATTCAATGCTGTTACGATTACAAAGTATACCAGAAAAGATAATGTTCTACGCGAAGTTTTAAGATGTATTAAGGAAAGGTGACCCATAGATACGAAGAAACTACAAGAATCAATTATACCGTATTGTATTAGGCAGAATGCTTTTTCGGTCCATAATGACGTAATACTGCTACACACGGATTGAATTAGAGTTTTGGTTCCCAAGATATTGCGAAACATAATTTTAGAAATGCTCCACGAAGGTCATTGGGCCATTGTAAGAACAAAACAAATTGCTCGGCGATATTGTTGGTGGCCAAAACAAGATTCAGCAATAGAAGAGATGGAGAAACAATATACAACTTGTCACGTATACGCAGCAGCGCCAAAGAAAGAATTTAAAAGTAAACCGGTAGCATCTAAACCATGGGATCCACATAGATAATCCACATAGATATCGCAGGACCGTTTCTAAACTCCATGTGGCTGTTATGTATAGATGCCTATTAAAAATACCTATTTATAGTGAAAATGTCGGATATCAATACAAAGTCAACTATTCGGGCTCTACAATCAATATTTTCTTTGGAAGGTCTCCCTGATTGTATTATTATTGATAATGTGGTGTACGGTATTCCGGGAGTTCCTGATCGTCCTTGGCGGTACATTCTAATCAATCAATCAATGAAATGTTCAGGATTGGTTAGTGAAAACCTTATATTCCTACATTGCTGCAGCAGTTGTTCTGAGAATCAGTTTCTTCATTTTAGAAAGGTCTCTTTGATGCTTATATATGCATAAGTTCTGTTATGTATTTATTGCAGGAGTTGTTTATCCGGTTTGCTGACAGTTTGAAAGAACAGGTTTGTACTTTGAAGAATTCTATATTAACAAAAAAAAAAGCATGAATTCCCTTCTGCACTTACCTCCTATTGACAGCAGTTGAATTTACAGTGTTGCCAGAGTTGAATCACCCTTTGTATATATTCAATTGAAAAACGAAAAAATATTTATCTTCACCTCGAACTTTATGTCAAGGTTACAATCGCTTTTCATTTAATTGTAATTTTGATAATTTACGGGTTGTTTAGTGTACACATGTCATTCACAAATAATATGGGGAATGTGGGTGCGTGTTTTGCTAGTATCGATATTTTACGTTTAAATAATTGAATATTTTATGGCAGCATTAATTAATTTATAAGCACTTGGTTACTTCCGATTTATGCATGTTGTAGATTTGTATTTGCACGTGCTTCCATTTGTAGTTCATTCAACTATATTTGTTTATATAAATATATATATATATATATATATATATATATATATATATATATATATATATATATATATATATATATATATATATATTTATACGCACCAGCAAATGTTATACACGCAAACTTGATGAAGCATTTTATGCGTTTGAAAAGAACGATTTTTGCAAAAAGTTTGTTTATGATAATCTTAATCGGTCACCCAAATTAACCGATAATTTTGACATGAACATGAGCTGAAATTATATTTGATAAATACTTGTAACTCGTGTGTTGATTAGGTCGATGATACTCTAAGAAGAGTTGTGCTACTGATAATTGCATATAACCCCGTTGTTTAGCTTATTTATTAATTTAATATTATGTGGAACGTAATATGAATTTTAATGAAATCCATTTGTCTTATTTCAATTTAGAACTAGATTTATACTATTTAAACTAGATTAACTTTACATAATATCTACTGGACTAAAACTCAATAAGTTTACCTGATTGACTCGATTACTATGTATTTAATTTATATATTGAAATTTGAGTTCCACATTCCAATAACTATAATGCATAATTGATCAACGTTTGTAAATCTTTCATATAAACATACAGTAAAAGTAGGAACAAAATGGTCAAATATCTAAGATACAAAATGTGTGGAACGTAAAAAACTCAAATATTTAAAAAAATTTAACTTCCACTCTTAAATGCCATTCTAAAAAGTAGAATACAACATTATCATAAATCAAATACTGAACATAGGTTCCACTTTTTATAGATATTACCAAAAACAAAAATATATTTAAACTTATATCAATATAAGTTTAAGATATTTAATTTTTTAAAAACTGTAACACACGTTCCACAAAAAATAATATTATTACAGCCACATTTATAGGTCAAATTACTTTGTGAAGATAAATTGCTATTACTGTACTATCCTGCTATATGCATCAGGTTTGTGTTTTGAAATTGTGCTACAAAAACCCCAGAATAAGTATTTGTGGAACATGAATTATTCAAATTCTTTAAAAAAAATCTAAATTAATCCACAATATCAAAAAAATATTGTTTATTTGTTGTGTATTTTTTTAAAATTAAACGTGATAATTAAAAAAGTTGAATTTAAGTATGGCGCCGAATAAGTCAAAATAAGTCAATAATCTTGCAAAATTAAACTTTCAAATTAAAAATTTAATCAAGACATCAGCACATTCAACTCCTCCGTCACAATACTGCATAATCACATTAAGCTTAACTTGTTGAATTGAAAATTGTAATTTATTGACTGTATTGTCCTGAAAATGCATCATTATGTATTGTCCTGAATGAGTATATCCACTTATTTTAAAATTGGCTGCAATATCTTTAGAAGATAATTTAGTCAAATTCTATTATTTTACTCTTAAATTATCTTTAATATTAAACCGTATTCCAAATTTAATTTATGTGGAACGTAATATAAAATCATATTTTTTCAAATTATGACTCAAAATCAAAACCAACTCGATTGTATTACAAGTCTGATCGTTGCATTGAGTACGCAGATACTACTAACATTTGTGCATCTAAACTTGATTGTGTTGGTACAAAAATAGCATAGAAATTGCCTGTTTTTTTTTAAATAAAATTTTATAGTGTACCGATTACCAATTCTTTCAAGTATAGATAGACAAGAAAATGAAAAAATATTGTGTGACAATCGGGCTTGTATACTATAGGAAGTTTTGCTCAAAATAATTAATAGATAGTATGGGTATATGTTAGTTTCGATAATTCTCTATAAACTTCTCTAAAAAATTGTGGAACGTATTCAAAGATTTTTTTTAGCATAATTCACTCTAAGTTTAAAAAGTTACTAAGCACTTAAAAAGTTACCTAAAAATATAAAAATGTGAAATTCACCTTCTCACATCTAGGCAGCTGGTATTTAACAGGTTCAACAAATTGCTGTTACGACACGTTTAGTTAAATAATTGTTAAAAAATAATTGTCACTGGTGGTATAGTGATGGTTGATGTGTTGGCCTAAACACACCGCGGTCTGGAGTTCCATCTCCACCACTGACCACAACGCCGTGACTAATTGTGTGTAAAATCGTTCGGTGGTCTGAACCATCACCAATCGTAAAAATATGCGCTGGAAGGATCTTGCAAAAGATCTCATTAAAGGTCAATTTTGGCCTGTAAAACTGTTGATTTTTTTACGACAAGTTTTGTCAGTTGACTAACATTTTGATTCCTTGAGTTAGGATGTTTGTTTATAATAAAATATGACATATCAAAAAATTTTTCCAAACAAAAAGTATATGGTTAATTTGCCACGATTCTATACCGGTCGAACCAACGCCGATATTTTATTTTTATTGGTGTAACGTACCCAGAAGGGTCACATTACCCGAACTTAATTTTGTTAAATCCTGAATAAATTCATCTCATACTCCAGCGTTGTAAGTTGTCATTCTGTCAATGTGGACTACTTTAACTTTCGGTCAGGAGCTATATTGAATCCGCTACACAACGTTATATTCATTTTTTATTACTTTGAAGAGTTCTTTCTAACTCTGCTGCAAATCTAGAACTTTGCCTTTTCTTATTTTTGGATTGTATAGCCAAACCAAATTTCCCTTCATAAGTACTGCTATACATCCTGCCATGTATAATATGCTTTTGCTTCGGGTGTACCAAAAAATTATATCGCATAGCAATTGAAGTTCTCTAGCAAAGACGGCCATTGCTAATGAGTTTTTGTCTGATGTTGAGGATTTGACACAGCACCTAAAATAAAAGATGACTCGAAGTTTTGTCCTCGAATAGTAGCTCTAGGGGTACTTTGAATCAAATTACTCAAAATGTTGCAGCACCAGTCCGAGCTTCTTAATCTCCTGCAGAACCTCTTTGATTTGGTTTGTTGGTAGTACGATTTGCAGTTTGGTATTGTTGCCATCAGCCGATTCTCAAAGTCTTAAAAGCAACACTTGTTTATTTTAAATGACTGCTAAAATGTTTACCACAGTGGTAAACCACAGTGGTCTACTGCTTTGCTCCATCCACTTCTACTGTGGGTGACTGACTCACCATATCGTTGATCTTCCGCTAGTTGTTCGTCCGGCGCTCTTTTATATCAAAGCTGAGCAGTGTAATTCATTCAGAATTTAAATGAGTAGGCCTACAATCGTTCGATGCATCTTGCAGTTTGTCTCTCGTAGTTCCTTAAAATGCATTAGCCATTTAAATGCAGCTATTCAAAAAGTAAAGTTTTGCCCATATACAGGTGCTTATAGAAGTGTTTGACGCTATGCACCACCGCCAACAGTTCTCTTTGAATTATGCAATAATTCTTTTCAGGCTTCGATAGTTCCCGGCTGTAGAATACTAATATTGGTTCTGTGCTCCTTCTTGGTTTTGAAGGACTGCTGCAATTCCCATATTGTATGCAGCACTACTCGAACTTAGTAAAACGCAATCTCTGCAGTAAAAGCGGTCACATTTTATCATCCGCATAAACTGCAACATGCTAATACCGGCTTTTAACATCCAACGTACTGAAGATGTTGGTTCCTACTAGTGTACCCAATGTGTCCTCAATTCCTGGTACCCGTTGCGTGTTTTTTTTAGTAACATCATTGCGTTTCAGTAATTGACGCAAAACCTGGTCGAACCATCCTTCTTTTTAACAAGTACCACTAAATAACTCCAAGGGCTGTTCGACTGCTCGAATAATCTATTACGTTGCATTTTTTAAAACAATTCTTTGGCCTCGTGTTGTTTTGCAAGTATTAATCGCCTTGGAACCTGACTGATAAGAGTGCTGTTTCCTTTGATACGGTTTTGATAGATTTCAGTTTGCCCTATATTGTAATCGTTGAAGTCAAACACATCAGCTCCGAGGTTTACGGAGTGCCTTAGTTTCTGCCTTTGACTCTGATTTTTGACGATTATTGCATAATGAACTAATAATCCTCTTCTTTTCAGGATGTAGTTACTTGTCAAGGTCACCATTGATTATGGCATATAGATAAGTTGGTATGATTTCTTCAGTAATCCGCCGCGGTCAACATTCTCCATTTGCTATAGAGGTTTCACATAAGGACGTTTGATTGATTTAGAAGCTTCGGTATCCATGGTAAAAATACATAATTTCCACCATACCGTATGCCGGTAACACCGTTTCAATCCTTTACAATCTCTGAAAAAGTAATCACCTTTTTGAAATTTAATACATTTTGACTGGAAATCTTCTGCGTCCCGCCACTTGAGTTGGTTTTCTAATCGTTTAATCAATCATGGCCTATTTCTGTGTAATACCTTCTACGTATGTTTTCCGCAATTGAACAGAATCTATGTGTTTCAGTGCTGACGCTAGCATGTCGTTTATAGATTTTTTTTATTGGTTTTAGTGTGGAGGATTGTATTTAAAAGGCCGTCATTGCGGATGTTTATAGTCTGTGGTAGTTGCGTTAATTTTCTTCAAAGTTGGCTTTTCCTTATGCAGCGTTCCACAATATCCATGCATATCCCCTATAAGTACAACTGGAAGCTTAGTCATATACTTTCACATATGCTTGGCGATAACTGCAAGACAATGATTTTCGAGCGTTGTAATTTTGACGATAAAAATAATACTCGCTTGGCGCAAGACTTCAGTTTCTATTAAGTTCAATCTCATGCAAGATACCATTGTATCAAGAAGGCACTGGCATAGCTTAAGTCCACTATACACCATGCGACCTCCCTTCAGTAGCGTTGCAGCAATTCCTGTTGTTGAAGACGGCAATGCTTTAATTGGTTCCTACCTCGAATAAATAAAATCTTTTTTGTTATCTTCATCAAAGATTGCAGTGTTTAAAAGAAGCAAACGACGGCAGTAAACTTTAGGTTGAGTGGTCATCAACGTTTGCAAATGTATCGTTAAAAAGGGCCTTAGACCGTTTTAAGAACATTCTTCATCATTCATGCATGGAGCGTTGGAATTATTGGCACCATAGAGATGCATCATATATCTTGTTACTTAGCCCTCGTAATGTTACTTAGCCCTCTGTAATTTATTGTTGGTTTTGTCGAATTTATAATTTATATGGTTCGGTTTAACTTGCAAACAGGAATCAACCACCCTCTGCTGAGTTAGTTTGCCTACGCTGATGATTTTATTGAAAACATTTCGGATTTGTGTTAGGACAGGCTTAAATTGCAAAATTCTCACGTTATTGTAGACCCGATTTTCTACCGTTTCATTTAATTTACCAACACATTGGATCCATTTTAGGGCTCATAATATGGAAATTCGTCATGAAAGCTGTGTGATTCGCAGAACTGATTAATAGCGGTAAGGGAAACGCAACTTCGAGCTCCGATTTGGGGATCATCGTATTTGATTTGTTTATTAAGAATTGCTTGGCTTTGTAGTTCTTGCGCTATGCTGTAGCCTTCGATGTGATGATGCCAAATTATAAAAACAAACTGTAAAACCGGCATAAATTGTTTGGTAAATAAACTTTTCAAAGTAATACCAAATGATGGCCGAATATTCGGCAACCTGAAATGTAATACTTGCCAATTTCGTCAAATTTAATAGATACAACTATTTTGAAAAAATTGCTATCTAGTGTTACCTAACATATCAAATAAAAACTTATCTGATCCACTCATTGTGTTTTCACAGCAACAACAAATCGATTCACTGTAACAAACGAACATATCCCAATTTCCGATAAACATATACGTAAAAAGATTATAAGGTGGCAATAAAATAAACGTACGATTCCTGTAAAATAAAAAGTATGGAATTTACTTGACGTCAAAGTGACAATAAAACTAAAAAGGGAAAAATATATATGTGTAATTTACATAAAATTCAAGTCTGCTATTGGCACGTTGACAGTAATTTTTCTATCTGCAATGGCGACGTTCTAGTTTTTATATAAAATATTTTATGTAATCGACTATTACGTTAACAAATTCCAACATGAATAGCTACATAGTATAATATGCTACATATTATAATATATGTATAGTTGAAATATACCAAAAACGCCCATATGGGGGTGAATATTATACCACCCGGGCCTCAAACCAATAAAATGTATGGAAAAATTGTTTTGTAAATCGTTTCCGGGGAATTTATAATAAATTTGTGTAATTAACAATTTTTTGTAAATATTTTAATTAATTTTGTTTTTTTTTCATATTTTTTCAGACCTACCAACAACATCAACAACAACAATAATAACAACAACATTAAATTAATTATTAAATAAAAAATACAAATAATAAAATACAATAATGACTTTAGACTGGCTATACGATGGTGTTAATGCATCAGTACCGCGTAATGCGGGCAAAGAATGTGCCGAATATTCATCGTTAAAGCAAAAACTTTTTGAAACTATCGTTGTCGTAACCATATGTATATTAGCAATAAAATGGACGGTCAAAAAATTAAAACCAATCGCATCGCCGACCCGTTTAAATTTAATGTATCACAGTAATAATTTAGGTACATATTGTAATAGTGTTATGTCAAATTATGATAATCATCATGATAATGACAAAACAGCAACAGCAGCAACAACAACAACAACAACAACAAGAGCAACACCAACAAGTAAACATAATAATATCAACAATAATGTAAATAATGTGACAACAAATCGATCGTCGACATGCTACTATAATGGCTGTGTGGGTGGGGATGGGGGGAAAGAATTGCTTTTAATCGCAATGTCAATTATATTTGGAATAGAATTAGGTTTTAAATTTGCGTCGAGAAGTGTTATTTATGTAATGAACCCATGTCATATCACAACATTAATTCAGGTAAGATTTTGGTAAATATTCTATATTTTTGTATAAGCAAGATTGGGAGTTTTGTTTGTTAAGATCCAATGACGTGGACTCATATATGTTCCTGGTTAAATGGCTGGGGTTTTCCCAATTTAACTGGCTCATTGCTCGTATCTTCTAACGTACACATAATTCAGTATGGTATTCTTACATTTATGTTACGTTATATCCTTTGCTTCTTGAAGAGGAGGTTTTTTTTGGCTTCTTTTAAACAATATCAAAGTTCATTTTTCGGTAGATTCGAATCAAATTTTACCTTGAAATGTATAACTACTCTAGGTTGACAACGGAGACATACCTGTTGAGATTTTCACTGACGCAATAAAAACCACCCGGATCGTTGTATCACTGTGAACTTTCTGGACGCGATGTGTCTATTTTAATTAGTCCAGAAATCACACAATGATCAAATCGCTATACACGTCAGCTCCCAGTAATATCTCAATATAGGAGCGAGGATGTGAAACTTATCAGCCAAGATTAACTGCTTCCAATTTTTGGTTGTGCTACAGTTAATTGCTCGTTCCGGGATCTCCAAAGTAATATTTGACAGAATATATATGCTTAAACCTTTAATGGGTATGATGATAAAAATTGTGGTTGCCCTGGTTCCTAATATATGGAAGCACATTTGGCATATCTTTAGCCCTAAACGTTGGACCGCTTGCTTGTTTCGTAATTAAAGAAACCTGTGACCGCTGGTCTATATCATAATATCATAATATCATAATATCATAATATCATAAAATCATAATATCATAATATCATAATATCATAATATCATAATATCATAATATCATAATATCATAATATCATAATATCATAATATCATAATATCATAATATCATAATATCATAATATCATAATATCATAATATCATAATATCATAATATCATAATATCATAATATCATAATATCATAATATCATAATATCATAATATCATAATATCATAATATCATAATATCATAATATCATAATATCATAATATCATAATATCATAATATCATAATATCATAATATCATAATATCATAATATCATAATATCATAATATCATAATATCATAATATCATAATATCATAATATCATAATATCATAATATCATAATATCATAATATCATAATATCATAATATCATAATATCATAATATCATAATATCATAATATCATAATATCATAATATCATAATATCATAATATCATAATATCATAATATCATAATATCATAATATCATAATATCATAATATCATAATATCATAATATCATAATATCATAATATCATAATATCATAATATCATAATATCATAATATCATAATATCATAATATCATAATATCATAATATCATAATATCATAATATCATAATATCATAATATCATAATATCATAATATCATAATATCATAATATCATAATATCATAATATCATAATATCATAATATCATAATATCATAATATCATAATATCATAATATCATAATATCATAATATCATAATATCATAATATCATAATATCATAATATCATAATATCATAATATCATAATATCATAATATCATAATATCATAATATCATAATATCATAATATCATAATATCATAATATCATAATATCATAATATCATAATATCATAATATCATAATATCATAATATCATAATATCATAATATCATAATATCATAATATCATAATATCATAATATCATAATATCATAATATCATAATATCATAATATCATAATATCATAATATCATAATATCATAATATCATAATATCATAATATCATAATATCATAATATCATAATATCATAATATCATAATATCATAATATCATAATATCATAATATCATAATATCATAATATCATAATATCATAATATCATAATATCATAATATCATAATATCATAATATCATAATATCATAATATCATAATATCATAATATCATAATATCATAATATCATAATATCATAATATCATAATATCATAATATCATAATATCATAATATCATAATATCATAATATCATAATATCATAATATCATAATATCATAATATCATAATATCATAATATCATAATATCATAATATCATAATATCATAATATCATAATATCATAATATCATAATATCATAATATCATAATATCATAATATCATAATATCATAATATCATAATATCATAATATCATAATATCATAATATCATAATATCATAATATCATAATATCATAATATCATAATATCATAATATCATAATATCATAATATCATAATATCATAATATCATAATATCATAATATCATAATATCATAATATCATAATATCATAATATCATAATATCATAATATCATAATATCATAATATCATAATATCATAATATCATAATATCATAATATCATAATATCATAATATCATAATATCATAATATCATAATATCATAATATCATAATATCATAATATCATAATATCATAATATCATAATATCATAATATCATAATATCATAATATCATAATATCATAATATCATAATATCATAATATCATAATATCATAATATCATAATATCATAATATCATAATATCATAATATCATAATATCATAATCTCATAATATCATAATATCATAATATCATAATATCATAATATCATAATATCATAATATCATAATATCATAATATCATAATATCATAATATCATAATATCATAATATCATAATATCATAATATCATAATATCATAATATCATAATATCATAATATCATAATATCATAATATCATAATATCATAATATCATAATATCATAATATCATAATATCATAATATCATAATATCATAATATCATAATATCATAATATCATAATATCATAATATCATAATATCATAATATCATAATATCATAATATCATAATATCATAATATCATAATCTCATAATATCATAATATCATAATATCATAATATCATAATATCATAATATCATAATATCATAATATCATAATATCATAATATCATAATATCATAATATCATAATATCATAATATCATAATATCATAATATCATAATATCATAATATCATAATATCATAATATCATAATATCATAATATCATAATATCATAATATCATAATATCATAATATCATAATATCATAATATCATAATATCATAATATCATAATATCATAATATCATAATATCATAATATCATAATATCATAATATCATAATATCATAATATCATAATATCATAATATCATAATATCATAATATCATAATATCATAATATCATAATATCATAATATCATAAACCAATATTTTCAGATAATTTCAATTAAATATCGATAGGCAACACTAATTTTCGAAACATCATAAGAACATGTTTGTTTCTAATAAATAGTGTTAATGCTTTAAAGTTATGAAGTAAATTTAACTAAATTAAATTCAACTTCGTAGTTTACGTCAAAAACTTAAAAAAACTGTAAATTGAAATGTTATGTTAAAAAAAGGACTAACCTGATAATGATGTCCAGTTCTACATCTTGATACTAATTTTAAAATCTGCAATGAATACTGAACTTAATAACTATGGCATCTCGGCCTAACCGTATCTCTAAAGATACATTTTAATCTACTTGTAACAATTTAACTTAAACAACACTACAAAATTTGTATACTTAATCATTTATAAACACCATTATAATGCTTTTACAGATTATCCTAAAATATTTAACTATTTACAATAATTAATCACTATAATATCTCACTTAATCACTGAATTACTAACTTAATCACAAGAATTAACACAATTAATCAAAGCCGTCTTCATTCCCTTATAGGAAGCTCAAATGTAACATAAGCTGTAAAAAAATGAGAAAAATGTAACCTATTGAATGTGTTTTTGAGATTATGTCACGTTTATATATCGCTCATACACGAGAAAAGTGACCCAAATCAAAAAATCAAGTTTCATAGAAAATACGATTTAAGTAATGCGCAACATAACATTTAACATTAAACTTAACATTTTTTGTTTGCGGAAACTGGCATTAAATATGACTATATGGTAAATAAAACTTTATATGGTTTTAACCACATTTATTGCAAAAACAGGATATTTGAATGAATAATTTGAAGATGTGTCACTTTTCACATGTATAGGCGATATGATTGTGAATACAGTGTAGAAAAAATAACAAAACAAAAGAGGAAATAACAAAAAAAAAAAAAAAAAAAAAACTGAGCAAACTTGTAATTTATTTTGTTTTATTTCAACTGTTTGTTTTTAAATAGAGAATATAAAATAATAAGTTCTCACTGCGAGTGTTATTTGCTCAAATTTATATGACGTTATGGGTTATAGTAGTGTGGGTTATTTAAATCAATTCAAAACAAAATTATTTCTTCGAATTCATAGGTTACATTTTTTAATATGTATCTGCGTACGACGGGAATCTGCAGACTTCTTAAAAGAGATTAAAGATGGCTTTGCAATTAGTACATTTTATTTTTAAATATACTTTTTTTGCGAATTAGGAAGAGATGAAAAATCTGAAATTAAAAATAAAATATTAATTTATTTCGTCATATTGACCAACAAATTATGAAGCGAAATTAATTAGTTACTTCTGAAAACCTAATTTCATGCAAATACCGACAAGTTGAAGGTGGAGAATTGAACCCTGATAGATTAGTATGAGAAATTGCTGATAACATTTAAGAGAAGGCTGTCACCGACGACGGCTCATCGGGGTAGAGAACGACTTGCTTTCTTTAGGTTGTCTAGAACAACACTAAGAGCAAGCTCAGAATTGAAACTGATGTAGCGAGATTATTATTTCGGTAAAATAATCCTAGTTTGTGTACTTTTTTGTAGAAATTCTTTATTTCCAGGATATGACAGAGTTCACATCAAGGTTATAGAATTTGTTTTAAGATTAGGGGTAACCTGGCCAGAGTTCAAATACTTTTAATGATGTAGATAGCATTTTCTGTTTTGTCACTTTTTATTTGTTGAGCTTAACCTTGATTTTAAACATTTTAGTATACCTGAGTTTCAAATCAGTGGTAAATTTCGGTGAAAATTGTGTCGCTTTGCGGCGACTGATAACTTTGTGGCATTCGGTGGTTTTTAACAAGAAATTAAAAGAACAGCCTATGTTGCCATATCTCTATGTTTGGCTTACATGTGCTACTGCTGTCAAATTTTATCTAGCGGTGGTAACAGGTGTATTGGTTAAATATTATGTTTTGTGGTTAGTGGGTTTGAACTACGACGATTCATGTTAATAGTAACTACTCTGACAAGCTTACCCTTTTCAGAATGCAGCTCGATGGTTTTTGCTAACGGCCATTGATGAACAGATAACTGTTCATCTTAGTGAATATAACCACTAGAATTTTAAATTGTTAAGTCAAATACGATATTTTTTCTAAATTCGCTTGTTCAGTTTGGTTTATATAAGTGGCCATTTTGTGACGGCATGCCGAGTTACTACCAATTCAAATAGAATTTGTGCCTTAAAAACCTTTAACAAGCTTTACTGCGCTTGAATCATGTTCTTGATATGAACGTTTTTAAGCGGTAAAGAAAGATACGTTGATAGTTTACATAAACGAGTCCTTGTAGTGAGGCATATAAAAATAAGACAATGCATCCTATGGTTCGTTTGTTACAGCGACTTCCCCATAACTTTATGCTGATTAGACCTGCTTTATCTACCTCGCTATTTATGAATAATGCGGTGATGGTGTTTTTCGTTATTTTGATAAAATCTAACCTAGTAAACGTTTTTGTGTGAGTAGAATGAATAGAGGTTTTGTAATGGGTTTTTGAAAAGTTTTTTACTGAGATCATTTCGTTTAGATTATTTTAGATAAATCCTATTTCTCCAATATCAGAATTACGTGGTCCGATGTTATGTGTAAAGTAAACAGGTGAGACCAAGCAATCTCTAGAGCTATACCTTAACGCTGGGTATAAGGACACTCCAAATTCTGTTAAAAGTTATAGTAACGAATTGCTATTAATTAAACCATATATACCATGAACCCTGTTTTTGGTGACGTGACGACTGCAAAGATGTCTGGATCATAGTCGACATCTAACATTTCTGCTGAGGTGCGGCTGTATCAAATAAACCGGCGTGATTTTTTTTATCAACCCAATCAAAATGTGTGAAAGAAGCAATGCTCTTTTTGGCAATTAATTGGAACTAATTCAACAGCGTGTCATTCCAAAAACGTAGATGAAACGGCGAGGACCAAATAATTTGCAAAACACTGATTGCAGCAATGTCTTCTAAGATTTTTCAGTCATTTTATTTGATTCTAAAGTCCATTTAAGAGAACCCTAATATAAAATGGCATCCAATACCACAACTCCTCCTGGTCTGGCACAATTTATTTATTTCAACTAACAACAGCTAGATAAAATTTATAAGGGCGGGTTAAATCCCATTCTTCTTTTCGAAGATAATAGCAATTGTTGCCTGGGCCGTCAAAATTATAATTTTTGTTCATTTTAGCTACCAACTTTTTTCCAATTTTTGCAAACTCTTTCCGATTGCACATTTTGAGGCATGTGTTATTTTTCAAATTGCATTCTTTTTTGTTTATTTTCCGCGTTTGTTGATAGGTTTTTATTAGTTAATTTTAGAATATTAAAATAGATAATAATTGCATAATAAACTGGTAATTTGTTGGCATTAAGTCCAGAAAATCTCTGATTTTGAAAAGGGCTGATTAGATGCCAATCTCTAAATTTTCCTTTTATTTTGAAAGGACTTTCATTGGTAGTTATTGCCATACACTATTCAGAATTTTTAAAATAATTTTGTACAGCATGGTCACTTCGCATAGTTTCAAAAGCTAAGTGGTGTACTTTGATTTTAACCTAATTATAATACGTGCTCTGAAGTATGGATACGTTCCTTGATTATGACCATGTAATGCTTCTGATGAAACCCGACAAAAAGATTGGAACCCAAAACGAAATTTTAGATGTTTTTTATGAATTAGTTGTAACGCCTCTTTATGGTATTGGTCATAAAACGGTTAATTCAATTGATTTGTAATGTCTAGTCAATTTTGTTAAAATCTAATTTATATTAATTTTAAAGTTGTGTTTGAATTAAAGTGTATATAAATTAGATTTTAGACGGTAATTGCTAAAAAACGGTGGATTCGATCGAATTCAGTTGTTTAATTATTTTAATAAAATTCGATTTCTACTGTTTTTGGTTTTAAAGTAAATATAAAGTGGATTTTGATGCAAGTACATTGTGTAATTGCTAGTATATATTTATGTATTTATATATTTATGTATTTATGTTTTTATATATTTATGTATTTATGTATTTATATATTTATGTATTTATATGTATATATATATATATATTTATATATATATATATATATATATATATATATATATATATATATATATATATATATATATATATATTTATATATTTATGTATTTATATATTTATATTACATTAATATATTATTATTATTATGAGACAAATTAATATATTTGTAATTTCAGGGAAAACTAATCCAGTTTATTACAGTCTACGGCTTGCAGAAATTAGTTCATTAATAGGTTTTGTTATTAGGGAACCTTTATAGAATGGTGGCACACTTGGGTTGTTGATAAAGGACGTCAGAATTCCGAGCACTCTAGTAAAATTGTGATTAACTTGTGCTAATAATAGTTAGACATTGGCCTTCGGGAAACCGGATCCAATCAATCAATGAGTGGCGACCTCTCTATATATTATTTGGTTTCAGGTATAAACTAAAGTTGTGATAATTTGTTATCGATCGTCTCATTGAAGTATAACTAGAGGAAAATATAAAATTATTTAATGCAACAGATATATCTCACCGGTCTCGACATCGTAATTTCACTAGATGTATTTTTCAAATAAAATCGAATTTCTAAATTTTATCAATAACTTTTGGATGAAAGTTACATTTCGTATAGCAATACTGTTGCCAAGAGTATAACTATATGTACATAATCATAACATACAAAAAAAGTTTATCTATTAGAAAAGTTCAAAGATAACATGAACAAAGTACATATAGAAAATAATTAAATTTTTGAATTATGCATGCAGTCGAATATTACGTCTACCACAACAACATGACAAATTTATTAATTAGTGCAGATAGCAATGAACACTATTGTCTAGGTCCGGGAAATGCAATTGGGAATTTATGATTTCCAAAAATGATGCCAAATTTAAATAATAACAAAATTATATCGAGGCTTAACAGTTTGTAACTTCTTTGTAACACCTTGGCGGCTAATATTTAGTAATTTTTTTATATGGAAGGAAATGTACGTCAGTAATGACAGAATTGGTCCGGTTTCCCGGTAGCCAATATTCAAAATACTGTAAACATAAGACAATCACAATCATAATGAACTGCTCAGCATTCGGTCATCTCATCTCCGCGTCTCCAGTGTGCCACCATTAAAGTGTAATCTGCAAAAGTTCTCTGAAAAAGGTCTACTAATGGGATAATTCCTCCGTAGGCTGTAATAAATTGGATTAGTTTATGCCTGAAATTGACAACTAATTAATTCATTACAAAATTAAAAATATAAAATTATAAAAAATATAATATAAATTTGATTTTAAAAAAATTTATTGAAAATTACAAATCAATTAACCGTTTTATGACAAATACGTTCTTGGGAAGGAAACCAATAGGGCCAGTTTGTAGATACGGCGCTGGCCAACAATAGCCTAAAACAGTTCAGAATGTCCTCCTTGTGATTGAATACAGGCTAAAATTCGTTTAAGTATGCCTTTCGTTATTTTAATTCTTGGTAATTTTTCCCTTATCTTTTGAGCATCTATGTGTATTCGTTATAGAGCTTTTTTTGTCGACATCCCAATAATTTAGTGAGAACGAATGGGATCCCCGCTCACGAATTTTATATTGTTACGATATCACTTATTCATCTATAAATATTTCTAAATACTTTTGCGGCCGGAACAGCTTGTGATAAACCATAGTAAAATCAGTAAACCAAATGGATATAAATGTACTTCTCACCAAACTGTGCTATCATAGTATTAATTTTATTAAATTATTTAGCAGTTTTGATGCACAACAATGACACAACCATAGACAATTTTTTTAAAACTAATGAAAATATTTGTTTTTGTTTTTTCATCATTTAAATAAAAGAGTAATCATCGCCTACTGTTTGACTGATCAAAATTTTGTTTTTATTAACACTACATATTTTAATTAGTATAAGAATAAACGATATACGTAAAAAATTATGGTACGTAGATACAAATAATCTATTAGCCTTCCGATAAATATTTTTGGAAGTTTCAGTTTAATATGTGGGTGAACTATTTTCTGAATCAAATTTTTTAAACTGTTTTTTTAACCCTGTATCGCAAATGTTATCAAAAATTGACACTCCCTCCCGTTCGTTTTTTTTCTCAGAATAAACCAGGGAACCACCCCTAATGGTTAAACATCCCAAATTCGGACTCATTATATATATATATATATATATATATATATATATATATATATATTATATATATATATATATATATATATATATATATATATATATATATATATATATATATATATATATATATATATATAAATATAGGCTTTTCAGATTAAATGAAACCATTTTCAAATTGAACGAAACTATTTCCAAATTTAATGAAACCTTTTTCAATTGGAGTGAAACTTAAATAAGTTAAATCCACGCATAACGCTTAAAACAATTAAACAAACATTTTTTGAGAATTTAAACAGAAGTACAGGGTGGTCCAACTTGGACGGACTGATTTGAAATGCTTATAACTTGTTTTTTTTAATTTTTAAGTCTTATTTAATTTTTTTTGCACTTAATAAAGAACTTTACAAAATTTTTGGATAAAAAGGATATGTCATGAAACATAACTGCCGAATTTGGGGTACGAAGAATCCGAGAGCAGTGCATCAGTGACAATCACATCCTCTCAGATGTACTGTTTGGAGTGCAATTATGGTTGATAGACGCAGTGGTCCATAATTTGTTGAAAATGAAATTGAGCAGTCGGAAACCGTCTCTGGGGCGGTATACCGGACCATTTTAGACAATTTTTTACGTCCGGTAGTTTTCAATATTCGTGACAAATGGTTTCATCAAGCGACAAGTATGATCTGTTTTCTGCAAATGTCAAGAATAATTCGAAAAGCAATCTTGAGATGGAACCCAATAGAGGCAGATTGATACGTTACGGAGCAGCAATGGTCTGAAAACCCCGATTATTTTCTAATATACATTTTTTTTTATTATGGATCAATGTTATATGTTCATGAACAATAATGAATGTGGTAAGGGTAAACTCCTTGAATAACTATTACCATGCCACGAGTATAGATATAGCTTACCGTATTCACCTATGGGAAAATTTATACATTTCATGTAAATTGTATACATGTTTTGTAGCCATAATAATAATAGTTATAACGACTATTTATAAATACAGTATCTATGCTAGGTAACTCGATATTCAAATTAAATATATAATAAATTATATATATACAAATTATAGACCATATATATATATATATATATATATATATATATATATATATATATATATATATATATATATATATATATATATATATATATCACATATTTCTTCAAAATTTGCCAAACTTTTATGAAAGATCAGAAATTTTGTTTTGGATTCGTTATATTCTGCTATAAAATCTCTATTTCAGGCCTCTCCATCTCATCGCAACCTTTTATTTTTCTGTGAATCCAACGATTATAAGTAGTTTTTCTCGCTAATATTTTTCCTTATACATGTTTTACTCCTGTACATTTTTCGTTCCCTTGTTTTAAAGTTCATAATGGCGTTGCTTATAAATCGAGAACTGTCTTAATCAAATTATAAATACTTCAAGGCTCAAAAGTGTTTCCTAAGTACTCACGTTATAGTTATTCACTATACTGGTATTTACTGTGGTGGCCTATCGTCCAGGAGTCCATATATTTTGCATGATGATACGAAGGGCCCCACAAATCACTTGTTTACTGTTTTGAATAAAAAGCTTCAAAAATGAAGCCACACCTTCCAATTTAAGAATCAAATGGGTCTAATTTTTGCTATTTTTCTGTACTTCAGTTGCGATATAGGCCCGAATAATAAAGAACTCAAGCAAGTACCTTAGAGACTAGTTTTATGTGTCGTCCCTTTCGATTTCATTTATAATTTCCGAGGAGCAGTCGCAAATCTTAGGCATTCAATTTATAAATTCAAAATGTCTCATTTTGGTGAGCTTACAAAAAATTAAAAGACTTTGGGACTAAAAATTAACATAGGTATAATGTGGTTTGAATTATATTAAAATAATATTTCGCTTGCTTATTCAAATAGGCCACAAACTTTTATTAACACAAGACATTACGATAAAATAAAAGCCAAATTTGATAAAATTACACAATGCCCTTGCACAAAACCACTAAATAATTCAACACAAAAAAAAAATCTAAAAAAGAAGAGAACGAAACAAACATGTGCGATCTCTTCGACGACCATCGATCGACCTAAAAATTATAATATTAATATGTAGCTTTATGAAAGAGAGATCGACATCTGTAAGCCGAGAAACGAACCGAAAAATGAGGATGTTAATATCAAATTTTATGTGCGATCTATTCAACGATATTTTCAAGATTATTTAAAACGAGATAGCATGTGAAATAAAATATTATGGAAAATATGAGTAAGAAATAAAACAGTTTTTTATAATTTTTTTTGTTGTTAGTCAAGTAATCACCTTTTTTTATAAACAAACGATGATACACGTTAAAATTGACAGAATATGAAATATTATGATGCCTAGATTGCACTGTAAAAAATTGATAGAATCTTATTGAATTTATGACAAAAAAAGTTTGTTTTGAAAGTGAAATGGAGGTACAAATCGCCGGTTAGAATATACAAATATAGTCTTGTAGATTATAAAAATGTACATAAAAACATGTATGTGCAAACCCAAAAAATATTTGCAGGATGGCAAAGTCTCCTGTCAGAATTTCTTCTACATGGTTTGAATCAAATGTTTTCCAGACAGATAATAGAGCTTTGATCTAATGAAGCACATAAAGCATATAGTGGAATCGATCCAATCTACAATACGAGCGATGTGAAAGTTTATGATAGGATACTTTGTGTGCCGCACAGAGTTATAGAAGGGAAATTGTGGTTTTTCGCAACTTTGCTACACGACAGTTAGAGTGTAATAACTGATCCATATGCAAACTCGGGAAACCCATGTAATTCTTTTTCAACAGATGCTCCTTTTGAGAATAGGTGACGTTGACCTTGAAGAAGTTTTAATTTTGGAAGTTCATTTCAGTAAGTTGACCATGAAGTATGTATCTCTTGAGATAATAAGTACATCATTTCAATCTGGTTTCAGTTCCAAAAGACGTTGCGTAAACACCTTGCCTAGTGTAATTGCTTTAGCGACTGTACCGAAATTTAAGCAATATCCATTAGAGATAAAAAATCTGAGTCATTTAAACACCAGTGACAAACCTGACGTGCCAATATGTTATAACCTTGGATTGAAAATAAAAAAACTCCTCTTTGCTATTATTGCGAGTTAGTAGATTGTCGACGTACATATCTGATGCCACAGCCTTGCTAGCAAGTGGACATTTTATTGACTCTTTCATAGTTACATAAAGCCTCTAGTAGCCACATGTGGCGCTGAACGCGTTCTATAGATCACAGTCAGGCTTTAAGATACAGTAGTGTGGCAAATAATGAAGATTGTTAGTATCTCCCTCTTCAATGCCTTCCATTAGGCCCAGCCTTTCATATTCTCTCTTGTTTTTAAACTAGTGCTTCTAGACAGTCGCTTTTCTTGACTGTAGAATCAATTTGTAGCCATCGGTTTCGAATTAGTGTGTTAAGAAGAACTGGAAAGCCTAGGATTCCAAAAACAGTCCGGCTTCTATGAGCATATTTTTTTTGAGGAATGTGGAATCCAGGATCTAATAATTGAAGATTGTTGGATTTTTGATGGATCACAGTTTAGTTTCGTTGATGGTTGCATCTTTGTGGTTTTAGGCTAAATATGCGCAATAATTGTTTTAGAGTTGCCATTGGTTCTAGATTAAAGACTTTTTAGAGCAAGATGTACGTCTAGTAAGGTAAACGCCGCCTATGTTTGTAAATGTTTCAGTTAAGAAATATAACTGTGAACCAGAGTTGAGTAGAGCCCTACATGGAACGATGGTAAGACTTTAGCATTCAAAATGTAGACTATAGCGATGGAGGGTAGCAGGGAATATTTAAATGAAAGTTTCGATTCTTGGCTGGCTCATCTCATATTGAAAGATTCTTAACATAAACTCTTGTTGAAAATTCTAATAATAGTTTAAATAAATTTAAAAAAAATGCACAAATCAGTATTGTAGAAATAAAATAAAATAATACAAGTTTTTTGATATTCAAGATGAGAAATCGCAGTCTTTTATTAGAGGATCTTTCAATGATAGGAAATAATTACTTATAAAGAACTCAGTTGATAGCTGGAGAGCCTGTCGAAAAATTTTTACTTTTGTACGCAAAACAAAGTTTTATCTCGCACAATTTCTTGTTGATGTGTATTTTGAGCTTCAGTTTTACAATAGTCTGCTGCAAACCAGTCAACATTTCGAGCTTTCTAATATATAAGTTAAAGTGGATAATACTTGGTTTTGGTCCTGGGGTTACTGCATTTATCTAGGATGACTACTTCAACAAAAACTTACAAAAAGCACAGTGTCTTGCCAGAATTTTGCTTAATTAATTTCTTTAAGATTTAGTTTGTAAATTTGTTTGATCGGTATATTCTCTAATAGTGGTTCAGGAACAGCTTGCGTGGCTATGTCATTATTAATCACTAATAAGCCTTGAATCTGAACTATGATTAGACTGAATTTAAAATCAGTTACTTTCTGTTAAACAAAATTTAATATTAATTTATGATTTTTTTCGCTGTAATATTTTTTTTATCAGAATTTTAATTTAATTAAAAGCTCCAATAAAATTGGAGCCATTGTCGCATCAGATTTGATTTGGCAGTCCTCAGTGGACTATACAAAAAGTTTCAATACAGAAAGAAACGAATCAGTACTACTGATTTTCTGGATGATATTTTCGTAAAATAATCAGATAATTGATCCAAAACTTACACTGTCCCTATTTACTCTTCCACCTTCTCGCAAGATGCCTTTTGAATCTAAGATAGGGTCTATTGAGTATTTGAATAGGCATTTAAATAGTTTGGAGATGATGCCAATATGTATAAATTTGCTTCCAAGTTCATAAATTATGGGTTGGTACTTTTTCATCTCAATCGGTTTTATTTACCAATAATTTCAGTAGCAACATTTTAAATATTATTATAACTGGTGATAACCAACCTAATGATGTCTAACCCGCAATATTTTCCCTTGTAATTGAATGAAAAAAGAGAGAATTTTATTTCCATTCTCAAATAACAAAATTCCGTAATAAACGAGGATTGTGCCTGTTGCTTTTTGCATACATTTTGCAAGGCTCTGTGCATATTAATCAAGGTAATAGCGTATTAAAGGATATTTGATTAAGATGTAATAGGATATGGTATGTACATTTAATTTTTGCTGTCGAGTTGTAATTGGTTGTGATCATAGTATAAATACACATAGTATATACTACCATGGTATGTTAGCCCATGGACGTGCTAGATGTCACTATTGGAATCGTTTTAAAATAATCAAAATATTTTTATATGTATAATCGCCTAAATGTCTTATATTTCTTCTAAAATTATTCTATCGACCTGACATCTGGAACATTAATGGGAAAACTGTTTTTTTTCTAATGATGGTAGTACTATATGTATTTATACTATGTAGTGGTGTATTATTTTGTTGTGATGTTAATTGAATATGATTGTTTATTGCTGTTGATGTTGGTGTTGAACTGACTGAGTTGATAGTGAATACTGGTATTGTGTTGATAAATGATAAATTTGGTTTGTGGAATGCAAGTTGAAATGAACAGCGAATGATGTTGTTTGTTGCATATTAAACGCAAAGCAGGTGCAAATAATATTTTAACTGCATATGCCCAAATCGTAAGAAATTTCTACAAGTGTATTTTGCAGTTTATTCCGGTTATTTATATTCATACTTTTAAAAAGAGGACATGGATCGAAATGTTCAGCTTGATTGGGACAACGTCGCTGATCTAAAAATAACTGCACTCAGGATGAAATTATGCAATTAGGCTTATTAAACTTTTAATAATCTCTTTAATATTTGAAATTTATGAACCACGTTAAATTCTGCATTGTCATGAGTTAAGTTTAAATACAACTTCTGGGAGCACGACCATAGTTTGTAATCGCCATGAAATGGTTCCATATTGAATTTTGGCAAGCAAATATTTTGTGTGTAGTGTATTCCCTGTAACAGAGTTTGTTGTTGTCGATCAAGTGTTGCATTTATATCGTATACTTTGGGGCCAGTATCGTGTGTCCTTTTTGACCTTGAACTAATCACTACATTTAATGGTGTTCTGGTATCTAAGTATAACTCATAAACCTTATCCGTTATCGCCCCATATTGGTTAATCGTCAGTAGTTCGGTTTCAGGCATGTTCAAAACTTTGTACAGTTTTTCTAAATTATTTTCGCACGTATGTAGATTATAGAGTAGTCTGGTCACTAAACGTTGACGTACTCAATTTAATTACTGGCATTTGTAGTACTTCAGAACTACCATACGGGGCTGTTATAGTAAATATCCAAAAGTTAAAAAAGCAAGGCGCCCATATTGCAAATTAGTCTTCCTAGATTAGAACTTTGTGTCCCTACATTACTCTCTGATGTGATTCAATTTTGCAAAACTACTTTTCTGTTGAAAATGATAATATATATACCTAGACAGACTCCATGACTGTTCTACACTGGCTCTCATATACTCCTGCTAGATGGAAGATCGTCATCCATAATAAGACGAACATGATCTAGGATACCATTCCTAGAGAAAGATGGAGCCATTGAAGTTTAAAGCAAAGGAGTAGTTGCTATCATGGAAACAAACGTGATTGAAATCTTGGTATCTTAAGTTCAAAACCCATATTTTTCCAATAGGCATATTTAACTAATTTTCAATGTCCCTAAGTTGTTTGCTTATTTCAATTTTAACCTGTGTTTATTTTACAAAAATTTGTAAACGATGAATTTAAGGAGGCACCTTAAATTCGGAAGTATACTTGTAATAATTCATAACTTTATGTATATTGTAATAACGACATAAAATAAAAATCACCCTAAATAAGCGGTTATTGGAAAAATTATTATTCAGCCACGTGTTCAAAATAAAAAGTATTTACTGTAAACGGTATTATATACTATTTGTATCTAATGTCTAATGTCAGCGTAACCTATAATTACGTTAGACGACAATGAATAAATTATATAGGGTTTCCGTGTGCTCTACTTACTAATATATAGTATACAGAGTTTATACAAATATTGATTTCTAATTAGTATAAAGTTAAAAGTTATTTAAAAAAATGTTTTTTTTATTACCATTCCAGATATATTTATTAGCAGCCAAACCAAGTCAAACAGTCACGGTACTATTTCGAATACATATGAATTATTTAAATGGTCCACTGTTAGCGTTTGTTTTCCCCGAAACGGAAGCAAGGACAATGACAATGGAGGTGACCACGTATTGGCTGCAACACGGACTAATGTTTATTATACCAATTTATTTATTGCGAACGGGAGGTAAAGTTGAAAGAAAAATTGGAAATCGATTTGCTTTGACGATTTTTTTATGTTATTTCTTTAGGTGTATATACGATGGAAGAATTGTCAGACTGGAGTTGGAATATCATTAGTTATGCACTATTATTAATTTATCATTTTATTTTTTTAACATTTTTTTCAATTGTAAGTATGAACATTTTATTTATGATACCTTTTTTTGTAAATATGTTTACAAGTTTTTTGCAGAGATGTCTTGTTTGACATGTTTTTGGGCCCAAAAATTAAGTTTGCAGGTCATTTTTGGCTTTAATTGTTGCTTATCTTTGATTTAGTATCTGATACTTAAAGATTGAAATTCTTCTGATTATGATAGTAAAGCGAGGTGCAAATTTATAACTAGCCACTGTCCAAGAGTAACAATGGAACTTAATAGGTTTAGTTAACAGTCATAGAGCTTGTCAACCATAGGAGTTTTACAGAAGTAAAATACTTGATTTTTTAACACTGGTTGCAAATTGTCCAGAAACAAATACCAGAACACACGAGAAGGATGTTACTCAAATTCGTCCTATCGCCATTCCTATTCTTTTTAAAACTGGAGTAGGATCTCATAAGGTGACTAAATCACCATTCACCAATCACCAGCAGAACAGTGCTAATCTAAGCTATACATTTTGTCAAGCCTTGAGAGGAATTAAAGACAATATAGTCACAAAACAGGATGAAACAAAAAATACCAATCTTTTGTGCATTACTGAAATCAGAAAATTGGTTTATAATTAAGCTCTATTTTGGCTACAGATTAAAATATTTTATGTATATTTTAAGCGTATCAACTATCAGTGTTTCAAACGGTTTTTTAAAAAATAACAAGACTTGAGTTCAGCATAGTTTTTATCATAGCTATAGTATGTTTCTAAGATTTCTAATAATTAACTGGATAAATTGGGTTCAAGTCTAAGATAATGATAATGATTTTACTTGACTCAGTGAATCGTCATTAGTACGTTTAGCTTTTTAGTTTACCTGTCTTAAAACTTCTTATTATAGTCATAATCATAGAAATTGGTGACACTTTTCACCGTCTAGTTTGGTGAGACTCATCTTGAATGTTATTACAGAACTGTGTAAATCTTAATTGCTGAGTTACTCTACTCTTTGACTACTTTACTAGCGGCAGTAGTAAGAATGATTTTTTAATTTGTAAAAACCACAGACAATTATACCAGATAAACTTCTTGTATGGCTCAAATTTGCGCAAGTAAATTCATGCAACGCAAATTAATGCCACCAAAATTTAACCAAACAAAAAATAGATGTATATATATAAACGAATATTTTCGCCCTTTTCTTTTTTTTGGACACGATTATATTTTATAAAAAATAAAACAAAAATTTTCATGTTTTTGTATAATATTTGCGTTTGGTTTTTTGTTTTATTTTTTATACAATCAAATAGTCATACGCAAAAAAAAGGATGAAAGTATGCGTTTTTATATGTACATCTATTTTTTGTTTTGTTTGATGTCAGTTGCATTAATTTGCGTTGTATGTATATATTGAACCATACAAGATGTTTATCTGGTATAATTACCTGTGGTAAAAACTGAAAACCAAACAAACGTTAAGGTAACTATAGTTAGTGACTTTTTCATAGACAATTAGTAATGTCCTAGGTTGTAATTATATGCTCAGGTTTCAACGTTATATGACGATGTCCTTCATTAAAAATATAATAAAGAGAAATATTGATGGTTTTTTTTTAAATGATCTAGAATGACTCTTTATAAAAGGAAGCTACAATACTTTCACAATGAATAATAACCGATAAAAAAACAAAATTCTTATCGAATCTTAATTTAACAACTAGCAGGGTAAGGAATCTGGTTTTTGCATTTAACGAATTTTAGTTTATTTTGTCAGCGATCAAGGGGACAATTCAGCTGCTGTTTGTCAAAATGTTGTATGTGACGATTACCATGGTATCATTGATTGTAATTTGGAATCCAATTCTGGTTGAAATCTTCTTTTATGTTTTTGATATTTTGTGCATTCCCAACCTTATTTAAACTATATATATGGTCTAAGGTTATGCCAAAATTTCAGAGCAAATGGTTTGGCCATTGCTAATCTTCGTAGTACTGGAGTAGGATCAAACTGAGATGACTGTATAATCTCATCACTTAGATAATATAAGCTTTATTTTTTGATCTACCACATGAGTGTAATAACAAGATAATTATATAATTTATTAGTTATAGCATAAATAAGAACATAAGAATGATACATTTCTTATGTTAAAACGGCATTCGAAACAATAAAAATTATATAGTTATTGCATGCTAGTACAAAGCGAAACAACAACATACATATTTTTAATTATGTATCTATCCTTGTTGCAGATTTGCATTAGAGATTTGTATTTTAAGTTTTGTTTTTTCTTTGTCTTTCATTACTACTGTAGAGGTAAACCAATGCGGAGGTTTTATATGATTAATTTTGTTTTTGAACATGAAAAAAACACGAATTTAATTGAATGTAAAAGAAAAACAAAATTTTGTAAATAATCAAATATTATGTCTAAACAACTCTATATATTATATCATTGTATTGCATGCATGAAGTGCTAGCGAATTATATGAACTGTACAACATATTTGGTTCGAAATAGAAAGAAAAATGTGTATACGAATTAGAACAAAAAAGTCAAAACAAAAAAGTAAACTTCACGAATTTGGCAGAAAAAAGTGTGTAAAACCGATACAATTTATTTTGTTTTTTATATTTAAACAAAAAAAAAAAAAAAAAAAAAAAAATATAAAAAATTAAATCATAGTTGCATTGCATAGTTCATAATCAACACAAAAATATTAAAAACATTTTTTTTTCTATAGCCGTTTTGTTAAAAATATCCGCATTCGTCTACCTCAACAATAGTAATGAGAAAGGAAAAACAAAACTGAATATAAAAATCACTAATGCAAAATAATGTGCAACAAGGATAGATACATACTTAAAAATATGTTGTGTTGCTCTTTGTAACGACATACATTTAATATTTTTTATTGTTTCGAATACCGTTTTTACATATGAAATTTATCATTCTTATGTTCTTTTCTATGGTTATATTATTATTCTATGGTTTTAACTCATTGACTTGGTAAATTAGGTTTAAATCCAAATTAATTCTAATGACATAAATAATGTGGGTGTATGCTTTATATTCATTCAATTGTATTTTTCACAAAAGCATTGGATACAGTTTTGGTATCTTTACCTTTTTACTGAGCAAATTAGTTAAAGGTGCTTGGTCCGGTAAAATGTGTAGCTATTGAGATTGTTTGAGGGTTGATATGAAACCTTTAGCTGGAAAATATTTTACACCAAATTGCATTTAGGTAAAATAGTAATGTCGCCAGTAAGTTCTTTAACTGATTATAGTCTTATGTTCCGAATTCATCGCTTTCTGATGATGTCGACCATCAAAAACTAATTTACAGAAATATCTGATTTTCTGAAGTGAAAAGAAACGAATCCATGTTTGCTATTTTCTCAATTTTACAAAAATTCAAGAGAAAAAAGCATTTCAAATTCAAGTTTCAGAAAATACAATGATGTCGATTAGCCTATGACAACTAAGAAATTTTTGATGCAATTTGAAAATTTCCAAAATCCAGAAAATGTCTGATGTTAGCCAATGCAAATTGAGAGATTTATGCCACAACTTAAACATTTCTAGAATCTATAAAATGTAAATGATGGTCAGCCCATGAAAACTAAGAAACTATTTTTGCCACTTGTACAGTGATTTAACAATTTTACAGTGTTAAAAGTGATGTGGTTATTGAAGCGAAAAGATTATTGTTGATTCGATCAACGGATCACATTTGCAGGTTTTAGGCGATCAATAGACACTGATTGTAGTTTTCCCTTGATCAAAACAACAAAGTGTCATCGTAACTTTCTTGTCACTTTATATGTTCCCTCTTACGGAGGTTGAAATCCAGTGCAAATCTTGTCTACCCGTTTACCCATTGCTGTGGGGATAAAATGTTTCATGATCTTGCATATTTGGTCTAGACTGTGTTAGTAGATGATTAAAGTGTAAGGAGATTTTCAGTAAAGAACTCACCGGGTAGTTTGATAGTTTGATCGTAAACCATCTCGGATGGATGCCATTTGCTTATGGGTGCTTAAGGGAGCAAATGTTCATATGCGATTAGACTCCAGAATTTTCGTTAATTTGACGAGTTTCTTGATCGGTCGTGATTTCAAGTGGAACGCCGAATTGAAAAATTGTTTACGAATGTTTTGGCCATGGTCTGTAGTTGTGCCCAGTAGTTTTTGTACTTGTTTATACTTTGCCAGAAATATCTAGCAGAACTATTATGTAAACTTTCAAAGATAAAGTATGACAGAGCGGCTCTGCGTTATATAGACGATTTAATCCAGTTGATGCATTTCGAAAAGGTCTAGTTTATAATTGCTTGAACTAGCGCGACATCCGAAAGTAGAATTAGCGTTAACTGTTTTGATTGTGTTTGGCTGATTGTTGTCTGGTGCCGCTTCATAGTCGATTGTGTGGATGATTTATCCACAACTACAATGTCTTTACCATTTACATGCTGATTATCCGTGGAAAACTGATTGATGTAATTCAAATGCAGTGTTTGACTTGGATTATGGTCAGTTGAATTCTAATTCATGGAATGAGTGCTTGTCGGAAATTCAACGATGGTAAAAAATATGACCTATACTCAAACCATTGGCTGAAAATACGTGTCGAAATAATAAATACGACACTCAGCATCCACAACTATTTGTTAAAGTTACAAGCTCAATTTATCATAAACATTATCTGTTATCAACTCCTGGTGTTAGAAGGTAAATCTATTGAATTATTTAAAACGTGAATACTCATTGGAAAATATTTTCCCATTCCTGTGCCCACCCACTTTTTCATTAGGTAAACACTAACATTCAATTAGAAACATTTCGAACGATTTTATTAATAATTTAATTGGGTGGTTGAAGATATAATAGCGCTATGAACCACCTAGCTCTTATTACTTAATTATACAGCATTTATGTTGTTGTCATGATAACAAAACCAAAATACTAAAACAATATTGACGTAAGATTTTCCTTGGTAGAAAAAAAAAATGTTCGTACAATTTATGTTCATCACAAAATAATTAATAATTGAAATCAATATAGGAATGCCCCCTATATACAACTGTGTACAGGGTGATTGATTTTTTATAACTTGTATATAGTTTAACGTAAAGGTTATAAACGAATAGTTTTGTTTGGTTGTGCGAGGTAACGAACTTTACTTTTTTAACAATAGGTCACCAGGTGCAGGTCACCAGGTAAATATTAGTATAAAACATTTTTTTGGTAGTTTTTTTTTTTCATCAGAAATGCTAAAGGTACTTCACAATTTCAAAATTTCAAAATTGTTTAGCTTTGTTTGTTATCAGCGGTTTTTAGCTTTTTGTATCTATATATTTAGTATTCACCCGGTAATACTGTCAATTATTGATATTGATATTTCAGCCTACATTAACAGGCTGCACGAATGTCGGACTAACTGCCATTTTACGTTAAATAAACAATCTTCTGCCTTCCTCAATGAAGATGTACTCTAAGAACATCCACATTTTGATAGTTTCAGAGAATACCCGTGTCAATACGAAAAACATATCAGCTTGGCGTCTAATGAATAAGGATAATTGTTTAGGACAGTAGTGGTAATTAAATTGATTTTCCAAATTCATTTGTCTCGATTTTTACCCAAAGTTGGAAATTTTCTCTCCCAAAAAAATGTAACACCTTAATTCGATTAAACATTAATGCTCAAGGTTTACAGTGCTTTTGTTTTCCAACTCGTATCTTTAGACCTTACTTTTTTTGTGCTTTGTTTTACTTTCCAAACCTTTTCGTGGGAAGTTGCACATATTTTGCAAATACGCAAACATTTTATTTAAATTTAAATGGTTTCAGGATCAACAAAAGCAAAACCAAATCATCGTATGCAAAATAAATAAGAAAGCAATATATATATATATATATATATATATATATATATATATATATATATATATATATATATATATATATATATATATATATTATGTTTTTTTTTTCATTCACATACTAGAAATGAAGATGGCTTGCAATAAAGATGATTTTAGTATGCTATCATCGGTTATCTATAATAACTGAATTTGGAATTAGGAAATATGGTAAATTCTCGATAAGGGCATAATGATGTTTTCACATAAATTGTGCGAGTTGAGCAAACTTTGCTGAATAATACGCAAACCGTGAAAATGTCAAATGTTTTTCTTTTTTATCTTTAACTTAATAGATTGCTTAGGTCCCAAAGTCTAGCATAGTCAGCTTTAATTTGTACAGTGTAACTTTAAATTGTAACTTTAAATAGTGTGTGTTTGTAATTTTGGTAATTCTAATCTGTTTTTTAACCACATTTCCGTTAAATTAACTTAACGAAACTTTTCAAGTTTAACCAAACGTAATATATTTCTATTTTTCACATAATAGTCGTTAGCTAGTAAAAAACTTCACTTTTCCTTTTTAAAAATTTTCTACCTATATTTAAATTAGCATAAAACACATACAAACTTTGAAACTGTATCGAAAAATTATAGAGCCTGTGCCGAACGTTGAACGGCGCCTGTAAGTATCAAATAAGTTTCACATGGAACTAGTCTGTAGTTCTGATCTTTAAATTTGTGCCTGTATTCCTATATTTTCCCAATTTTTAAACGACGCGTTATTAAACCCTTGTTCCCTAAATATCCTAAAATCATATATTTATTAAGAATCTTAAAGGAAAAATTCAATGAGAACTCAACTGAAATAAGATATCAAAAAATTTTATTACGTGGTGCAAAATTAAAACTGGATTGAGATTAGGCGCAAAATTAGTAATAAAAAAAATCAACAAAAATAGCATAAAATAGAATAAAATAGCATAAAATAACAAAATATAGAAAAAGTAGTATGCAATAGCATACAATAGAATAAAATAGCATAAAATAGCATAAAATAGCATAAAATAGCATAAAATAGCATAAAAAAGTACAAAATTGGAAAAAATAGCATAAAATAGTAATAAAATAGCAAAAATAGCATAAAACATCATAAAATAGCATAAAATAGCACAAAATAGCATATAATATCAATAAAATACATAAAATAGCATAAAATAACACGGAATAGCATAAAATAGCAAAAGCATAAAAAAGCTTAAAATAGCAAAAATAGCATGAAAAGGTACAAAATAGCATAAAACAGCACAAAATAGCATAAAAAAGCACAAAATAACATAAAATAGAAATAAAAGAGCATAAATATCATAAAATATCATAAAGTAGCATTAAATAGCACACAATTGCATAAAATAGCAACACAAGAGCATAAAATAGCATTAAATAGCACAAAATGGCATACAATAGCATACAATTAACATAAAATAATAAAATAGCATAAAATAGCAT
Organism: Tipula confusa; assembly: GCA_963556175.1. Taxonomy (NCBI): domain Eukaryota; kingdom Metazoa; phylum Arthropoda; class Insecta; order Diptera; family Tipulidae; genus Tipula; species Tipula confusa. The sequence continues at coordinate 36,178,608 of OY744476.1, forward strand.
AAAATCATAAAATAGCATAAAATATCACAAAATTGCATAAAATGGCATTAAATAGAATAATAAAAGTTGAAAATAGCAATAAAACAGAAGCCAATAGCATAAAATAGCATAAAACAGCACAAAATAGCATAAAATAGCATAAAAAAGCAAAAAATAGCAAAAAATCGAATAAAATAGCAATAAAATAGCATAAAATAATAAAACAACATAAAACATCATAAAATAGCATTAAATAGAACAACATAGCATAAAATAGCTACCAATATCATAAAATAGCAAACAATAGCATAAATATAGTAATTTGCTAGATTTATGTATGTCTAATAAACTTCAATTTTTTTACGTCTCGTATGCTTTTGTTTTTTTGTCATTTAGAAAATTGCGTACATCCATGTTGTCAATATAGTTAAGATTTTCCTTTCAAATTTATTATTATTTGATAAAAAAAATTTATTATAATAAAACCCCGTCTCGGGATTAACTAACTGATCGCTAATCGTGTGTTATGTGGTGGAGAGTGTGTAAAAGGTTTTAAAAGCTGATATTTTAAAATTAATTTTGTGTCAAAAATGTTCCCAACCCAATACTAAAATTTGGTGTAATTGTAGATGTTGTTATTTTAGAAGCAACTATATGTGGTGTTAGAATTGACTCAAACTAAAATAATTTGCAACATTTTAATGTAGTTTTTATTTGTTCAAGACCTTGATTTACTTATAGAAATTAGTGAAGTCGACATTATCAGAATACCCAGCTAACAAAAGTAGAGAACTGCGGATTGAATAGTTTAAAATTTTGTATTGTGATTGTTTTTGGTATCATGTAAATTTTTCGTGATTTGGTATGTTATCATCATAAAGGAAATACATATAGAGAGACAAAGCCATATAGCGATCTGTACTACAGCATTGTTAGGGTAATTGATGGAACCCATTACAGTTGCTGTAATAGTATTGTTGTTGTTTTAAGTATACAAGCATTGCCTTGTGTGTTCATTTATTATTTTCATCATCCAATCCCAAGTATAGAACATGTCGGACCAGGGCCGGTCTCAGAATTTTTGGCGCTCGGTGCTTTTTTTTATTTCCTATTTTAACTAAGCCATTTGAAATCACTCATGAAGTAGACTGGTGATGCGGTTTCCCCGGTAGGCCTAATCCTTGATAACATATTATTTATTTATAAATGGGTAAAATGTTAGTTGGATTTTTAATTCGGAATAAGTTTAAGTGTGCCTTTTCATAAAAAACCATATACTTTGTATTTTGCGAATCAATTATTTTGTGTTCCAAGTGATGGCTCTACATTGGATTTATAATTCATTTTTTGGGGTAGTTGAGATGTTATATCTAAAATCATCATTTGATCAGGATATAATTTCAGGATAACATTTTTTTAAATTCAAACGTTTTTATTTGGTTCAAATTTTTTATTTAAATTTAGCCGACAAATATTTGAAATAATCTCCGCCCACATTTCCAACAAAAACATAACCTCAATTTTTCTGCATATGTTCGGATTTTTGACCACCTCCCCATAGTAAATCTAAGTCTAATTCGGACATGATTTTGGAAAAAAGACGGAGATGAATTCAAAGTGTCCGAAAAATCAAATTTTTTCCTTTAAAAATATAATACATGCTCGATTCATGGCTTTAACGATACAATACCTTTTATTCATATTTTCAAATGCTTCATATTAGCTTATAACTCACAAATATAAATCCTACTTTAGGTAAAGGTAACATTTACCTAAAAATAGATCATCACTTGGGAAAAAAAAGATGTATCGGTTTATTTGGCACACAAGTTTGTTTTTATTTATTGTCTTTTAAATTGTATGAAATATCCGTTTGGAAAACCCATCGTCAAAAAAATAATAAAATAAATCGAATCTATCGGTTTCTTTTTCTTAACAAGGAAATTTATAATTTATCCCTGATAAGATTTTTTTCTATATCAATTTTGGTTTTCCGGTATATGATCCCTTCAGATTATCCAAACTATTATAAAGTGAATCTGCGTTTTGAGGCGGATTAACTTTAGTATACTCACATACCATTATATAATCTAATCCAGTGATTTACTAGGTCGTCTTTGCTTAACAGCAGCTTTATACTTTTGGAAGACAAGGTCTCCATTTCCACGCCAAAATGTTTGAAAATCTGGAGAGGCCGTTTAACACGCCTGGTTTTCTTATTGAAGACAAACAAAGGACACTGTGTTGTTATTCTTAGGATTTTATGTTCGAGCGCTAATTCCATTTCACGCCTAAATCAAGCCAGAATATGTTAATAAGTTTTAGAATTTCTAGTTAAATTTCAATCCGATTTAATGTTCAAATCCGCTAGAGTTGATAGAGGTAATTTACCTGTGAATTCATAACTTCAAGAGGGTGTTGCAATCTATGTAGGTCTAGGTATACAGATGAACAGCCAAAAATTGTATTAAGGATTTATAAAACGAATGTTCAATTTTTTGAATCGATTAAAAACGCAACATGTGCACGGCATAAAACTACAAAATTTGGTTACCACGACACGATACATAAAACGAAAAACAAAATCAAAATTTTAAAATTTAAATCGTCAATTGCACGAAAAAATTCCTAGTAGTAGTATATAAAAAACAAAAACTAGAAAACAAAACAAAAATGCGACCTTCATGTTTTTTATATAACGTAAAATACAACTACTATATGAGACAAGTCACTATATGAGCTTTGGACATCTATATGTATTTTAATTTATGGTATCATGTAAATTTATTGTAGAAGTTTTAATAATTATTTTGAGTTAGTGATTTTTTTATCACTAAAAATCGTGCCTAATTCCTATCCTGTGCTCCTTAGACCGATATAATAGTCATATTTTATTGGGTATTTTGCAACAACAATTTCGTTCGTTTCATTCCGTTTGGATTAGTTTCATTTCAACTTTTTGATCGTTTTATATTGAGTTTTTATGAGGGGAAATTTTTAATTTTTTGTTTTACTACATTATCCGCACTTATGGAAGTGCCGTCTCTGATAGGAAGATAGTATGATATAAATGTAGAAAGATAGAATGGTATTGTACCATTGGAAGATAATAAGTTTAAATATGTCCAATTTTAAAATATTATTATTATTAAATCAATGCATCAATTTTATTAAGCTAATTTTTTTTCTTTCAATTCTTCATTTCAGCCAACACAGGTCAATTTAAATCATATGCTGTGCCCGGCAATAAAAGATCCATTCGATGGACCGTATTATCGTTGGGCGGCTTGCGTCCACCAAGCCATACTATGCCCGATCATATGTAAATTATTTTGTCTATTATTTACACCGGTGCCGAAACCCGCCATAGGTTCAACAACAACATCATCAATAATTAGTAATAATTATGATAATTTAAAAAAATTATTAATCAATGGAAGTGGATGTTCGGTGGCGTCATCAAGTAATAGATCCGGTTCAAATAGTAATATGAATAGTAATAATGATAATAATAGTTGTAGTGGAAGTGGTGTTGGAGGTAGTGGTGGTGGTGGTGGTGGTGTTGATAGTTTATACGAAAAAGTTAATAAATTAAATAATTTAAATAAAAATGGTTGTGATATAAGTAAAGTTGAATAGTGATTACTCTATTTATACGACATATTATAATATGTATATTATATAATTTTATGTATAATGTATAATTTATTTTAAATATAATATATAAATAATTAGAGAATATTATAATTTTTCTTTTTTTAGGTTAAGTAACATAATCAGTATAAGAAAACCAAAAACAAAGAACAAATGAGATTTAGATAAATTTATTTTAATTTTAATTTTTTATTTAGCAACTTAGTTTATGGAACTGTAACAACCTTGAAAATCAAACGTAATTTGCGAACAGGTTGAAATCCATTTAAGAAGCTACTTTACAGGTTGTTAAAATATATTTTAAAATTTTGTTTCCCATATTGGGTTTTTTCTTTATATCAAAATTTTAAAATGTTTAGTTATGGAACTCCAATTTTACAGCTGAAGGTTTCATTACGTCATTAGGACACTACTCATTTGTTTTTAGCTTAAAATTGTTAACAAGGCAGTTTGACACTTATAGGAAGTAGAAATATGTTATTTAGATAACAAAGTTACAGTTCAAGCTTATTTACCTTCAAAGCAAAGTTTTGGAGAAATTATGGTTTCTTAACATCGCTTCTTATAATAACAAACCGAACAATCCACATAACAAGATTTTAAAATTAACTGTTATAGATATATTTCTCGTAATAATACCGCGATTTTTCTAGCAGTATGGCATGTTTCTTTCAAAAAAATGGAAGTCTGCTCTCAGATATGATATGTTTAGGACGAAACAATGTTTGGAAATGCTAATGCATGGCCTCAAAGAAAACCCCCATTTTCCTGCCATTTGCGCAGCTGGTTTTACGTAAAAAACACCGTTTGAAGTTTTTAGACTTAAACTTGTATAATATTAAATTTTTTAGCTTCTCCAATATTTTCAAACGATTTTAATGGCTTGTTCAGTCAAATAAATTCTCCAATTTTGCGTTTTACAAATGCCGAAATTATCTATTTTCCAGAGTTGAAACCACCTTCACAGTGTATTCTTTCACTAATAGCAGACTCATAATTATTTACTGTCATTCAATGCGCCTTAGTTTGCAAACAGATTAGTCATTAGGTCATCATCGTTTGTCTGTACTTTGGACGAGTTTTACCATTGCTTTTCCGCACATGGGATACCGAAAAGTATAAAATGTTTAACTCACTTCAAAACACTTAGAGCCAGTGAAATCGCATAATATCACAGTTTATTAGCCCTAGCATTTTCTATGCCAATTACATATGTAACTTTATTGGTTTTCCCTTATCCCAATCTAATAAAGAAAAAGAAATCGGCTCGTTATGAGAACGTATGCTGATCGTCTTTCGGAAGAATATGGTAAACTGAATCTTCCGATTTTATTGAAATACTGGTTGAAATTACATCAATTCATGATTATGTTGGGGTTATGTTGAATAGATTCTAAAGATCAACTTCCAAGATCAAATTTTTTCTTACGACGGTACAATATGTGTAATCTCATGTTATGAATTTTGCGGTCAAATTTTATCGGAACGGTTAAGTACCTACTGACCATTGGTCGTCTCTGAGCATTTGAAAGGCACTGCGTGAGAATGGAATTGTTGGATCAGTATTAACCGATAATATTAATCCCCTGTCCAATAATCTACGATACTTCATTCCGTTAACATCAACATTTTACATACGATCTTTTATCCAGATTTTGAGTAGAAATTTTAGAAGTTATTGCACCATGTCGAATTCATTTCTTTAAATAATAAAAAAAATTTGCACGTGGCCTCTGTTTGTTGTTATAAAATCCTTCTGGTGTTAGGAACTGAATCAATAAAAAAATTCGGTAAATCATTGCTAAAATCGCTATTTTGGTTTGGTACTTGAGATGGAAATATTTTTGCAACAGTAGATTGAGTTGGATCTGAAATAATTTTGCCAAAGCAGGAATAATTGTGCGATTCAATCGCTCAACCTGTCCTTTCCATGATGGCATCCCTGTGGTTATGTTGTGCAAGTTTATTTTCTCCTTCTCACAAAATTCTTTAAATTCAGTGGAAGTGAAACAGGTGGCGCGATCGCCAATTATATTAGCTGGATTACCAAATACAGCCTTTTACAACTCAAGTTTTTGAAGAACTTCTTTGGTTGTTAGCCCTTTCGTTGGGTAGAGCCACACACATTTCGAAAAACTATCAATTATGGACAGAATATATTGATAATTTTGTCGAAGTTAAATTTCTCATGTGATCTGCGTGGTATGTGCTCAAGGGTACATCTCCTTTCGGCAGCAAATTGAGTAGACCTTCTTTCTTACCCAGTTTTCTCTCCGCCAAAATGCATGTAACACAATTCTTGATACAAGAACTCACTTGCCGAACCAAATTAGGGATGAAAATGTACCTTCATTTTTTATGATGTGAAAAATAGGTCCTGGTCGTTGTTCTGTGCATCCTTTTCTCTTGTCATCAAATCGTGCTCAACCCAACAACACTATGAGATTTCGGCTTAACGAATCAACATGTCGCATTTTTGTTCGCGGCCGATGTCCTAGCCGAAAGTCGAATTCCTGTAGCTGCAACGCCCAGCCAGATATACGAGCTGTCAACTCCCTTTTCTCCATTATGGCCTTAAATGCAGCGCAATCCGTAACAATCACAAATTTGAGAACAAGAAGGTAAACTCTAAATTGTTTTAGAGCCCTAACGATTGCCAACACTTCTAACTGATAATTGCTGTATCGCTCTTAACAGGGTGATGTCTTCTTGCTAAAGTAAAAAATAGGGTGGAAATTTTGATCCTCATCAGACTTTTGCAGCAAAATAGCACAAATTCCTATCTTGCTCGCATCTGTTTCATGAAACTTTGTTTCTGCGGTCACTACAAGTGCTTTGCACAAATACAAGTGCTTTGCACAAATTTTTGAAAGCTTCTTTTTCTGCTCTACATCAAAACTAAAAGAGACATATTTTCGTAGTAAATCCGTTAACGGGCGGGCGATCATTGCGTAGTTTCCAACAAATTTCCTGAAATATCCGGTCAGACCAAGAAAACTTTAAATTGATTTTATGAGGTTCCGAGAACTTTATATTCCACTTATATATGTATATATATATGTATATATATATATATATATATATATATATATATATATATATATATATATATATATATATAAATATATATATATGACAAAATTATAATCAAATGGCAAAACCGGCCCCTTACCCTGAGCTAAGCGCAGATGCTCTATCGCCGCACCAAGTCTAAAATTAAAATAATGCCTGCTAACAGAGTCACGGACTCAAGAATCGTGACTGACAGTGCATTTTACAGTTTTAAAGATCCAACCATCACGTGTTTTCAGAATTTTAGAAATTGGTATCTGAACTAATTGGTGACCAGGCCCTGGTGACCCATCCTCAAATAATTAAATAAATCTCATCTTGAGATAATTTAAGTACCTCGTTCAAATTCTAACTAAATTCATAAATTCTACTAAATCTATCACCCTATATACTATTCTTTATAGCTATTCTATAGATTCAAATACCAAGCAACTAAATTCCCCCTTCGTAAAATCTCTAAAAACAAAATCCAAATTTTATGCAAAAAAATGTGACTCCATTTGCATATGGTACATCGTCAACGAGGAGTATACGATACAACAGGAGCAACATAGATTCGCATAACATTAGGACGATAAAAGTTTTTGTAATTTTTTAGGTTGATTTTATCATAAACTATGTTAATATATGATGCTGTAGTGTATGGAATGGGTATCAAAATGATGAATTGACAAAATCTTATGATTTATAAAGCAAAAAAGAAAATTGATTTGCATATATAGAGGAAATTGATGTTACCGGTTATTCGCATAAAGCTGATTAAGATAAATCGATACATTTTTATGTGATTTGGCTAACCGACTGGTTTATATTCGTTGCTAATGGTTTGCAAAATTAATGATGGCAAGTAAATGATTGAAATTCTATTGTCACTGCTGAACCAGATATTGAGAAAGTGAAGAGCAGGTTGATTAATTTGTGATTCTAGTTCCTTTAATTAGTTGGTAAATGACGTTTGAGAGAAGAATCATGCGCCAAGTATGCGTATCAAATATTTGAGATCAAAATTTAGACTGCAGCAATGTGCAAATGATTTTATCCATTAGCTTAGTTCATGACAGACTCAGATAACTTCCATTTGCATCATATTTGGAATAACTAAGCAATCAATTTCTTGATAATTTTAAAATTACCATCTGTATGAAGCTCTTTTCAAGCCTTTTCTGAGGAAATTGGCAGAACTGTAAATCCGCTACTTTTGAATGGTAATGTTACCTTTGGACAGGACATTGACCATGTTGTTTAATAACTCGTTGCCTAATATTCGTTGCCATTAATTGGTCTAAAGTCTTTAAGGTGCCCGAACCAACTGCGTAGAACTTCATTACAACAATAGCTGGATTACTCACAGCCCCAAAGTCTCACATTTCTGCTGACTTACTAAATTTATGTTACTGCCAGTATCTACTAATGCTTGCATTTCATAACCACCAATTTGAATGCATTTTACACTTTTACTGAAGTTAACCGGAAACATCATGGTGAATGTGTTCTTCTCCTTAAAACTGTTGTCTATCTTGATAAAAAGGCGTTTGTCATTTTAACACTGTGAACCTCTTCTTTGTTTTAACATTCTAATCTCGTATGCTTAAACTCATCGCAGGTATAACATCGACTACGGTTTGATTTCGTTTTCAGGCTACTTTGGATTGATTAACTTTAAGGAATGACTCTAAGGGACAAAAGGAATGCTCACTAAAAGACACTGTTTTTTGCCTACTAGCTACCTCCTTGCAGATTTTCAACTTTGTTTTGGAATTAAGATCGTCAATTTACAGTATTAAATGATTGCTGCATCATTAACCTTCCCGGTATTGGCTATCTCCTTCAATTTGAGATTATAAGTGCTAATTAATATATATATATATATATATATATATATATATATATATATATATATATATATATATATATATATATATTTACTTTTTATTTTTTCATTTTAATTTTTCGGCTTTTCGACTGAAAATGGTATGGTATTCACATAATTTTTCGACAATATATCTCAAAAAATAATGAGACCAGTCTATATAGTAGAAAAATCTCCTTTACCTATTTAAATCCCCAAGAGTCACGCAAAGTGCATAACTCTTGTAAAAAAATCTATTGAGAAACTTCCATCAGTTAATACTTTCGTAGTTTGGTTTCGTACTGAAAAGTTGGTCTACTCATCAGGTAGTTTCGACTAAATCTACAAAATTTATACTTCTTAACTTATACTTTACATATAAATTAAGAAAAGTCTGAGTTAGCGAATTATATCTAACTCTGCGAAAAACTGAAGGAAATATCTTGCAGTCGCCAAGTTTCGCCAAAATGTTTTTTCAACAGCTTATCGACGTCATTCAACTTTTCTCTCTTTAGATTAGCCTTTGGGTCAATTTATATTATCCCTGTAGTAGATATTGTTTTCTTGCAGATTTTTTTAAATACCCCAATGTCTGCTCGGTAATTTAGCTTTTCTTTAACCACCACACCATTTTTCCGAGAAGTTCGTCGCATTATAATCCTCTTAGACGTATTAATTGTAATGCCAACCAGATAAAGCTTTAAAATTCGTTCTTGCCATACTCATCCAAATATTGGTCTCGTTTTGCCCAAGCTTTGTTACCGTCCCGTGCTGCTTGAATACATCTATATATTCTTCTGGCAGTATGATAGTATCCATTTTTTTAAGAATTTTTTCAATTCTGACGAAAATTCGATCTGAAGGTAGATACGAATGCCCAACCACAGGAAACACAAGTACAAATTGTTTCACGTGTTCCGGAGCATTATGTTTTAGCCAGTATGTTGCCATTGCGGTTATTCCAGAATTTTTTTTCTGACCTCCACAACCATCAGCGATCAATTGAATCTCTTTCCTGAGACAAGTTTATTTTTTTGTCAATCAATCATAGGCAGTTGATAAAATTTGATTCGCCCCCTTAGGAGAATCACTTTCCTTCCAATAGTATATAAATGTGTTATCTTGTGTCTGCTGGTCTTTTGATGCTCCTTAACATACTGTAAAATTATATATATATATATATATATATATATATATATATATATATATATATATATATATATATATATATATATATAATTGGCGCGAGTAATACGCTGCCTGGTCGGAAACTTTGGGAAGTGGCAAGTTTTTTTGGCAGTCGTATGATAATTTCAGTATTGTAGGATCATTCCGTAGGATATCGTAAAACGCTGATGCTCTCAAATTATGAATGCGTTTCTCGGGAATAAATTTTACTTTCTCGGTACCAGTTGAGTGTTTTATCTGTTCTTTCAATTTAATACAAAGCGAACCAGCATCTGTTGCGGGTGTTCCGAAACCAACATTAAAATTGAAGTTAAATATTTTCCGAAAATTTGATTGTTTCACTTTTAGCTTTTCATCCTCAACAGAGGTGGTATATAGAGCTTCCATATTTTCGTAATATTTAAAAACGAGGAAACATACTGCCGCGTTTTATTTTTCTCCCTGCAATAATTGGCTATCCACAGTAGTAAGTATTACTGAGTCGTGCTTTTCGATAAACTTACTTTTTATCTTATCAAAAAGATGACCACCCCTATTTACCTTTGGAAGGGCCCCAGTTGGTAAATGTCATTTGCAAATTCTCTGCACTCTGAGTTTGGA